>BTHU01000016.1:84658564-85858564 GCA_036184795.1 Tokudaia tokunoshimensis | reverse complement strand
TCCTCTTGCTTGTCCCCATGCTTCCCACCATGATGGTTACAGACTAATCCCCTGAAACCATATGCAAACCCACAATTAAATGCTTTCTTTTATGAATTTCCTTGGTCATGGTGTCTCTTTACATCAATAGAACACAGACTAAGATAACTTCCAACTCTAGCCGGCACTAAGGAGTTCTAACATTCCATGTCTTTATTGTGACAGCTGAACAGAAGACAATTGCATCCTTTTTTTTTTTTTTTAATTTTATTTTATTTTATTTTTTTAATTTACATTCCAAATCACTTCCCCTTTCCTGTTTCCTCCCTCCCCGAAAGTCCCATAAGCCCCCTTCCCTCCCTCTTTTCTCCGTTCAACCCCCTCTCATTACTCTGTCCTGGCGTTCCCCTACATCCAGTCTTTCCAGGACCAGGGGTCTCTCCTTCCATCTTTTTAGAAATCTATTGATATGCTGATTGTGTCTAGGGTATTCTGAGATTCTGGGTCAATATCCCCTTATCAGTGACTTCATACCATGTGTGATCTTTTGTGATTGGGTTACCTCACTAAGGATGATATTTTCAAGTTCTGACCATTTGCCTAGGAATTTCGTGAATTCATTGTTTTTAATTGCAGAGTAGTATTCCATTGTGTAAATATACCACATCTTCTGAATCCATTCCTCCGTTGAGGGACATCTGGGTTCTTTCCAGCTTCTGGCTATTATAAATAAGGCTGCTATGAATATAGTGGAGCATGTGTCCTTATTGCATGCAGGTAAAGTCTCTGGGTATATGCCCAGGAGTGGTATAGCCGGATCCTCCGGAAGTGTCATGCCCAGTTTTCTGAGGAGCCGCCAGACTGCTTTCCAGAGTGGTTGTACCAGCCTGCAATTCCACCAGCAGTGGAGGAGTGTTCCTCTTTCTCCACATCCTCGCCAACAACTGCTGTCTCCTGTGTTTTTGATCTTAGCCATCCTGACTGGTGCGAGATGGAATCTCAGGGTTGTTTTGATTTGCATTTCCCTAATGACTAAGGATGATGAACATCTCTTTAGGTGCTTCTCAGCCATTAGATATTCTTCAGGTGAGAACTCTTTGTTTAGCTCTGTACCCCATTTTTTAATAGGGTTACTTGCCTCTCTGGAGTTTAACTTCTTGAGTTCTTTGTATATCTTGGATATTAGCCCTCTGTCAGATGTAAGGTTGGTAAAGATCATTTCCCAGTTAGTTGGTTGCCGCTTTGTCTTTTTGACAGTGTCTTTTGCCTTGCAAAAACTTTGTAATTTAATGAGGTCCCATTTGTCTATTCTTGATCTTAGAGTATAAGCTATTGGAGTTCTGTTCAGGAAATTCTCCCCTGTGCCCATATGTTCAAGGTTCTTCCCTAGTTTCCCTTCTATTAGTTTCAGTGTGTCTGGTTTTATGTGGAGATCTTTGATCCACTTAGAATTGAGCTTAGTGCAAGGAGATAAGGATGGGTCAATTTGCATTCTTCTGCATGTTGACCTCCAGCTGAGCCAGCACCATTTGTTGAAAAGGCTATCTTTTTTCCACTGGATGGTTTTAGCTCCTTTGTCAAAGATCAAGTGACCATAGGAGTGTGGATTCATTTCTGGGTCTTCAATTCTGTTCCATTGATCTACATGTCTGTTACTGTACCAATACCATGCAGTTTTTAACACTATTGCTCTGTAGTACAGCTTGAGGTCCGGGATACTGATTCCCCCAGAGGTTCTTTTACTCTTGAGAATAGTTTTAGCTATTCTGGGTTTTCTGTTATTCCAGATGAATTTTTGAATTGCTCTTTCTAACTCTATGAAGAATTGAGTTGGGATTTTGATGGGGATTGCATTGAATCTGTGTATTACTTTTGGTAAGATGCTCATTTTTACTATATTAATCCTGCCAATCCATGAGCATGGCAGATTTTTCCATCTTCCGAGGTCTTCTTCAATTTCTTTCTTCAGAGACTTGAAGTTCTTGTCATACAGATCTTTCACTTGTTTGGTTAGCGTCACGCCAAGATACTTAATATGGTTTGTGGCTATCGTAAAGGGTATTATTTCTCTTACTTCTTTCTCAGCCTGCTTATCCTTTGAGTATAGGAAGGCTTCTGACTTGCTTGAGTTGATTTTATATCCGGCCACTTTGCTGAAGTCGTTTATCAGCTGTAGGAGTTCTCTGGTGGAGTTCTTTGGGTCGCTTATGTATACTATCATATCGTCTGCAAATAGTGATAGTTTGACTTCTTCCTTTCCAATTTGTATCCCTTTGACCTCTTTTTCTTGTCTAATTGCTCTAGCTAGAACTTCAAGTACTATATTGAAAAGATATGGAGAGAGAGGGCAGCCTTGTCTAGTCCCTGATTTTAGTGGGATTGCTTCAAGTTTCTCTCCGTTTAGATTGATGCTGGCTACTGGTTTGCTGTAAATTGCTTTTACTATGTTTAGATATGGGCCTTGAATTCCTGATCTTTCCAAGACCTTTAGCATGAAAGGATGCTGAATTTTGTCAAATGCTTTCTCAGCATCTAATGAGATGACCATGTGGTTTTTTTCTTTGAGATTGTTTATGTAGTGGATTACATTGATGGATTTCCTTATATTGAACCATCCCTGCATCCCTGGGATGAAGCCTACTTGATCGTGGTGAATGATCGTTTTGATGTGTTCTTGGATTCGGTTGGCAAGAATTTTATTGAGTATTTTTGCATCGATATTCATAAGAGAGATTGGCCTGAGATTCTCTTTCTTTGTCGGATCTTTGTGTGCTTTTGGTATTAGTGTAATTGTGGCTTCATAGAACGAGTTGGGTAGTGTTCCTTCTGTTTCTATTTTGTGGAACAGTTTGAAGAGTATTGGTGTTAGGTCTTCTTTGAAGGTCTGATAGAATTCTGCACTAAAACCATCTGGACCTGTGCTTTTTTTGGTTGGAAGACTTCCAATGACAACTTCTATTTCTTCAGGGGTTATAGGACGGTTTAGATGGTCTATTTGATCCTGATTTAATTTTGGTACTTGGTATCTGTCAAGGAAATTGTCCATTTCCTCAAGATTTTCTAGTTGTGTTGAATACAGGTTTTTGTAGTAGGATCTGATGATTTTTTGAATTTCCTCAGTTTCTGTTGTTATCTCTCCCTTTTCGTTTCTGATTTTATTAATTTGGATACTATCTCTGTGCCCTCTGGTTAGTCTGGCTAAGGGCTTATCTATCTTGTTGATTTTCTCAAAGAACCAACTCCTCGTTTTGTTGATTCTTTGTATGGTTTTATTTGTTTCTACTTGATTGATTTCAGCCCTGAGTTTGATGATTTCCTGCCTTCTACTCCTCTTTGGTGTATTTGCTTCTTTTTGTTCCAGGGCTTTCAGGTGTGCCATTAAGCTGTTAGTGTATGCTGTCTCCCGTTTCTTTTTGGCGGCACTCAGGGCTATGAATTTTCCTCTTAGCACTGCTTTCATTGTGTCCCATAAATTAGGGTATGTTGTGCCTTCATTTTCATTAACTTTCAAAAAGTCTTTGATTTCTTTCTTTATTTCCACCTTGACCAAGTTATCATTGAGTAGAGCATTGTTCAGCCTCCATGTGTACGTGGGTTTTCTTTTGTTTTTGTTGCCATTGAAGACCACCCTTATTCCATAGTGATCTGATAGGAGGCATGGGATTATTTCTATCTTCTTGTATCTGTTGAGGTCTGATTTGTGACCAATTATATGGTCAATTTTGGAGAAGGTACCATGAGGAGCTGAGAAGAAGGTGTATTCTTTAGCTCTAGGATGAAATGTTCTATATATATCAGTTAGTTCCATTTGGTCCAAGGCTTCAATTAGATTCACTGTGTCCCTGTTTAGTTTCTGCTTTCCTGAACGATCCATTTCAGAGAGCGGGGTGTTGAAGTCACCCACTATTATTGTGTGCGGTGCGATGTGTGCTTTGAGTTTTAGTAAAGTTTCTTTTACGAATGAGGGTGCCCTTGCATTTGGAGCATAGATATTCAGGATTGAGAGTTCTTGATGGTGGATTTTTCCCTTGATCAGTATGTAGTGTCCTTCTGTGTCTTTTTTGATGACTTTGGGTTGAAAATCAATTTTATCCGATATTAGGATGGCTACTCCACCTCGTTTCTTGGGGCCATTTGCTTGTAAAATTGTTTTCCAGCCTTTTACTCTGAGGTAGTGTTTGTCTTTGACACTGAGGTGCGTTTCCTGCATGCAGCAAAAAGCTGGGTCCTGTTTACGTATCCAGTCTGCTAGTCTATGTCTTTTAATTGGGGAGTTGAGACCATTGATATTAAGAGAGATTAAGGCATAGTGATTATTGCCATCTGCCATTCTTGACGCTATCTTTATGTTTGAGTGGTTATCTACTTTTGGGTTTGATTCAAGAAGGTTATTATCTCATTTTTTCCAGGGTGTTGTTTCTCTCCCTGTATTGGAGGTTTCCACCTATTATCCGTTGCAGGGCTGGATTTGTGGAAAGATATTGTGAAAATTTGGTTTTATCATGGAATATCTTGGTCTCTCCATCTATGGTGATTGAGAGTTTTGCTGGGTATAGTAGTCTAGGCTGGCATTTGTGCTGTCTTAGTGTCTGCATGAGATCTGCCCAGGATCTTCTGGCTTTCATAGTCTCTGGTGAGAAGTCTGATGTGATTCGGATAGGTCTTCCTTTGTATGTTACTTGGCCCTTTTCTCTTACTGCATTTAGTATTCTTTCTTTGTTTAGAACATTCGGTGTTTTGATTATTATGTGACGGGAGGTATTTCTGTTCTGGTCCAGTCTGTTTGGAGTTCTGTAGGCTTCTTGTATGTTCATCGGCATCTCTCTCTTTAAGTTAGGGAAGTTTTCCTCCATAATTTTGTTGAAGATGTTTACTGGCCCTTTAAGTTGCAAATCTTCACTCTCATCTATACCTATAATCCTTAGGTTTGGTCT
The DNA here is from genome assembly GCA_036184795.1 of Tokudaia tokunoshimensis. Classification (NCBI taxonomy): domain Eukaryota; kingdom Metazoa; phylum Chordata; class Mammalia; order Rodentia; family Muridae; genus Tokudaia; species Tokudaia tokunoshimensis. The sequence continues at coordinate 85,853,651 of BTHU01000016.1, read as the reverse complement.
TCTCATTGTGTCCTGGATTTCCTGGATGTTTTGGGTTACGCGTTTTTTGCATTTTGCATTTTCTTTGACTGTTGAGTCGATGCTTTCTATGGAATCTTCAGCACCTGAGATTCTTTCTTCCATCTCTTGTATTCTATTGTTGATGTTTGCATCTATGACTCCTGATTTCTTCCCAAGGTTTTCTATCTCCAAAGTTGTCTCCCTTTGTGATTTCTTAGTTGTTTCTACTTCCTTTTTTAGTTCCTGGATGGATTTGCTGAGATCCTTCACTTGTTTGTTTGTATTTTCCTGTATTTCTTTAAGGTATTTTTGCATTACCTCTTTCAGGATTTCTTCCTGATGACCCACGTTCTCCTGCATTTCTCTGAGCGATTTTTGTGTTTCCTCCTCATGGGATTCCATCTGTTGATCCATCGTCTCCTGCATTTCTTTAAGCAGTTCTCGTGTTTCCTTTGTAAGGGCATCTAACCGTTGATTCATTTCTTTAAGCAATTTTTGTGTTGCCTCCTTATGGGCATCCGTCTGTTGACCCATATTCTTCTGCATTTCTTTATGCAAATTTTGTGATTCCTTTGTGAGTGCATCTACCCGTTGATTCATCTCGTTAAGCGATTTTTGTGTTGTCTCCTTGTGCGCCTCCATCTTTTGATCCATGTTCTCCCGCATTTCTCTAAGCGATTTTTGTGTTTCCTTTGTAAGGGCTTCTAACCGTTGATTCATGGTCTCCTGTAACTCTTTATGAGATTTATTTGTGTCCTTCTTGTGATCCTCTAATAGCATCATGAGAAGTGATTTTAAATCCAGATCTTGTCTTTCGGGTGTGGTGGGGTATCCAGGACTTGCTGCTGTTGGAGAGTTGGGTTCGGATGGTCCCACATTACTTTGATTACTGTTAGTAACATTCCTACGTTTGCCTTTTGCCATCTGGATACCTCTGGTGTTAGTTGGTCCTGCTGCCACTGGCTGTTGGTTGGACCTCCTGTGAGCTTGCAAAGCTATTTCTGCCCCCCCTGGATTACCAGGATTCCCCTGGCACCGATTTCTGGGGCCTGCCTGCTCCTGAGTGACTTTGGAGACCTAATGTGCTTTGCCCCAAGTGATCTTATATTGGGGAGGCCTTGCACATCTAAAGGCTCAGCCTAGTGGATTCCTGGAGCAGAGGTCGCCAAAGGGAGGCTGGCAGGCTCCTGCCCTGTGCAGGGGTGTGTGATCTCTCCTGGGGGGGGGAGGGGGCGTCCCTCTGCCAGGCAGAAGTCCCACAGCAGATCTGGCGCGCTGGTCACTGCAGATCAGCCCAGCACCTGGGAGCAGGTTACACACAAGCTGCCTGAACCCGAAGCGATATTATGCCTGTCTGTCTCTGAGCCTGGTGGTCCCAACTACCTGGTCACTGGAGCAAAGATGGCGGAGGGCACTCTCCGTGGCGCTGCTCACCCTGTGGTCACGATGGCCCGCCGATCTGGCACCCAGACGACCACAGCGCCAACCCGCCCTCGGGCACAGAAGGAAGCCCCAACAGGCCGTGTCCCAAGTGATGTTATATTGGGGGGAGAGCCTGGGTACCGGTCTCTCCAGCGCAGTCCGCGGGAACAGAGGTCGCGGAAGGGAAGCTGGCAGGCTCCCTCCCTGCGCGGGGTCCCTCCACCAGGCAGAAGGTCCCACCGCGCAACTGGCGTGCTGGTTACTGCAGATCAGCCCAGCACCTGGGAGCAGGTTACACACAAGCTGCCTGAAACCGAAGCGATATTATGCCTGTCTGTCTCTGAGCCTGGCGGTCCCAACTACCTGGTCACTGGAGCAAAGATGGCGGAGGGCAGTCTCCGTGGCGCCGCTCACCCTGTGGTCACGATGGCCCGCCGATCTGGCACCCAGACGACCACAGCGCCAACCCGCCCTCGGGCACAGACGGAAGCCCCAACAGGCCGTGTCCCAAGTGATGTTATATCGGGGGGAGAGCCTGGGTACCGGTCTCTCCAGCGCAGTCCGCGGGAACAGAGGTCGCGGAAGGGAAGCTGGCGGGCTCCCTCCCTGCGAGGGGTCCCGCCACCAGGCAGAAGGTCCCACCGCGGAACTGGCGCGCTGGTTACTGCAGATCAGCCCAGCACCTGGGAGCAGGTTACACACAAGCTGCCTGAAACCGAAGCGATATTATGCCTGTCTGTCTCTGAGCCTGGCGGTCCCAACTACCTGGTCACTGGAGCAAAGATGGCGGAGGGCAGTCTCCGTGGCGCCGCTCACCCTGTGGTCACGATGGCCCGCCGATCTGGCACCCAGACGACCACAGCGCCAACCCGCCCTCGGGCACAGACAGAAGCCCCAACAGGCCGTGTCCCAAGTGATGTTATATCGGGGGGAGAGCCTGGGTACCGGTCTCTCCAGCGCAGTCCGCGGGAACAGAGGTCGCGGAAGGGAAGCTGGCGGGCTCCCTCCCTCCAATTGCATCCTTACAGGGTCCAAATCCTTGTATATTCATGTGACGACACATGAAAGCCACTTTAAATTAGTTATATGACAGACACTTCTACTGCAAGACAGACAAATATCAGTAGGAAATTTAAAATCAGACAAAGGAGATGAATAATTCTTTGAAAAATTTTTTCAGTATTCTGTATATAGACAAAGAAAAAAATAATAAAATAGAAGATATAGTAATAAAACAATCCAAACAGAGAAAACAAAGAGATAGAAAGAAAGGAGAGTGTCCAAAATCTGGGTGATAGTATTGTTTCTCTGAGCACAGGCATAATTATAGGGCTTTCTGCTTAACATCCAGAGAAAGCTTGGGATATCTACTTTCGATGTTGCATCTAACACCACACTAATGCCTTGTACAAAGTTATGTTAGGTAAGAAAAAGCAAGGCATCTAGAGCACAAATGAAGAAACAAACTGATATTCTTTGCTGGTAATATAGTTGTATTAAAAAACCCCAAAGAATTTAGAATCCTATAATAAACTAATTTGGCAAGATTACAGAATATAAGTTTGACACAGAAAATGAGCTATACTTCTATACAGTGGGTCACTTGAATTAAAATAAAAATCTCACGTTAAATAGTACACAGACTATAGAAAATATACATAGATATAAATCTAATGATATAAACATATAGATACAAATGATATGTACAGTGAGGGTACCAAAATTTACATATTACTGACACATAGCAAAGAATAAATACGTGGTGATATTGTGCAACACCAGCTGGAAAAACCCCCACCTATGTAGTTCTATTAGTTAGGAGACCGAAAATTTCTAAAATGGAAAAACCTCTGAGAATCCCTTTCACAGCATATCTAGATACATTATTTCTGTACCTCCTCCACATTCCAAACCCCAGCTAACTGTAATATTCTCTGGAGGAAGGTGACATTCTAACATCAGGAAAACAGAAAATACATAGTCATTTATCATCAAAATCATGTATTGGAAAATATCTTGAGAAATGAAACCTTTTATTCATTAGTGCCATGTATAAGAGAAAAAAATCTTTATATTAGCATATATTATCAATAGTAACCATGTTCTTTTACAGGTGTACAAGCTTAAAATGTCAAGTACATGGAAGTCAAATCTGAGCAGACTATATTTTAATAATAAATAATTTAATTATAACATTATTAATAAATAATGTTAATATAGTAAATAATGTTAACATAATAAATAATTATAAAATATAGACTTTGGTCTAAATAATACAAAATATAATATTATTTAAATGCCATTAAATCATAAAGTACTGTAAAGAATTTTGTGGATCTCTTTGTAGAGAAATTTTCATCCAGCAGCATGGTCGCTCTGGCAAGGAATCATATCCAAAGTCCTTCTAGGTCTGTGTGATCTGACTAGAATACAGACATGACTTTAGTCTATACCTTTAAAGTAAGATTAGTTTTTAGAAGGAAACAGCCATATTTGAAAATGATGTCTAAGTGAGGAGCAGACAAAGTGACAAATCAGAGAAAGATTTGACAGAATATGTCAGAGATAGGATACACCCAACTCTCATGAGAACAACACAGGAAAGAGGAGCTATTTAAGAGCAGTTCAGGGCAAGAGTTGGTGAGTTGGGAGGCAGTGCACTGAGTGCAGTTCAGTGGAATTGAGTTCATTTGTGAGTTCATGCAGTTCAGTGCAGGTCAATAGAGGCAGTTGAAGCCAGAAAATAAGAAGGACCCAGATGATTAGGACAAATTGCTAGAGTTAGTTAGAGGCCAAGCAGAACAATTCAGGGAGAAGCTGAGGGGAACCAGATTGAATCAGTTAGCTTGGAGAGGTGCTTGACCCAGAACAGCTGAGCTGAAGCATCCAACCAGAGATCAGAAAGAACAATAAATGGTGAGCTTATTCAGCAATAAGCCTCCAAGATAAAAATTACATCTGGCAAATAAAAGATACATTTAGATCCTGTGTATATTTTTATTAATTTACTGGAAGAAAAATAAATTTAAAAAAAACCAAGGCTGACCTATTTTCATGGAGGTTTATTTGGCTTTCTCTAAAATAACATCTGCGACTAGGATTTGAGTTTCAGTGTGATTATTAGCAATAATAAGTTAATATTGCTTTCATTATATATTCTTATATGTATATAAACACATGTATTTATAAACATATATGGCATAAAGATTGATAGGATGTAGGAGTAAAATTTAGCAGTGATTCTTCTCAGTCACTGTTGCTATGGAAACATGGCAGCTGACAGAATCATAAAATCTGAGTCCCCTTGCACTGACATTGGTATAATGTCCCCATATTTTTTTCCAGACAAACAAAATAGCCCTATTCATGCTAAGGTTTTCAAAATTACACTTTCACAATGCAAACTAATGGCTTATTTAGAAGTCATCTACTTTCTAATTTAAGACAAATTCAATTTTTATTAAAGTTAATTTACTTTAAATTTCTCCTTGAAAACTCATTAAATCAAACATAATATAATGCATATGAATTATAGTCTGTGAATAAATTGTAGACTTCAAACAGCCTTGTATAAGGTTCTTCAGAGAGTGTTCACTATCAAATTTTAAACTTAAAAGATTTAAGTGTTAAATGCTTAATATAGTCCTCAGGAGTTATATAAAATAGCTCATTGATTTCAAAGCAAAAGTTGATAATAGTTTGAAATAAAACATGAAAACTAGATCTAAATGGTTACATTAAACTAACTGCTATTGAGCATGGCCAAAAAAATGAATTCATTAAATGTCTGTTTACTTAGTCATCCTAAATGGCACACATCAAACAAATTTTAACTATCCTAACTTATAAAATTGTTTACAGTAATTGGGGGTTGGAGAGGTGTCTCAGAAAGTCAAATGGTGGCTTTATAAGCATGAGAACTTGAGTTTGGTTCCCTAGCACTTGTATAAAAAGCCAATCACGTGTATGTTACCCAATCAAGGGGGTGATGACACAGGAAGAGTCCAAAGGTCTCATGAGCACTGAGTTTAGCTGACATGGGGAGTAACAGATTCATTGTTTATCTACTGTGAACATTTTGACTCCCTTTTAGCAGTGCTGCAAATTACATGGCATTTTAATTCAAATTGTGGGCCCCAGAATCAACAGGTATTTTAGGAGAAAGGCTAAATCATGTGCTCTTGGGACCTTAATCTATAGTGACTACACAACAGTGTTGCAACCTTGGGTAATGGATTTTGGAAAATAAATAAATAAATAAATAACAACAAAACCAAAAACAATACCCTATGGCTTTCGTAAATAGGAGATGAACTATTTTGAGGCTCTCATTTACATGTCTTCCTATATAACTCACAACCACATACAGAACTGCAGTGTACAAATGTATTGGAGAACACTGCTATTAAGGTAGCAGCCCCCAACTGGAGGACAGACAGCTTTCTGAGCTTGGCACAAAATGGGTGACTCCTCTCTTAGCAGGGTTTCCCCCCGCCCCTCTCTGCCTTTGTCTGGAGACTGTCCCTGAACACAGGTGGCTACCCTTGTCTGAAAAGTGACCATGTACAGAGCTCTCTGCAAGGATACATAACTCAGCACACAAGTCCAGTTCTGACTTCCCTCTTGCATGATAATTAGGTACTGTATGTGAACAATCAGCCCTTCCTGTTCACTCGATCTATAGCCAATTAGCCCTTTCCACCTGCACCCCTTAACATCCTCTTAGACAACCCTATCTCTGGAATAATAAAGTAGACTTGCCTCACTGCAGCAGTCTCTGCAGGTTCTTCCACCATATTCATGGCTGTCAGAACCCTGTTCTCCACCTCCGCTCCTTTTGTCAGAGCAGGCTGGTGGCCAACTGCCTCGGAAGAGGAAGTGATGGTGCACAAATGGATCCCAGAGACAATGGCTTCTTAGTTCACTGGCCCCTTTGTTTTATGGTCATACACTTTAGTGCACTGAATAAGAACTCAGGCCCTGGACCTGGAGAGACAGGTCAAAAGTTAAGAATGCATATGGCTTTGCAAAGAACCAAAGTTTGATTCCTACAATCCGATCCATATCAGATAGCTCACAAACACTTATAAACTACAGCTCTAGGGGATCAAGCACCCTGTTTCAGTTTCTGAAGGGGCATAGACTTTTGTACACACACACACACACACACACACACACAATTATACACAAAAATAAATTTTTAGAGATAAAAGAACTCAGGGCCTGGCTCCATTGTCAGCTCATTATCTCACTATTCATTAATTATAACTACAATATTAATCTTTACAATACTAGTCTATTTGACTTCACAATGTTGTGCATGCCTTCTGTTAGTTACTAACCCATGCTCCCCAAATTTGAATAACAATAGTCATTATCTCATAGTGTTCAATTTATTGGTTATATCCCTGTAAAGTCGCATGGCCAATGATTAGTATTACAAACATTTATGTCAGGTTCCTTGGGAACCAGCACCTATTTCTTTTTTTTACTTTTTTATTGAATATATTCTTCATTTACATTTCAAATGTTATACCCCTTCCCAGTTTCCCACCTCCCCGAAAACCCCCAACCCATCCTCCCTCCTCCTGCCTCCAAGAATATGCTCCTCCACCCAACCCACTCACATGACCCCCACTCGATTTCCCCACACTGGGGCCTCTATTGAGCCTTCACAGGACTAAAGACCTCTCCTCCCACTGATGCCTGACAAGGCATTCCTCTGCCAGTCTTTTGGCTGGAACCACATGTACCCCTTGGTTGATGTCTTAGTCCCTGGGAGCCCTGGGGCGCCTAGTTGGCCAACATTGTCATTCTTCCCATGGGGCTGCAAAATAGCCCTCCAACTCCTCTATAGTGAACCCCACGCTCAGACCAATGGTTGGCTGCTAGTATTCACCTCTGTATGCAACACCTATTTCTATTAACAACCCTCCACCTGTGATCATATTAACCATTGCAAGCAAGTGGATTTCCAATTACAAACCATTAGATCACTAATTTTCTTTTTTGTTTTGTACTGTTTTTTGTGTGTTTCTTTTTTTATTAGATATTTTATTTATGTTTCAAATGTTATCCCCTCTCCTGATTTCCCCTCAGAAAACCCCCTATCCCATCCCCCCTCCTGGCTTGATGCACCAGTATAGGGGAATGCCAGGACAAGGAAGCAGGATCACTAATTTTCAAATCACTATCCTTTTTAAAAACTGCTTTGGCATTTTCAATTTGAGAAATACTTAACATAATTATATTAAGAACCATTATGGTTTGAATCTGACATTCCAGCCATATTTCATATATAAATGCCTTTGTGTGATTTTGGGAAGTAGCAGAAACTTTTGTTGGTGTCTTCCCAGCTGGAAGAAGTAGGTAGCTAGGGGTATACCTTTTTTTAAAAATTTTTTTATTACATATATTCTTTATTTACATTTCAAACGTTACCCCCTTTCTTGATTCCTTCCTCACAAAATCCCATAACCCATCTCCTCCCTCCCCCTTTTCCCCAATCAACCCTCTCCCTCTTCCCTGTCCTGGTATTCCCCTACACTGAGGCATTGAGCCTTCCCAAGACCAAGGGCCTCTCCTCCCTTTGATGTCCATGGGTATACCTTTTAAGTTTATGATTTTCTGTGGTCTCTTTCCCTCTCTCCTTCCTATCTACCATGAAGTGGGTAACCTCAACCACATGTTCCCACTAACAAAATATTTTGTTTATCACGGTCCAGAAACAAGAGAGACAAAGACTACAGACTGAAACCTGTGAAATGATGAGCCAAAATACTTTGTAATTGTCATACATTTCCATCACAACTACAGAAAACTTACATATTATCTAATGACTTGCGAGGTAACTGCATCAGTTAGCTTTACATTCTGGTACAAAATGGCCAGTGTAGCAACTTAAGGGAGGAGAGATTGAGTTGGGATTACTGTTTTAGTGGGTTCAGTCCTTGGCTGCTTGCTCTCATGCACTTTAGCAGAGAACTGTGAGGGCATGAGTATGTGAGTGGCTTAGTTAGGATAAGTATGGCTATGATAAAACACCTTGAATCAAAGCAACTTGGTGAGAACGGGATTTATTTCAGCCTAAATGTCCAAATCACAGTATATAATGAAGGAAGACAGGGCAAGAATTTGGAGGCAGGAACTGATGCAGAAGACATGGAGGAGTGCTGCTTACTGACTTGATCCTAATGGTGTACCAGGCCTGCTTTCTTATAGCACCCAAGACCTGAAGCTTAGGGTTGGTCCCACCCACAGTGTGCTAGGCTCTCCCAAACAATTCATCAGTCATGAAAATGTATCACAAGCTTGCCCACAGGCCAACCTAGTCGGAGGGTTTTCTCAGATGATGGTCCCTCTTCTAAAATGACTCTAGCTTGTATCAAGTGGACGTAAAACTAGCCAGTACAGTGGGTCAGAAGAGGGAGCCAACAGAAGGACAATGCTTGTTTTCTTGCTCTCTCATTTATGTACTTCTGTGATGCCCAGGTCCTAAGATCATACCTGCCATTCACACTTAGAATGTCTTACTACCAATCTTCACTGAGTGTGTCCTCAGAGGCACACACTGAGCCATGGTCAATCTAATTGTGATTAACTATCATTATAGCAAACAGAGCACACACAATAAGCCACTTCTACAGTAAAGTAGTTTAGTAATAACGTGTAGCTGAGGAGACCATGAAGTTGCAGTTATTAGTTAAAAATGTAGTCTATACAATAACTTGCGAAGGGGCTGGATAGAATATATTCCTACAGTGCATCATATACTGGGTGCTCACGAGAAGCCTCTAATCCTCCACATTTAAGTGAGTAGCTTTGTGATGACAATGCTAATTGCTTTCTTTGATAAAAGTCATCCAGATACCTTGCATCTTTTGTAATGACCTAGATTAGATGCTACAAGATTCACCTCTCTCTGATGTATTCTCTTGCAAAGGAGAGACACACTTATGGTCATTGTCTCCTCCAGTGAGGCTGCTCGACCATCATCTTTACTTCATAATTAGTATTTATAAAATATATAGCATGAGTTGATGTATTATAGTGATTTATCTTTATAAAATTATATTTAGAATGGTATTTATAAAAACTGCATCTCAAGCCAGCTCCATGCGTAAAAGTGCTCGCAAACAAGTCTGAAAAGCTGTTTGGTTCATGGGACATAGTAGAAGGAGAGGACCAACTTCCACTAGTTGTCCTCTGCTGTTCTCCATATATGCACATGTGGACACACACACTTTCACACACACATGCATGCACACACATATATGCACACTCACAGGCACACATGTGCATGCTTAGACACACATGCACACAGACATTCATGAAATAAATAAACATAGAAAGAAAACTGACTATGTGTAAGTGTCATATAAATGGCCATATTAGCATGGAGGAGATTTAGTTTATACATAGTGATTATATTGGTCTATTTCAGCTTCTGTCACAAACAACTCACACTGGATAATAAGCACAATGATTAGTTCTCAATGTTTTAGAAACTGGGAAGATTCAGTGTCTAATGAGGCTCATTTCTCTTACATAATATTGTGTGCATGTTCTCCTGTATTAAAAGTAAACAAGATCCTCCCATGATCTTTCATACGTTTACTAACATTAATCACCTCCAAAGGCTGCACTGTGTAGCATAATCACTTTAGGGTCTTGTTTCCACATATTACATTATACTCACACTAGTGGTTTTATATATGTGAATTATTGTTCTGTGTGCTTGAGATCTGGATAATAAAGACTAAGCACAGAAAAAGACATGGAGTGTGTTTTCTGGATGTAAAGAAGACCGTATCCAATTCTGTGCACAATATCCTATATTTAGTGATGAGAATGAACTGAATTTTAGCTACAATGGGATAAAGAAGGAGGGAAAGGGGGCTAGATTATATCAGAAACCTAAGTGAAGCAATTTCTCATAAAAGGTGTGTGTGTGTGTGTGTGTGTGTGTGTGTGTGTGTGTATGCAGGGGTGAACATCTTCACTAATATAATACTCCAGAGGAAGAAAAGATATTATAAAGGCATATTATACTTAGGCTCAAAGATGTCAAGCACCTTACACTTTGTGAGTCACACCCCAACTAATCCCTCACAATAAAAACTTAATCCCATACCCCATATCAATATATTCACTACTGAAGAAGATCAAATTACTGAGGTCACATGGCAAGGGAGGGTAGAAGACACCTTGAGCCCTGCCTGTCACATGGCTTGCCCACCCCAGAAGCCACTATGATATGCAAGTATGTGATAGAGAAATGAGTGAGAAAGAGAAGTGGAATAGTTTGAGCACTGTGAAGAGAGGAGGGACTGGAGACTCAAGGGTGGAGAGAATAGCCTGATATCAGTAGCCTGTATTGATACTGGAGGCTATGGTGAGGTTCCCGACTGTGCTGACTGGGTCCATGTCTTAGTAGCAGTAGGAGTCTGTGTCAATGCTCATGGCTTATATTACCACCAAAGGCCATGTGGGTGTCCCTGGTCTGGGTTGATGCATGGGACCATGTTAATGTCCAAGAACTTTGTAGAACTGGCCCTGCCCCTCAGTGTTTGCATCATTCTGGATAATAGCTGACCACATCACTGACTGGCTGTAGCTCTTGGGAGAGTGGGCCTTACACCAGACCTGGGTAACATAGTAGAGCTGTCACTAGAGGCTGGTACACAGTTGAGTTGGACCCAAGGATATGATGGCAGTGCCCCTTGTCTGCCACTTCATGGCATGGACCTGGGATTCATGCCCTCTTCCCTCATCCCTTGGTACCCACAGTGGGAAATGGAGCTGGTCCCAGGGAAAGTAGAGAGGAGGAGCTGGCTCCGCCCTTCACTCGCTGCAGCATTGGGGAGAATGGGCTCTGTTCCTCACCTGGGAAGTACAATGGACATAGTCCTGGTAGCAAAGGTATGGGTGAGCTGGTCCTGTGGGTGTGAGAGCAGGAGAACTGGCTCTGCTCCTTGCTGGCTGCAGCACTGCGTGAGCTAGCTAAGAAAGTACTGAGAGTTTGTCCTTTTAGTGTGGGTGTGGAAGAGTTGGTGGACTGACCAACTCAGCACCCACACAGGCCCAGACCCAGGGCTTTGAGATAGCCCACCAAATATATCTATGCACTGTTGGAGTGCATGAAGGGGTTGGTTCTGCAGATTCAGTTCTGCAGGATCTCCATGACACAGGGCAAACCCAGCATATTCGAGAGGAGTCCTGGTAAGGATCTAGTACTGATAGTGTAGCAGAAGCCAGAGACCTAGAACCAGACCTACGACTCACTGCAATGAACATTTGCAAGTAAAGATGTGTGGACCAATAAGTATATTGGGATATACTGTAAAACTGTACAGCTTTCACGACAAGATATTTTGTATTGGTTTATTTTAATTACTTTTTAACTATTGTTTTCTATTTTATTTTGGTGGGGAGGATGCCTGGGGAAAAGGGCAGATACAAAGGGATGGGGAAATGAGTGGGATTAGAGTACATGATATGAAATTCACAGAGAAATTCAATAAAAAGGTAAAGAAATAAAAAGTAACCCCTTAAATTACTAATAATGGAATCAGATAGATAGATAGATAGATAGATAGATAGATAGATAGATAGATAGATGACCAATTTTATGGAAATATCATCTGGAAAACAAAATGAAGAGTAAAGAAAGCAATGGGGCCAGTGGTCATACAGCTCACTAAATGTTAGCCATTGCATTCCCAAGGTGAGACTATGATGTCCTATAGAAGGACCCTCATGGGTTTCTAGTGAATTGTGCTAGATGCCTGGGTTAGGGGTCTGTGGAGGAATAAGCCTTGTGCCATATAGAGACATCATGCAGATGTCTAGACTGGGAATCATCAGAGGTCTGTCAGGAGCATGTTATCTTCCTCTATTCTTTCTGCTTCTTCTCTAGGCCATCTGGGTACATGGTCTGCATGGCCATAGACAGAACAACTAACTCCTATCCTAATTCCTTGCCTTCCTCAGAAACCTGTGTCATATCACCAGGAATCAAGACTTAGTGCAGGTGGTCTAATCTAACTAAAGTTGAGCTTGTAAGGGCATGGAGCCTCCACCCCTACATTATAGTCTGTTTGGTCTAAGAAGTTATTCTGCAGGCTACAGAAAGAGAAACCTGAACACCAACCCAGCCTCAAAATCCTACACTTACAATCTGTCTTGCCTGCAAGATGTGCTGTGGCAATAGTGGCACTTGTGGAAGTGGTCAACCAATGTTTGTTTTAAGGTCTATGCCATGAGAGGGAGTTCTACAGTGCCTGGATGGCCATGAACCAGAGAATGAGTAGCCCAGAGTGCTAGGGTAGAACCAAGCATTACTAGTGGGAAAAAAATCAATGAAATGATTCCTAATAACATTCTACTATAATAATAGATTGGTGCCTTGTTCTGTAGTCATCAGAGAGGTATCCTCTGGCAGCAGATGGGAGTGGGTACAGAGACTCAGAGCCGGACTTTACATAGAGATGGAGTATGCAATTGGACATCTCCATTTTGCCCCTCCCCTTGGAGATCAGGGAACCCTGTGGAAGGAAAAGAAAAATTGTAGGAGTCAGAGGGGGTGGAGACACAAGAATAATATCAACTAAGCCAGGTCTCACATGGGCTCACAGAGACTGAAGCAGCAAGCACTAAGCCTGCATGGGTGTGTACCAAGTCCTCTGCCTATATCTTACAGCTGTTAAGATGGTAATTTTTATGGAACTTAGAACAGTGGGACTGGGTATCTCTGATTCTTTGCCTGCTCTTGGGGCTCTTTTCCTCTGATTGGGTTACCTTGTCCAGCCTAGATGGGGGTAAGAGATTTGCCATATCTTATTTTATCTTGTCTTGACCTGTTTGGATGTCATCTCTTGGAGACCTGCTCTTTTCTAAAGAGCAAACTAAGGAAGGGTGGATCTGGGTAAGAATGAGGTGAGGCAGATAACTGGCAGAAATAGAGGGAAGGAAAACTGGGGTTGGAATATATTATATGAGAGAAGAATCTATTTTCAATATTTTAAAAAAGAGTGAAAAGTTAAATGATCTTAAAGTATACCGTTCAAGCAGAATTCTTCTTACAACCACAGTATTGTGTCACAAGTATCTTCAAGAGTGTCTTTGATTAATATTTATCAACTTAAGTAGGTTTCTCTTAGGACTTGAATTGCCTCAAGCCTAATCTTGAAAGCAAAATGTACACAATATATAAAGGAAGAGATTACATCTCTTCGTGAACACATGGACTATGAAATTCAAATTCTCATATTATCCCCAAGTCACTTTCAAATCTAACACAATTACAGTACACCTTTCAACAAGATGTCACAGACTTACACTCAAACACAGAGCTGATTCTGGAAATATAAAATGAATCTATAGGGTTCAAATGAGGACAAATTTATTGAACCATTTTAAATACCTAATAAATACATCTTCCCTAAGTCCAACACAGAATTACTAATACCTGGACTATTTTATTTCACCAAATGGGATGGAGTTCTGCCTAACCACTGAACACACATAGTCATTTCCAATGTCATCATTTAATAATATGTTATATCATCTTGACAGATCTATTGTGTTTAAGAGCAATGTGTTTTCAACAAAGACGTGAGGTTACACACTGGGTGTTTTGGGTGATTCTTGTGGTCATATCATTCCTTGTTCCTACAGTGCTATGAAAACCTAAGACCTAGTTATAAGTCCTTCAGTGGGATGTTGTCCTGAGACCTACCTTCTTATTTGGTTTCTAACTTGTTTGATTCTTTTGTCAAAATGTTATGGACAGAGAACTTCAAAATCCCAGTCAGGGCTGTGAAAACTGCCAGCAACGGGGAGAACTGTGAGCAAATACCTGTTAACAATAAGCCAACAAGATGATGAATGATCTAGAAGCAAGCTATAGGCACAAATGCACACATCCCACTTTAAGCAATGCGTACCACAGAGCAATGGGCCAGCAGCTTATTGCCTCAGAGGAAATCATCTTTATATGAGAAGTCTTTATATATAAGAAGACATAATTTCATGAGGATGTCAACCAGAACAACCAAAGCCAACATGTCAGTCAAAGATGAGAATATGAACATCCAGTAATGGCTTACTGAATTTAGCCTTTTCCAAAGTTCTGACTTTTATCCTTCTAACACATGGAACTTACTACTTCACAGTCTTTCCTTAGTTTGCCCAACATATGGATTAAAATCTAAAATAGCAGCTTATTTTCTACTGCTTCTATGTTAGAAAGTCTCAGTAGGTGTTAGAATCTGCATTTGCATTTTCTTCACTAACAATTTGAGATTAATTTTCCACCCTTCTTTGCTGGCAAACAAATGTGTTGTGATAAAACATTCCTGATTATTAATGACCTCTGTGTTCCAAGATGGCACAACTGAAGACTCTTTTCTATTCCACTCGTCTCAGACATGTATAGAAGGACCTGCCTGAGCATAGACAGTAGAAAATGAACTTACATATCTATCTGCTTACCAAGGCAAATAGTCAAGCACTTGAGGTGTGCATTCTGACCACACACAAAACCTTCAACACCATCAGGTCTGTCTCTTAGAATGAATTTCCAGGAAATAGACTCTAGGACAAGGACTGTGTGAAGCCTCTTAGAGAAGAATTTGGAGTTGCTTTCAAATGCTACATATGAAAGCTGATATGCTTTGTTACTGAAAGTAGGGTATTAACCAGCTCTGTGCAGAACTGTGGAGTTGGGACAGAATTTAGTGTTTTCCAAAATCAGGAAAATGTGGTTGGACCTTTGTATCTCTTCATCTGTTCCTTGGAGAGACTGATGAAAATCTCTTCCAGAGAGAGCCAATTCCTATTGAGACACAAATCTCTAGTCAGCCATGAGGTTTCCTGAACTTAATATGGGAAGGAGTTATATATGGCAGCCCTAAAGATGAGCTCTCATTCCACACAAGCCTCCAGAAAAGTTAAATTCCATGTGTATACTTAGGTTCTGTCTAGTGAGTTCACCAGTCACACAAGACTCAACAACCACAGAAGAAGATATGATGCCACACAACTGGCTTCAGTGCTCAGAGAAATTCTTCAAATGGTAGATTTTATGTTTGTCAGTTATAGCAGAAAAATATGGGGGAGATAAAACCAAAGTCGTCAAATTCTTTCCTAATGAAGATGTTAAAATGTTGCATTTATTTTACTTTAGGTACTCTAAACACAACTCTGTTGAAGAAAACAAACCAAATTAAACAACCACACTTAGGCCTGTTATGGTCTGAAGAAAGTGAGGGAGAGAAAAGTGGGGAGGGAGCCTGTAGAGTAAAGAATTGGAGAAAGGGGGGGTGGGAAAAATAAGGGTTTTATATGCCAAAAAAAAAAATTAAAATTCATTACAAATAAACCTGTAATTTAGAGCCTGTAAAAGAACTCTGTTGGAAATGAAATGTTACAAGGTAATTGTTCTGGTTTGTATTCTCTTCCTGTGATTTACCACTGACAAAAGTCTGCTCGGAGAGGAACAGACTCATTTTATTTATGTTTCTACATTACAATCTGTTCCCATAGGAAGCCAGCACAGGAACTTCAGGCAGGAAACCAAGACAGGAACTGGAGAAGAGACCACAGAGGAATGCTTTTACTGCCTTTCCCTTCATGACTTGCCTGCCTACCTTCCTGATACAACCGAGGATGGCACCAGCCTCAGTGAGCTAGCTGAGCCGCCTTTCTGATACAACCCAGAGACACCTGCCGAGGGATGGCCCCACTCACAGTGACCTGGGCCCTTCTGTATCAATTAGCAATCAAAAACAAAACAAAACAAAATGTCCTGTAGACATGTTCACAGAACAATCTGATGAAAACAATTCCTTGTCCCCTGACTGAGGTTCCCTCTTCCCAGGTTTGTCTAAGTTTGTACCACAAATTTAGAAAAACTCACCAGAACAGTAAAAAATATACATAAAAGACGTATAATTAAAATTATGTTACTTAAACTCTATAAATTAACTGAATTTTGAAGGCAAATAAATTATATAGTGTGATATTTATAACATTTTATCAAGTGAGCTATGTAATGACAAGAATCCAGGTATCAGGAGAGACATGGCAACTCCTGCCGTTTTTAAAACCTTGTTAGTTAACAGCATGTAGCTTGAAGGCAGACTTCATATGAAGAGTAAAAGTTATTATAACCCATGAAGTTGTGAGTAAATTGGTGCAATGCAGAGTTATGAATAGTAAGCCCAGTTGCAGCCTGTAAACTTCCAAGTTTCAATCACTAGAAGTAAAAATTCTGTAAAAAGAAGTTGCTTTTTTTCCACTGGAGGTTTTTAGTTCCTTTGTCAAATATCAAGTGACTATAGGTGTGTGGGTTCTTTTCTGGGTCTTCAATTCTATTCCATTGATCTTCCTGCCTGTCTCTGTACCCATACCAAACAGTTTTTATCACTGTTGGTCTGTAGCAGAACTTGAGGTCAGGGATGATGATTCCCCCAGGAGATCTTTTGTTGTGGAGAATAGTTTTTGCTATCCTGGGTTTTTTGTTATTCCAGATGAATTTGAGAATTGTTCTTTCTAGATCTATGAAGAATTGATTTGGGATTTTGATGAGGATTGCATTGAATCTGTAGACTGCTTTCAGCAAGATGGCCATTTTTACTATATTAATCCTGCCAATCCATGAGCATGGGAGATCCTTCCAACTTCTGAGATCTTCTTCGAGTTCTTTCTTCAGAGACTTGAAGTTCTTGTCATAAACAGATCTTTCACTTGCTTCGTTAGAGTCACACCAAGGTATGTAATATTATTTGTGACTATTGTGAAGGGTGTCATTTCCTTAATTTCTTTCTCAGCTTGTTTATTCTTTGAGTAGAGGAAGGCTACTGATTTGTTTGAGTTAATTTTATATACAGCCATTTTGCTGAAGTTTTTTATCAGCTTTAGTAGTTCTCTGGTGGAAGTTTTTGGGTCACTTAAGTATACGATCATATCATCTGCAAATAGTGATATTTTGACTTCTTCCATTCCAGTTTGTATACCTTTGACCTCCTTTTGTTGTCTGATAGCTCTGGCTAGGACTTCAAGTACTGTACTGAGTAGATAGGGAGAGAGTGGGCAGTCTTGTCTGGTGGTGTTGGATCAACTGAAGATCAGCATGCAGAAAAATGCAAATCAACCCATTCTTATCTCCTGGTACAAAACTCAAGTTCAATTGGATCAAGGACCTACACATAAAACCAGACACATTGAAGCTTATAGAAGAGAAAGTGGGGAAGAATCTTGAATGCATGGGCACAGGGGAAAATTTCCTGAATAGAACACCAATGGCTTATGCTTTACGAACAAGAATCAACAAATGGGATCTCATAAAACTGCAAAGCTTCTGTAAGGCAAAGGACACAGTCAATAGGACAAAACAGCAACCAACAAATTGGGAAAAGATCTTTACCAATCCTACATCCAATAGAGGGATAATATCCAATGTATACAAAGAACTGAAGAAGTTAGACTCCAGAGAGTCAAATAACCCTATTAAAAAATGGGGTACAGAGCTAAACAGGGAATTCTCAACTGGGGAAACTCGAATGGTTCTGAAGCACCTACAGAAATGTTCAGCATCCTTAGTTGTCAGGGAAATGCAAATCAAAGCAACCCTGAGATTCCACCTCACACCAGACAGAATAGCTAAGATGAAAAAGTCAGGGGACAGCAGGTGTTGGAGAGGATGTGGGGAAAGAGGAATACCTCTCTATTGTTAGTGGGATTGCAAGCTGGTAAAACCACTCTGGAAATCAGTTTGGCAATTCCTCGGAAAATTAGACATAGTACTATCTGAGGACCCAGCTATACCACTCCTGAGCATATACCCAGAAGATGCTCCAACGTGTAATAAGGACCCATGGTCCACTATGTTCATACCAGCCTTATTTATAATAGCCAGAAGCTGGAAAGAACCCAGATGTCCTTCAACAGAGGAATGGATACAGAAATTGTGGTATATATACAAAATGGAGTACTATTCAGCTATTAAAAACAATGAATTCATGAAATTCTTAGGCAAATGGATGGAACTAGAAAGTATCATCCTGAGCAAGGTAACCCAATCACAAAAGGACACACATGGTATGCACTCACTGATAAGTGCATGTTAGCCCCAAAGCTCAAAATAAACAAATTGTAATTCACAGACCACAGGAAGCTCAAGAAGAAGGAGGACTGAAGTGGGGGTGCTTTGGTTCCTCAGAGAAAGGGAACAAAATACTCACAGGAGCAATAAAGGAGACAAAGTGTGGAGCAGAGACTGAAGTAAAGGCCACCCAGAGACTGCCCTACCTGGGGATTCATCCTATAAACAGTCACCAAACCCTGACACGATGAGAAGTGCATACCAAAAGGAGCATGTCATGGTTGTCTCTGGAGGGTTCCTGCCAGAGCCTTACACATACAGAGGCAGATGATAGCAGCCAACCATTGGACTGGGAGTGGGGTCCCCAATGGAGGAGTTGGAGGGCAGTCCGGAGGAGTTGAAGGGGTTTACAGCCCCATAGGAAGAACAATGATGTTGGCCATCCAGACACCCCAGGACTCCCAGGGACTAAACCATCAACCAAGGGGTACACATGGTTCCAGCCAAAAATGTGGCAGAGGAATGCCTTGTCAGGCATCAGTGGGAGGAGTGATCCTTGGTCCGCTGAAGGCTCAGTAGATACCCCAACAAAGAGAAATCAACAGGGGGAGGTGGGAGTGGCATATACTTGGAGGCATGGGGTGGAAGAAGGGGTTGGGGATTTCGGGGAGGGGGGAAACCTGGAAAGTTTGTAGCATTTAAAATGTAAATGAAGATTATGTTCAATGATAAAACAAAGAAGTTGCTGTGTTTGATGGTGGGAGTGGTTATTTCTGCGTTAATATTGTGCTGAGTCTGCTGTTGATGGAATCTGATTCTATGGGCAAGAACCCGGCCATTATAGTCTGTAATCCAGCCTATATGACTGGACATTTGGGACAATGCTCCATCTATAAAGGGTACTCTGTCACTATAACTAAGCTTCGCTTGTGGTACCTAGTCTTGAGTAGTGGGTACTTCACACAGGTAGAATTTTTGTGAAGTTGCTTCCAAAGTGCATATCTCTGGGAGAGAGAACTCACTTGAGAGATACCTGTCTATGTAGGCCATACTGAAGTTTCTTTGGAATGTGCTCATTTTTTTTCACATGCTACCTGAGAAAATCAAACCTGAACCCCCTGGAAGAGAGAGAGAGAGAAAGGAAAAGAATGCTCCCTTCCCCCTCATTGCTAACCCAGCACTTTAATAAACCTTGGAATCTTGCTAGACCAAATCCAGTATCATCAAACATTATAATACAGAGTGCTCTTAAGGATGGGAGGAAACAAACAGGCAGTTAGCCCTTGGGGTCCTCCAATCTCTGCCTTTCAATGTTCTGACCATGGCATCTTTGGACTGAGGATGCAACACAATAAGATCAGTGTTTTCTGAGGGTATACATTTATTTTGGGAAAATGATGCTATGTATTCACACGATATAATATCTAAGTGGTCCATCAATTCTCTACCAAGATCCATGCAATCAAGATCCCAGGCTGTTTTGCTCTGATGACCAGAACTTGCGGGATAATCTGCAAGAATTGAGATCATGGATTCACAGTCATATTGCCTTTCCTATAAAATGTGATTCTTGATGAATTAGATGTTCTGAGTCCTTATATAACAGTACTGGCCCAAAATGTATATCTATGAAGAATAGTGGTGCCTAGAAGATGCTATTGTTTCTGATAAGGATGAAAACAGCTCCTTCCAGCATAGAGCTCTCTATTAAAAGATTTGTCTCATTAAGAGATAGGAAGAACTCACAACTATCCTTTGTTAGAGTCAACTGAATTGAATGAGAAGAGGTTGCTACATCAATGTCAGTGATTAGGAGTGTCAGCCAGATCCTTTATTTCTGCTTTGATTGTTGCTCTGTATGTACCTATGATATCATGATTAAGCCTACCAACAACAGAAAACAGAAAGATTTTCCAAGCAAATTATCTTATCTACCTGGTTATTTTAATCACATTTCACAGTTAATGTTATTTGTGTATAAAATAGACAATACAAAGATTTCTACTTTATATATTCCTGTTACAGGGCATTGAACCTAGAGCCTTGTGCTCAAGAAATATGGGATAAGTATAATAAAGATTAGGGTAAGATAGAAAGGTGACTAAATCAAGATTGTAACTGAGGCTACATTAATTTTCCAATATTTCTTTTTCAAAATTGAGACCCTTGAATCTCTAGTTTAGATATAGGTTGTATAAATTCTCATGTAAATCTAGCACACCCTATAATAGAATGTCTTGATGCTATTGAAGTTGCTAATTGTTGCATAATAAGTCATAATAAACCTTAGTAACCCAAATGAAAGTTTATTAGTTGCTGTCATGATTTTGTTCTTTGGCTGGGCTCAGTAGGAGAGCTTGGGGTCTCTTGTTCATGAAGTTTCAGTCAGATACTGAAAGACTTGTCATCATCTGAAAGCAAAACAGGGTTGGGTTTTATGAAAAGTTCACCTTGCTATCAGCAACTGCTAGATGTCTCGAGGGACTTAGCTAGATTATACAGTTTCTTTGTAGGACCTAACTTCTGAAATCAGAGCAGATGATTTCCCAAGGTGAGTGTGCCATTAACAAGTATTTCAAACTGCAGGAGGTTAAGTCTACCCATCTTGCTAGATGTAGGTTGTGCAAAAGCTATATAAATTCTGTTACTTCATTGTGAGGTTTGCCACCTCTCAGGGAAGGTCAGGAAATAAGAAACTATGAAAACATCTTTGGAATGCAGTCATTCACAGTGACTATTTAATACAATCTGTTGTGATAGAATTTACACTATAGCAGACATATTTTGTGCCGAAAGTATAACACTTATGACATCTGTAACATATATTCCTAGAAGACTTTTATAGATAAAGTATAACCATATGTAATTGGTATTGTCAGATAATTACCAATTAGTATGAAGTACTACTATGTAATTAGCAATAATCTACCAAACTTGCATATTGACTTTTATCTTGGTGAGGACTTGTTTAAATATTCCGATTTTACAGTGTTCCCAGCAACAGACAAAAATCTTGAAATAATTATGAGAATACAAGGAAGTCTGTGGTTGAGAAAACCATTCTACAAACAAAGAAAGAGAAAGAGTTGCCTTCATAGTAAAAATGATGAGATTATTTTTTGGGACTTTCGGGGAGGAAGGAAACGGGAAAGGGGAAATGATTTGGAATGTAAATTAAAAAAATAAAATAAAATAAAATAAATAATTAAAAAAAAATTGGGATAACATGAGGAAGACAATTTTGCTTATAGAACAGACTTTGAGTCCTAGTTCTGTATACTATGAGATTCACTTTCCCCTTTAAAAAATAGACAATACTTTTCTCATTGCATCTACTATGTAATAAAAGACAATATTTATTTTTCTTATTTATGATTTCCACCATTGCATCCTAAAAGGAGTAGAATATTGCTTATAAGAAAGTAGTCACATGACCAGTGCAGCGTTTGGCACCCTCTGTGTATATTTCAAAGTGGTGTCTATATGAAAAGCACAGAGATTGGAGTTCTATATGTTGGAGTACTTTCCAAATTTTCAGTACTTACTGCCATGATCATGAGTGCTTTGTGGACATTAGTAATTATACAAATATTGATTAATCCAAGAACTTTCCAATATTAACATTTGTCATTATCACATTGTACTCAAGGGAAATTTTTCTACTCCCAATAAAAAAGAATTACACTGCTGAAAGAGGAATAAACTCAAATCAATCTGATATATTTTAATCATTATGAGTTATTTTCTTCTATGTAACTAAATTACTTTAAAAATTTGCACTAATTGCCTACCTCATTCTTCTCTATCAGCCTTTTGTGTTCTGAAGCAGATATCTGACCTTATAGTGGGACAGAAATACCACTTCTTAGAACTGTGAATAGTGAGTGTCTTCACACTAATGATGAATTCTTAGCTCTTTGATAGAACTAAATTTCACTTCTTGCTGATTGCACTAAATAAATGTTTGTGTGGCAAACTGTTATATTAGTTTGAAACATTTTTTAAAGTAACAAGATCAATAACTTTTTTTTAAGTAACAAAATCATTCTCAGCACATAGTAGACCAATAATTTTAACAAGGTCATATCCTGGGTATTTTGGTATGATGTTAAAAGGTGAAATTTAATAACACCATTAGTTCTGCTTTCAGTTGAAATGGATCAGAAAAGACTGACAGATGCTGTTCATGATCAGCACTGTGCAAAAATAAAGAAATAACTGCCCTAAAAGGTATTGCCACCAAAATAACAATAATGTAGACATATTAGAAGTGGAACTTTAGGCTGCACACAAAGAAATACACTATCATTACTTACCGTGTAATGAGCCACCACACCTTGCCTTTATAGTTTTTGAAAAGTTAAGATGACTAGAACATAGCATTGCAATTGTTTAAAAAACAAGCCATGAACAGAGAAAAGTAGAATGATAAAGTGAAGCAGTGATAATAAATCTCCCTTTTGATGGGGATAGACTAGCTGACTGTGTGGTTAAAAAAAAGAGGAAGAAGGGGAAGAAGAGGAAGAGGAAGAAGACGAAGAAGAAAAAGAAGAAGAAGAAGAAGAAGAAGAAGAAGAAGAAGAAGAAGAAGAAGAAGAAGAAGAAGAAGAAGAAGAAGAAGAAGAAGAAGAAGAAGAAGAATCATTCTTGTCTTTGGGTGAATATGCGTGCGTGCGTGCGTGCGTGCGTGCGTGCGTGTGTGTGTATGTGTATGTGTGTCTGTGTTGTGCCTGTAAATCACAAATATCCATATACTTGGGAGTAATTGAGAATATGGTGTTTGTTTTCATATGTATAATTGTTTTGCCTGCACATATGGCTGTGCACCACATGTCTGCACACAGAGGCCAAAAGAGGGCATTGGATCCTCTAGGACTGAAACTACAAACAGTTGTGAGCCACAACATGTGTGCTGGGAACTGAACGGGGGTCCTAAGGGAGATCAGCAAGGTCCCTTAACCATTCAGCCATTACTCCATGTCCAATACTAAGTTTCTGAAGAGGAAAGATATGTGCTTAGAACCTTACTTCCATTCAGGCTTCTTTGTTTTTTATATAATTAATAACAAGAAAGCAGAAAATGAGAAAAAGAACAAAAAAGAATAATCATAAGACAGATGGGAAACATGAAAAATTATATGATATATTATAAATGGAAACTGAGCTATATCAGTGTGAAATAACCCTGCATGAGCTGTCAAAATACATCAGTTACATGATGCAATTCTCACTGTGGAATAAATCTTTGAAAGAACCAAGGGTTATTTTAAATCTGCGCATGGTATTGCATACCTATAATTCTAGCTCCAGAGAGGTGAAGGAAAGAGGAGCATAAGTTCAAGGCCTGCTTGGGTTACATCACAATTTTCTGTATTTAATAAAGTAATGCATAAATACACACTTAAATGCACAAATAAAATGATAAAATATATGAGCACTTCAACACAAAATGGCAGTAGTGATAATTCATGCCTAACAAAGTTAGCTAAGGCTAGATAAAAATACTCTTTTAAAAATGTATTTTCATTTTTTGTCTGAAGGTACACACCTGTAGTGCCTGCACGCAGGAGATGGGGGATAGTGAGTTCAAAGCCAGCCTTAGCTACTTGGAAAGTCTTAGAAGCAGACCAGCAAAAGAAAAGTTGTTTCAAATTAGCCCTTAGAAGAAGGTAGAAAATTAAAAGTTTGTGGATAAAGTCATTAAGAAACAATTAACCAAAGTTGTCTGATCTCTATAATTATATTTTACCAGTGTGCTGAAAGAAAATATAACAAAGACAAAGACATTTTATAAACCAAGGGATGAAACTTCAGAATCCAACTTACTCAAACTTTCACACACCCAAGCAGAATCCCCCAGAAAACTAGATTATTCTACGAACTGATTGGGGATAGTTTGTATGAATTCACCTAAGCCCTACTGAGATGAAGTTAAAGAAATCAACAGTGGAAGATACCATTGCTGTTGCCACATTTTGAGGACAAAAGGAACCATGAAACAGCCTCTACACATAGACAGGAAAACATGCAAACCATTATGTAGTTTAGAAAAGTTCAGCTGCCAACAGGTGGCTAGAAACCCTCAGGTTGTGTGTGACAGAAATATATTTTTTCTAACTCAAGTTCAGTGCTAAAATTCTATATGGAGAATAAAGTTTTGTCCATTTCCTATTATAATAAATCTTTAAATTTGAAATCTCGTTGCGTCAGGGTAAGGAGGGTTGCAGACGGTTGAGATGTCTTTCACATAATTTGGGAGCATTACTCAAAAGTACTGAGGCAATCCGATGACTCATATGCATACTGAGCATATGTTTGATTGAGAAAAGAAATAGTGGAAGTGATTTTTTTTCTAGTCGATATGACAAATGTTAAAACTACAAGATAAATTAGTTTATCAGCATTTCCATTTGTGCCTTAGTCCACATTCTGATGATAGGACAGAATGCCAAAAGCAGGCAGTTTATAAGGTTCAGAAGTTTGTTTCTCAGAGATCTCAAAGTGAGGCCCCAGTAAAGGTGTCAGTGTCTGGAGAGAGCCTGCTTCCTGGTTTACATATGGGTCTTTCTCCCTGTGCCTTTGCATAGTAGAAGGAGTACGGCCATACTCTGGGACATGACAAGGACATTAATCTTATATTTTTTTTAAAATTTTTTATCAGATATTTTGTTTATTTCCATTTCAATCAATCACTAACCCCCAAATCCCTTTTATTATTTTCTTGTGTATGTGCATGGTGTGTATGTGTGTGGTGTTTGTGTGTGTATGTGTGTTTGTATATGTGTGTGCATGCACACATGCTCGTGTGCACTTTTAAATGGCTTATTAAACACAAATAATGTAATAGTAAAATTTGACTTTTGAAAGTATACAGTTAGTACAGTTTGATGTCCACAAATATTCATGTAACTGTTTCGTTTTATCCACAAAGTGAATGAACCTAGTCAATGGTACTGGTTCAACAGGAGGTCAGCATGTAGAAGAACACAAATCGACCCAGTCTTATCTCCTTGTACAAAGCTCAGGTCCAAGTGGATCAAGAACCTCCACATAAAATCATATACACTGAAACTAATAGAGGAGAAAGTGAGGAAGAGCCTGGAACACATGGGCACAGGGGAAATTTTCCTGAACAGAACATTAGTCCTGTTCTTGAAGACTTTGACCCCATTTCCTAATCCTCTACAGAGATGCCCTACCTGGTAATAACACAGCAATGAGAGATTAGGTCACAATTTAAGAATTTGATGGAGACATCAAATTTAGACCATAGCTATTCAGAAGACAGCCAGCATAAAATCTCATAGAGGATGTTTCAAGCAGAAAAATAAAGTATGCCACATATTTTACTAAGTTTTTGAGAGTTTCTTAAATAAATATCATGCCGTAGGTTAGTTTTTATTTAGAACACATTCTACGCACAAGGTTTGTCTAAGTTGTGGGTGGGCATGCTTTTGATTTGAAAAATTATTCAAATATCATCTGTTCCGAGAAAGGTCATATGTTAATCTCCCTGTAAGATGGAAGCTACATAGTGGTAGAAATTTTCTTTACTGTGCTATTAGAAACTCATGTTTCTAAAAATGCCTGGTGCTGAAATAGCTTGTTGGATAAATATGTAAATTTTCATTTCTACCTAAACAGGTGAGTGAAGAAGACAAGGTACTATATACTCAGTTCCAGTTGATACTGGGTTTATAATGCATTTAGAGCCCTCGAAAATACATTTATTGTGGTTTCATGTTCCTGAATTTCAGAGGTCTTACATTTATGATATTAACAAAGCTATGCTCCTTCTAGAATATTTAGAGACAATTCATTTTCTTATTCTTTTGCAGATAAGGAAGTAACTTATCTTACTTTCACAATATTCTTTTTTTCTTTTTTTTATTATTTTCTAAATTTTTTTATTTACATTCCAAATGATTTCCCCTTTCCCGTTTCCTCCCTCCCTGAAAGTCCCATAAGTCCCCTTCCCTCCCTCTGTTCCCCATTCAACCCCCTCTCGCTTCTCTGTCCTAGCATTCCCCTACATCCAGTTTTCCAGGACCAGGGGTCTCTCCTTTTTCTTGGAAATCTATTGATATGTGAATTGTGTCTAGGGTATTCCAAGATTCTGGGTTAATATCCCCTTATCAGTGACTGCATACCATGTGTGTTCTTTTGTGATTGGGTTACCTCACTAAGGATGATATTTTCAAGTTCTGACCATTTGCCTAGGAATTTCGTGAATTCATTGTTTTTAATTGCAGATCCATCGTGTAAATATACCACATCTTCTGAATCCATTCCTCCATTGAGGGACATCTGGGTTCTTTCCAGTTTCTGGCTATTATAAATAAGGCTGCTATGAACATAGTGGAGCGTGTGTCCTTATTGCATGCAGGTAAAGCCTCTGGGTATATGCCCAGGAGTGGTATAGCCGGATCCTCCGGGAGTGTCATGCTCTGTTTTCTGAGGAACCGCCTGCCTATTATATGTATGGTTGTCAAGCATATAAGCTTCTGTTCCTGTGCCTGCTCAGCAAATGGTTTTTTGCACCAATCCTTACTCTTTGTATTCACCACAAAAATTTCATTGTATTCGTTAATTCAAAAGGAAGTGCAATTTGAACATTTTAGGCAAAAGTGAAACAATCTTTCTTGGCCATTGATCCATAGGTGGCACAGATAATATTAAATCCTTTGAACTTTATTATTTATTCTGAGAGTAAACCTCACTTTTAACAGACTACCATAGCATGAATAAAATAGGACCTTATTCATTTATTTTTCTATATTTTACTTAACTGAGACTATAGTTAATCTAACCAATGAGCTATCTATTCAATTGTGAAAAGAAAAAAAGGTTTTGGTTAAATATCATTCTGAGTGAGGTAACCCAGACACAAAAGTACACACATGGTATGTCCTCACTGATAAATTGTTATTAGCCCAAAAGCTCAGGATATCCACAATATAACTCACAGACCATATGAAGCTTAACAAGAAGGAAGACCAGAGTGTGGAGGCTTCAATTCTACTTAGAAGGGGGAACAAAATAATCACAGGAGGTAGAGGGAGGAAGGGACCTGGGAGAGAGAGGGGGGGTAGGTAGAAGGAAGAAAAGGGTTCAGGATGAGGTATGGGAAGGGACTGGAGAGAAGTGCAGACCGTCAGGAAAATAAATAGAAATATGTAGCAGTGGGGATGGGGAGTGGGGAGGTGTAACCCCTGGAAGGTCCCAGATGCCAGGGAAGCAAGAGGCTCCCAGGACCCAACTGGGAGGACTTTAGCTGAAATACCCAACAGAAGGGAAATAAAACCTGTAGAGATCACCTCCAGTAGATAGGCACTGCCCTCAGTTGACAAATGGGCCCAAAATTGTTTTTGTCTAAAGGAAATGCATGGACAAAAAATGGAGCAGAGATAGAAGGAAAGGTCATCCAGAGACTACCCTACCTTGACATCCATCCCATCTGCAGACACCAAACCTCCAATGCTCTTTCTGATGCCAAGAAGTGTTCCCAGACAGGAACCTGGTATGGCTGTCCTCTGAGAGGCTCTGACAGCACCCGACTAACACAGATATAGATACTCACAGCCAACTATCAGTCTGAGCCCAGGGATCCCAATGGAAGAGTTAGGGGAAGGAAGGAACTGAAGGGGATTGCAAACCCATAAGAAGAACAACATCCACTTACTGGTCCCCCAAGAGTTCCCAGGGAATAAACCACCAGCCAATGAGTACACATGGAGCAACCATGGCTCCAGTCACATATGTAGCAGAGGATTGCCTTATCTGGCATCAATGGGAGGGGAGGCCCTTGGTCCTGTGGAGGCTCGATGGCCCAGTGTAGGGGTATGCTAGAGTGGTGAGGCAGGAGTGGGTTGGTAGATGGGGAAGCACCCTCATAGAGGCAAAGGGGAGGGGGATGGGATAGGGAGGTTGCAGAGGGGAGACTGGGAAAGGGATAACATTTAAAATGTAAGTAAAAAAAATAACCAATAAAAATAAAGTAAAATATCAAGATAAAAAAGGCAAAATATTCTAAATTTTAAAATATTCTCTCAGTTCAAAATTCAGCTTTGCAGTAACATTTTAGTTGTAAGAACTGAGAGTTTTTTGCTTTGATTTTGAATTCTCATACCCAATGATTATTATTCAATATTTTATTTGAAATTGGCATGTCCCTTGCCTCTATCTGATTGTTTGGATATATATGTGCAGATAGTGTACTGTCGCTATTTCCCTTTTAATCATCTTACGGTAATATCACATTTTAACATTTTATCACCATATTGAGCAAACCCCAGCATCTCTAAGGTATATAATTCTTTTCCCATCCCCATATTTTTCTTTCGAGTAGGGAAGAAAAAGAACAATGTTGAAAAAGGAAGTCCGGGGAGTTGCAGGGTTTATTTTAACCTCAAGAACAAGCTTGAAATTTGCTCTGCAAATGGATAAACCGAGTCCCAAAATAGTAACACACTTGTGCTGACAGATGGAGGTGTGGAGAGAGAGGAGTATGCCTGGCAACTGCTGCCCGAGGCAATTCCATCTGTCACCAGGTCCCTGCGATGCCTGTGCACTCAAAATTACCTAGTCCACTAATGGGCAGTGGTTCATTTTTCCACCGTTCATTTCAGTGGGACATAGGCTAACCCCCTCACAAGGATCTCTGAAGTAATGGGAATGAGGAATAACCAGGGTCTACATTCATGGCACTAAAACATTATCATTTTAAAGACATCTCCTTTCATTTTTTCCCCCAGATATCACACCTAGATCATAGAAGGACAGTGATGACAGGAATGGTAGAAAGAAAGAGAAGAAAAAGAGAAAAAAGAAAACATCTCCTCAAACATTTTCTATTAAAAAAAAGTTTTCTGTCCCCCTCCCAATAATAAATAAAGCTACTTAGATAATAGAAAAATCAAATCCATTATTCTTATTTTGTAGGCAACACACCATCTGATCCCAGGAACAGCAGCTAGATCACCTGGGTTTGAACCTAAGCCTCCCTCCACCAGCACTGGCAACTCAGGTATGTTTCTGACCAGTTTAAGCCTCACTTTCTCAGTGTTAAAAAAGAATTAATCATCATGGCCATGTCAGTGTTTTGCAATGAGACTCTTAAGTAGTCCCTGTTATAAGATAGTCACTCATCAGCCTCCTGCTACACACTGAGTCAGAGGAGGGGATACCAACATGAACTTGCTGAGGCCTCTCAATGGGACTGAAGCATAGTAAGAATACAAAATGGGTTTCTCTCCACTTTGAATTCAGGTAGGCTCCCAATGACCAAAGCAGTTTGTCTATACCCAACATTACCTCTGTGATCACAGTATGAAGCTTGTCTACAGTGCACAAGAACTTTCTACTTTTAACAAACAATTTTTCATATTTTGGCCTCAAAAGATTGAAGCCATTTCTCCTGTCCTTTATTATAAGATCTGAATGCCCATTTCTGGGTTTGTAAGCAAAACCATCCTTCATAAGGCCCTGTCTTTGTTCACTTGGTGTGTGTGTGTGTGTGTGTGTGTGTGTGTGTATGCACACACACACACACACAAGCATTCACATTTCATATGTAAAAAGTAAGTAGAATTTTAATCTAGGTGATTTGAAGACCAAATAATATATGTTCAATGTCAATAAATAGAAGAGAAATAAGTTGTTTTATAAATTTCACACCTAGGACACTATAAATTCAATGAGTAGGTGGCAGAAAAAAATACCCTGCTGCCTACATAGATATCCTGTTTATCTATCTATCTATCTATCTATCTATCTATCTATCTATATATATATATATATCAATAGATCAGCAACTTGGGGAGCTGGCCTTTGATCAGGGCACCCACTGTTCCCCTGCTTTTCATAGATAGTCATGAATTGTCCACACTGATCCTAATTCCAACTGTAATAGACCTGGGGTCATTCAAAATGTTGATCTTATTTAACAGTTTGTACAGTCAGTACTATGTGCCCAGTCACAACACATTGACAGGGAATTGATCAGATAGATTCACTCAAGGGAGAGTGATAAAATCACTTTCCTCCACATTCTTTCTTGCCTCTTCAAAGCCCTTGGACTCCCACGTTCAATTCAAGTACCAGTTTGATTCAGGCTGCATTCAGGCCTAGATGTCAAGACGGAGTAAGCATGTATGAGAAATAATTGCTGCCTCTTAGGACAAAACCATTGAGGAAATTAAGTCAATGACTCCTTTCTCGTCTTTCATTCTTCTCTGAGCCCTCAGTTTCCTTGAAGAGTATTAAGTTCATAGAAATCACTTGCATTGGATCTCTCAAACAAGCAAACATAGCATAGCTGAAAATTTTGTCATGTGTTTCAGTTTTTCTATATGTTTATATATGTATACATATATGCACACGCACACATACATGCATGCGGCAGGCATGAAGTTTCTAGATGCGTAAGCGTAATCCAGCTTGAAGTGTAGGAAGAAGACAAGCCTCCATTGGCCGTGTACAGGGAGGGCAGTAGGCTAAGAAGTCATTCCATTGTAAATGTGTCGGCTTTATAATCCATTCATGGCTGAGTGGCAAGGGACTAATAGACTGGTAAAGCTCTCTCTAGGTAACCTTGACATGCTGCCTACTGTGTTAACCTACTTTTCTGCTGCTGTGATAAAACGCCATAACCAAGTAAACTTGGAGAAGAGATTATGGTGGGCTATGGCTGCAGGCTTGCAGGAGTCCATCATGGCAGGAAGGTATTGCAGCAAGTAGTAGGCATGGTGGCAGGAACAGGAATTGCGAGATTTCATCTTTAACAAGAAACATGAAGCCAAAGGTTTAGGGTAAGTCTATGAACTCTCAAAGCCCACTGTACTTCCTCTAACAAGGCTGCAGCTCCTATTCCTCCCAAAACAGCATCACTATGGGCGAACAAATGTTCAAAAGACTGAGCCTCTGGAGGCCATTCCTCAGGTAAACCATCATACCCTCTGACATCTCCCTTCCCAGGTTTTCTCCAAACCCTAAATTTTTCTGATTCCCACCCCCAGTACTTGGGCTCTAAGGAAATAGCCAGTATACATCAAAGTATGAATTTAGCAGTGAGAACGAAAACTTTCCCTATCTCATAAAACCTACTCTGGTGAAGATTAAGATAGTCACTGGCTCCTCTAATATCATCCTCAGTTGGCAAAATGACTTAAAAAATAATTGACAATACTACACCTTGGAGAAATATTTCAACAATAACTTGGCTACAGGAAGAAGCTGCTTCCCTTCACGCATGAAGTGAGCACTGATTCTTATATGTCCTGCAGGGAGCTCTGGTTTCCTGGTTGGTTTGAATTTCACTGAACCAGCTACACTCTGTCACTTGATTATCATTAAGAACAAGGCACACCTTCATCAAGATGCTACCTGGGGCCTGCCTAGGCTTGTAGCTTGAGGAATTATAACTGAAGGGCCACTAAGGGATTAGCATGTCCCTCTCCAGCAATGACTATTTTCTAGCTAAACACATTAACCGGCTATGTGTGGTCTTAGAAACATTCCTCACATTTATTTCATAACATGTAGAATATTCTAATATAGGAATGAATATTGATGTCTTTTGATCCATATTCATATTCATTCAAAGATGTGAAGTTCAGTTGATTCAGTAGAATGTAGGGGAACAATTTAAAATATTTGTTCTAAATTGTTGGCATTAGAAGTACAAAGAGCAACATATTCTACTTTAATAACTCAAACAATATTGCCTTAATAAGTTCATCAATTAGAAAACCTTTTGAATTAATGCTACTCTTCTGAAGCATTGCTCTGTACCTGATTTAGATATGAAATCATGCATATACGAAGGAAAGGCTTGCCTTTCTTTTCATTTCAAAGAACAGACTAGGATGTAGAACATAGGCAGGTTTAAGGGAAGAGCGATGAACCTGATGCTGGGGTCCTCATCTCCACTGCTGTTTCTTCTTTCTTTTTCTTCTTATTTTTTTTATATTATTTTCTATATTTTTTATTTACATTCCAAATGATTTCCCCTTTCCCGTCTCCTCCCTCCCCCGAAAGTCCCATAAGCCCCCTTCCCCATTCAACCCCCTCTCGCTTCTCTGTCCTGGTATTCCCCTACATCCAGTTTTCCAGGACCAGGGGTCTCTTCTTCCATCTTCTTGGAAATCTATTGATATACAAATTGTGTCTTGGGTATTCCGAGATTCTGGGTTAATATCCCCTTATCAGTGACTGCATACCATGTGTGTTCTTTTGTGATTGGTTACCTCACTAAGGATGATATTTTCAAGTTCTGACCATTTGCCTAGGAATTTCGTGAATTCATTGTTTTTAATTGCAGAGTAGTATTCCATTGTGTAGATATACCACATCTTCTGAATCCATTCCTCCATTGAGGGACATCTGGGTTCTTTCCAGCTTCTGGCTATTATAAATAAGACTGCTATGAACATAGTGGAGCATGTGTCCTTATTGCATGCAGGTAAAGCCTCTGGGTATATGCCCAGGAGTGGTATAGCTGGATCCTCCGGGAGTGTTATGCCCAGATTTCTGAGGAACCGCCAGACTGCTTTCCAGAGTGGTTGTATCAGCTTGCAATCCCACCAGCAGTGGAGGAGTGTTCCTCTTTCTCCACATCCTTGCCAACAACTGCTTTCTCCTGTGTTTTTGATCTTAGCCATTCTGACTGGTGTGAGATGGAATCTCAGGGTTGTTTTGATTTGCATTTCCCTAATGACTAAGGATGATGAACATCTCTTTAGGTGCTTCTCAGCCATTAGATATTCTTCAGGTGAGAACACTTTGTTTAGCTCTGTACCCCATTTTTAATAGGGTTATTTGGCTCTCTGGAGTCTAACTTCTTGAGTTCTTTGTATATATTGGAATTTTAGCCCTCTGTCAGATGTAGGGTTGGTAAAGATCTTTTCCCAGTTAGTTGGTTGCCGCTTTGTCCTTTTGACATTGTCCTTTGCCTTACAGAAACTTTGTAATTTTATGAGGTCCCATTTGTCAATTCTTGATCTTAGAGCATAACCTATTGGTGTTCTGTTCAGGAAATTTTCCCCTGTGCCCATATGTTCAAGGTTCTTCCCTAGTTTCCTTTCTATTAGTTTCAGTGTGTCAGTTTTTTTTTCTTCTAAACAGAGCAGAAGCAATCACTTTTGTACATGACAATGTAGAGCCTCAAAATAAAAACTTCTGATAGCATTTTCCATAAAAGAAATATTTTCTGTTTTAAAAGACATAAGGGAGTTAGGCTGCAGAAACATCACAGTTGGTAGAGTACTTACCATGCAAATATGAAGACTTGAGTTTGCTCCCTAGAACCAACTTGAAAACCTGGGATGAGGGAAGCTTTGGTAAATCTTAGCACTAGAGAGGCACAGAGAAGGGTATCCATTAGGTTCCCTGACTATTCAGCCTAATCTCTTGGCTTGTTCAAGGCCAATGATAGGTCCTGTCTCAATAAAGAAGGTGAGAAGCTCCTGAGGGATGGTACCTGAAGGTGACTTCTGGGCTCTGTGTGTACCTGTATATGTGTGCGCATTCTCACACACACCCACATGAACTCCCCACATGTACATATGCACACACACAATCACACATATACTTATAAACTAACTTACAAAAAGTATATTTTACTAAATAATATAAGTCACCTACAGGTGAGTTGCTCCAAAGTTGTATCTCCCTAGTGTTCTGTCTCATTCTCATGCACATACCACACACATGTACGCACAAACACAAGTTTGAGTCCCACTTTGATTCATCAGAAACTATGGACTCTTGAGTCAATCAGTGTTTTCCTCAATTGCATTCAAATAAAATATCTGCCTTCTAGAATTATTGTCAAGTCTAAATATAAATTGTAAATAATTTAATGTTTGTCATTGTTAATGTACAGCATAAATTCTATTATTTGGAATAACTACACAGTGTTCTGCTTTATGTATGCAGTTAGAGAATCAAATCTGAAATGAAATTAGAGGGTACCTACTTAGTTCTGGACTTATAGTTTAAAAATAAACAGAATGATATTTTTATTATAACTACTCAGCTAGTGGACTGTTATATAATTAAGGCACATTTTATTAAATAAGATTCTGTATTATCCAATATATTTACTGTTAGAAAATAAATACTTTTAATTAAGAATTTTTTTTTTTGGTTTTTTTTTCCAAGACAGGTTTCTCTGTATTGCCCTAGCTGTCCTGGAGCTCATTTTGTAGACCAGATTGGCCTCGAACTCAGAAATCCACCTGCCTCTGCCTCCCAAGTACTGGGATTACAGGCATGCACCACCACTGCCTGGCTTTAAGTAAATATTTTAATATTTTATTCATTATTAACCTTTAGTCAGTAAAAGAAAAAAAAGTAGAACTAATTTCCCTCAACCCCCTGATATTAGTTGGGTGTCTTTATTGTCTAGCTATTGTATAAACACAAAAATCTAGGAAATAAATAGCATGGTGAATTAAAGTTTGCATCCAGTTAACAGCTAGTTTGTATAAATGTAAGCCTTCATACTGTAAAATCGACCATACTTCCCTGATGTTCATGAAGGATGGCACTTAAAGGGTTAACAAAGCCCCATAGGATGCATAGTTTCTTGTGCACATCATAGTCACGTGACCATTTATAACATGAAAGTCTTAAGGAAAGAAAAGGTTTGGAAGTATCTGCCCAGTTCTAAGTGTGTGATCAGGAATCCTGGATGGTTATGGAATAAAGACTGTGTGTGGATGTGGACCCTAAAGAGGGGGTGTCTCCCCACTCTTAGCACCTGTGTCCCCTTGCTGACTTTGTGTTACACCTGCATGCAGACTTGCCTGTGGAAATGGGCTGGCTGGGGAGCTGATATCTGCACATCACATAGCCACTGTATAAAATTACTGCCCCAGTGCCTGTCAGCATTTTTTTTCCACACTTGCCAGGAAAAAAGGCAAGATCACTGTGCTCTAAATACCAAGCTCAGAAAATCATTAGGCCTTGAGCCCATTTTAATAAAGAATAAACATGCTTTCCCAGACAGGGAGGAGAAGCAAACCTGCCCATTAAGGTGTGCCAAGTAATACTCCTTGTTGGAATTCTTGTGGAAGTCTCTGCCACGCCGCCTCGTAATGCCTGCTTCAGAAGTTAGATGACAGACAATTCCCAAAAAATGGCCATTTTTAATAAAGTTTTCTAACAGTTTTCATTTCTATGCTCAGGATACTTAAGTAGTTGTGTGCATTCTTTTCTTTTTCATGTGTGGTCCAGTGCGTATGGGCATGGGTGTATGGGTAGACATGTGGGTGTAAGGTGTTCAGAGGTGGACTAGAAATCCTTTTGGATTGCTCTCCAAATGATCTTTTAAGTCACATGTGTGTGCAGGGTGTGTAAGTGTGTGTATGTGTGTGTGTATGTGTGTGTGTGTGTGTGTGTGTGTGTATTCTCCATGTTCACTGATTGGCTAGCCTTGTTGGCTTCCAATGTCCCCCTTTCCTTTTCCTCTGTCTCCTCCTAGCTCCCTCACTGTTAAATTCCTTTTCAAATATTTGCCTTTCAGGCAGTGAGGAAAGCTTCCAGCATGAGCACTGAAGCCAGGCAAGCAGGTATCCACATTGCAGATGTGAGAAACATCTGAAAAACACAGCTGGGAACACCAGAGACAAATTGGGCCTATTTCACAGTCTCTCTCGGTCCTAGCACTGTTAATATTTCTTGCTCAGTAAAACTTTCTCTTCTGTACTGAATCAAGTCCTGAAACAGTATAACCTCAGGGGTCGATGTAAAGAGGATAAAGGCAGCAATTTTTCACTCTAACATCATTAAGTCACCTTTCTAAACCAGGTGATAAACTAGTAATTGTCTCTGTATTTAAAGCCATAAATATATAGATTCTATAGAGATTTCAGTTGAATGCTGTGACTTTCAAATCAGGAGTCGATGAGGCTATGTTATATGGAAATATAAGCATATTCTCTCCTTTTCATATTTCCTGTATATGAATTATTCATAAGTAAAAATATGAGATTTATTTTCCACCATGAACACAGACGGAACTGTATTATAATCCACAGAATTTACATCTTAACAACTATCTTGGTACCTCAAAGGGGCCATAAGAAAAACATAATGATTTTCACATGATTTTTAATCAAATATTTCTATAAGAATATTTGGACTGTTCACCACTGTAGCAGATGCCCAGAGGAAATTAGTTATTCATATTAAAAAGGGGGCTCAGACAAAAAGAAACCACAGCAGAGATTTTCTTGTGTTTATGGTTGAAAAGAATAGAAAGAAACATTATATCTAAATCCCAACACTTACCATTAAGCCAAATTCTTCTTCCCAAGTTACATTTATCATTATTGTTCCTGTGTGAATAGTAATTGCAGGCCATATTTTATAGAGTATCCATCCTTTCCTAATCCCTAGATACCTTTGTCAGCAGACCTGTAGCTGTGCCTGTCTCCAATGTCAAAGTGCCCTGGGTAATTCTCATGCAATAGATTCCTAGACCAAGAACATAGCAAGAGACCTCATGAGTCTAAGGGTAAGGGCACAAGAAAGAAGAGGACAAAAATAAAACCATCACATTTTGTTAAGCTTAACTAGGTCGTCCCTGGAGGTTAACACAGATGGTAGATGCACCCCAAAGCAGGATGAGGAATCCTCAGCATTGGCAAGCTATCTATTGGCTGTAGGTCTAAGGTGCCAACAGCACTGGAAGAGAGAAGGGTTCCAGAGGTAAGGTCCATCACTTATAAAAGTCCATGAGAGATGAAATGCATCCTATGTTCTGAACAAGCTGACTTTAGAATAGGATGTGGCTGGATACAGTATTCTGTAAAGTCCATTCTTATACCTGGATTGCTTAAAGCTACTTATACAAAGAAGTCCCTGTGAACCACAGTATCCAACAAGCTACCCCAGGCCAATTAATTGCACCCCCAACTCAGTTCCCTTTATTGAGACTTTGCAATGTCTTTCATCAACTTCATCAATCTAAGACACTATGTGAGCTTCAACAATGAAGAGGTTGAATACTAATATCCAGCAGTCATAATCAAATGTGATTAAAACATCTTCTATTTCAAATATACAAAGATGTAAACCTATTCCTGGGTTCTCCTAAGAAAACAAATAGAAACCATATATAGATAGATAGATAGATAGATAGATAGATAGATAGATAGATAGCCCATTGAAGGCATTTTCCTTTAATGATATAAATAAAGGAAATGAAGGAGGCATACAGATATTTATTCTGTTTTTTACTCATTTATTTTTATTTTATGTGCAGTGATGTTTTGCCTGCATGTTTGTCTGTGCACCACATGCCTAAAGCACCCACAGAGGCATTGTACCCCCTGGAACCATAGCTACAGATGATTTTGAGCAACCACATGAATGCTAGTTATCCAACCTGGATCCTCTAGAAAAGTATCTCATGATCTTAACCACTGGCTTTCTCTTCTTCCCATCTTGTTTTTGTGTTTTGTTTTTTAGTGAAAGATAGTACCATATGTATAGTGACTCAGACAATCACATGAATATTATTTATATTTAGGAGAATATAAATAATATTTTTACAGAATAGTTGCAGGGAAGGGCCCATTTTTGTCCAGAGATGGTAGGAATCCAGGGAATGAATAAAAGTGCTGTCCTTGCATAAAAGCCTAAAACTATATAATCCACTCTTTAGCAGCAGAATGTCAGCTACATTAGAATATTAGATATTTATTTGTGATGATTTCTTTTCTCAATAAAGTGTGATATAGTATATCCAGGTGAATAACAATTAAATGGGTGAACATATGGGAGATCATGAGAGAGAGAGAGAGAGAGAGAGAGAGAGAGAGAGAGAGAGAGAGAGAGAGAGAGAGAGAGAGAGCGATTGTGTGTAAGAGGAGGGGTTGACCAGAAAAGTTGAGTGTAACTTTAATTTATTCAAAGCCTATTTTTAATGATGGTTCTAAAACTCTTTAACCTCCCTTGTAGCTCACCTCCCACCAGAAGTAGTAAAAAAGAAAGGATATGGGGAAGTCGACCTGTTTAGAAATGGTTCTTTGGAGCAACTCAGATCTGTGTTGTCAGGAAATCAGCAGTTCAGTTCATAGGTTAACAGCCGCAGCTGTATCCCCTTGGATACTCTTCACATACCCCAGTAGTCCTGTTTAGTAAAGTCAGGGTAGCAAACATGAATCAGTAGTTGTGGCACTACCTAGCAGAGACAGCCAGGCCTCAGCCTCAGCACAAGGGACCAGCAGGAATGCCAGGAGTTCGTGGCTATGCTTCTCTCAGAGAGTCCAACAAGCATTACACAGGTCGCTCTATCAGCAAGCCTAGCCCAGCCTTCATCACTGTCTATGGAGTCCTGTTTATACTCCCTCCAAACATCATGTGTTCTCCATGGTTTTTGCCTCATCGCACGTCTTATGAGTCTGACTTAGCAAAACTCCATGTGCATCTGTCTCAGCTGACATCACTCTGCCAATCAGCCTGAGTCCAAGGAAGTGGCAAGAAACTAAAGCACATAACTAGAAGATTTTTGATGTTTCTCTCTATGGAGTTCTGAAAAATGGAACTCAACTATGCCATGTAACATGGACCAATACTTGTATGTCATTAGTGAAGAATCCTTCATCATGTGTCCTTTCATGCATTTGCTTTAGAAGGATATCCTTCCACCTGTGTCTGCTTCAGCAAAACATTCTTTCACAAGTCTGCCATAGGGAAATGTCCTTTCACCTGTATCCACTTCAGTGAAATGTTCCTTCACATATTTGCTTCAGCAAAACACCATTCAACACAACCAACTTTCCAAAGAAGCTTAAGTTTCCACTTCAGTTGAGGTATTGCTTGGAAGCAGTGTTGTCTATCTGAAAATTATGATGAATAATTTAAGTAGGGATAATCAAAAATCATTGTACTTTTTAATCAGAAAGACTTTAGAGTGAGTTGGTTCAAAGATAGGAGAAATTGGACATAACATATGCAATGTTCTTCTGAAAGTTTAATGAAGACAGACAAGAAGAGAGAAAGTGCACTATGTGTGCCAGGGAACGACTATGATGATGGCTGTTGGATTCTGGTTTAGACGAGGAGGACATGAGAGACATATGGAGAGAGGAAAGATGGTACAAGTAGATGGGCTGGAGGACTGGGTGTCAATGAAAATGTATTCATTTGTCCTACAAATTTACAAAATCATGTTCGAAGGGTAAGGCACTTAAGAGGGAAATGATGAAAGAGTGAACATCAGAACATCCAGAAAATGAGAAAACAATAGTCAAGTCTGGATGAGTGATCATATCATGATGATGTAAACCAATGAAACTGGAGCCAGTATTTAGAATATTAGAATAATTCTCAAATAATTATAGTTTCTTCCTAAAGAAACAAAAGACTTATTCAAGAATATGGCTAGAAGAGTATAGGGAAGAGAAGGACCCCAATGCTAAAATATAACAATTACAGAGCAGCTTACAGTTAGTCTACATTTACTTACTAGTTCTACAAAGCACATGCTCAAGGAAAGCACCTCAGATGATGGGCAGGTAGTAAGGCTGCAATAGTTTTCGGTTCTGTTCCCCTTCTAGTAGTCACCCTTTCCACAAGTGGAGTGTAGTCACTGTCTTCTCACCACACCACCTGCTCATACATACACATAAGCAAAATAGTATTTTTCTTCATGGTGGAACAGGTAGGAACAACAGTTTAGGATTCTGAAAAGGTTATACCTGAATGACTGTGCTCAGTTTGAAAAGATTAATACTACTTCTGAATGGAATTGTTAATAATTATACATGTAATGTATTTAACCTTTAGAATTATAAAAATTGAGACAGTTGATAGATTAGATAGATGATAGATTGATAGACAAATAGGTAGGTAGATAGATGCTATGTGATTTGTAAGGGATAGAAAAATGAGAGATGATATGTGATAAATGATAGATGGAAGATAGATAAGTACATTGATGATTGATAGATTACACAAACAACTTATATGTGACAAATTGAGTCAAAGATAAATAGATTTCAGATAAATTCTTAGATACACAGTTAAATACTAAATAATTGATTGATAAATTATAAAAAGATATATAATAAATTATTGATAATTATAGAAAGTTATATTATAGAAGGAAAATGATAAATGAATTGAAGATTGACTAATACAAGGTAAGTTGATATATATATATATATATATATATATATACAAAATTTTTATACTTAATGTTCAATTGAGCAAAAAGATTGATTTGCCCTTGAATTTCCCATTGTAATGTCAATTATTCTTTTAAGTAAGACTCCTTTAAGTAAGACATTTTATAATATTAGCATGCTTTGCTGAAACTATTATCTCTAAATGGTGAAGTTCCCTGGACATTTATTCACAAGCAGTGAGTAAAGAGAAGTTAGTTTCTCCAAATACTACTGCAATTTCCATAGCATTGTTATAGGAAATATGAATCTTCTAAGATGACTCTGGCCTTCTTCAGAGAGCCTCAATTTCTGCAGACTGGTAACCAAGTATGAATGGTACACTGGAAGAATATTTGGTGAGACAATTAAAAGACATTTATAGTGGATACATAAGAGAATTTGAGTTTTTACCATTTCTTTTTACTGCTGAATGGCTTTTGTGGTGGTTTGAATGAGAATGAATGCCTAGGCTTATATGTTTGGAAATTTGGTCCCCAGTTGGTGGAACTGCTTGAGAAAAATTAATGGGTTTGTCCTGGTTGGATGAGGTATGTCATTACAGCAGGCTTTGCAGTTTCAAAAACCCATGACATTCCATTATCTCTCTGCCTCTTGCTTGTGTATCAAGATGCAAGCTTTCCACTATTGTTCAGCATCATGCCTGCCTGCCTGCTACCATGCTCCCCACCATGATGTTCATGGACTCTAACTAACCCTCTGAAGCTGTAAGCCTCAAATAAATACCTTCTTCTATAAGTTGCCTTGGTTATGGTGTCTCATCACCCCAACAGAAAAGAAACAAAGGCAACTTGTTAAAATATAAAAGTGAATTAAGTGAATAGGAAGATTGTGTTTTCTCTTCTCAAACCTTGAAAGAATGAATGTTGATGTTGGCCTGATATGAATGGAAGGTCCCTGCTTTACATTACAAAAGGTAAAAATCTACCCTTTTTTAGGAACTCCCAAGCACTTCTAATTACATCTGTAACACTTTGCTATGTTCTACTTATTGATATGAAGTTTTCTCTGAAGGTTAGTCATAAAGAGGGATCTCTTGGGAACTTAAACTGGACCCCAGAGTAGGAAAATAGTCAGCAATGAAATCATCATCTTTTGCAAATGCATTCTCTAAAATATTCAGCACTTCTCAATTACCCACTGCAGTAATACTATGTGATCTAAGCGCTTAAAATAAGTCTCATACTTTGACCTAGAAGGAAACCTTTTCACAAATAACCTTTGGAGATAGCAAATTAGAATAAATGAGCACCTGACTTTGCAAGAAATAATGGTTAGGCTACTGGTGGGTTCTAGAACTGAGGTATCTGGGCTCAAATCCTAGCTTTTCATTTATTTGAATCACAGAATATTGCAAGTTTTCATTATATCTTAACTAACCTGTCAAAGTCAGACTTTACCTAGTTTCAAAGGAAGCTATGAGTCATGACTCCAATTTAAAAATTATCTTCCAAGATGTATAATTTTCTTTGAGAAGAGATAAATCAAAGAGTACTTACTGAGTTAATTTGTAAAAGGGCTATGATTAATATAATTCTGATTTGAAAAACACAGTTAACAACTCTGAACAAGGATTTTTACCAAGTGTGATTTTCTTTTCCAGGTGTCTTTGTCTTTAATGATGGAAGGAAAAAGTCATGGAAACTATATAAACTAAAACTTTACATAAAAGCAGTCTTTAAAACAGCAATGTGTGGGGTTGGGGATTTAGCTCAGTGGTAGAACTCTTGCCTAGTAAGCACAAGGCCCTGGGTTCAGTTCTCAGCTCTGGAAAAAAAACTGTAATGTGTGATAAGACAATATCACATAAGTTTCTATTAAAATAGTTGCTGCGGTGAGCAATCACTAATCTTTTTTATTTGTGTGAACAAGGCAAAATGACTAAG
This sequence comes from Tokudaia tokunoshimensis, assembly GCA_036184795.1. NCBI lineage: Eukaryota > Metazoa > Chordata > Mammalia > Rodentia > Muridae > Tokudaia > Tokudaia tokunoshimensis. The sequence goes on along the minus strand of BTHU01000016.1, from coordinate 85,811,040 downwards.
TAAATTTTCCCCTAAAAAGACCTGTGTACAAAGTCTGTATCTACTGTCCATTATAACAGCACTTCTTTTTTGGCATGTTTTCTGGCCAAGTCTGAAATAAAAAGAAAAGAGGTAACAGTTTTTGCTTCTATATAATAAATGTGGGTCTTCATAAATCACTCTATTTTCTCACCCTCAGTTTTGCATACTCTAAAATGGGACTGCCTGTGGTCCTTCTATAGTAAGCTATTTATAAGAACCTCTGGAGATATCACCATTCCTGATTTCAATCTATATTACAGAGCAATAGGAGTAAAAAAAAACTACATGGTTTTGGCATAAAAACAGACATATTGATCAATGGAATAGAGTTAAAGACCCAGATATAAACAGACATACCTATGAACATTTGATATTTGACAAAGAACCAAAACTATACAATGGGAAAAAGAAAGAGTCTTCAACAAATGGTGCTTGTCTAACTGGATGTCTGCATGTAGAAGAATGCAAATAGATCCATATCTATCACCCTGCATAAAGTTTATAACCAAATGGATCAAAGACTTCAACATAAAATTGGACACAGTAAAACTAATAGAAGAGGATGTGGAGAACTGCCTTCAACTCATTGGCACAAGAGACAAATTCCTGAACAGAGCACTAATTGTTCAGACATTAAGATCAACAATTAATAAATGGGAACTTATAAAACAGAAAAGTTTTGTATGGCTAAGGACACCACAAACAGGACAACACAGCAGACTAGAGAATTAGAAAGGATCTTCACCAACCCTACATCAAAGAGAAGACTAATAACCAAAATATATAAATAACTCAAGAAGTTAGACACCAACAAACCAAATAATCAAATTAAAAAATGGGCTACAGAGCTAAGCAGAGAATTCTCAATAAAGGAAGCTCTAATGTTCAAGAAACACTTAAAGAAAACCTTCAGGATACTTAGTCATCAGGGAAATGTGAATCAAAACAACTCTGAGATTCCATCTTACACCTGTCAAAATGGCTAAGAACAAAAACTCAAATGAAAGCATATGCTGGCAAGGATATCGAGCAAGGAGAACATTTTGCCATTGTTGGTGGGAGTGCAAACTTGCACAACCATTTTGGAAATAAAATTGGTGGTTTCTCAAGACACCCCTGGCCATATACCCTAAAGACACCCCACTATATAACAGGGATATTTGCTCAGTTATGTTAACAACAGCTTTATTAATAATATCCAGAAACTGTAAACAACCTAGATGTCCCTCACCTGAAGAATGGATAAAGAAAACGTAGTAGATCTACGCAATTGAATACTATTCAGCTATTAAAACCAAAGACATTATGAAGTTTGCAGACAACTGGATAAAACTTGAGAATATTATCCTGAGTGAGGTAATCCAAACCCAAAAAGCATGCATGGTATGTACTCATTTATAACTGGACATTAGTCTTAAAGTGCAGGATAACCATGCTATAATCCACAACCCAGAGAAACTGGGTAAGAAGAGGAGCCCCAAGGAGGATGTGTGAATCTCATTCAGAATGAGAAACAAAATAGTCATCAGAGGTGGATGGAGAGAAAACACTGGGTAGAAGAGAGGATAAGGAAGGCTATGGGATGTCAACCAGTTTTAGGGGGATGGGGAGAGAGATGGAAATGGGGGGAGGCATCTGTGGGACCAGCTGTGGACCTAGAATATGGAAAGATATGCAGAGTCTAAAGGGGTAACCCTAGCTGAGATTCCTACCAGCTGGGGATATAGAGATGGAAGTGGCCACCTCCTGTAGCCAGGCCAGACTTCCAGTGGAAGGAGAGGAACATCAACCCACCCACAAAACCTTCAACCCAAAATTTCTCCTGCCAACAAGAATAACAGTGATAAAGGTGGAGGAGAGACTGAGGGAATGGCCAACGAATGACTGGCCCAACATGAGACTCATCCAGTAGGAGAGAGCAGACACTATTAATGATTGCTTGCTATGCTTGCAGACAGGAACCTAGCATAACTGACTCCTGAGAGGCTTTATCCAGCAGCAGGTGAAAACAGATGCAGAGACCCATAGCCAGGCAGAGATTGGAAAGTCTTGTGGAAGAGTGGAGGATAGAATCAAGCGAACAACAGTAATCAGGGACACCACAAAAAGACCCATATCCTATGGTCACTTGATCTTTGACAAAGGAGCTAAAACCATCCAGTGGAAAAAAGACAGGATTTTTAATAAATGTGCTGGGTCAACTGGAGGTCAGAATGTAGAAGAATGCAAACTGATCCATTCTTATCTCCTTGAATAAAGCTCAAGTCCAAGTGGGTCAAGGACCTCCACATAAAACCAGTTAAACTGAAAATAACAGAAGAGAAAGTGGAGAAGAGCCTCAAACACATGAGCACAGGGGAAATTTTCTGAACAGAACACCAATAGCTTATGCTCCAAGATCAAGAATTGACAAATGGGACCTCACAACATTGCAAAGCTTCCGTAAGGCAAAGGACACTGTCAATAGGACAAAACAGCAACCAACAGGTTGGGAAAAAGATCTTTACCAACCCTACATCTGATAGATGTACAAAGAACACAAGAAGTTGGACCCCAGAGAACCAAATAACCCTATTTAAAAATGGGGTACAGAGCTAAATAAAGAATTCTCAACTAACAACTGGAGCTGGGGCTGTCTCTGACTCTGTTGCTAGCCATTGGATTGCCTGATTGGGCTTCAGTGGGAAAGGAGGTGCTTAGTCCTGCTGAGACTAGATGTTCCAGGTGGGGTGGTACCCAAGGGGGGCTTCCCCTTCTCTGGGGAATAGGGGCAGAGGGAATTGGGAGGGATTTGTAAGGATGGGACTGGGAAGAGAGGTGTGGGGGACTACAATTCATATCTAATGTGAATACAAATAAACAATGAAAATAAAGAAATTAAACAGGAATAGTGCCTAGCTGAAGGAATATGGTCAGTGGGGACCAGTCTTTGAATGATATACCTTACATCTGATCTCTTCTCTCTGAATTTCTTCTTCCTAGTTATTGTAAGGATAGCATTCTCTGCTGTGCCTGTCCACCCTGATCTTCTTCCTTGTCAGCATCCTAAGAACAATAGCAAGTTTTAAACTGGCATCTCTGAAGACTCCAGTCACGATTCTGCTTCTTTAATTTATTTTTGTCGGATAAATTGTTCCAGTAACAAAATGACTAACACAATATGCTAAGACTACATCTGCCTTTTTCCACTTTCATACTTGGTTTGCTCGTTTTTTCATTATTCATTTCCTTGGAATTATCCTTATATTAATTGATATGCTTAGCCATTTATGTGATATTCTATGGTAATTTGCTGTATTAGGGCAATTTGCTGATCAAATTTACATAATTTGTATTATCACCCCCTTTAACATTTTCCCTCTCTTTTGAACTATTTAAACATTCTTTTTAGAATTCATTTTTATTTTACAAAGAGATTTGAAGGAATGAAAAAATGACTTTGTGGGTAAGAGCATTTGCTCTCTGAAGATCTATAAGCACACTCCAGTCGACATGTGCACAGGTTCACACATGTGCACACACACACACACACACACACACACACAAGTAAACATACACCACCAGCATCACAGGACATAAAATTGATCAATAAAACAAATACTAAAGTGTTTTAAGCATAGCTCCCTAATCAGTCTTTTTCTGTTTGTGTGTATGCCTGCACATGTGTGTGGGTATTCACATGCATACATGCACATGTGTGTGAGCATGCACATGCATACAAGCACAGATCCCACATTCCAGGTCAATTATCTTTTGTTGCTTTTGACTTTAAATTTCAAGACAAGATTTCTCCCTGAACCTGGAGCTCATGGATTTATCAAGACTAACCTCCTGCCTCCACTTCCCTACAGCTAGGATGAAAGGCATATGCCATTATTCACAGCTTTTTATGCAAGTTCTGAGGATCCAGACTGAAGCCCTCATATGAATTTCGCAGCCTGTAACCTCATTGAATCTGAAATTAATATTCCTAACCATGTAATATAAAATCTTTTTCTCTATATATAAAATTATGTGATATGCAAGCATGGATGACCTTTTCCTATGGGAAAGAACTCTTATTTCTTTGTCTTGTTGGTCTGGAAAAGATTTTTAAACAATATTAAATCACATGATCTGGAAGTTTCTTATAAGTTTAAACATCATACAATCAATGTGATCCACTCTTAGAAGAGAAATTGAGACTATTTTCTTTAAAATCAAGAATGAGACAAAACTGTCCACTCTCCCCTTTCATATTTGATATAGTGCTGAGAGACTCAGCTATAGTATTTAGACAAGAAGATTGCATAAAAGGAATTGAAAAGGAATCTATTCCTATTTATATGTGATGGGATTCTTTACCAAAAGACTCTATATAGCTAACTAGAAAACTCTTATATTTTCTGTGTTACATATGTGTAAGTATATAAAAACATATTTAATAGTGAAAAATATAAAATTCAGTGTGATGCACCATAGTTTCCATTGCTACTGTCTACTCTAACTGTATAGAAGTTCCTTGAGTCTTTGGCCTGGTTAATTTCGGTATGTGAATTTCTTTTAATTTAAAACATTTTTATAATAATTTTTAAAGTATTTTTTAATATTTTAATTAATTTTAAAATCATATGGAGTGCAAAGTGGGATGGAGATTTTATATTGGGAAGGTCTTTTATTTTGTTAGTCATCTTGGTCTGGACTTCTCGGTAGGACTTCTGAACAGCATGACCTGGGAGTTTCTTGTAAATTTAAACATCATGCAAACTATCTGTCTATTTTATTTGTAGGTAGTTCCCCAAAAGAACTGAACATATGCCTTTACACTGATTTGTACAGCATAAATACTTGCAGGTACTTTTGTGTAGAAGCCAACTGTTGGGGGACGTTCAAATGCTCACAAGTAGTTTGGCTGACAAAAAGATTGTGGGTTCCCCAACTCTGGAAGGAACTTAAGGAAGCAAAGGGAAAGCTACAAACCCAGATAGCAAAACAACTGCATCTCAAATGACTGCATCCAGCAAAAAGATGATCCAGAAAGAATTAACCCTGTGTGATGCCATTTGTTATGGCCTCCCATAACAAATGGCCATGTGCTGAGGTTTGGTCACCAGCCTGGGGTACAACAGGGAAGTCATACATACTTTAGGATTTCAAACATAACTGGGAAGAGTGGATTTTCTTGGGCTACATTTTGTTTTCTAATGCTTCTCTCTCAACTCCATCATGCTTTCTCTGTCATGATGTTCAGCTGTGCCAAAAGTCTGATGGGAATGAATCAAGAGATTCACAAATGCGAGACTCCAAAGTCTTGAGGCCACATATAAATTCTTTCCTTATCCTGATTTCTTAAGTATTATATAAGAGCAATGGAAAGTTAATGTTCGATTGTATAAAATTCTAGAAGAAACAACTTATTCCTTAATTGCTTTTTTAGCAAAGGTGATTTTCTGGATGTGGTAACCTTGGAGGACTGAGATCATGAGGTCAGGAAAAGTTACCAAATAGCTTGGTTTGGGCACACACAATTGACTAGGTTCATTCACTTTGTGGATAAAACAAAACAGTTACATGAGTATTTGTGGACATCAAACTGTACTAACTGTATACTTTTGAAAGTCAAATTTTACTATCATCTTATTTGTGTTTAGAAAGCCATGAAAAAGCGTGCTTATGCGTGTGCTCATGTGCACACACACACACACACACACACACACACACACACACACACACCACATACACATCATGCACATACGCAAGGAAATAATAAAAGGGATTTGGGGGGTAGTGATTGCATTTGCTTGTGGTCCTGGAACTTGGAAGAGAGAAGTAAGAGGATTGATACAAATTTAGGCAAGGCTTAGAGAATACACAGTTTATGAGTTCAAGCACAGCCAGGGAAAGATTAGACAGTCTCAGTAAAATAAATGTAAATCTAATAAACATTAACAAATAAAAATAACAAAAGGGTGCATTGCTATTAGCACTCTATCAATCTACCCAAAAAATTCACAATGTAAATAACACGTTCCAGAGAGGACAATCACATTTAGGTGATATTTGCCTTTAATGTTTTTGTAACTTGTTAAGTTGTAAGATAAAAGAGGGTCTCAGGGTATGCATATGGTCCTATTAGATTTTGACACATGCCTCTGCAAACAATTTTTAAAGTCAATGATATTCTGGAAAGAAGCTTTAAAATGTAAAAAGGCTTCTTCACATGTTTCAGATAAAACACATAAAGACAGAACTGATCCCATGGGAAGTACAGCATGTTTCCATTTAGGAGATCAGTCATGACACAAAGACAGTCTTTAGCCACAAATTTTCTGTTAACCAGGAATGAAAAAGACGCCATTTAAAATATTCAATTGTACTGACAACCTGTATTTTAAGGCTGGTGTAAGTCCCTATTTCTGCCAAAATCAATTTTAAAAGGAAAATTCTTCTGAGAACGTTTCTTCGGATGTTGTATTGTTAACTGAAACCATCACAGCACATGTTAATCTTGAGTTCTCTTAAAATAATTAACAATTGGAAAATCTCGTTAAGCTTTTGGGATCTCTATTCAAGTTTGAAACCATTTGCCCATCTGGGGATAGAAGTAGACTAAATCCCATAGAAGCATATAGCATACGGTGGCTGCTGAGCTTATGGACTGATCCCAAATTCTCCCACTGGGCTTTTCCCTAGGCTGTACACTGTCTAAATAATGTCAGTAGGTCAATTATCCGCAACACTACCACCTTCTCCAATGAGTCGTAAGTTCTTGTCTCACTATCCTTACCTAGTGCTTCATTTCATTCATACTAGGAGTCTCCCCTTATTAAATAAGAAGGGAACAGCCCTTGAGGCAAAATAACTTTCAGTGATTGTAAGCTGAATTTTGTATATATCAAGACATCATCTGACTCCCGTTCTCCTGAAGTATTATGTCTATGTAAACAGACATCACTCAGAAAAAAATTCAAGCTATTCAAAGGCAAGTTCCTTGACTCAAGACAGTTCAAGGCAATAGAAATCAAAGTGTAGACTAACCACACATATCAGACTTCTAGATATATTATTTCCAACCCATTTTATGTTAATCTTTAACAGGACACAGGTAATTACATTGCCTATCAAAGGACTAACATCCTCTATAGTTGGATTCAGTTCTTCATACCCTCTTTATCATGTTAATTTATTGGCATCCACAGTTGGATATATTTTAATGGACACATTTGACTATCACAGAAGACATTGAGTATTTTGAGTTCTAGAAAATATAAATCAATAGAAAACCAGAGATGACAAAAGGAAGGGAGACCCACTGTTCAGAACTTAGTTTCAAATGAACTGAAAAGGAAGTAAGATTTTTCCTACAATATTGTTGAGTACACTCCAGATAATTGTAAAATGACTATAAAACAGAGCGAGGTCTATGAGAAATCTCAACAACGAATATCAAGTGAATAACTGTGCAATAAATGAAAGAAAAGTGAGGCAGAGCATAAAATTATGCTTGCTTTGCTATTAAAAAGATGTCTTTATCTGGCAGTAATGCCTGAATTGAGACTTATAATCTCCCATTTCCTATGATATTCTGAAGAGTATATTTCATTTTCATCTTTTATTTGTACTTACTAGATTTGACTTTACTTATAAGTAGACATGTACTGAAGGTATGTTGACATGAGCCGGTGTCAGTGGGTGCTAGAGGAGATCATTAGATCCCCTTGAGCTAGAGTTACAGGCAGTTGTGAACCACTCTGCATTGATGCTGAGAACCAAACTTGGATCCTCTGCAAGAGTAGCACATACTCCTAATCACTGAGCATTTCTCCACCCTTTCACATTCACTTTTTTCATTAAATAAAAGTGCATTTGTCCTCAACCACCAGAGTGAACCGAAGCTTAAACTGTAGCCCAGAATACACTAAGACCGGTGCTGGCTTTCCCACAGGAAGCCATAGTACCTGAGTTTTCTCCTTCAACCCTTGGAGGTACAATTTTCATCAGTGACAAAACAGGACACAGCAACTGGTTCTTCCTTGATCAGTCCACTGAATCAAAATAATGCCAAATATGGGCACATGTGTATGATGGCATCCAGTGAAGCAAGAACAACCTACCTGTGTCTACTCACCTACCATAGAAAACTGACTCTCATCCAGCAACCACCAACTGCCAATAGCTCCTTAGCTAGAAGTGGGGCTTTGGTAGATCCACAGACCCCACGCATGCTGAAATATTTAACTGGCTTGATCTTGTATAGGTAACAATATCTGCTGTGAGTTCAAGTGTGCAGAATCCATGTCAGTCCAGAGTATAAAACTGCACACTACTCTCCCCCCATGCTCTGGCTCTTTCCTTCTTTCTGCCTCATATTCCTTGTCATTCCCTGAGTCTTCATGGGAGGGGTAGTGGGTGAAATAGATGCCCCATATATGGTTAGGCAGCCCCAGTTGTTTACTATTAATAGTTGTCCTTCAACAGAAGAATGGATACAGAAATTGGGGTACATTTACACAACGGAGTACTTAGTCAGCTATTAAAAATGATGAATTCATGAAATTCTTAGGCAAATGGATGGAACTAGAAAATATCATCCTGAGTGAGGTAACCCAATCACAAAAGAATACACATGTTATGCACTTACTGATAAGTAGATATTAGCTCAGAAGCTCTGAATACCCAAGATACAATTCACAGATCACATGAAGCTCAAGAAGAAAGAAGAGCAAAGTGTGGGTGCTTCGGTCCTTCTTAGAAAGGGGATCAAAATACTCATGGGAGCAAATATGGAGACAAAGTGCAGAGCAGAGACTGAAGGAAAGGCTATCCAGAGACTATCCCACCTGAGGATCCAACCCAGATACAGTCACCAAACTCCAACACTATTGTGGATGCTAAAAATGGCTTGCTGAAAGGAGTCTGATATAGCTGTCTCTTGAGAGGCCTTGACAGAGCCCTACTAATACAGTTGGATGCTTGCAGTCAACCATTGCACTGAGTGTGGGGTCCCCAATGGAGGAGTTAGAGAAAGGGCTGAAGGAGCTGAAGGGGATTGAAACCCCATAGGAAGAACAATAATATCAAACAAACAGACCCCCAGAGCTCCCAGGGACTAAGCTACCAAGGAGTACACATGACTCTGGCTGCATATGTAGCAGAGGACAGCCTTGTCAGACAATAATGAGAGGAGAAGTCCTTGGTCCTATGAAGGTTTGATAGATGCCCCAGTATAGGGGAATCAAGGTTGGGAAGTTAGGAGTGGGTGGGTGGAGGAACACCCTCATAGAAGCAGGGGTAGGGGAGTTGGAGAGGGGGTTTCTGAGAGAGGGAGAAACCGCCTCCTTTCCTTAGGAGTTGTCCTAAGAGGATAACACTTGAAATGTAAATAAATTAAAATAAAAAATTAAGTAGTATTTGTATTTTTCCACTAAAACATAAATGGAAAATATTACCATATGCTTTCTTATTAGAGACCCATTTTCCTTTCTGATTATAAAATAAATTGTGATTATGACCAGTTATATTTATCATACATACTTAATATTCTAACAGTTATGTGTATTAGCCACGGCCTACTGCAATACATGCCTTTTCTGACCAAGATTGAAAGCAACACATATGACCAATCATGCTTTAGACTACAGGTAAGGATTTGGGGAGATTAACATGCAAAATCAACTAGCATAGTGCTTGGCCACTGGAGCTCCTCCCTCTAATCTGCTCTCCCTACATGTGTGCAGCCTTCTGTAAAGACAGTAGAGGAAGTTATTGATCATTTTTACTTTATGAGATAGTCCATTGTTTTCTGAACTACTTTGCAGAAGGGCAGCTTAGGCAAAGTTTTTCCCCTCCCATAAAAAATACTGACTAGGTTGCATATAAAAATGACAGGGCACCAAAATTGTGCCTTTGTGTTACATTATGAGAGACTATAAAATGGATCATGGTATATACATTACCTTAACTGGACTCCTGGTTCTAGCAACACAACTAGTACTTGGGATGCATATTTTAATTGAGGTCCTGAGAGCCCTTTTGGACTGTTTCTGCAACCCAGTACACAAAATACATTAAATGATCCGTTCATTCTGTACCATTATAATCATACAATTTTGAAGTCAACCAAAAGATGATAGCTTGCCGTTTGTACATAATTCTCACTTCTGGTACCTGGAAATAGAAGCTTCCCCCTCTTCCACTGAATATGAAGAAGCATTTTTGTCTTGATGAACTTTTAGTCTAAAAGCTTTGTGTCTTGCTAGGAATTATGGGAGGCATATCCTTACCTTATATCTATACACCATATGTAGAGATACATATAATCTCAACTGAAGGTAAGAAGTGATCAGATAGCCGGGTGGTGGTGGTGCACGCCTTTAATCCCAGCTCTTGGGAGGCAGAGGCAGGAGGATTTCTGAGTTCGAGGCCAGCCTGGTCTACAGAGTGAGTTCCAGGACAGCCAGAGCTACACAGAGAAACCCTGTCTCGAAAAACCAAAAAAAAAAAGAATGTCTCAAACAAGAAGTGATCAGATAAAAGTATCCCTGATGGCAAACAATCTAGTTTTACAACCACCTATCAACATTTATTCTGCTTATTAGACATATCTGTTATTCCTACAAGTTGAGCTGATAAAAGATACCCAATGAGCATGAAATTTTTCCAACTTCAAATGGAAGCATTCTTACTCCACCACCTTTCAGTTTTCATGGTAAATTGATACTGTGATTTTGCATAACATATTCTAAATATGTTTATAATATAAATGTAACAACAATGTGCTGTATTACTGGCTTCTGTAAGTTTATCAACTCCCATCTTCAATACTGTCATTTCAAGTTCTGACAACTTACACTCCTCATATTAATATTCTATTTTCATCAGACTTTGTATTTTAAAAAAATCTCATGCAAATGCCAGAAAGCATTAACTTGATACTGATGCCTGATTTATAAAAAATAAGTGAATTATCATTTACTAAAGTCTATGACATTTATATCGTTTATTATTTTCCCGGTATCTGAGGGAGATATTGAAGTCTTATAGCTTATGGTTTCTTTTCTTACTTACTACATAAGTCATAATTTAATTATATTAATAGCAGAGGGAATCAGGAGCATTCAGGGTTTTATACCTATATACTCTAGCTAATATCAATCCAAAATCATTACAGAACAAAGTTGATATATTTTTATCAACTAAATATATATGAAATATGAATAGTCATGTCTAGTTTTGCTTTTCAGAAAGTAATCTACTTTTCAGAAAACAGCTAACACAGCAGACATCCATCCAAATGTTTTGATTGTAAAGTTGGTCTCTTGGCTAGTTCTTGGCTTGGCTTCCAAAACTTTCTATATCTGGCAAGGTGGCTGTGCATAAAGACTGCTCCATGCAATGGCTTATGATGGACAGCTTCAGGGAACATGGGATTTTGCTGCTTGCCAAGTGGAGAATATCTATGTGGCTGGCCTCTGATAACTTTCTGTAGGGAAGACATCTCATAGAAAGTACTGTTTATTTCATACTAAGAGAGAATATGGTCTATGAGACCACACCCAGGAAAGAAGAAAAATAGAGATCTGTGTGCCTGGTCCAGACTCCTCCGTGTGTTTCTTCTGTTTGCCCAGCTGTGCATATTTGCAATGTTGATGTGATACATTTTATGCATATGGCTCTGTGCAGGTTCTCATGAGTCTCCCTAGGCAAGCACTGAACAGATGGCATTAGATGCTCCCTAAAATTCTATTTAATTAGTATAAATTAAAAAACTAAACTATCTTTTCCAATCCCTCAATGCTAGGGTAATGTTTTCCTTTATTTTCTCATATCATATATTTATTTGTATAAAAAAAATCTTCCATTGCTATCTATTCTCTTTAAAAATCCCAATTCCACTCCATCACTTAACAATAACCTATCCCAGTACATGTCAGTTCATCTGTTCCCTTGCTCAAGGACTCCTGATAAGCCATTCGCCCCAATGGAGAACTGTATATTATAGCTACTCAACAGATTGTCTTGCTTCTCTTCTCTGTTCTCTTAACACCATCACAAATTTACTGTCTGCTTTACCTCAGTTCTCTCTTCCCTACTTGTTGCATCTGAGGCATAATTACAAAGAACTGGGAAGTAGGCATTAAGATTAATCTTCACACCTTGGTGGTTGCATTCCTCATAATTATTCATGAGCTGAAGATATCTAAGAGGACAATCTCTTTCTAAACCACTGTAACTGATGTGGTGTCTGTTGAAATGTTAAGCTTTTGTACCAGGCTAGCTGTGGCACAAATCATAGGATGACATGGCTTATGCAGTGGCTGTAAGGTATCTACCCAATGAGCTGAAGTTTTTGTGTATCTCTCACCTTCCACGTGGAAATTTCCCAGTTGCCATTCCAGGTAGCACATATCTAGTTTAATGAAGAAAGGGAGGACTATATGGTGTGAGGAGGGGTGGGGTGGGGTAAAATATTTCTCTTCCAGACCAATAACTGTCCAAGATAAATAAGAAAAGGTAAATACTGATTTAGATTAGTAAATATTGTGATTAATTAGTAATCAATTGTAAATTGGTAAATAGTAAAGGTGAAGGCTTATTTAGATTCTATAAAGGTTCTGGGTGAGATTATTGTAGTCTTATTTACAAGTATATGAGATTTATGACTTGTTAGAGATGTGCATTTGGATTGAGCACTGGTCTCACAGCTGCAGACAAGCTCAGTGCTGACTGCCTAAGTAAAAATGACCATCTTGCCAAAAGCAATATACAGATTCAATGCAATCCCCATCAAAATCCCAACTCAATTCTTCATAGAGTTAGAAAGAGCAATTCAAAAAAATTCATCTGGAATAACAGAAAACCCAGGATAGCTAAAACTATTCTCAAGAGTAAAAGAACCTTTGGGAGAATCAGTATCCCGGATCTCAAGCTGTACTACAGAGCAATAGTGTTAAAAACTGCATGGTATTGGTACAGTGACAGGCATGTAGATCAATGGAACAGAATTGAAGACCCAGAAATGAATCCACACTACTATGGTCACTTGATCTTTGACAAAGGAGCTAAAACCATTCAGTGGAAAAAAGATAGCCTTTTCAACAAATGGTGCTGGCTCAACCGGAGGTCAACATGCAGAAGAATGCAAATTGACCCATTCTTATCTCCTTGCACTAAGCTCAATTCCAAGTGGATCAAGGATCTCCACATAAAACCAGACACACTGAAACTAATAGAAAGGAAACTAGGGAAGAACCTTGAACATATGGGCACAGGGGAGAATTTCCTGAACAGAACTCCAATAGCTTATGCTCTAAGGTCAAGAATTGACAAATGGGACCTCATTAAATTACAAAGTTTTTGCAAGGCAAAAGACACTGTCAAAAAGACAAAGCGGCAACCAACTAACTGGGAAATGATCTTTACCAACCCTACATCTGACAGAGAGCTAATATCCAATATATACAAAGAACTCAAGAAGTTAAACTCCAGAGTGCCAAGTAACCCTATTAAAAAATGGGGTACAGAGCTAAACAAAGAGTTCTCACCTGAAGAATATCTAATGGCTGAGAAGCACCTAAAGAGATGTTCATCATCCTTAGTCATTAGGGAAATGCAAATCAAAACAACCCTGAGATTCCATCTCACACCAGTCAGAATGGCTAAGATCAAAAACACAGGAGACAGCAGTTGTTGGCGAGGATGTGGAGAAAGAGGAACACTCCTCCACTGCTGGTGGAATTGCAAGTTGGTACAACCACTCTGGAAAGCTGTCTGGCGGTTCCTCAGAAAACTGGGCATGACTCTCCCGGAGGATCCGGCTATACCACTCCTGGGCATATACCCAGAGGCTTTACCTGCATGCAATAAGGACACATATTCCACTATGTTCATAGCACCCTTATTTATAATAGTCAGAAGCTGGAAAGAACCCAGATGTCCCTCAACGGAGGAATGGATTCAGAAGATGTGGTATATTTACACAATGGAATACTACTCTGCAATTAAAAACAATGAATTCACGAAATTCCTAGGCAAATGGTCAGAACTTGAAAATATCATCCTTAGTGAGGTAACCCAATCACAAAAGAACACACATGGTATGCAGTCACTGATAAGGGGATATTAACCCAGAATCTCGGAATACCCTAGACACAATTCGCATATCAATAGATTTCCAAGAAGATGGAAGGAGAGACCCCTGGTCCTGGAAAGACTGGATGTAGGGGAATGCCAAGACAGAGAAGCAAGAGGGGGTTGAATGGGGAAAAGAGGGAGGGAAGGGGGCTTATGGGACTTTCGGGAAGGGAGGAAACGGGAAAGGGGAAATGATTTTGAATGTAAATAAAAAAAACTTAGAAAATAAAATAAAATTAAAAAAAAAAAGAAAATGTTATCTGCTGAATCTATGACATTCATCATAGCTTGAAAATAAAATTTTTGGTGGCTTCACTATTTCTAATATATTGGAAAACAAACTACAAAGGTGTGCTTTGTAAGCCATAACAGAGCTGTTTAATAAAATATTTGTCACTTCAGATCATACCAAATAGCATAAACTATTATGATAAATTTAAGTATAATATAACATTGAGTTTTTCTTCTCAATCTTGAATATAAAATGAAAATAGGAACAAAGCTCTCTTTTTGCCTAAAAACATTTCATATAGAAGAATACAATCTATCATGAATTAAACTAGTAAGATAAATGGGACCTCATGAAACTGGAAAGCTTCTATATGGCAAAGGACATAATAAGACAAATCTTCAACCTACAAATTGGGAAAAAAAAATCTTCACTAACCCCACATCTGATAGAGGGCTAATATCCAAAATCTATAAAGAACTCATGAAGCTAACCATAAAAAAAAAAAAAAAACCCAAACAATCCAATCAAAAACTGGGGTATAGGACTAAACCAAGAATTTACAACAGAGGAATCTTGAATGGCTGTGAAGGACCTAAAGAAATGTTCAAAGTACTTAGTGATCAGAGAAATGCAAATCAAAAGGACCCTGAGATTCCACCTTACACCAATCAGAATGGCTAAGATCAAAACCTCAGGTGACAACACATGTTGGTGAGGATATGAAGAAAGAGGAACACTCATTCATTGCTGGTAGGATTGCAAACTGGAACAATCACTCTGGAAATCAATCTGGAGGTTCCTCAGGAAATTAGAAATAGATCTATCTGAAGACCCAGCAATACCACTCTTGGGAATATACCGAAAAGATGTCCCACCATGCTACAGGGGCACATGTTCCACTATGTTCATAGTTGCTTTATTTATGATAGCCAGAAGCTAAAAACAACCCAGATGTCTCATGACAGAACAATGGATACAGAAAATGTGGTTCATTTACACAGTGGAACACTACTCAGCTATTAAGAACTAGGATATCTTGAGTTGTGCAGCCAAAAGGATGGAACTAGAAAATATCATCCTGAATGAGGATGAAAACTCAGAACCAAAAGGACATGCATGGTATGTACTCACTAATAAGTAGATGTTACCCCCCACCCCCAAAAAAATTACAGAATAACTAAGATATAGTTATTCTTTTTGAGTTACAAAACTCAAAAATGTCAACAAGCTGAAGTGCCCAAGTGAGAACCCCTCAGTCCTGCTTGGGAGGGAGAAGAAAACAATCACCAGTGGGGAGGGAGGGAGGGAGAGAGGGAGGGACCTGGGAGGGAAAGTGGACAGGGTGGTTGTGGGAGGGGGAGAGGGGAACCTGATCTGGTATTGGGTGAGGGAAAAGGACTGAAGCCCTGAGGGCCAGCAGAAAGAATGGAACAGGCAACCTCTGGAGGTAGGAGGTTGGGGGGACCTTCCAGAATGCACCAAACACCTGGGAGGTAAGAGACTCAGTACTCAAAGGGAGGGACCCTAGATGAAATGCCCTACAGTGGGGAGAGGGAACTTGTAGAGCCCACCTCCAGCAGAAACACAGGGCATCAAATGAGGGATGCGGTTGCTATCCCACAGTTAAAACTCTGGCCCATAATTGTTCCTGTTTGAAAGAACTGCAGGGATGGAAATGGAGAGGAGCCTGAGATAAAGTAGGTCCAGTGACAGACCCAAAGTGAGATCCAGCTCAGGGGGCGATCCCAAGGCCTAACACTATTACTGGGGCTATGGAGGGCTCACAAAAAGGGACCCTAGCATGACTACACTCTGGAAGACTCAACAAGTAGCTGAAAGAGTCAGATGCAGATATTTTCACCCAACTAATAGACAGAAGCTGCTGACCCCTGTGGTCGAATTAAGGAAAGACTAGAGGAAGCTGAGGAGGAGAGTGACCCTGAAGCAGGACCAGCAGTCTAAATTAATCTGGACCCCCCAAGATCTCTCAAAACACTGGACCACCAACCAGGCAGCACACACCAGCTGATATGAAGCCCCCAACACATACACTGCAGAGGACTGCCGGGTCTGGGTTCAGTCAGAGAAGATGCACCTAACCCTCAAGAGACTAGAGACCCCAGGGAGATTAGAGGTCTGGTTGGGTGGGGGGGATGGGCAATGGGGGAGTGGGGATATCCTAGTGGAGACAGCGTGGTGGGGAGTAGGTATGGGATGTGGAACAGTTGGAGGGTGGACCGGGGTAGGGGGAATAAAATCTGGAGTGTTAAATAAATAAATAAATAAATAAATAAATAAATAAATAACAAAAAAGAAGAAAGAAAGAGAAAGAGAAGAGAAGAGAAGAGTAAAGAAAAGAAAAGAAAAGAAAAGAAAAGAAAAAAGATCAGTCCAGACAGTCACTTCAGTGGTCAGAGTTGAGAAGAACTGAGGTCATATCCTAGAGGATACTGATTACACTCCAAAAATGATTTGAATAGAACACATTAAGTTTTTCATGGATAGGCATCTGTTGGTAATATCATTAAATAATGTCTATTTGTATTATATGTTATCAGTATTGTTTGTTGACCATAAACTATGCATCTGAATAAAGTTACATCCCTGTGTGTGTGGATAAAATATTGTAGCAACAAAATTGCATAGACACAACTGTCATTTCAAAGAAGATAAGAGATAGTTCACGCTGGGATGAAATATGATTGTCCATAGTCCAGGAACACGTACGTAAGTCACCTCAAATTTCACATGGGTACACCTTGATGAAGGTTTTTAGTAAAAGAACAAAGAAAGTCATAAATCAAGATACTCATAGACATTGGTGGAAACACTAAGTAGGCAAGATGAAGCAAAGCAGGGAAATGTTGTTGGAAACCTCAGATATAACCTGGCAATATTCTTGGCTTTGTGACTGTTTGTTTGTTTGGTTGGTTGGTTGGTTGGTTAGTTGGAAAACTGATGCATTGTTTGTATATTCTAAATGATATACTCAATGGTCATAAAGGTGACCATAAAGATCAGATTATAGAGAAGAGCAGAGAAGGCTAAAGATGGCTGGAGGTGATTTGGCTCTAGACTTGAAACATCCCAAACTCTCTAATCATGGAGGTTCTAATCAGCTTTGCTGAAGGTTCTGTAGAAAGGTGCTGCTTCTATCTGGCCGCTTTCATTCAAAGAAATTTTAAACAAAACACAAAAGCCTAAGCAAGTAGACATTGTAATGGTCTTCAGTAGAAGCACGGCAGCAAAGTGTTCTTTTATGCTGTGGGCTAGAGGAAATGGTTCATAATGAAAGTTAATCTGCCTCTTTGGTACAAAGCTACTTAGAATAAAATAGAAGGAAAAAAATCTCAAATGAGACAATCAAGAAAACATGCAAAAATATGCAAGAAGTAAAATTTCTTGGTGTCATAAGTTTTACTCCTTCCTCCAGGAAGGAATCACTTTGTAGAAAAGAGCTACCCAACAGCTCTTCCTTAGCATCTCTTTCTCTGGAGCATCCTATGATATTTGACTTATTTGATTTATTTGTTAGAGAGGCAAAATAATACTCTCCTTAAAGAGATTTATTTAGCTCCAGTGGCAGGGCTGAGGATCTTTGTTCATCCTCCGTGATACCCTGGGTTCAATCCTCAGAATCTAAAAGCAAAACATTAAAACATATATAAAAGTTCTAACGGTAAATTATTCTGTTTAAAGTCATGACTTCCCCATCTATTAAAGAGGCTACCTTGAATAAAATACATAACCTTAGTGTATACCATTTTTCACATGTCATTAAGGTAGATATGACCCTGGCTACATTTCTCCTTTTAGATGTTTTGAAAACATTAGCTGTAATGTAACATGAATAGGATTGTCACTGGCATACAGAAATCATATTGCAAATGTTAATTTTTATCTTATAATTTGTTATTATGCATTATTATACTGTAATATAATTTAAATAAATCTGTACTTACCACATAACACTTTCAAATCTACTGTTACAATATGAAAATGATTTAATTAGAAATGGTTGTGGACTTTAGATGAATGTCCAAAATGAAATTTTCTTTTTTTTTTCCTATGAT
Organism: Tokudaia tokunoshimensis; assembly: GCA_036184795.1. Lineage (NCBI taxonomy): Eukaryota > Metazoa > Chordata > Mammalia > Rodentia > Muridae > Tokudaia > Tokudaia tokunoshimensis. Next base: position 85,792,602 of record BTHU01000016.1, on the reverse strand, counting down.
GATTCTTTTTTTTGTTTTTGTTTTTTTTTGTTTTGTTTTGTTTTTTCATTTTCTAAGTTTTTTTAATTTACATTCAAAATCATTTCCCCTTTCCCGTTTCCTCCCTCCCCAAAAGTCCCATAAGCCCCCTTCCCTCCCTCTTTTCCCCATTCAACCCCCTCTCACTTCTCTGTCTTTCCAGGACCAGGGGTCTCTCCTTCCATCTTCTTGGAAATCTATTGATATGCAAATTGTGCCTAGGGTATTCCGAGATTCTGGGTTAATATCCCCTTATCAGTGACTGCATACCATGTGTGTTCTTTTGTGATTGGGTTACCTCACTAAGGATATTTTCAAGTTCTGACCATTTGCCTAGGAATTTTGTGAATTCATTGTTTTTAATTTCAGAGTAGTATTCCATTGTGTAATTATACCACATCTTCTGAATCCATTCCTCCATTGAGGGACATCTGGGTTCTTTCCAGCTTAAAAGACTATTAAAATGTTTTCAAAGTACATCTTTTCTGCTTCTTCTCCAATGATACCTGAGCCTTAGGAAGAGAATTTGTGATAGAGATGTCTTATTTGTGGCTCAACATTTTTTAGTCTCAGTCTCTGAACCCTAATCAGTGTGGGTCTCTGTGTTAATCACAACTTAATGAGCAAAAAGCTTCCCTGACAAAGACTGAAAGATGCACCAATTCGTATGTATAATGATAATTTAGGTATTAAGTGTCCTTTTACTACTATGTCTGTTTAGCAGTAAAATAGTATATTCTTTCCTAGGGGCAATGCTTTAGGACCACAGATTTTTGGACCCATAATCATACGATATATGAATTTTTTTCTTGTGGAAAAATGAAATAATGTGCTTTAAATCTAATAAGAGAGTATTTGGTTACTCCAATGCTGTCAGTGCCATTATTTCCCCAGTGGGAATGTCCTGCCATGATAGTTATTACTGTAGTACACAGAATTTAAAAAAATATATGAAAGCTAGTCAGTAGTAATGAAGCTTCCAAGTGAGTATCAGCTTGAGTTCTCTATGGCTCAAGTCAATGGTATATTCAGCCATCAGTTTCCTTATTATCAGATTCAGATGGCAGTCAAGAGCATTGGCAATACTGTATGACATATGCTGGTCTATTGGGCATCATTGTCATCAATCCCCACACAGATATCTTGTTTCTGAGATGGACTTTGATTTGTTACACTGTGGTATAAACTAGAGACATTGATGCTCTTTGATATAGGGTAACTCCTTTATGTGTGTGTGTGTGTGTGTGTGTGTGTGTGTGTGTGTGTGTGTGTAGTTTGTGTATATCTAGTGGTTAGGAATGTAGAACGTTTTAAAAAAATGTTTCTCAAACTTTTGCTTCATCTTTTGAGAACTTCCTGTTCAGTTCTGTGACCCATGTTTATAAAATTGGAAAATACGTTTTCTTTATGTTTAACTTATTGAGTTGTTTGTATTTTGTAAATGCTAACCTTCTGTACATGTAAAGCAGGTGTTTTTCCTATTCTGTAGGCAGAGTCTTCATTCGAATAATGTATTATTTATCTATAAGATTTTCACATTTCTAGAGTCCCATTTATTAAATATTTGTCTTAATGCCTGAACTTTCATGGTTTTTGATATAACTGAAGGATTAATCCTAAGTTTCATGTGGCAATTTCAGATACAGGATAGCCAAAATTATTTTGACCAATAAAAATAAAAACTGAAAAAAAAAAACTGCAGGAAGTATCACTATTCCAGTTTTCAAATTATACTATAGAACTTTAGTATTAAAAACAACATATTGTTGGCATAAAAGCAGACATATTTATTAGTGAAATATAATTGAGGACCTACATATGAACCTGTATTCTGAGAGAAACCTGTTTTTTAAGGTCAAGAATACACAATAGAAAAGTACAATATTTTCAACAAATGATGCTGATATAACCAGATAGCTATGTAGAAGGGTTAAACTTGGTCCTTGGTCCTTATCTTTTACCCTGTACAAAACTCAACTCCAAAATAACCTCATTGACCTCAAAATGATACTTGATAGCCTGAATATGAAAGAGGGCAAAGCAGGAAATATACTTGAATTTCTTGGCATACCAAAGGATTTTCCTGAACAGAAACTGAGAGCATAAATTCTTATGTTTTGATGCTTGCAGTTCCTGGGTATCACTAAGAAGGGCTTTTGTAAAAGTGAATGATATATATATATATATATATATATATATATATATATATATATGTGTGTGTGTGTGTGTGTGTGTGTGTGTGTGTGTGTATGTGTGTGTGTGTGTGTGTGTGTGATATTTTAGGAAAGCGAAAATCATGAAGCCATTTTGTTGAAATCTAGATTGGTGGGATAGGAAAGGACAAGTTGCATAAAGAGAAATTTTAGGGTAGCCAATATATTCTACATAATACTTTAGTGCATTTTACATTTGCACAGAGCCACAGGGTACATAACACAATAGTCTCAACTGTGGACTCTGATGATCCTGTTAAGTTCTGTGGGGTTATACCTTTACCTGGTGAAATAATTGATTAATGCTGGAGGGGGGAAATCATGTGGTCTTTATGTGCTCACTGACAAACCCTCCAGGTTCCAGTGGATTGTTTCATGGTCATGCCAGTAGTCTTGGAAAACTCATTGTATAACAAAACAAAACAAAATGATATGAACTTGTAAAAAAAGGACTTTAGGGAGGAGGTGTTTGCTCATGATGTACAAGGAATGTGAACGTGACAGAGAGTAATTTTAATGCATCCTATACATGTACAGAGTTGTCAAAGAATAAATTTAATTAGCAAGAGAGATAATTGAAAAAAATAAAGTATATAAGAAAATAAAGTTAAAAGATTTGAAAGGCATACATATTTTAATGTATTAACTGATAACTTTAAATTTTCAGGAAATAAAAATTATGACTAAAACTTGAAAGTAAATAAACACCAACAAGTATTAAAGAATTCACATAATAAAATATATGCATCACCTGTGTAAAGAAAATCATTTGATTTTTAAAACATTTGGAAGATCTTAAAACTTAGAGATTTAGTTCAGTGTAACAAATAAATGGAATAATTTTACTCTTCCCAATTTGATGTAAGTATTTTGGACCATTTCAAAACATACTCATATTAATAAAATTATCTACAAAATTTCACAAAATTATTTGAGACTTTTTTTCTAAAAGCAAGGAGAAGGTATTTACAAAATATTTTGAAAGGAATAAAACTCAAAATATGCCTATACCAGACATAAAAATCTAATGACAGCCTTAAAATTTAAGCTATTAATTTTTGCAAACTGTAATAATTCACAAATCAATTACAAACAAATACCACAAAGAGGCTTTAAGTATAGCACTGAGTATCCTTATGAAAAGGAATAATTATTTAACATATGCAAAAAGGATAAGTGATTGCACAATATAAAAAGACATTTAATTGTTATTTGTTTGTATATGTATGTAAGAGACAGAATCTATGTGTATGCACATGCATGTATACACATACAAGTAAAATGCAAGTGTCTCTGAGTTCCAAAAGAGGGCATCTGAGTCCCAAGAGATGAAGTTACAGGCAATTATGAGCAGCCCCACATAAGTGCTAAGAACCCATCCCAGGTCCTCTGCAAGAGAAGCAGGCATTCTTAACCACCAAGTCATGTCTCTAGGCTCTGAAAATGTAATTTTGAAAAATATTCCCATACAAGAAGTAAAAATCATAATAATCCACTAATAAAGGAAAACAATATTTAACATTACTAGTAATTTGAGAAAAGCAAATTGAGACCACAATGAGATGCTATTTTATATTGATTAGCTTAGAAAATATATAGAAATGTGACAAGCATAAAATATGAATGTGGATACAGAGACCAATAACATGGGTTCTGTGGATGTTGTGATTGGTGCAACCATCTTGGAAAACAGTCAGCCTACCACTCATAGGAAATATAAACTATCATTTCAGAGACACTCTGTGCTTTGCCCATCTGTCACAACAGAAGACAAAGCTATCCTAATTCCAACTCCCATCAGTCACTGGGAAATTCAGCCAGATGTTTAGATAAAGAAATGTATCAAATAATGTGGGCATGCCCAAACTTCTTCATTGTGTACTGCTCCCCCCAATATGATGGGCAATATAAAATCATCTATAAAGTTAGAAGGAGACGTGTCATAAATATTCCATAAAGCAATAATCAGTTCCTGAGTTTCTATTGTGTAGCTAAGCAGAGGCCACATGGTTTCAAAGAGAGCAATTACTCCTATAAGAGTATGCCAGCATAAAACTAACATCATGCCTGATTATGTGAAGAAAACTTCATTGTGTTACTGGCTTGGCTCAAAATTCCTGTCACCAAAATGATGTAGAGTGGTAAGATGTCTATCTTTCAAAGGTAAAGTAAAAAAAAAAAAAAACAAAAAACTGTATGGGCTTAAAAAGTAAAGTGTTGAGAAAGCATTTGAACTGCCAGTCTCTTTGTAAGAACGTCCATTGGAACAAATGCAAACACTAACTCAAGAGTAACACTAGTAAATGTAGCACTCAGGAAGAGGCAAGGAAGAAGGGCCTCAGTTATTACTTTTAGAGGTTGATTACTGGCTAATACTTTTGTTTCTAATCTGAGGTCAATGTGTTTCCTCTTGTCAATGAATATTAAACAATTAGAAAGTATTCTTTATGAACTAGGTTGATACCATCACTTCCCACCAATGTTTTTAAACAATCCAATTAAGACATAATTACATTACTTTCCTCTTCCCTTTCCTCCCTTCAACCCTTCCCATATATAAAAATAATATATAAATAAAGTCTCTCAGTCCATTTTTCTTATGTGTATATAACTTCAGAGATGACCACTTTGCATTTGAAAATCAATTAAACAGCTCATCACTTGGATAAGTTAATTCTCCCTCTCTCAGCTGTCATTAATAGCCTGTAGTTATTTATCTCAGGATGGGGACTGTGAAGAGTTCCCCATGCCACATTAGCTTGTCTATTGTTGTTGTCTTTCTTCTTAAAGCATTTATTTTCATAATGCTCAAAAAAAAAGTAAGAAATGCAATTAACTATGTCATAAAGAAAAAAAAAGAGAAAATCATTATTTGTTTCTTAAAAAGCATTAAAGTAATGACTGGTCCAACTTGAGACCCATCCCATGGGCAAGAACCAGTCCGTGACACTATTAGTTATGCTCTGTTATGCTTGCAGACAGGTGTCTAGCACAACTGTCTTCTGTGAGTTTCCACCCAACAACTGACTGAAGCAGATTCAGAGACCCACAGCTAAACATTAGATCAAGTTCAGGAAGTCTTGCAGAAGAATTAGGGGAAGGACTGAGAGACCTGGATGGAACAGGGACTCCACATGAAGAATCAACTAACCTGGACCATTGAGGGTCCCCAGAGACTGAATCACCAACCAAAGAGCAAGCATAGGCTGGATCTAGGTCGCCTGAACATATGTAGCAGATATACAGCTAGGTCTTCATGCAGGTCCTCCAACAATTAGAACAGGAACTGTTCCTGAATCTGTTGCCTGCCTGTGGATCCTGTTCCCCTAACTGGGGTGCCTTGTCTGGCCTTCAGGGGGAGAGGATGTGCCTAGGCTTGATGTCCCATGGAGCCTAGCATAACTGTCTCCTGTGTAGCTTTATTCAGCTGATGGAAAAAGATTCAAAGACCCATAACCAACCATCAGGTGGAACTTAGAGAGTCTTGAAGAATAGGGGATAGAATTGAGTGAACCAGGGAGGTCAAGGGCACCACAAGAAGATCAACACAGTCAATTAGCATGGGCTCATGGGGCTCACAGAGACAGAACCACCAACAAGAGCCTGTAGTAGTTGAATCTACATCCCCTACACATTTGTAGCAGATTTGAAGCTTGGTCTTCATATGGGTCTCCTAATAATTGAAGCTGGGGCTGTCTCTGACTCAGTTGAACCTCATTGGGAGAGGATGCATTTTGTCCTGATGTGACTGAATGTCCCAGGGCAAGATGATACCCAAGGGGAACTTCTCATTCTAAGGAGAAGGGCAGGGATATGGGGAATAGGAATTTATAAGGGTGGTACTGGGAGAAGAGGAAGAAGGGGAGCTGCAACAAGGATGTAAAATGAATAAATTAATTACTTAATTAATGAAAAAGTTAGCAAGGGAAAAATAAATCAATAAATGAAATCAGACAAAAACACACACACACAAACATACACACAAATAGCCTATTCTGAACTACAGTCAGGAGTAATTTGGAGTAATATTTATTTTGTTTATGACATAGTTTTCTTTTTTTTTTTTTTTTTTTTTTTTTTTGGTTTTTCGAGACAGGGTTTCTCTGTATAGCCCTGGCTGTCCTGGAACTTGCTCTGTAGACCAGGCTGGCCTCGAACTAAGAAATCCGCCTGCCTCTGCCTCCCAAGTGCTAGGATTAAAGGCGTGCGCCACCACCGCCCAGACATAGTTTTCTTAAGTTAAAATCAAATACAGGATGCTGTAAAAGATATAAATTTTAAATGTTTCATTAATGCAATGGTTTATTGAAGTATTATACTAAAATGTCATATTTTGCTGAAAATCTCTCTGGATAGTACTTATCCTTTCTTCAAATTTCTTCAGTGAATATATAAAAGTGATTAGGATAGAAGACACAAAAACAAAAGTAGACCCACTTCCCAGAAGGCATTTGTCCTAAGCACTCTACAAATACTAACATTTGTAATATTCTAGGTTATCTATAGTAGTCTCACTTTATAGATAACTCAAGTTCAGAAAGGTTAGCAATTTACATTGATAAGAGTTTATTGGTATAAAATATAGATTTAAACCAAGGTTGCTGTATTTCAAAGCACTTGTTTTCACTATCCTAGACTGCATTCATTCTAACATGGTAAGGCCATCAACACTTTACATTATCCAACACAAAGTCCCTTTATAAAGGATGGATTTCTGATTGTTATTTTGATCTGTTCCTTTATTTATTTGACTAACAAACACACAGTAAGCATTTTCTCTATGTAAGTTCCAATGTCGTGATGTGAAGATAGAGAATGGGAGTTATGGACTAGAGAGTAGGTATTGGCAGATGCAAGAAAATATGTACAGGAGGAAAGCACCCGTGAATGGAATTGCCCAAAAGAGAACTGACTGTGGCTATCAAAATTGCATCTTAAAATTGGCAGCAGGTACTCAACAGGACAGGAGAGTAAACCATGGATAATGTTTACAATTATAAATAAACAATAACCACCTGGAAAGAAAAAGGTTGAAGAAGACAGTGTTCTAGAAAGGTTGGAAGCAAAGAGTGACTCTCTTCTTTATGAGCCATGAAGACTTGAACAGCTGTAAACAAGCTCTCCTTTGCAAGAACATGATAATGCCATTTATTTTTTATAAAATCAGGAGACTATACATTCCTGTAAGTGGGGCATTTGTATTTACCCAGAACTCACATATTGAAAGTCATCATCAGTGTGATGGCTGAGAGCTGATGCTTTGCCCTCTCCCTGAATAGCTCCAAGATACACCTGCCACTCTGATTAAAATTCTATGACTTATTATAGAAGAGAGATTAAATGAACCGTGTAATAGAGCTGATGGTAGCTGAACATAACACAAAACCTAAGATGGGAAAAATGAATGCAAGATTGAGGGAGAATAATAGGAGAGCTTCAATATCCTCCATGTTCAGAATAAGATGATCCATGCACAGTGTAAGAAGTATGAATATGGCCTGGAATAGCCTTGGAGAGAGATAAAGAATGACCAATAGGTAGAAGATACCTGCCAGATTAGGAGAGAGATAACATGTTTTATTCCAAGGCCTCTTTCCTAATTCACATTGCCTGGGAGGTCTTATGCAGGCTTCTCTGGGAAAACACAATCACCAGGATATATGGAGATTAAAAAGGAGATTTATTATGGGAACTGACTCATGTGGTTAAAAAGGCCAAGAAGTGCCTCTGTATGACGTGTGTACCCTGGAGACTCAGGAAATCTCATGGTCTAATTCAGCTTGGGTCTGAGGTTCTGAAAGCCAAAGGAGGCTGTGACGTGGGGACTTCTGTCTAATAAGAGCATGAGGAGAAGGATGCTTCAGCTGAATGAAGCAGATAAGTCCCCCAAGGATTATAGGAGGTCAACCCACATTAGTAAGGGGGACATTTTACTCAGTCTATCAATTCAAATGCTAATACCTTCCAAAATCCTCTCACAGGTTTACTTAGAAATTATGCTTTCTGGGCACCTTTTAGCCCAGGAAAATTGGCAAGTTAATTATTATGCCAGAGAAGTGGTTTATCCAATTAGTAAATGTTGGAAAGGGGACTAGTTAGGTGAGGTGACTCACTTCTTTAATCCCAACACTAGAGAGGCAAAGGCAGGTAGGTCTCTGTGAGTTTCAGGCTAGTGTGACCTTAAACCAAAAAAAAAAAAAAAAGAAGAAGAAGAAGAAAGAGAGAGAAAGGGAAGGAAGAGGAAGGAAGGAAAGAAGGGGAAGGGGAAGGGGGAAGACAGACAGACAGACAGACAGAGAACTTGATATAATCAATAATCACTCAAATAGCCAATTATCTCTCTCTTCTTCCACATTGAAACTAATCTGTCTACAAAGCTGACCTCTCTGTCCAGTGATGCTTAGAACAGAAAAGTGAGCTTGTCTAACCCTGAAGTGAGAATTTGAGGAAATGGGAATCCACAGCACCTGGAGGGATAAGCAACCAGCACCACTGCATTGGAGAGCAACTCTGCCAATATTAATATTCCCTAGAGGGAACGATGTAAGCTGTTTATCTCTGCACCAGCAGATCTCCTCCAGACCTAGATAAAAATCTCATAGCAGTCTCTCACACATGAATAGAAATATTATAGTAAGAACACTGATCACACTTGGGAAAACTCCCACATGCCGATCAATGGGCATATGGTATAGCCATACAATAAAATATCATGTGATATTAATATTCATTACCTACATTGATTTTTATCAATATTTATAAAATGTTAAAACAACATATTGGATGAAATATACCATTAGCCAAATTTTGTGAAGCTACTGTCCATATTTGAAGTTATAATTTAGTTTATGAATATGTATAAATGTGAGAAAAGGTAATTTGGACATAAAGAGTGACTCGGGTGGTGATTGCTTCTAGAGATGGAGGACCAGTTAAATTGGAAACAGACTCATCTGTCTAAACATACTTCCTATTTCATCCTAAAGAGAAGGCCTTTCTGGTCCCACCCACTCCTATGCTCTACATAGGAGTATACACAATTCGGGAAGTAGCCATTCTTGCTCACATTCTCCTTTCCACCCTCTTGTATACATCTCCCCAAGGAGAAGCTGTTTAACTCACTGATGAACTAGGGAATGGATGCTTGCCTCCTTGCCCCAGCCTTCTGCTTCTGAAGGCTCCACCTCTGTGTGACATGCTTCTGAGGTGAATACTAGGACTGGTGGGATGGGTCTGTTCAGGGGAGTAGAAAGATGCTAGGAAAATTTTTTGCCCCTGGTCCTGTTGAGCTCTGCTCTCATGCCTTACTTACAGTTTCATCCCCCACCTTCTTCTCTCTTGAATTTTTCAGTTGGTTTTTCAGGATTTGGAAACAGAAAACTGCTAGCAGTGAGTCTTCTAAAACACCAATATCACCTATACCCCTAAGTATGTATCTAAGAGGGGTTAAGATATATTTAATAACACTGAACCACCAACTAGGCAGCATACACCAGCTGATATGAGACCCCCAACACATATACAGCAGAGGACTGCCGGGTCTGGCTTCAGTGAGAGAAGATGCACCTAACTCTTGAGAGACTTGAGGCCCCAGGGAGTGGGGAGGTCTGGTGGGGTGGGGTAGGGTGGGGTGGGTGTGGGTGGGGACATCCTCTTGGGGTTAGGGGGAGGAGGAATGGGATGAGGAACTGTTGGAGGACAGACCAAGAGGGGGATAATGACTGGGCTGTAAAAAGCATATTAAAGATTTAAAACAAAGATTTAAAAATTTATTTAAAGTATGAAAAAATATAGGTAATAAATGGAATATTTTTACAGCCTAATCATTAATAACAAGACATTACATATTCAGAAATATAAATGACAATTGATAGGCCAATTACTACGTTAGCTCTTAATATTTCTAGGTCTAGAGAAAAATCAGTTGCAAAACATCATTACCCTCATTGGACTTCTCAGGTCACTAAGGCTAAACCACTTAAATGAATCTATTAAACTTATGTAGCAACTATGCCTAAGATTGAATGCCTCTCTGATTCCCAACCTTTGGGAAAAAAAATCACTGGTTATGAAATAAAGGGCACTTGGGGTTTATCATGAAGTTGCCAACCAGCTCTTTGGGAAGCCAGTGGAAAAACAAACAGCTGCTCTTCTTTTCATGCACATTCACCCCTCTTATGATGACCTGAAAGCTCTTTTCTAGAACAGCACACATCAGGCCAAATAATTTCACATTAGAATAAGACTGAGTTTCATAATTTACCCCTCTTGTTTCAGGGAACATTACACAATACCAGGAGATGTGTGGGGGTCACATTATAAGTCCTGGCAATTTTACAAGGGGGTTAAGATGCAATACAGTGCTCTCATTTTTAAACATCAATACAAAGTGTAAAAAGGAAAATGAAAAACAAAATTATTCAAAATAATACTGGTTGCTTGGTTATTAGTTTGTGGAGATGTATATAAGATCTATTTTGTTAGTTTGCAGAACATATTGTCTTTCTAGACCCTTCCTGTTTCCTAGGTCCTGAAAACTGTTTTGCATGCGATAACATTTTCACAAGTGCTAAAATTAAGTGTACGTGTTAGAATTTCCTGGCAGTTTCAATTGCTAATTATCTGTGCACCCAGAATGTGTGAACAGGTCAACCACAGTGACAATTAGTATGGAATTTTTTTTCCTTCAGTATTCCCGAAGCTATAAAATCTCAACAGTAAGTCTCTCTGCTTCACTCCTTGATGACACAATGACCAGAGCTCTTCATCACTTATCGAAGGGCTATTACATCACAAAGTTCAGGAGAAGCCATTTACCATCACTGAAGCTCATGGGAGCCATTTATGTAAACAGTGTACTGACAGCTCCTTCCTAGAATTGTGCCACCCAGTTATCCTTCCCTGCATACTCTCTTCTAGTCCTTTGAACAGCAGACACATTGTGTTTCACTGGCTTCTCAAGCATTACAACTTCACCCTTCTTTACAGGTTCTGTACTTCTTCCTCATTCATTCATCCATTCAACAAACATTCTAAAAGTGCCTTAAGCCCATTCTGTGCTACATCAGACACTAGTGCAGTTCTTAGCATCCACTTCTTGCCTGCATAGTACTGTAAAAAGAGTTGCAAGTGGGGCTGGAGAAATGGCTCACCAGTTAAGAGACACCAGCAGCTGACAATCATGCCCAACTGCAGTTCCAGAGGACCCTGTACCTTCTTCTGGCCTCTGTAGCTACCAGTTACACAAATAAAATATCAGGACACAATTAAAAGTAAAAATTAAGCATGTTATGAAATGCAACACTGTATTTTGTTATATTTTTGGCAGTATTCACTGAAAAGAAAGACCACTTGAGGAAATCATGTACATGAGACTAGAACTCAGTAATTTTAGAAGTTTTGTAGTTCTGAGGACAAATGGTGAAAGAATCTTCTACAAAGCTCCTCCTTCTGAAGGTCCCTCAACCAACCAGAAGAACCACCCAAGGACTGACCCATAATGTATGATGGGCCCTTTGGGCATGGATGGAATACTTTGGGAAGAGATGTAGAGTTTAAGACCTAACTTTTGTTTTATCTTTGTTCCCTCTTCCTGACCCATTTCAGAGAGTCGCCTTTCCACACGCTCTTCTTATGACCATCATATATCCCCATAAGCACCAAGTCAACAGATCTGACGGATCTTGAACTGGAATGTCCAGAAGAACTGGGAGACAAAGAAGAACTAGGAGAAAAGAACATCACCCATCTCTCTCTCCCTCTCCCTCCCCTTCTCTCCCTCCCTCGCTCCATTCCTTCTTCCTTCCCCCCCTCCTCTCTTGGTTTTTCAAGACAGGGTTTCTCTATGTGGCCCTGGTTGTCTTGGAACTAGGTCTGTAGACCTCAAATTCAGAGAACTGCTGAGAATAAAGATGTGTGCTCCTGGATGAGGAATACTTTTAAACAAGTAAGTAGTGATGAACAGAAAGGCATCAGTAAATTACATTTTGCTTTGGTACACACACAAAAAAAAAAATGTGCCTCAAAGAAAATAAACATATAAATTGCAAGTTATGCACACAGGTTAAAAATAATTATAAATTTAAAAATCATATAAATAATTATATTATTTATAAATAAATATATATATGAACATGGATTTACCTTAGTTTTAGAGTGATTATTTAGCATATTCAAGGTTCTAGTTTGTTTCCCCACAGGAGGAAAACATGGAACACAGACTCTACAAAGTATTCTAAGTTCCAATTTTAAAGCATAGATAACCTAACAGAAAGGAATTAAAACACAAAAAAGTAATTCTGTGGGATGGGGTGAGTGTTTGTGGGTCAATCCCACTTGGATAAGAAATGAATAAAACAATGTGCAGTAACATAAATGATGTGGGAGGGAGTCTTTGTTTTCTGAGCTATATCCCCATATCACACAACTGACAAATTTTAAGACAGATGAATGCACTTTGAGAAAGTATCATATTACATTCATAAGTTGAATATTCTTATATCTGAAGCTCAGTGATTATACTCCAAGACATAGCCAATGAGAAGTGTGAGTAAAGACAATATATTAAGGGAACTCTAAGTAAAGACAACAAGAATATTCAATATCAGAATGTCAATAACATTCATTTGTCACCACAGCGAGCCTGGAGAGAGATTCTCTCTCCAGATAGATCTAAGTCTCATTAAAGGAAAGTGAATGAGCAAATTATTCATAAAGTGGAACATGAGACAACTGTCACTGTAACTGCCCGCAGTTACATCGAACAGGTTACCTGGAAGGGAAGCTGGAGATATATGGGAAGGTGGCAAAAAGAGATGAAGACCAAAATAACACCTGCTGTTCAAAAGTCTCACAGTTTAATGGAGAACTCCAAATACATAGGCAGGAGAAAACCCTTCCCCAAAGGCTGGAAGCTTCTCCACAGGTGGCTAGTGTTTTTCAGGAAACTGCAGGTCCTTGAAGAACCATGGGCTTCACCTTGGTCTGAGTGCTCCACCCCAGGTGGAGGAGATAATGGCTAACACAGGAGTTCCCGCTCAAAGGCTGAGGGAGGAACTTCACATTGGTTGAGGTCAAGTTCCTGCCAGGTGGCATGGCACCCCAATAAGGCACTCTACATGCCACAATTAACAAATTACCATAACATGCAACAATCTCAAAAATGTTAGAAAATTAATATAGGATTTAAAAATATCAAATGATCAAAGGATGATATACTTATTTCTTAAACACAATGTATATGTAATTATAGTAGACAAATAGAATCAAGGCAATATATCCTTGCATCATGTAGCTGGAGGACAGACAGGTGAGATAATTAGTAGGGTGCATCAACTTGAAGGGGCATGCTTAGGAATGCTTACTGTATTGTTTCAAATAATTAGGTTGATGAAAGTAGTTCAGAAATTTATCAAATGAAGAGACTGTGTCATAACTCTAGAATCTAGATTCCACCCATCCTATGCCTCTCAGAAAGAAGACACAAAAGCTACAATACCTTTAGGAATAATAAACACTAAGACACTGAAAACAAAGTTGTAGGGGATTCCAAACTGAAGGAGTTGTAGTTAAATTAAGAAGGTCGTTTAAAGTCTTAAAAGGTAAACCAGATAGCCTGTTATCAGTACTAGGTATATACCAGGATTTCTGATCTGTATACACGCCCCCCATGTATGTATGTGTGTGTGTGTCTGTGTGTGTGTGTATGTGTGTGTGCATGATGTATATGTATATAAGAATGTATGTATGTATGTATGTATTTATACTTGTGACCTTTTTTTTGCATCAGTCTCTCAAAGAGCTGAGATTACAAGCTTGTGCCACAAGCCTTGCAACATTATCCCTTTCAATCCTTGCTACCTGGAATGTTTTCCCATTTAACAGATGAGAAAATTGCTTAGGGCTTACCAGCTGTACTTCTCCAGCACTGGTGAAAAATGGGTCATCTTAGCATCATTAGGCCTGAAAAATAAGTGGACGAAATGTTAGAAGAAGCTAGCTGCCTGACAGATGTCACAGATGAATACAGCCCAAACACAAAGCAGGTGGTGGTTTCTAGACTCCCCTGAGACTCCAATATCCTGACAACATTCCTCATGAGCTGTAAAAGAAAGCAGCAGTTGCCAGGGCATCATAGTCAGGTACTGAGAAGGAAGCGGTGCTGATCTTTAGGAGAGGGGACAGGGAAAGTAAAGTGCAGTTGCCTTTAAAACTTTCTCTGCCTTGACCATGGTTAGAAATATTTTATTTGATAACCATTGTATATTCACAAAAGGTCAGCTGGGGAGATGGCTTAGTAAAAGCTCTGGCTAGACAAGCAATAGGAACTGAATTTGCATCTTCCAAATCAAAATAAAATTCAGTCAAAGCTAAACACAGCCTTTCAGTAATTCTAGTGCCCTTACAATACAACGGAAAGTGGAGACAGAAGAATCCTGACAAATTGGAGGCTACCTGGGCAGCAGCATAAGACCCTACTTCAAACAGGTGGAAGGTGGGGACTGGCACTTAACATTGTCTTTTTGTAGTGGTGAACATGTGCACACATATATAAAACACACACACGCACACACACACGCACACACACACACACACACACACACACCGAAGGTGGGGCAGGGAGAAAGACAGAAATTTAAAAATAAATTTGTGCCTATGAAAATCATAGCCCATTATTTGTTAAGTACAACTGGATCAGTGACATGTGTAAACTATTACTCTCATTTTATTTTGAATCTTGACATTAATGAAATACAAACCTCTAAAATTCTCTACTTATCTTTTTACCAGAAAGGAATACGATGATTTAGCAGCAAAAAATCCTGAAATTAAAAAACTGAGTCTTTGAAGTGTTTTACAGCATTTCCTTTATGATTGGCAATAGGAGAGCAGTTAATATAGCAGTCACGTCTTCAGCCATTACCTTGAATAGTGATGAATTAGAGAAAGCCTTACATTACTCCATTCAGTGAGAGCATCCCTGATCTGTGTCTTTTCCACTTAATCCATGGTGACATATCAGGCAGGCCTATAGCTTTCTCATTACTTTAATAATCTAATTTTGTGTCAATACATCTTTCAGGAATAAAGAGGTATGTTTATCTACACTAAAGTTTCCTTTCCACCACTGTCTCTAAGCTGTCATCTACCCTTAGCTGCAAACTGATCTCATTTGTGGACAATTATGTGAGCAGAGCCACTGAGGTACATTAGTTAAAGGATGAGAGCCATCCAGTCAGAAGCCAGGTAATTATAAAATCTATGAATACAGAGAGAGACACACACAGAGAGAGAGAGACAGACAGAGACAGACACAAACAGAGACAGAGACAGAGAGATGGAGACAGAGACAGAGAAGTAGATACAAACTTAAGTAATTAGTGAAAAATTCTGTTGTTGCCACACCTAAACAATTGTTGACTTTTAATAATATGCATTTAAGTTTCAACTGAACATAGTTTTAATATCTTCCCTTCAATAAACACAGATTTCTTTTTCTGAGAGGCTATTATGGAGAACTTTGAGTGATAGTATAACCATTTCAAAAAGACTAACCAGAGGAAAGACAGAGATGATGTCTTAGCATCCCCAGAGAAAACAAAGTCAACATCCCAATGTTTTGACCATTGTCACCAAGACCAGGACACTTGTTCCAAATCAGTGAATCAGACAACATCAGTGTCACCTGTCATTCAGCCATGTCCTTTGAGGTGTCTGGAACTGTAACACAAGCATATGATGGATTTCTTAGTGGGTTTAGCTTAGCAAGAAAATGTCAGAGATATTTAATGACCTTCTAAATCAACTCTGGAGAAATGGAGGCCCAAATAATTGTGTACTGTTTCTCGAGTTTGTTATGACATTGAACAGCTACGATTTTTTTCTGCCAAGCTCATTATTATATATACGACTCCTGTCATCTCTTTTTAGATTTGTTGCTATGTGTGAAAGAGACGTTTTATAATTAAAATTATTAAAGCATGCTCTTCAGTCAGAGAGGAGCATGGGTAAGTGACATACATTTTAATGGCCATTGGCAAATACAGAGAAAGAATTCTACAATATACAAGGTAAGCCATTGTGTGCAATGTGTAAATTCATGGTTCTGATAGGCTACTACTCTGGTGCGAAGGTATTTTTTCTTTAAGAATACAATAATTTATTTTTGGTGTGTGCATTATTGTTTATTTTAAATTCCTCTAGCTTTTCTTAACGAGGTCAATTATATATAAAATTCAAGAAAAGAAAAATATTATTTAACTTCATTTCTTCTCTGCCATAATATGTCTTCTCATTTTTTTTTTTTTGAAATGTGGCAGACAGTATTAAAAGAATGCTCCTGTCCAGCTGTCCAGATATCAGGCATATTGCAAGCAGAGTGCACCTCCTATGGCGTGAATTATTGCTCCCAGCTCTTTCTCCATTCTCTTACTCCTCTACTTGTTTCAAGTGAGAAAAAGAATTACAGGAAAAGCTGAAATTTATTTTCCAACTACTTATGTAGTTACTAGAGTCTAAACTCAATGTCCAGTGTCCTTTGAGTGATATGTACCAAAATATGTGCCTTTTGCAGAATCCATGGCTGGATGGATTTCCCTTGTGTTCTTCTCTGCATCATTTTCCATGCAGCACTATCTTCTCGTTTATTCCTGTTCCACCATCTTGGAATCCAACCCATTCATTGTCTTCTATGCTGGGTTATTCTTGTTGAAGGCAGATTACCTTTTGTTAAACAAATCAGTTGTGTGTTATTGTGACCATTGGGCCTAGGAAAAACCCAGGAAGTTCTAGCTATCCTCAAAAGCAGCGTAAAGGTTTCCCATATCAAGAATATCTATCTTGGTTTTCATGTACAGTCTGGCTGCTCCATGTACCCATTAGGCTCTTAAAATTCTACACAGGGCACTTTGCCACAGTAGCCTCACTTGGGCACGACTCTTTCTTCAGCACACAGTTCTTCTACCCAGAAGGACAAGGTGGGTATTCTGTCCTCATAACCCAGTCTTTCGCAGTGGTGTGATGAAGAGCTCTGGCCATCAGCCGACATGCCCTTCATGAACTTCTCTGGTCACGGTAATAGGACACTGAGAATCTGGGAGTTGGTTGGATTAGCTCTGAGTATTCCTTCAGGTGAGCTCTTCTGCAGCCACTTTTGGCTGAAGGAGTATTTCCCAGTGTTTTTGATTTGTTTACATTCAGTAGACTAGAGGAGAGAAGCCATTCTCTCCCCTTCAAGTGGGAAAAACAGGTTAGGATGATTTATGACAGAATAGTCTAATTTCATGATTTCTGTTTTCTCCATAATATGAAAAATGAGATTCCCATGAAGGCTATTAGAGAAGATGGGAAGAACTGAGGTGATTTGAAAATGATTTTTTGTAATATACATACATACATGGAGAAATTATGTAAAATGGCAGAACATGTCAGATTATATAAGTTAGTGAATTGATTGCCTAAATGCATTGGAATAGAATGTCAAAGACTGTTCACACATTTTATCCTGTGTCATGCCATGTTTAAAATTGTAAATATAGAAAGGAACATGATAAGAACCATATTCTTACAGTATTCTTATGGTATTTGTTTTCAGCACCACAAACTACACATTCTTTCAACAATGAGTTCTTGCCTCTGTCCTTCTCTATCTCACTCTCTATATAAGTGTGGCTGTGTATGCACATGTATACTTTGATATATAATTTGCATGTAGTTAAGGATATATATTTTCTTAAATATATGTGTTCATATATTATTTTTATATACTGTATTTGAAAATTAAAACTACCACAATAATACCTGGATATTGATCCAGGTATTTTTTTTAAAAAAAATGTTTCCAAATAAACAAACAACAAAAGTTAAGATTCATAAAATATAATTATATCACAATAAAAAGCTTTTGTGCTGTAAATGAAACAATAAATGAAGAAACAACCTAAAGAATGGGAGAAAATCTCTGTAAATTATTTATCTGAGACTGAGTCAATATTCTAGGTGACAGCAAGATGGCTTAGGGGTAAGCATGCAGCATGCTTGCCACCCAGGCTTGGCAACCCGATCAGTCTCTGGAGCACAGGTAAAAAAGGAAAAAGAGAATTGATCCCACAATGCTGTCCTCCATCTTCCACACATGTGATATGACATGCACACTAGCATACATGTACATATACACATGCATGCACATACACATGCACACACATTAATATTTTTAAACACCTAAAAATATTCTAAATATAGAAGAAATGCAACTCAATGGCAAAATAACTGAGCAATTAGATTTTTAAACAGGCAAAATGTGTCTGAGGAGATGGCCTGGTGGTTTCAAATACTTACTACCCTGGCAAATGGCCTAAATGCAGTTCCAGCATCCATATATATGAACTCATAGCTACTTGTAACTCCAATTTCAGTAATTCTGATGTTCTCCTCTAAATTCCTAAATAACTTGCATTTAATGGTACACACCCACTACAGACATGTATCCACATGTACCCAAGTTAAAAAATAATTTAAATTAAATTTGAAAAATAGACAGGATATGGATTAGGGTATAGGTTCATAGTGGAATATTTGCTTAACATGCATGAGTTGCTACACTTAATATCAATGTTAGAAAAATAAAATAAAATAAAATAAAATAAAATAAACACTGAGCAAAGGACCCAAATAGGCATTCTCAAAAGAAGACATACGAATGACCCACATATAAATAAAAAGTCTATAGAACCACTAATCATTATTTTAGTGTGATTTCAAACTAAAATATAATATTATCTCACATCTGGTAGAACAGGTATTATCAAAAAGGCAAAAGATAAGAAATGTTGAAAGTGAACCATAGTACATGGTTTGTGGAAAGGTAAATTAGTATAGACATTATAGAACCAGCATGGAAATTCCTTTAGAAATTTAGGATAGAATTATAAGGTCCAGCAATCCAGCTGCTTGGGAGATATTGAAAAGAACAGAAAAAAATAATGAAGATACATCAGCACTCCTGTTTATTGCAGGATTAGTATAGTAGTTTCAGTGGTCAGTATGGAAATGGTAATTTGGGTCAAAGGCTGCAAATTTTAAGTTAGATACAGAAAGAATTAGATAAAAATACTTATTGTGCCCTTCCAGCCGCCATTTACACCAGGGAGCCAAGCAGTTCCACAACCTTCTGTGCACAGTGCACCAGGAGAGAGTGATCTCCCAGCAGCACTTTCACTTCTAGGTGAGGTCTCCACCTTCTCTCTGGAGGGGAACACCTAGAAGCACAGAGAGCATATGATCAGTGGAGCTGCTGGGACAGGAGCCTTCCCTTCTGGCCGCCATTTGCAGCAGGGAACCAGGCAGCCCCACAGCCTTCTGTGCACAGACCATGCCAGAAGAGAGTTGGTCTCCCAGGAATACAGACACAGGCTTACAGGCCCAGAGGAGGGACAAGCTGCAGCAAGAGACAGCAAGACCAACTAACACTAGAAATAAACAGATGGCAAAAGGCAAGTGCAAGAACCCTACCAACAGAAACAAAGGCTACTTGGCAACAACAGAGCCCAGTTCTCCCACCACAGCAAGTCCTGGATACCCCAACACACCGGAAAAGCAAGAGTTGAATTTAAGGTCTCATCTCAAGATGCTGATAGAGGACGTCAAGAAGGACATAAATAACTCCATTAAAGAAATACAGGAGAACATAGGTTAAAAGGTCAAAGTCCTTAAAGAAGAAATACAAAAAATCCCTTAAAGAAATATAGGAGAGCGTGGGTGAACAGGTAGAGGCCCTTAAAGAGGAAACACAAAAATCCCTTAAAGAATTACAGGAAAACACAAATAAACAAGTGAAAGAACTGAACAAAACCATCCAGGATCTAAAAATGGAAGTAGAAACAATAAAGAAATCACAAAGTGAGACATCTCTGGAGTAGAAAATCTTGGAAAGAATTCAGGAGTCATAGATGCAAGCATCAACAACAGAACACAAGAGATAGAAGAAAGAATCTCAGGGGCTGAAGATACCATAGAAAACATTGATGCAACAGTCAAAGAAAATGCAAAAATGCCAAAAACTCCTGAGTCAAAATATCCAGGAAATCCAGGACACAATGAGAAGACCAAGCCTAAGGATTATAGGTATAGAAGAGAGCGAAGATTTCCAACTTAAAGGGCCAGTAAATATCTTCAATAAAATTCTAGAAGAAAACTTCCCTAACCTAAAGAAAGAGATGTCCATGAACATATAAGAGGCCTACAGAACTCCAAACAGACTGGACCAGACCAGAAAGTCCTCCTGGCACATAATAAACAAAACACCAAATGCACTAAACAAAGAAAGAATATTAAAAGCAATAAGAGAAAAAGGTTAAAGTAACCTGTAAAAGCAGGTCTATCAGAATTACACCAGACTTCTCACCTGAGACGATGAAAGCTAGAAGATCCTGGGCAGATCTCATACAGACCCTAAAAGAACACAAATGCCAGCCCAAACTTCTATACCCAGAAAAACTCTCAGTCACCATAGATGGAGAAACCAAGGTATTCCATGATAAAACCAAATTTACCCAATATCTTTCAACAAATCCAGTCCTACAAAGATAATAGATGGAAATCGCCAACACAAGGAGGGAAACTACACCCTAAAAAATCAAGAAAATAATCTTCCAACAAACCCAAAAGAAAAGTAACCACACAAACATAAAAATAACATCAAAAATAACAGGAAGCAACAATCACTATTCCGTAATATCTTTTAACATCAATGGACTCAATTCCCCAGCAAAAAAAAAAAAAAAAGACTATCAGAAATATTTTTCATGTAAATCTTCAATTTTATCAGAAAATGATTGTAATTCCTCTTTCAATCAATTTAGTAATGTTTTTATATCTATAATTTTATCCATATAATTTTCCAAGAAATAGTCAATTTTAATGTGTTTTTCTATATATTTCTTGAATTTTATCAGAAAATGTTTATAATTCCACTTTCAATCAACTTAGGAATATTTTTATGCCTATCATTTACCTGTATAATTTTTCCATGAAATAGTCAATCTTAACGTGTTTTTCTATATATTTCTTCAATTTTATCAGAGATACTTTCCATATAAATCTTCAATTTTATCAGAAAATGTTTGTAATTCCACTTTCAATCAACTTAGAAATATTTTTATGCCTACCATTTTATCTGTATAATTTTCCATGATAATCTTCAATTTTAACATTTTTCTATATATTTTTTCAATTTTATCAGAAATATTTTCCATGTAAATCTTCAATTTTTTTTCAGAAAATGTTTATAATTCTACTTTCCTTCAACTAAAGAATATTTTTATGCCTACCATTTTATCTGTACAATTTTCCATGAAATAGTCAATTTTAACATGTTTTTCTATAAATTTCTTGAATTTTATCAGAAATATTTTCCTTGTAGATCTTCAATTTTATCAGAAAATGTTTATAAGTCTGCTTTTAATCAACTTAGAAATATTTTTATGCCTAAAATTTTATCTGTAATTTTCCATGATAGTCTTCAATTTTAATGTTATTTTATATTTTTCTACAATTTTATTAGAAATATTTTCTATGTAAATCTTCAATTCTTTCATAAAATATTTCTACTTCTTTTTTCAATTAATTTAGCAATGCTTTTTATATCTACCATTTTACTCTTTAATTTTCCATGAAAATTGTCAATTTTAATGTGTTTTTCTATATACTTCTATTTTGTCAGAAAATTTTTCCACATAAATTTTTGATTTTATCATAAAATGTTTTTGCTTCCTTTTCCAATAAAAAATACTTATTGTATCACATAGTGACTATAGTTAGCAATACTATTTTCTTCTTAAAAAATTTAAAAGTATATATAATGTGTTCTCATAACAAAACTGCTAACTGGGGGAACTAATGTGCATATTAATTACCTGGATGAGCCAGACTATAATGGATTTATATTTCAAAATAACATATTGCACATGACAATTATATGTATGTTGTACATATATGTATATATATGATGTTGGCTAGCTGAGAAGTATGTAATGGGCTCTGTATCCTACCACAGAATACTTGTATATCCATGTATATTTTCTCAATCACATGTTGGAAGGAGACAACCAGCTCATTCCAATTGACCTTCAACCAACACAAATGTGTTGTGGTATGTATATGTGCACATATACACACAAATAAAAATATATATTTTTTTAATTAAGGCTATCCATACAGCCTTTAAACATATTGAATGCATCCTTGGTAGATAATTGAAAGGACAAGTTACATTTTTCAATTGTCCACGAGCTGTTTGCAAAGGGTCCATCCTTGGCCCTGACCCAAGGATTTATGGAACTCATTCTAATCTATCCTCAAATATATCACACTACAGAAGTTATTTTTAGCCTCCTAATTCCTTTTCCAGTTGCTCAGTCCACAGCTTGACATATCTTTGGAAACGGTCTTTGGGTGTGCTTAGAGGATTTATAAAAGGGGAAAGGGGCATTGTATTTTCCTAGTTTGTGTGTGTATTTCTCACACCTACTTTACAGGTCACTGACTGCTACTTCAGGGTTGTGCTGCAGCTACTCATACTGGTCAATGTCTTCCCAACTTGCATTTTATGAATATTTGGTGCTGCATGTTTTCTAAAGCTGAGGGATCGTACTAACACAGAAGCACAGGAGAGCTTTCATGTCCCTTCCTTAGACGCTGCATACTGCTTTTGTAGAAATGTCAGTTCTTCCCACTTGACTTCCTTTGGGCTACAGGAAGTCTTTTCCTTCATGAGTCATCTGATTTGGCTCATACATGGATTTTGTTTGAGTACTTGTATAAAAGAGTGTAATTTCCATTTTCACAGAGGTTGGAACCCAGCACAGTTGTTTCTAATTGTAGGTCAGCAGTTATAATCAATGCTTTCTCTCTACGGGTACACTTTCTTTAAATTTAGCACTCAGATATACTGAGTTTCTCTTCTGAAATTGTCTGTTATTTGTGTCTACAGAAAAAAAGGCATAAAAAAGAGAACTTGCCTTCTTTTAGGCAAAGTGTGACAAGAAAGTCATTCAGGTAAATGAGCCACTTGGCAGGATTAAGAACATGTTGAAGAATTAGGCAGTTGAGGGCAGGGGACAGAGGAAACAAGGAAATGACTATTCAGCTCAGCACACTTGGATAAGACTTGACCTGCTGAACAACATGTAAACAGCCTTGTGGATTACTACAGAGATACATTTGTGTCCATGTTTACTGCTGTCCTATTCAGAATAGCAAGGGAATGAAATCAACTTAGCTGTCCATAAACAGAACATGGATAATGAGAAAACTAGTGTGTGTGTGTGTGTGTGTGTGTGTGTGTGTGTGTGTGTGCACGCGCGCGCGCATGTATGTATATGTGTGTGTTAGTGTGTTTGAAAGAGAATTAGTGTTTATATGAGTATGTGTATGTATCTCTGTGTGTCTGTGTGTGTATGTGTGTTTCTGTGTATCTGTGTGTGGTTATGTGTATGTGAGTGTGAGTGTGTGTATATGTGAGTGTGTATCTGTGTATGAGTGCATGTGTCAGTATGTGTGAGTGTATATGTGAGTGTGTATGTGTCTGTGTGTGTCTCTGTATGTTTCTGTGTATGTATGTGTGAATTTGTGTGAGAGTATGTGTGCGTGTAAGCAAAGATGTGAGTTTATATGAGTGTGTGTGTGTGTGTGTGTGTGTGTGTGTGCGTGTATGTATGTGTAATAGGACTTTACTCAACCCTTTATTATGAAACATTAAGGAAAGGGAAAAGCACTGAAAAGATTATCTTATGTGACAGAACTCAGACTCACAAAGACAGTTATTATTTACTCTCCCTCTCATGTAGATAATAGCTTTTAAAATTTATGTATGTGGGTTTATGTAGGAGTAAGTGTATGGAGCCAAGAAACTAGAGGGTGGAGAGACTTTCAGGGGAGAGGTGTTTGGAGGGTAACAGAAATGAAAGTAGAGGAGAAGGAAATACTAGTAGGGAAGAGTCCAGTGCAGATGAGGAGTGCAAAAGAGAACTACAGGGAAGGACAAAATCCAGCAATACACATGAAGATTCCATGAAGAAACCGGTTTTTATGTATGCTAACTAAAGCACAAAGAAAATTTAAAATTAATTTGCAGAAGGCATAATGACTAAACACTTAAGACAAAATCAAAACTTTACGTCTAGTTCTAACATTACCACTGGAGCTAACCTTTGACCCCTTATCTATAAAAAGGGTCATTGCACATGTTTTCTTGGAATCACAAGTTCGTTGTGAGCATTACAAAAGATGATACACAAGAAATCTTATAAAGCAGATAACAAATGTGTATTTATAACTCATTTAATTACCCACTTAGACTATAAGGCATGTCCAGTCATATGGTATACTCTGGGCATTATCAAAACATAGTGTTCCCTCATATTGTTTGTTTACAGGAAAGTTTATAAATTGTGTACCAGAGACAATGGTAGTCTCTTTATGTACATACTTACATATGTACATATGTACCCTATCAAGAGTCTTCTTGAGAGGATAATGTATGTGAATAAACTTAATAAGGTCATTTACTCCTGAAAGAAATGTTACTTGAACGAGTAAAAGGATTAAAATGAGAAAGCGATTAGACCTTCCCTTGACTCTTAGGCAACAACCTGATCCTGGTCCTTAGAGCACTGCCAAGTGGGTGGGCCTGGTCAATATTCAGGCGTCCAAATGAAACTGAAGCTAAGATGAAAGGGGAGTATTCACTCAACACTAAAATATAACATGAGAAGTGTGAATGGCGTTTTCTCCTCTCCTGCTTCCTTTTTCTCTCTGTACACATACATGGAGTGTGTATATCTGCATTTTGACAAGGAAAGAAAAAATTTTGGCAAAGTAAGTATTCATAACTTTATAAATTTAATGACTTTACCCCAGAATGTCTTAGAATTCTAAATTATTATTGTCCTTTGGACCTTTATATGTTATACCTCTAGAAAGGTTTATATTTCTTAGGAAACATATATAGCCCTCAATGTATCTTAGCAAAGAAGGAAGAAGGGCTACTGGGAGCAGAGCAATCACTCGCGAATATGGAGTCCGCATGATGGAAACGCTGGATACGTAGTTCAGGACCGCAAGCTGTTCATGTTCACTTATAATCCCAGCATGCAGGAAGCAGATACAGGAAGATTGCCACTTGGATGAATAAGGAGATGTTCTCTCAAAACTTTAAAAAGAAAAGAAGTATAGAAGGAAAGGAAGGAGGAGGAAGGGAACAGAAAAGAAGGAGGGAAGGAAAGAGAAAAGTCAAGTCAAACATCAGAAAATAGCCACGGACTTTCTTGATTCTTCAGCGAGGACATGTAATTTGGAGAACTGACTGTGATATGATAAACTTAATAAGGTCATTTACTCCTGAACTTAGGTTTATGGCAAAGGACATGTGCAAATACTTAACCCACTGAAGATTGCTTTCATTCACAGTAACAGGAGCCCAGGTGTCTACAAGACTCCCTGCTGTTATTAACTTTATCAAAGCTTTGCCCAGATTTATAAGAGATGCACTATCATGGTATCTGCCTCATCCAGATTGACACTCGCTCTCCTTCAGTCACAGAAACTGACTCCTAGGCTTGGCCATCCATGCCCACTGGAGATTGCAGTGTTGCAACTACTTTTAAGAACATTTTATGAAGTCATTGAATATTTTCCCCTTTTGAAAAAACACAGGTCTCTGTTCTTTCCATTGAAGATAAATAACATGGTGTGTCATTACCACAGAAGACAATGTGAAAGAATGCCTTAATTATGCCTGCTTTTATAAAATGTATAGAGTTATATATAGAATTTGGACCATATCAATCAAAATCTGTTTCTGTTATAAACCAATGGGGACATTTAGTCATTTCTTCTCTCTTCTATCTTTGTATATGAACAAATGTCCTTGTCATTAACAGAATTTTACAACCATGCCCCTACCTGGATGCAGTAGGTTATGTGTCTGTGGAGAGCATAAATGAGCACATGTCTCTTAGTGATTGAGGGCAAGGTAAAAAATCTGTCTCTCTTATCCTCACCATCTGTGCTGAAAGTTAGTTCACTGGGATGCTCCTGACAAAATCTATTCATGTCATCAGAAGTATTAGGAATATGTGAAGTCACTACTAAAATCTGAAACTACTTAAGACAAAGGCAAATCATTTTAGATACACCTGCCTTTTGGAGATCAAACTCCTATATCATCCTCTTGTTGTTTAGTCAAAAAGATTATCCAATGCTCTGTGGATCATTTATTTGCCAGACAGCAATGTAAATATGGCCATGTACAGGTTGCCTCTGAAGCTGAACTAGGCTGAGTTATGGAAGGAAAGCAGTTCACAAATAAAGTTAACATTGACCTTTATGATCCCAATCAGAACATGGGTCTGTGCTGTCTACTGGACTGGATTTCAGTGGATAGCACACCCTCTCTTCTCTGGCTAGCTGCAAACAATCCTCTCACAAGTACTTGTGCCATGCTCAGTCTACCTTGGAAGAAATCCATCTACCCTAGGCAGATAAAAGCTGGAGAGGTATGGAAAAAGGAGATAAGGATTCATGGAGACTCCTTGGCTCTTCCAGTCCCAGCACCCAATTATGGGAAGAATTCTTCAAATGCTTCTATCCTCCTTTGCTCCTTGTCCTTTATGAGATGAGGGACTCAAAGCTTGAATTTCCCAAAGAAACTGTCAACTCCTAGAACTGCACGACTCAGTTAGTAAGAAACTGTGCTCATAAGCAGCTAGGCCAAAGGACGAGTTCATGCAGCAAGAATGATATCAATGATGATAAAATCTGTCCTCCTAGATGATAACATTTAGTAATGAGAACTGGAGAGTGAGGTTGTGAGAGTAACCCTACATCACAGTGAGCCTCCATGCAGGGAAATGTGTGGAGTCGTGCACTGACGACCAAGGTGCAGAACCAAATTTGTAGTTGAAAAATGATTATGAAAAAGTGATGTTGGGTTACAAGCTAAACAACAGATTCTGCTTTTTTAAGGCCAGGCCAGGGATCCTGGTTCTAATAAGGATAGTATTGCAAAGAAAAAAGGTAAGACATGCACTAGGAACAGAGAAGGAAGGACCATGATGCATTTAATGCCCAGGAAAATCATTGAAGATAAAGAGTAATGAGTTTCAGGCCATCCAGATGCCCGAGGAAGGTGGGCCCACCTGGCCAGGGTTTATACAGACTTGGGAAAATGTTTTCATGCAATGGCAAGTATCTGAGTCATTTTAAGTTGGAGAGTTATAAAATCAACTTGGATACCTATCAAAGATGATGTAGATACTTGCTGAAGTGTTCTAAAATGTGGGAAAGCATTTAACAAAGCCAAAAGCACTGTTGAAATACTATGTGTAAGTAAGTATTATTAAAAAATCATTTTAGTTAGTCCACAAGGAAAGAGTGATTGAAATACAGGAGTAGATAGTACATTTTCAAGAAATACCCAAATTGATGGGAAACTCTTGCAATTGTTTACAAAAGCAAGATATTTGTCTCATAATAGTGCAGATGGCTAAAGTGGGTTACAAGAACTGTCAAGGCGGAGACAAACAGAAGCCTTCGCTGGCAAGCGTTGTCTGGATCAGTAGGGGTAGTCTCTTGGGGAAACTGATGCCTGAAATCATCATTTGCTTTGCTCCTTCTGGTTCTGTTCTGTCAGTAATTCATCATGGGACCTTGAGTGCAGGTTTTAAACTCCAGGGAGCCATTTTCATTAGTAAATAAAAGATGATGCAGCCGGTTGATTCTCAGCTCTTTCACTCAAAACGCATGCATTCGTTGCCCATAAAATTGCTACATATGAGCATGTGAGGGAAAATCATGTATGCGCATATGCCCTTTCCATATTTGTTTCTTACCAACTGAAGGTCACAATTACATATTCACGGCCACCTTTGCACTGTGACATTCATTGTGTCATCCACGTGGTGGTTTGTTTTCTTGTCAAAGACAAAGTGTTCTTGGCACAGTCACCAGGTCCTTTGTCCTGTAACCTGCTAGGAAACAGTTAACTGATGACTTTGTATCTTACCAGAAAAAACTAAATCTTCACATGTTCTAGAAAATTCTGGCCAACTCCACTGAAACAAACTCATGGTCAGTGTCTAGATTTACCATCAAAGGTGTCCTTAAAAAATAACTTCAGTTAGTCTACTTAAACACAAGTTCTTCCCTACCTCTTAAGAGGGCTTTTCCCCAAGACACATGGGTGCTGGTATCCAACTTCATTACCTTAAGACATCATGTATTTGTAACATCCTTGGATCAGACTCAGATGCAGCAATTACTGAAATGAGTAGATATGAATAGAGAGAGATGGATTCAAGTTCCATGTGTCATTTGAAAGTCTTTCTGGTATAGTATGTAAATGACACACAGTCTCTGCTACTAGTAGTTATAGATCATATAAAAACAAAGCATTTCTGTAAATACATACATAGCAAATCTGAGACAACGGTCATCACAGGAGATAAAGTTCCCAGTGACAAAATATAGTGAGACAGGAATCCTGCCTCCTTGCTATATACTCCAAATAACAGTTTTAGAACAAAACATGCAAGAAGAAATTAAAGATATCTGAGAGATGCAGCTGTCTATCCAAGTAGAAAAACACAGAAACTTTGGATTCAGGCATAACTGGGTTAGTTCAGTGCCTTGATAGTTCTGATAATTATAGGCACTTATAGAACTTCTACATCTGTAAAACAAAGATCATAGACACTTTTCAATGAACTGTTAAAGTTTACTAAAGAGTGGCTATTATAAAGCCAATAGTAAGTGCATACCAAAAAGAGCCTGTTATGGTTGTCTCCAGAGGGGCCCTGCCAAAGCCTTACAGATTGAGAGGCAGATGCTAGCAGCCAACCATTAGATTGAGTGTGGGGTCCCCAAAGGAGTTGGAGGGCAGACTGGAGGAGCTGAAGGGGTTTGCAGCCGCATGGGAAGAACAATGATGTCCCAGGACTCCCAGGGACTGAACCATCAACCAAGGGGTACACATGGTTCCAGCCAAAAGTGTGGCAGAGGAATGCCTTGTTGGGCATTAGTGGGAGGAGAGGTCCTTGGTCCTGTGAAGGCTCAATAGATGTCCCAGCATAGGGAAATCATGGGGGGTGGGGGGGTAGGTGGAAATAGGTTGGGTGGAAGGGCATATACTTGGAGGCAGGGAGTAGGAGGAGGGGTTGGGAGTTTTCGGGAAGGGAGGAAACCAGGAAAGGTTTTAGCATTTGAAATGTAATGTCCCTCAACGGAGGAATGGATTCAGATGATGTGGTATATTTACACAATGGAATACTACTCTGCAATTAAAAACAATGAATTCACGAAATTCCTAGGCAAATGGTCAGAACTTGATGAGGTAACCCAATCACAAAAGAACACACATGGTATGCAGTCAATGATAAGGGGATATTAACCCAGAATCTTGGAATACCCTAGACACAATTCGCATATCAATAGATTTCCAAGAAGATGGAAGGAGAGACCCCTGGTCCTGGAAAGACTGAATGTAGGGGAATGCCAGGACAGAGAAGCGAGAGGGGGTTGAATGGGGAAAAGAGGGAGGGAAGGGGGCTTATGGGACTTTCGGGGAGGGAGGAAACGGGAAAGGGGAAATGATTTTGAATGTAAATAAAAAAAAACTTAGAAAATAAAATAAGATTAAAAAAATAAAATAAAAGCACAAGCTTCTAACAAAAAAAAGAAATGTAATGAAGAATATATTCAATAAAAATTATTTTAAAAAATAAAGCCAATAGTATAGGGAGTCTTGAATAAATATCATATGCAAAAAATGCATATGATCATGATGTTAGAATTTTTAAACGGTGATAGCATTTGTTCCCACCAGGCCAATTGCAGCAGTATACATGAGTGCAGTACCATACAATACATACAATTAATAAATATTAAGCAATATATCCATTATTATACTATATAAGAAAACTATAGGCTTTCTTAGTTGTATAGAATAAATTCTCATATTTAAATTTTGTTTATTTATTTATTTATTTATTGTATTCATGTATGATGTATACATGTGGTCAGAAGGTACTTTGAAGGAATCTCTACTCTGTAGGCCCTGGGAATTGAACTCAGGCCATCTCATACCAGTGAAAGTATCTTAACCCACACAACCATCTCTCCGACCCAAAGATGGAAAACATTCTTTCAGTACGCTACCAGTAAGTTATGAAATGGTTAGTGTTACTAAGTTGGTAAAAGTTTTCTTCTTCTGATTGGAGAAGTAGTCTACTGTTCTTTGATGCCTAGCCTCTTTACATTTTACCCAGTAAATACCTACTCAGATATGGAATGAAAGGGTGAATAAAAAATTGGGACCAGCTAGATAGCTCAGGATGAAACTTGAAGATCTGACATCAATTCCTGGGACCCATATTGTTCAAGGAGAGAACCAATACAAATTGTTCTATGTACACTGTGATATGCACACACATACACATATACACACATGCACAATCACACACTCAGACACACAGTAAAATAACAAATAATACATAATAATCTTTTAAAGGAATTGTAATGCATTATCATGCAATTTCAGTACAAATATTTCCATTTTAAAAGTCCTTGGTGCTAAAATATAAAATGTGAGTTATTTACTGTAGTCACTAATTTTTGAGTATATGAAATAATTTACAACGTCAAGAGGTAAACAAGCCAGGTATAGCAGTACTCAGAAATCAGAAAAAAATCATAATTTTGATGTCAGTCTGGAAAATATACACTTCCTACATACCTTTAAAATCACCCGTATTCATCTACAACTGAAGTCAAACTTACTTTGAGACATGTGTTGACAGCAGCTAATAAACTGTCAATATGGTAGAAAAATTAAAACGCACCTAAGCTAGTTGATGCATAATCAACATTCAGCTAATAAATATGCATACATGCATATTTATAATACTTCTGTCTTTGCAAGCTGAGTTCTTAGTTAAAGAAAAACAGTTTTTCAGGCAGTGCAGGTTTCCAAAGGCAGAAATCCAAGCACCATCTGGGACTTCTGGTTTATTGCTCATAGTTAACATAATTACATAGGTGAGACCAAAAATCTGTACAATATGGTACTGAATTTCTCATAAATGTGTTTTTAAAAATCTTCTTGTTTGTAGAAATGAGAACTCTATCCTCAAATGTCATATAAGAGTATAATGTGTGTTCATGCTGAGACTTATTTCATGAAGGATAAGACTCTCAGTCCATCCATAAGGAGTGCACAGAAATATTTGTGATTGTACACAAATGGTCCTTAACCTGAGAGTTGTAGTAAAAGAAAAAAATAATATCTACCATCTACACATTTCCAAGTCACTGTATTCTCTGCTTTGGGAACAATCCAGATACCCTGATGTCATCTAAAAGGTAAAGAATCCAAGGATAGGAAATGAAGCTAATAAGTGTCCCCTCAAGTACATAACTTTGGGGTGTGTGTCTGAGCAGTGTCCTGAGTGAGGGCTATTCCTTCCAGCCATCAAGTTTCCCTACTACAAACTACTTTGTTCATAATAAAATAATCAGCTGGGCAGTGGTGGGGCACGCCTTTAATCCCAGCACTTGGGAGGCAGAGGCAGGTGGATTTCTGAGTTCAAGGCCAGCCTGGTCTACAGAGTGAGTTCCAGGACAGCCAGAGCTACACAGGGAAACCCTGTCTCGAAAAACAAAAACAAAAAAAAAAATCATATATTTTATTTAAAATACATATGTCTCATATGTTATATTACTGCTTTCTATTTTAATGGCAAAGTCTTAGCTTGCTGTACATTTTCTAGAATGAAATGTGGTTTCCTGCTATCTTGAAACCACCCGCTATGCTTTCCCTGAAAAATCCCTCTACAACCCCAATTAACTTGGAGGCATTTAGATCATTTGAGGCAAATGATCAGTCTGAAGACCATTGCACACCTGAAGGGAAGTTTGTAAAATCAGGCTTTGTACCTGAGGTAGCAGTGAAAAGTCAGATGGGAGTCTTGAGGTGATATGATTTTTTGGGTCATAATCTCATTAAAATAATCAGAAGTCAGATCAAGGGATCCGAATGTACTCTGAATTCACTATTGCTGCTTCTGAGCTAGGCATAAAAGTAAGGTTTAGTTTCTTAGTCTTTTGAGGATTCTGTAACAAAATGTCATAAACTGGTTGCTTAAAGTGACAGGAATTCAATTATTGCACATCTGGATGGTAGAAAAGGCTAAGGAACTGGCTCATTGAGGATATAATGATGACTAACCTCTCGGCTCCTAAACAGTCTTCTCTCTGTGACCTGTCATGATGAGGTATGGTATGTGGGCCTATAAGAACACTAGTCTATCCTGAATAGTTTCACCTTCATGACCTCACCACTACCAAAAAAGCTACACCGACTCATGCTGTTGTGTTAGAAGTTAAGATTGTAATACATAAGGACATAAGGGTCACAAACATTCAGACCAAAGTAAGCAAGACACATGTGCTAATCTGAGAGTGGGTTACCAATAATATTCCTGTGAAGATAGGTCTGGAGCCTCATTGATTATAAAGATGCTATTGCTAAGATAGGATACATGGCCCACAGGAAACTGTTTTCTGTGAATTCTGTCTCTGGCTTGCTTCATTATTATTCATGCTTGCTTCAAATGATTACTCTGAAGTTTTCTTTCTTAGTCCACCATGAAGGTTTCTTTGGATCAAGGAAACCTGTTCTTTATGTTTTAATCCTGGTTGTTGAGGTTTTAGGTCATTCACTCCTTTTTTATGGCTTACACACTTTTTTTTATACCTATGTTGTTTCATGTCCTTTATAGTTGCTTTCAGGAAAAACAAAAACAGGAAGTAATACAGGAAGTCATTGCGAAAACACTGTTAACTAACAGCAATGGAAAAAAAAAAACTTGATTTTCAATCAAGAATCCAGAAAGAATTATATTTGTCTGCTATTGGTTATTTAAGCTACCAGTTTGCATCATTGAGTCATATGAATTTTTATCTTAGATTATATTAGTATTAGCTAAGTGACTCAATCATTTCAAGCCAAGCAAGTTTCTAGATTGGTCTGATGAAAATTCCAAATATTCTAAATTCCTGATGTACAGTAGCAGATTACAGGAAAACAGTAAGAGGCAACTCTTTATTTACCAAAAGAGATAGGAAGACTCAAGAGCGGCTTTGGTACATTGTGCTAATAACTCAAAATTGAATGTCTTGAGTAGCACAGCCCAAGTCCACTTCTAGTGATTCTTGTATTTAGCTGCAGTTTCCAACCTCAGGGTTGCTACAACTACATTTTGGGGAACTCCTGGAAGACCTGTATTCTAAGTTCATGTTCAAAGGCAATAGACAGATGACAGTCTGTTTTCTGTGCCTTGCAATGAGTAATGATTGGTTTTGAATTTTATTTGTTCTTTTTCAAATCTGGATAGAGCATGGAAATGTCCATGAGTTCTAATGGAATTCTCTGCCATGACATTTGGTACCTGTGGACAAATAGGCCCTCTAGTAACATAGCACAAACAGAAACATAAAGGTATGTTTTCTTTGCCAAAAGAAAACTAAAATTGCTAAACCATCAATTTACATTCTAGCTTTTCTTAGCAATGTTTGACAAAGTGAGGTCTTACTGAGGAGATTTCAGAAATAAATAAACGACAGCAATCTTGGACCAAAACTATGCATTGAACTGGGTTGTTGGCAGAAAGTCTCATTCTTTAATTTTGAGATTTAGAACTAGAAAAGCAATGTCTGCCATTAGTTTTTATTACAAACCCAGGCTTATCTTTTCCTGACATGATAGTTCTCTTTGTATCTATGCATAAAACATCGAAGATTTGAGAAACACAGGCTCCTTTTGACTGCTCATTTGTGCAGGGGGCTTGTTTATCATTTAGATTCCTGTAAGAAAATTCTGTCATCTCAAGCTTCATAAGGCAACACCTCAGGATTCTATACAAGCACATATCACTCTGAAATCTTTCATTTATTTGTGGGTTTCAGAAACAACTTCAGACGCCAATCTAAAGAAAATATTAATACATGGAGTCATCATATCTTCAAAGGCATATTCAGAATTGGGTCATTCAAAACATTCTAATTCACGGTTAAAGGTACCATTCAGATGTTGATGTTTTAGCTCCTGGATAATGTATCTTGCTCCATGCTCTATGTTTGTATAATTCCTATAGGGAGTTGTAGAATTCTATTATCTATGACAATTTTTCTTATCTTAAGGATTTTAAATGTAATCTAAAAATTTCCAAGCCTTATAAATTCTAGTTTTGGTAATAAACAGAAATTGCAAATGTTAATTTTTCAGGGTATCACATGAGGATCCTACAGGTATGAATAGCACAATAAAGTTTGCTGCCATAGACATAAGCTTTTAAGCAAGCACATATTGAATATTGATAAATGTGTATTGAATGATAAAATGAGATAGCCTTAGTTATAAAAACTGTAATACTTAGGAGATATTTATTTAAGTAGATTGTGTTCTTCATTGTTTGACATAATAATTATCAGCAAGCATTTTATTACTAGATTTAACTCATAAGTTTTAAAGCTCTATTCTGCCCAACAAAGTTATTCATTTGTATAGCTCTTTATGTGTATGCTTACATATGCGTGCTTGCATACAGACCCAGAAAGAAGGTGATGAGCTGCCTGACTGTTACATGGTCCAATAGTCAGACTTCATCCATAAGGCTGGACAGTTCATGTAACACAAAGAACAAAAGACAGTGGATGGCAAGTGTTCTGATGGTAGCAGAGTCCTGAGTTTCTCCTTTCCTTTGTATTAACCACCTCCAGCTGACTGAGACTTTGGACATTTATACCATCAACAACACAGGTGTTGCCTCTGTGAAGCACCTGTATCATAAAGCAATAGAACATATCTAATAAGCAGATGGCTTATCGTGTCTATTTACAGGGTATTTATAGGATCTATGTTACTCCTTCCAGAAATTCTAATAATACCTGAACTATAGGGAAAAAGTGCTCTTAACACAAATTTAATTACATTTTTTTTAATTACAAGAAATTATGTGAAAATACGCTCCTGTTTTAGACTGAAAAATGCTCTCCTAATTTCATCTCCTAATCCCAAGGACCTTTAAATATATCAGTGTGTATAAATAATACAGCAAAAGGACTCCCTGAGTATGATTAACTGAAAGTAGTTGAGATGGAAAGATTATCCTAGATTACATTGCTGGGCTCAAAATGTAACTATAGGGTCCATATCAAAGAGAACCTGAGAGGAGAGAAAAATAAATGTGAAACAGAGACAGCAACTAGAATTATTTGATCTCAGCCAAGGGATGCAGGCAGACTCTAATATATACAGTAGAAATACATGCTCTCTTGAAGCCTCTAAAAAATCAAGCCCTAGTCACCAATATTAACTTCAGGATGCTCATACCAGACTCTGACCTTCAAAACTGTAAAGAAGTAAATTTGTACTATTTTTGACCACCAAGTTTGTAGTACTTTGTTATAGCAGCAGTAGACACCTCATATACTTCTGTTATAAACTCTAGGTGTTTTATGAAGCCAGATAACTCCTTTTGTACCTTTGCTCCACTAACCCACAGCCTGAAACACTGAACAATTACTTTTACCAATTGAAAACTCTGTAAACCATGAAGCTACCCTGTGCGGAACAGCAAGTGTAGTCAACCAACAGATTTACAACAGAGAAAATGTGCTTGTATTGATGTGATACCTGTCTGTATGACAGTTACTCTTGTGTGACAAGGATGACAGGCCTCAAAAAAGGAATAATGGTAAAACAGCAGGCATATCTGCTGGGCTAACCCACAAGGTCCACAATGCTACGGGAACATATACAGCTGCACAGTTGGTATTTTTAATTAAATATTAAAAGAGCAGAAAACAAACAATTCTTTTAAGTTTGAAAAAGGATTATTTTAGAATGAATTCGTAGTTATGGAGGAAGCATGAATATTTAATATTTAAACTCAACCCTAAGAGTGAAAGCATTCTGCAAGAACATTTTTCAGCTCGTTGTAGAAACTATAACTCTCATTAAAGGAATGAATTACAAAAGTGTAACTGATTCCTTCGATTTGAGCCAGCCCTTTTAAGTCTGGAATAGTGATTTCAAAAATAAGAGCCACGCCGTACTTTGAACTCTGAATCTTTTCTGCTGTTTTCCCCACTTGTTGTCTGTGTATCGTTGCTAACTGTGCATCTGTCGCCATGCTTATTGACAGCTGTCAGTAGTGTCTTCCTGAGGCACCTAGGACGTCACCAGCTGAAAAGGCCCTCAGGCCCAGTTTCAGACAAACAAAACGAGCAACAAAATCAAATCCCAATGTTTCCAGTACATTCTGGGTGCTGCCATCCAGTAGATGGGGTGCTCATGTCCTCTCTTGCTTGGGTAGACAGTATTTTCACATCACAAGCATGTTCTATTGACTGATGTAGTTCTTGGGGACCATAACTTTGCATGGTAGGAATAAATAAGGAGTACTATGAACATGAATGTCTTGCTAGAAGTTGTAAGGATGTATGGAGAAAGCCTTTTAAAACATACTATATTTGCAGCACATACATATCCATTTGTCAAGGAGGACCTATACAGGCTTTGCCTTGGGCAGACTAGAACATGCATAGTCTATATTGAGCTTTCCACTGTAGCTGTTATGAAAGTCCTCTTCTCCCTATACCCATTTTCCAAAAAATGTACTGGAGAGAAAGACTTTTGAGATTTACTATGGACATTGTAGAATCCCATAGAGACTTTATGCATTAGACTTGCCTCGGAAATATTTGGAAAAAGTATCCAAAAATTATTTAGTGTTTGCGAGCTTTAAGCACCTATAGAACTAACAGGCATGATTTCCTGGGTTTGAACTCACATTCAAAAGGATATGTGTTCCATTGAGTTGGATCTTTGAAGCATAT
Source organism: Tokudaia tokunoshimensis (assembly GCA_036184795.1). NCBI lineage: Eukaryota > Metazoa > Chordata > Mammalia > Rodentia > Muridae > Tokudaia > Tokudaia tokunoshimensis. The sequence goes on along the minus strand of BTHU01000016.1, from coordinate 85,755,421 downwards.
ATAATGAAGCTGATCAGGGACAGGGCTCATGAAGAACAGTAAAGTCTATTCAGACAAGAGCAACTATAGCTGGACTCCACGGTGGTGCCTTATCAGAGGCCTTACAGGGACTATGTTCATCTTCATATTTCTTAAGCTAGTCAATAAACACCACATCTCACCAGCTCCTCCTCAATGCTAACATCCTTCGAGTTAAGGAAGACATTTACTTTGTCTTACTTGTACAGGAGGACTTTTCTCTCTTATGCATGCTCAGAAACAGTACCATCCCTGTCCAGTAATCCAAGCAATTTCTAGGACTGTCAGGGATGCTTGGGTCTGTCGTTTCAGAATTCTTACACCATGGTTCCTCAGATGTGTTCCAGAAATCTGAACCAAACCTTCTCCTTATAGTTTTAAGGAACAGCACCTGGTACTCAGTAAATCCCCAAGTAGCTGAAATCCTGGCAGTTGCCATCTGGAACCAGCTACCTAATTGCCCCTTCTCGTTTTGCTCTCATAATTGGTATACACCCACGTTTTGGAGAACAGTGTCACAGTTGAGGACCATGACAAAGTTGAGAGAACGTGAATCCAAAACTTCCACCAGACTAATGTTTATGAACACTTCACAATATTAAATTGTCTGCTAACTTGTTTCAAAAATATTTTTATAATTGTTTAACAGGCTGCACAAAATGTTAAAAAGAAATCTCTAATTATTAGTTTTCTAATGTCATTGTTCCTTTGCAGTGGCATGTGCTGTGATCACTAGGAAATCTCAGAAAGTTCTACTTTGTTCTGTAAATGAGTGCCAAGTTGCAACAATCGGGCATTTTTAGGATCTTGAATGTACATAGACATTTTCCTTGTCTCTTAGCAAGTTTTATACCCTACTGTGTGACGTGTAAATTATAGACTGGGCCACTTCTTGTGGCACTGGTTTCTTGCCTGATTCTTTAACTTTTTTCTTGTTCATTTCCTCCTTTCTTCACAAGGAAATATATACCATCATTGTTGGATAGTTTGTCAGAGAAGAAACTACTGTCAGTGATCAAAACTGCTGTTAAGCAGTATCACAATGAAACCAAGTGCCTCACCAAGTGTCCAAGGTGGGGGAGGGCAAGATACTATTATAGTACTTCTTAGTTATGCATTTAATGAATTACATGAATTATAAAGGGCAAGCACTAGTCATCTGAATCCTACAAAAGAAGAAAGGAATATCAGCATCATGAAGACATTGTCTCTATCCTTTGCACAGCATTCAGAATCCACTATGACCATCATCACACTAGGGGTAGGAATCACTTAGTCTTCACATTTCATCTGCCTGTTGGCCAACCTCTTCCCCTAGACCTTTGAAGTCCTTCTGGTTCATTATGAGTTAAATCTGTCATTGGTAATACTATTTTATGTATTCTTTGAAATGTTCTTATATATACAACATATCTTGATCACATCTGCCCTAACCTTCCCAAAGTCACGTTGTTGTATACAACAACCCTGTCTAGCAGAGTCTTGGTCTTCTTAAGCCTTTGAGAAGAGGTAAAGTCCTTGCTGCCTCTGCCACCATTCAATATGCAAATCAGCACAATGACCCCTGGATGCCATGACACAATCAGCATAGGGTGGAATGCATGTTGTCCTCCTAAAGTCAATGTTGAAATTTATTCACCATTATGATCATATCAGGAAATAAAGCCATTTGGACTAGATAAAAGTATTTCTCATGAAGCTTTCTAAAAAAGGACAGAGAGCAAAGCACCTATAATGTCAATATGTGGGAGGCTGAAGCAGAAATAGTGTTCTAAGTTAAAAGTCACCTAGTGTACCATATGAAATAAAAAGTACCAACTATTAAATATAAAATGGGCTCACACTAGACACAGAATCCAAGAGTGTCTTACATATGGGAATAAATGTCTACAACCATGAGAAATATTATTTGTGGAACTGTGATATTCTTGGATAGCAACCCCCCAAAATAACTGAGGTAATGATATTTTTGGAATGATGAAAGGAAAGGAGTAAAGTTTAGTGTTTTAGACTCTCCAAAACAGAGAGGTGTGGGCCCAGACACAATCAGGGCATCATCTCCATAAGTGGATCGTGTCTCTGAAGAAAGATTCTGCCGTGTCACTCTGCCCACTGGAGATAAGGAACTTCCCCTCCCTATTCCCAACTCCAGTTACTAAGATTGACTTGGGCATGTACAATTGTAGTTATCTAAAAGTGTTCATGTTGTGATGCACCTGAGCGGCAATGACTCACCTTCCATATTCAGAGAGACTCTGCAGGTGTGATGAGCTGACAAACTCTGAAATGTGATCACCCTGGGTTTTTCAGGTCTCCTCATCATTCTCATGAGTCCTTAAAAGTGGAGAGGAATTCAGACAGATAGTATAAGAAAAGCATATGGCTCACCATTGTAATTTACGAAGGTGGGAGGAGAGAGCAGTAAGCCAAGAAATGTATCAAATCCTAGAGGCAGGGAATGTCCCCAAATGTGAAGCCAGCCAAAATATGAGGACCTCATCCCTATAAACACAAGACCCATATTCTGACAATAATCTGAGTGACCAGAAAATTGCTTCTTTAGAGTCTTCACAGAGGAAAGTACCTGACAACACCTTGAACTTAATCTGGTAAGAGTCAGATTTGCCTGGCTTCTAGACTATAATATCTTAAATTCTCTGTTTGCTTTAGGCTAAAAAGGTTCCAGTAGTGTACAGGTTTGGGAGAGGGCTGTGGTGCATGTATAGGAGACTCACTTTGGTTGTTCTTCTCTGTCATTCTTTGCCTCATTTTTAGTTTTCAAACAGGATGTCTCACTTGGAGCTCACAGATGCAGCAAAATGAGATGGCTAGTAAGCTCCAGAGATATTGCCATCTCTGCCTCTCCTGCACTAGGATGGTATTTCTAGGCCACCAGATAGATAGATAGATAGATAGATAGATAGATAGATAGATAGATAGATAGATAGATAGATAGATAGATAGATAGATACATACATACATACATACATACATGGATGGATGGATGGATGGATGGATGGATGGATGGATGGATAGATAGATACATAGATACATAGATAGATAGATACATAGATACATAGATACATAGATAGATACATAGATAGATAGATAGATAGATAGATAGATAGATAGATAGATAGATACATAGATAGATAGATAGATAGATAGATAGATAGATAGATAGATAGATAGATAGATAGATAGATAGACAGACACATAGATAGATAGATAGACAGACAGATAGATGTAGATAGAGATATAGAGATATAGATAGATAGATAGATAGATAGATAGATAGATAGATAGATAGATAGATAGATAGATAGATAGATAATTTTATGTGGGTGTTGGGGATCATAACTCAGTACTAGTGTTTGCATCCTAGCACTTGGTTGCCTGTGCTATCTCTAATAATCTGTTAAAGGTGGCAATAGGAAATCAACATATGGATTCTCAAAAGTCTGGGTGAGAAAATGCAATAGTATAAAAAGCAAATAAAATCAATGTCCCTGTGTCCTGGTGCAGTGTGTACACAACACCTCACTCTACACTTTTAAAGCCTAAGCATCCATAGAAGGAACAAAAAACTTAATCATGTGTGAATCCAGTTACAAGGAAGCTTCTCTCTCTAGGAGTACCTTCTAAAATTGTTTTGTTCAAAATTGAGAATATTTCTTAGCAGCAAGATCATGCTAGCACATCTATTTATTCCATTCTGTCAACAAGGACTCTCTCTCTCTCTCTCTCTCTCTCTCTCTCTCTCTCTCTTTCTCTCTCTCTCTAGTACACACACACAAATATATATGTGTGTTAGAGAGAGGGTGTGTATATATACGTGTGTATACATATATCTATATACATATATGCATATATTATAGACACACACATATATATATGAATGAAGGAAGTAAAAACAGAAGAAAGGATCTATAGTTCTCTGTAAGTTCTAAGCTGTTTACTCCATGCAGTACACCAGTTGACAATATTTTACTTTTCTTTTTAGTGGCTAGAAAGATGGCTCAGTGGTTAAGAATATTTGCTTCACTTTCAAAGAACCCAGATTCAGTTCCCAGCACCAATGTTAAATGGCTCACAGTTCCTTATAACTCCAGTTGCAGCAATCTAATGGCATCTTCTGGCCTCCAAGGTACCTACCTGCATGCATTTGGTACACATAAAGTCATGTAAATGCATATGCATATATATCAATAAAAATAATACTTTAAGATTTTTATATTGGAATTATTCTGAGATAACTCACATCTGTGAGAAACAAGAGATATAAGCTAGGAATCTTTTATCTGGTTTACCTTATGACAAGAAACTAAAATTATAGTATAATATCACAACACAACAAGGTTATATTGACACTGGTAAAATGAAAATTATACAGTATTTCCATGCAAATTCAAATCCTTTCTGCTTCATCTAAATGTAGCAATGTTTGTTTCTATGAATTTGCTGTTACATAACATACAAGTTACCTAACATGCATAACAGACATGCTACATAAGTACAACCATAGAGAACATAATCCATTGGATATCTTTTTTTTTTACTCAATTTGATTTTCTATAGGACCATCTGGATCCCTTTATAAACTGGGGTTTTGCTTTGCTTTGTTTTGTTTTTGCTGAATCAGATTTCCGGTCTATCAGTTTGTTTAGTCAACTAGCTCATGAAGGATATCTGTGCTATTTCCAGCTTTATAATAAAACTGTTACAAACATTTGCATAACAAACTGGTGTGAATACAAAGGTTATTTTCTATGAGATACACACAGGGACACAACTTCATGTGGTCCCAGCACATCTAGTGTTTTAAGCTCTTCCAAACTGCTTCAGAGTGATTTCCACATTTTACATTCCTAAGTAATGGATGACTAATGGTAGACTCTTAATTTTAACCAGTCATTGGTTTTGGTACTCTCCTTCATTCCATCATTCTGACAGGCATACAGTGAAATATGATGGTTTCCCCTTGCATCTTTCTGATAGACAATAACGCTGATCTTTATTTTGAGTTTATTTTCATATAAACCTTGTTTGCTGGAATTACTACTTATGCCCCTGTTCATTGTCTAATTAGAAAATGAATTTGTCTGCATTTGAATTTTAACAAGTTTTAAAAACATATCCTACGTTTTACTCTTTTGGCAAATACCTTATTTGCAAACAGAGTCTCTCAGCTAACAACTCATCTTTAAACCTTTTCAACTGGGTGTTTCTCAGATCTAATAATACAGTGAACTTAACAAATTTTCCTTGTGTAGATTGCACTTTTAGTGTAAAAATTAAGTGTTCTTGCTTTGTCTTAGATTTCAAAGATTTTTTTCTTATGTTGTATGATCATTGTGCTTGAATTTTGCTTCTGATGTTTAGTTAAAGTCTATGATCTACAATAAGATATGTTTTATATAGTGACAGACCATCATCATTTTTTAAACACATGAGTATCCAGGTGTTAATGACATTATCTGTAGAGAATGGGGTAGCTTATTCTTCATAAAGTTTTACATCAACTTTTACAAAGTTGAGTTATTCTTCAACTTTGTAAAAAAAAAAATCTTTGGACGTATTTGTGCTGTATATGTATTGATTGATTTTTTTCTGTTTCATTGATTTTTTTCATCCATCCCTCCATCAAGTACATGCTTGGAATTACTCTAATATTATGTCTTGAAGTGTTATAGACTGATTTCTATTCCTCTTTGATTTTCTAATTTCCTTTCAGATTTTCTGGTTCTCTTCCACTTTTATGTATGTTTTAGCATAATTCTGTTGGTGTCTATAAAATGCTCTTGCAGCATAGGAAATATATCAAACCTAGTATGAGTCTGAAGAAGTCTGATCTCTTTACTGTGATGAGTTTCCAATTCCTGACACAAGCGGGTACCTGTAACTCTCCATAGTCTCTGATTTCTTCCATTAGAATACTACTCTGCAATTAAAAACAATGAATTCACGAAATTCCTAGGCAAATGGTCAGAACTTGAAAATATCATCCTTAGTGAGGTAACCCAATCACAAAAGAACACACATGGTTTGCAGTCACTGATAAGGGGATATTAACCCAGAATCTCGGAATACCCTAGACACAATTCACATATCAATAGATTTCCAAGAAGATGGAAGGAGAGACTCCTGGTCCTGGAAAGACTGGATGTAGGGGAATGCCAGGACAGAGAAGCGAGAGGGGGTTGAATGGGGAAAAGAGGGAGGGAAGGGGGCTTATGGGACTTTCGGGGAGGGAGGAAACGGAAAAGGGGAAATGATTTTGAATGTAAATAAAAAAAACTTAGAAAATAAAAAAAATACATTGCTATAAGATTCAAAGGAAAAAAAAGAATCTCATCACTTTCAAACACCAATCCTGTATATGCTTTATTAGATAGTAGGCTGAGTACTTCTTTGTTTTTCTTTTGAGTAAATTTAAATGATACTTTAAATTCAATGTTTACATTGTCAATATGAATATATAAAAACAGTATTTTACATTTTGATCTTTTTTCCTGAGGCTTTGTAAGGAGATTTGAGGCCTGGGTTTGTTTTTCTCAAAATCAACAATATATTTTTTTAATCAACATGGTATCACATGCCTGTGATCCTGGCAAGCAGGAGATTGAAGTAGGTCATAAGCTTTCAGGCTATCAAGAATACCAAAATTGTGTGTGTGTGTGTGTGTGTGTGTGTGTGTGTGGTCTGTCTGTTTGTCTGTCTGTGTGTGTGTAGCAGAGCAATTTTACTTCTTCCTGGCTAAGCTCTTGTTTTTATCTCTTTCTTTCTTGCCTAGTGCATGAGCCAGCACTTTCAGCACAGTATTGATTGAGTGTGGACAGGATGGACAACCATGTCTGCTTTCCAGTTTTAGGCATATACAGGATTCTGGTAGTTGATTTTTATATTTCTATTTTTCTGAGCACTTTTGTCAAAAGTGAGCTCTGGATTTTGCCAAATTTTTCCTTGCTTTAACTGATAGGATCATGGTTTTGTTTTGTTTTTTTAACCTGTAAATACAGTAAATTATAGCGATCAGTATGATTTTCAAATTTAGGACTACCCTCACACCCTTAGAGTAACTTTTGCTTTAGGACTAAAGAGCAGTAGTTAAGAGCATTCAAGGGCTGGAGAGATGGCTCAGCGGTTAAGAACACTGACTGCTCTTCCAGAGGTCCTGAGTTCAATTCCCAGAAACCACGTGGTGGTTCACAACCATCTGTAATGGGACCAGATGTGTGCCTAAAGACAGTGACAGTGTACTCACGTAAATAAATAAAAATATCTTTAAAAAAAAAAAAGAGCATTCTGCTCTTGCAGCAGACCCAAGTTCAGTTCCCAGCACTCACGTGACTCAAGACTCCCAGCTGCCTATTACTCCAGGTCCAGAGGACCCAATGCCTTCCTCCGGTCTCCATGAATTCCTGCATTCCTGTGCAGCACATATCAAAGATACAGGCACACACACACACACACACACACAATGCAATTAAAAAATAAAAACAAATATATTTTTAAAAATAATTCCTCTTTGACTTGAGTATTTGTGTCTGGACTGTTAGCCTGCAGTTTTCTGTTTACCTTATCTGATTTGGATTTCTTGATACACTAGCCTCCTAAAATGAATTAGGATCACTCTTCTGTGATTGTATCAAGTCACTTTTACTTTATCTTTAAATATTTGAATGAATTATTTTTTTATTTTTATTTTTTTTACTTATTCACTTTACATCTCACTCACTGCCCTCCTCCTGGTCACTGGTCACTCCTCCCATGAAACTTTCTCCACTACCCCTCCCCTTCTCCTCTGAGTGGGTTGGGGTCCTCCTAAGTATCCCCCAACCCTGGCACTTCAAGTCTCTGTGAGGCTAGGAGTTTCCTCTCCCACTGAGGCCAGACAAGGCAGCCCATCTAGAAGAACACATCCAGTGTACAGGTAACAGCTTTTGGGATAGCCCCCATTCCCGCTGTTTGGGACCCACATGAAGACCAAGCTGCACATCGGCTATGTATGAGCAAGGAAGCCTAGGTCCAGCTCATGTGTGCTCTTTGGTTGGTGTGAACAAATTCATTAATGAAACCATCTGGGCCTGAAGATTTCATTTTTTGAGAGGACTTTCTCTAAATAAAAATTCAATTTCCTTGGTCAATTTGGAGCTTCTGGTATCAAACGTGTCTATGCTGTACCAGTTCAGTTATGTAATATGTCCATTTTCTACAACAACTTAACAAACTATCACACTGAGGACAATTTAAGAACAACAGAAATGTATCATTCTGCACTTCTGAAGACTGGAAATCCACTACAAAGATGTCAACGGAGTCTTGCTCCCTGTGACACCTCTGGAGACAGAAAAGGCACCTTCCAGCTGATTGCCCAATTTTTCATTTGGGTGGCTGTATGACTTCACCTCCACCTTCTTTGTTACAGGATATTTATTCTCTGGTGTCTCCTAAGATCACTGTCCTTCTATGCCTATGCATAAATTCCCCTGTCTGTGCAGATATCAGTCATATTGTATTCAGTATTATTTGAATACCTCAACTTATACTTACAAGGTCTGAGACATTCCTATTTCACTGCTGATTGGTAATTTATGCCTTCTGAATGTTCTGTAAGTCTTGCTAAAAAGTTTATCAAATTTATTGAACCTTTCAAAAATGCAACTCTTTATTTCACTCATCATCATCATCATCATCATCGCCATCATGAAACTTTATTGCTTTCTGATCTTGGTTATTTGTATGCTGCCTTGTGCATATGTGTGCTTGCTCAGGAGCACAAATGTGTCTGGTGATCAGGCAGTGACTTAAGGATTTATCTGTCTCTTGCTAACACTGAGATTAAAAGCATTCTAATGGTTTTTTTACATGGATTCTCAGTATCAAGGTCAGTTCAGTACTATTGCTGATGCAAGCCAAGAACTTTCTTCCCAAAGCCGCTCCTCCCCAGACCCATGGCCTTCTTAGTTTGACATTATTTTGCGCTGCTTTTTCTCTCTACAACCTTGAGAAGGACACTTACATCACCAATTGGTACTTTTCTTATATATTCATTTGGTACAAAGTAACTTCCAATCAGGCCTACTTAATAGTTTTCTAGAAAATGAAATACACACTGAACTTAAAAAACTTTTTAAAGTTTCCTTTAGATACCCTCCTCTTTGGTCCAAATATTTAGAACTGTACAGGGGAGAGTTTGCTTGGTCTTTGCTGGTTTGCTCGTTTGCTTTGAGATGAGATCTTGTTCTGCATCTCACTATGAGGCCCACACTGGCCTGCCACTCACACAGGGGCCTGAGTGAGCCTACAAATGGGAGCCTGTAGGATGACATGCTGGCCAATATTTCTTCTGTTCTTGATTTTGCTTCTTGATTTGCTATTGTGTGATTTCAACTATTTTAAATTTGCTTATTGAATTTGGCTTTGTGCCACAGGATAATTGTCTCAGATCTGAGGATAGTCAGACAAACCTGACCTGTCTTTTCTTATCATTTTACCAAAAGTAAGTTGTCCCCACAGATGTGAAAATCATTGAAATGAGACACCAACTCTACTTTTATAATACCCGTTTATAAAAAGGTGAAGGATTGTTTTAACATCTCTGTTATCTCAGTTCGGAGTTCCTACTAATTGCTTTGTGTTATTTTTTCCTTTGGTTTGAAACTTTCCTGGTTATTAGCCTGACGCATAATGTCCTCACAAACCTGATGACTGAGGGTAATATGCCTGAAGACTGAGTCTTCCTTAATTGTCTGCTTCAGTTGGTTTCTTGCAGGTCAAAGCAGGCAGGGCATGCTGCTCTATTACCAACAGTGCATTAGCCTGTTAGGCTCTCAGGTTACTTCTGGTGATACCAGAAGGGAGAGCAGTCCTCGCCTCAGCCTTGCTAGGGAGGAACCACAGGTTCCTTTCTGGCCTAACTGATATCTCCATGGGCGGCTATGTCTCCAGCGATCTGCACCAAGGCTGTCATATGACCTCATTACTTCTGAGCTATAGGCCTCCTCTAAATTACCACCAAGGTTTTACTGACATCGAGGCAGGAAGCTGAGCATAGGTTGCTATGGGCTATATGAAGCTAAAAATCTCTCCATCTCCTTTACTCTCATAACATCTGTCTGTGTGGTGTTGTAGCTGGTTGGGAGAACCCCCCATTGGTGCCAACTTGTGGAAAGGTGAATTTCACAGGTGCTGTGCTGAGGACAGACAAGAGGAAGGGCATGGTGCTTCTTCCTGGAAGGGAAGTCCCGATCCAAGCTTAGTCTTCTCTGTACTATGCACCCTGAGAATGCCCTGTGTCCTTCCAGTTCAGGACACTGGAACATGGACTTCCCCCTTAGCCTTTGGTGCTACAATTCAGAGTGGGCTTTTCTCCTCTAACATTTGGCCATCATTTTCTGCTTGGCTAGGCTGTCTCTGTCATTTGGCTAGAGACCCCCACCACATTCCTTGCTGGTCAGGCCCCTAGATGCTTTCCTTACTTCTGTCAGACTTTTTTCTATTTACAATTCATAATATGGACAGTCCTAGTCAGACTTGCAAGAGGCAAAAGGGGAAGTTTTATTTATTCCATCTTCCCATTCCTGGAAGTCTCAGGGTATTCATTTTTTAGTTTGCTTTTCAATTAGAAAAGAAAGGGCACAATGTTCCATGCCCTCTTCTTAACAGAGAGTTGCTACCAACAGTGTCTTGATTTCTTTCTTTTCAAAAATAAATAAATAAATAAAGCCTGTTTCTGCTCAAAGTGATGCTGAGCAGACAATAGAAAGTAAAGCTTGCCTTCAGGTTCTGAAAACTGCCTCAGAAGGATGGCCACTGTTGCGAGTTTTGAAACCTTTTTCGGCTCATAGGGTCTCACAGGTGAGAGATGGCAGAGTCCCATTTAAGAAAAATGAGTGACATGAAGACAGGAGGGAGTTAAACCAGGACAAGATGCTTAGAAGAAAGCAAAAGAGCTGGATACATTGACACAAGTGACCACGCCTGCACCTGCTGTTTTTGCTGTTTTGTTGTAGAGGACAAATAGAGGGTCTTCCAGGGGACGTGTGCACCACCAGTAGGGGCAGCGGGGGAAGCCAGAACTGCCAGAAATGAGCCCGTGAATGCAGCCAAGTGAATGAACAACTTGAGGGCTCAGACCTGGTGTTCACCAGAGGAAGCTAGGGGCGGGACTGGGCTAAGGGGAGGGGAGTGAGCAGGGAGCAACAACAGAGAAAGGCACGGAAAGGCAGTTCCCAGAGACCCGGGAGAGGAGGCGGGAATTAGGCTGAAGGGTCAAGTCCAGCCAGCAGTCTTCAAGATCTGAGCAGACCACAGGAGGCGCCACCAGGACATCTCTGCAGCGCTTGGTGGCCAGGGAGGAGCGAGCATCAATCTCCGCTGTGGGTCTCAGCTACTGCTGCTCCAGCCAGCACGTCTCTGTCCTCGCGCAGGGCGCTCAGGCTTCTTAGCCTTCGCCTGCCGGAGCTGTCGGCTTTTCTCTGCCCGTGATCAACCATGGATGTCAACTCCCTGCTTTCTGTGCAAAGGTAAGAACTCGCTTCTCCATATGCCTAATGTGATGTTCCTCAAACTCAGCTGGGCTCTAGAGATCACAGGCAAAGTTGCTTTTCACCCTTTGCTCTCCCTAGAGATTCCCACAGCGAATTCAAGACCCTTGGGATGGGCCCTCCGGGGGGCCTTGGTCTCTGTTAGTTACCCCACTGGGTGCCCGGCTGGGTGGGGCCTGTGTGCTGGAATGGCACTCGGTGGAGGACAGTCAGGTGCCTGCCTCTAAGCCTGGGGAGTTGAGGTCTCTTTTGCCCAGCGAGGTACCTGGGGAACCGGACTTTTAGTGCGTGTTACCTGGAGCAGTTTTGCGCCTTGGCTTGGAATGCTTTCCAGGGAAGAGAACAGAGACCTGGGAGATCAAGCCCAAGTCGATTTATCTCCAATTCTGTTGACCTTAACCTGGATTAGTGTTTGGGGCTTTGGGGTGAGCTATAATGCCTTGTAGGCTTGGGGAGGGGAGGGGATCTCTTAGATCTCTCACTGACACCTAACCTGAACCCACCTGTAATCCTGGGCAGAGCAAGTCCTCGGTCCTTTTAGCATCTCTGAAGCGCTAGTTCCACCTAGTGTCTGAGTCCCCTCCCCAGGCAGGTAAGTGCAGCCACCTGAGAGATGTGGTTACAATATTTTGTTGTTTAGTCTTCTGTTTCCCTCTCTCTTTGCTCTTGTTTGGCTCTCCTCCAGACCCAGCTGGAGAATTCAATACTCTGTGATTTTTGTTCTTCTCCCTAAAAATCCCGGGGTTGAACTGAGACTATCGCTCAGGTGCCGCCCAGCTGAGCAGGTAGCATTGAGCCCTTTGTGCTCTCTGCCCAGCTCGGCGCAGAGCATTCACAGTTCACACCTAGAGCTCCTGGCACTGTTGAATGCAGCAGTCTAGGCTGCCCTGCTGAGATCCAACACAGCCCACCTTTCCTCAGCAGGGCTCAGTGCTAATCTTACTTCCTATCTTCCCACCCCACCTCACCCTACCCCAACCAACCCAAAAACACGAAGGTAGTTATCAGCTGACACTGTCAGGCACTGAAATAAACAAGTTGAGCTAGAATTCTTGGATTGCATTGGAACACTGGAAGACCCAATACTCACCGACTAAGGCTTGCACACAGTAGCCAAGATAGAGAGGGTGAACTGGGATAAGGCTGAGAGGGTACCGGAGTTTACATATTGCCTTTCAAAGGATCAGAGCCTGCCATCTACAGATGCAAGTGTTTATGTTGTGTGATAGAACTAGCCTTCTCAGCTTCCTATCCATGACCCACCTCTGTGAATCTAGCAAAGGACTTTGAGGTTTCTACACAATGCCTGGAGCCACTCTTAAGTGAGTCTCTAACTCTCTGGCTCAAACAGGAACAAATGAACACTGAGTCTCTCTATTGTAGCCTCATGTCTGGAAAAGCAAGTGCTATGAGAGGAAGGATTTTAAAAGCTTAAAAAAAATAATTGTTGTTGATTTAAGTAAAAGTATACCAACGTTTTAAAAGTCGAGTACATTAGAGATTTGCTATTTACTGCCTGGAGAAATGGTCCTTAGAATTGAAGGTTAGGAATACAGCTCATTTATAAAGCTACAGCCTTGCATGCAGGAGGCCCTAAGTCCAGTCCTCAGTTTCTACCCCCCTTTCCTACAAACTGAAATGGCAACCTAAGTAGTCCCTCAATTCAATTAAAAAAAATGTGCTTGCTTTAAATCCACCTTTTTAGACTGTCATGAGTGTGGCTCAGTCATGACTCAATTTCCTTCTAATCCTCAAACATTTTCTAAAGTATTAGAAATAAACCATTCTAATAACTTATTAGGATCTTTTATAGGTTGGTGTCAAAAGTGGTGCTATAAAGATCAAACAAACTAATTGAAGGCCCATATCTGAATCTCGATAGCATATCTCCAGAAACAAACCTTCTGAATATTACCACTTACTTACCAAGAAACATCACCTCTCCCCTAAGTCAGAATAATAGTCTCATCTATTGTAGCATCTTTGTCCATTTCTTTACGTTAGTGCAAGTAAGAATCATAATTTCTCTCCCATCAGATCTCATGAGAGGCCTTTGGAATTAACTTTCCATATATATTCAAAAGGAGAACTAGAATTTGAACTGTTACTTGTATGCCCTGAATTAATCATTAGACTTATTTAGGAAAAATTGAGTTTTGAAGAACTGACGATTAGATATTCTACACAGTGTTTTTAAGAAAATGGCAAAATGATCAAGTAATAACAAGCATTATACAAATCAGAAACATTCTCAGTATTTAATATTATTGATCAAGCATTGTACAAATCAGAAACAGTCTCAGTATTTAATAAAGTTAAGTCAGTGATTAAAGTAACAGCATTTCTTTTAAACGAGATAAAATAATTTAGACATCTATTCAATAATACAGAGAAAACAAGATTTGGTAAAAACAGTTTAATTATAGGATACATTGTGCTATTAGAATTTTTTTACTTTCTTGGTGGTTTCAGTAAAAACAATGTAAGTGGGACACCAATGAAGCAATACTCTGTGGTGCGTGATTTCAAAACAGAATTTGAACAATAATTTGGTAACTTTAAAACATGGGTTTTTTAATGGTGAAAAATGTTGACAGTTCTATGAGATATTATAATCTAGTAACCTTGTATTTGCAAAGGTTTTACCTTATTTTCACTGTGATGATTTTAATTTTCAAATATGTAATAAGTTGTATGAAGCAGACTAAAGACTTTTAGAAACCACTGCAAAGAGAAGCCAGAGAATGTCTCCAGGAAAGAAGTCAAACACTAGAGAAATCAATATCCTTGCAGCAGATGTATTATAAACCCAGAATTTCATGTTCTTTTCTGGCTAGTAGTCTGGTAGAAATAAAATGTTTAAAAAGAAAATGAAAGCTTTTGGTTTGGCTTGGCTACTTTTACAGCTAAAAGTTTTGGGAGTATTTCTTTACTCATTTGTTTTATGAAGTTTATTTCACTAAATCACACACATAATTAGGTGTTTGGGGGGGGGAAGAATCAAGGTTCTCTCCTAAGTAATTCTTTTAGCTGTTGTTCCTACAACACAGTTACCCTTTACAGACACAAGTCAATGCCGTCTACATGAGCAACTGTGTGCAGAATCACATTTAGAATTTATTAAGTGTCATCTCATATATTAGATTATTTGATCATCACATCCTTGAGAGTTAATTATAACAGATATTAATTTTGCTTCCTAGCAAAAACTTTGAAGCCAAAGGAAATTAAATAAAGTAAATATTGAATTTAGAAGTCTACATACATAATACCTAGGATACCTCAAAGTTCTTCTGGCTTCAAGTTTAGCTTTTTTTTTTCTTCTTATATTGACTATGAACTCACAGTTGTTTTTAACAGGAGAGAAGAAATGCTGGCTTGGCCTTAATGGTAACATCATTCTCAGACACATAGTGGCAGCCTGTATGCAAGATGGTCTTCAAAACACAAGCCTTGAAATGCCCTTTAAAAAAAAGTTACAAACAAAACATTTTAATAGAGTTTATTTAGGGTATGAGGAGGGGGAGTTGAGGGGGTAGTAGAAACAGAGAAAGGCAGGGTGGGGAGAAGAAGAGGAAGAGGAAGAAGAGGAGGAGGAGGAGAGGGATGAGCACAGAGGGAGGAGGGGAATGTGGAGAGTGGGGGAAGAGGGTGAGGGAGCAAGAGAGCAAGAGAAGAGGAACAAACCATTTTTTAATCTATCCCATATCTGAGCTAGAATTTGAAATTGAAGAGTTATTCTCTTTCCCAATGTTTGTTTACATTTTTATACTACATAGGTTTGTTCTTTTTGTTAAGTTGGACATCTTGACTTTTATTTTAAGCACATATTTTTATATGGACCTATGAAGAAGAAACCAAAAGTTCATTTTGAAATATGTGTTCATATGTGTGTGTGTGTGCATGTGTGTGCATGTATACATATATGTTTGTATGCTTATATGTGTGTGCTTGTGTATATTCACATATGTTTGTATGTTTGTGGGGGTATTCATATATGTTTGTGTGGTGTGTTATTGATTTCATTGTCCTGTCATTTTTATTTTACCCAACCTGAAGTTTAGTTTAGCAACAGATCACTCATATTGTTAGGACCTAGGAGAAAAACTATTTTTAACGTACCAAAACAACTCCAAACTAAATACTAACCTAAAGCGACCCGACAATATATTTTTAGTGAAGGTTTATAGGTTTTCAAATTTGTAGTGAGGCAGAAATGTGGGGTCATAGCTTCATTTCTGTGTCCTTTTTACAAAGGAGCCTGAGGAAGCACTGGTCAACTCTTTGAGTGTGTGTGTGTGTGTGTGTGTGTGTGTGTGTGTGTGTGGTGTTGGTGACGGGGAATGGTAAGAATAAAAGCAAATGAAGTGCTTTTTTATTGAATGTAACATTCTCTCCAAAATCCAGCACTGAGCTGCATTGGTATTTCCCCAGTTCGTAAAAGCCAGGGAATTAGCACTCCAGAAGTAACGTCCTCTAGAAAGAGGACCTAGGACTTCAGAATCTATTCAAATGTACAAGATTTGTCAACAGTACTTCTGAGTAATGGGCACATGGTAAAGAAACAAGAATTCTCAAAGCAATTTCTAATCAAGACAACTTTATAGATACTCATGAAGTTTACCATTAATGTTTCACTGTGCTGGCCACTCTTAGGGGCACACGGTCTCCATCTCTGTGGTTCCTGCAAGCCAACTCTTAGAGAGCCACTTGTCCATAAAGGACTACCATGGCTAGCATTGTCTGTCTGTGAGAGAGTTCTCTTCATGAAACTTTAGGGAGGAAGGAAGAAATGCTGGTGTATTTGATATTAGAATGTTTATGTCCTTTTCACGAAATAACTGCAGTTACTCTCTATCTCACGTGCTCATTGGCTCCTCCTAGATTTTCTGACACACACAGGAACTATACTGATCATCTGGGTCCTTTCTGTTATAACCCTCTACAATGTCACCCCTTCTATTATGACAGTGATGGTCAATTAGGCCCTATAAGAATGAACATGGAACTCCCTTGACAGAAAAAAGATCAAGTCATATGAGAGAACTGAAATAGTTCTGTAAGAGAGCTGAGCTTGGAACAAGGCCTGTTTCTCTTTACGATTCCCCCCATAGGTGAAGAGAAACAAGTTTACAGTAAGTGCTTCAAGGGACTTCTTAGTGAAGAAGGTGGCATCTGCCACCTAGCACTTATCTTGGAAAAAAAAGATTTTTAGGAACTCCGTGACTAGTTTTATCACCTGACTAAAGGAATAATAACCAGCACCTGAGAGTACCATGAGGGGAGTTGAGACAGCCTTGTGTATCGGGACTGAGTAAAAGAGGCTCTCTGTTTATGAATTACCTGGTGATCCCACTTAAAAACAACCAACCAACCAACCAACCAACCAACAACAACAAAACCTCTAGGTGTGGTTGAATTTATAAGATACTATGGATTTTTTCTGGCTTTTCTTTTACTAATCTATATCTTTATATTTAAAGTTACTGAAGACAGTCTATTAGGACCTTTTAAAACAGCACCTAATAATCTCTTTTGATGTAACTACCTCACCTGTGTATATTAACATTGTAGATGGGGCCAGATTAAAATCTGCCATCTAGCTAGCTGTTTTCTATTTGTACAATCTGCCCTCTTTTTAAAGTTATTCTTCCTCTTGTGTACTTTATTTGAGGTTAATTGGGAAATGCTTATAATTCCATGCTAGTTCCTCTGCTGATTTACTATTTATAGTTTGCTAAAGCAAAAGTTGATACCACAGAGGTTAGACTACATGTCTTTAAATAATAAGAATGTACTTTCAAATTATAGTGTATCCCTTCACATCCAGATTAATTATACATTCAAATTCTCTCCTTTGGTTGGCATATATTTTCTCTTTATGAATGGCATAAACAATGTGTGTTGTCATATTTCTATTAAGTCATTTTTAGAATAAGCAGAAATAAAAAGTGTGATGCGTTTTCCTTCACTTCTGAAGTTTTGGATAAATTGCCCTCAGAGAACTGGGCTTTTGTCTGTGTTACATAGCTTCTGTTAAAAGCAAACAAACAAATAACAATAACAAAAAAAAAAACTTCCTTCAGTATTTCCTGTGGAAAAGGCCTGTTAGCAATGAATGTTAAGATTACTTTTCCTGGACTTTGTGAAACATACTCTTTATAAGTATATAGTTCAAAATAGAAAGCTATTTTCGAGGAGTTTTGGGGTTAGTGTGCAAAGTAAAGGGTTTTCTGTAACATTTTCTTACATACTTTGTTTTTCTTGGTCCTTCTCCTCCACTCCCCCAACCACCTACAGATCTCCAGCTGGCCCAGTTATTCCCTTCCCATGTCTAGGGTTTCGCATTGCTTTTGGTTTTGTTGCTCTCCTTTTAAAAACTTATTTCATGATCACCTTTCTAGTCTCATCATCCGTACCTCCTACACACACACACACACACACACACACACACACACACACGTAAATCTAAGAGCCACATGGGAAGAAAACATGTACCCTTTTGCCTTTCTGAATGTACATTTTAGGAAATGATTTCTGGTTCCACCTATTCCCCTGAAAAATCACATCATTTTATTTTTCTTTGGGATGAGTAATATGCAACTGTTGTTACATTGACCACATTCTCTATATCCACTCATCGGTTGGTAAACATTTACTTCTTAGTTATTGTAAATAGAACAGTAATAGATGAGCGAGTATCTCCCCAGAACATGGTAGTTCTATTTTTTAGGTGTTTGGTTTGGTTTTTTTTGTTTGTTTGTTTTCTTGTTTATTTGTTTGTTTGTTTGTTTTGAGAAACCCATAAGGCTTTCTCGGGTAGCTACATGTACTGGCTTGTTTTCTGTGTCAACTTGAAACAAGCTGGAGTTATCATGGAGAAAGAAGCCTCAGTTGAGGAAATGCCTCCATGAGATACAGCTGTAAGGCATTTTCTCAATTAGTGATCAAGGGTAGGAGAGCCCATTGTGGGTGGTGCCATCTCTGAGCTGGTAGTCTTGGGTTCTATAAGAAAGCAAGCTGAGCAAGCCAGGGGAAGCAAGCCAGTAAGAAACATCCCTCCATGGCCACTGCATCAGCTCCTGCTTCCTGACCTGCTTGAGTTCCAGTCCTGATTCCCTGTGATGATGAACAGCATTGTGGAAGTGTAAGCTGAATAAACCCTTTCCTTCCCAACTTGCTTCTCAGTCTTGATGTTTTGTACAGGAATAGAAACCCTGACTAAGACACTACAGAAGTTTAGATCAGCCGGGCGGTGGTGGCACACGCCTTTAATTCTAGCACTTGGGAGGCAGAGGCAGGCAGATTTCTTAGTTAAAGGCCAGCCTGGTCTACAGAGCAAGTTCCAGGACAGCCAGGGCTACACAGAGAAACCCTGTCTAGAAAAACCAAAAAAAAAGTTTAGATCATACCAGCAGTTCACAAGGGTATGGGATCATTTTCTACATCATCACCAACATTTGTTATCATTTATTTTCTTGATGTTAGCCACTCTTGTCAGGGTGAGATGAAATTTTAAAATAGTTTTCATGTCCATTTTTTTGTGACTAGTGATGTTGAACCTTTCCCAAATATTTATTAGCCATTTCTTTTGTTTTTTCTTTTGAAAATCCTCTGTGAGTTTATTAGCCCATTTGTGGGTTGCAAGATTTTGTTTTCCAAATTTAAGTTTTGCAGTTTTTATATATTCTAAACATTAAAAACATATCTGATGTATATGGATAAAGATATTTCCAATATTCTATACGTGCTCTGTTCATTCTGGTGTTTATTCCTTTGCCTTGGAGGTTTTAAATTTAATTTAATCTAATTTGTCCACTATTATCATAATTATTTGTGCTATTAGAGTCCTTTTCAGAGTTCTTGTCTATGAGTACATGGATGACTTTTTGTATTTGGTTTTGGTTTGGGTTCCTGCAAGCAGTTTCAACATTTCAGATCTCATATACAAATACCTTTTCATTAAAAGTTTTTTAATTTATATTATTGAATAATATAAAAAAATAAATGATCAAAATAATATTTTTGGTACGATTACTCCCTCCTCCTGGGTTGTCTTTTATAAAACCCTCTTCATATGTATACATTGGGACTAGGGGCTACCAGTCTTTTCAGTAACTAGGGCTCTGAGGGGACACGGATGACCTACCCTGCCTCCTTATCTTTGTCACTTTGTGTTTCTCCACAGCCTTTCCCCCTTGGGAGACTGTACCAAACTGAGCAGTGCACTTTTCTCATGATAGAGACTCCTCTCCCCAGTGGTATCCAGGGTGCTGCCTTCTCAGACTGTTAACTCCAAATCAGCAATGGGAAGTATCATCTTTGGGTTCTCCTTGTCATGCTCCTCCATTCTCCTCCACAGCCTGCTGTACTGTGCTTGTCTCTGAGCAGTGCATCTGGTCCTTTGTCATATATCTCCATGTGGATCAACTCTCTCCATTTCCCTGTTCTCATCACACCATTATTAATTTCCATGTCACCTCTCCTTTTGTCCTCTCCAGTATCAAGATTTGTCTTATTTAGAGCAATTTGAATATAATGATCCAAGGAATGAGATACCATCTCTATCATATTACCCTGGTGATAGTCTCTTAACTTGTTCAGTCTATGATTTGCTGACATTTATAAAAGGTTCAAAATGACTTCTTCAAATCTACTTCCTACCTTGGTCTATTTCTTGCTTTGCCTCCAACCTCAGCCTTTCCTTAGCAGAGGTGACTCAATTGGGGATAGGCAAAAGCCAATACTTCACAGACTTAGAATTTCCATTTGCTTTCATCATACAGTTTTCATGTGAGTTTGTATGCTGTCCACTTGGTTCACCATAGCCATTCAAATCATAATTACTATTAAATTTTCCACAGTTCCAACACGTCTATCCTACTTGGTTCTGCTTGTTGCTTTTACCCCCTTGGGAATATATTTTATATTGTTTTAAGAAGCTTGAAATGTTAGTTCCCCACCCAAGTCAGAGGTAGATAGTTGACAAGGAGGAAATAATTTTATATGTCCAGTACTACTATAACAAAGAGATATTATACATCGTATTGAACAAGTCGTAGGAGAAGGAATATGGAAGACTTGATCATGTTGGATCAACAGCCAGGAAACAGAGAGTGGACAGGAATTGTCTAGGCTCTTCAATCTCAAGGCCTGCCCTCAGCTAGCTCTAAAGCTAGCTAGCTTCTAAAGGTTCCACAGCCTTCCAGAATGGCTCCACCAGCTAAGTATCAACTGTTCAAATACATTTTTCTAAGTGGGACATTTCACATCCAGACTATAACAACTTCCTTTTATCCCTTTCATTTTAAATACAACAGGAAGCCAATTTACTGAACTAGTTTTTCAAATTTCATAGAAGAATCATGGTTTCAGATACTCAAATTAGTTAAAAAATATCAATTGTACTGCTTTTCAAAGCACTTAGGTTTAAAATAATACTTATCTCTGTTACCTCACAGTTCAGAAGCCTGGTGTGCATCTTGGAAGGACAGCAAGTGTCAACAGGACACATCCTTTCCTGGAGATTGTCCTAAAGGAACTGGGTCCTTCTAATTTCTATAGGCTGCTATGCATCAAGCCCTATAGCTACCAGCTCCATCTGAAAATCTAGCAGTTCTTATGTGTCAAGGTCATATAACATCCCTCTGTCTCTTAACCTCTGGTATCTGACCTTCTCTTCTGACTCCCTCTTATACTATTAATAATACACACCCTAGATAATCCAGTGCAATCTTTATATACTAAGGCCATCTAATTAATTTCATTTTAAACCTTAATCCTCCTTTGCCCCAAAAAATAACATACTCATGTTTTCCAAGGACTAGTTACCAAGTTTCTTAGGGATATCACTATCATGCCTGCCATAGACAGTAATTTAACTAAAATTTGACATTTGAAATGCTGTAAGAAATTATTTCTTCATTTTTCTCTTCTCTTTCTCCCTCTTTTTTTCTTTCCATCTTTATTAAAGTGAAGAGACAGCACCATTTGTTCTTCTAATATCACAAATGAGTCATTAAATGTAGTAGAGCTGAAATAGCCAATTCTCAAAGACTACTCAAATACATAAAGGCTGTACATGGAGCGCTGTTGAAGTCCTTCTTTGAAATATGCTCACTGAAGTGGCCTAGTTGCTATTTAGCAGCTTATTATGGAATAGAATTAGCTGTCTTCCTAAGTGTGGGGTGAGACTGGTCTTGGGTTTCTTTTGGATGTATAGCCATATGGTGTAATTTTGTCCAATTCTGTATTTTAAGAAAAATAATGACATTAAACCTAAATTTCACATTTACTGCATTTACTAGCCTGTGCTACAGTTGAAAGAACACTGATTTAAGAAGCCTTTTCAATAGCACAATACTTGAGAGCAGAGATAGGTAGGGCAGACTGCTAAAAATCACAAGATCCCCAGGACTACTCAAGAGTAGTGACATTAAGAGGGCATTTAATTTTTTTTGTTGTTGTTGTTCAAGATATAAGAAAATATTGGGAAACACTAAAAACAGATACCCGGGAAGTTGCAATACTTCACACACAAAAAAATGAGAAAGCAACCAGGGAGAACCTTCTGCAAGATGTCAGTTGACATATTACCACATTCTCAATGCTTGTAGCAAGGAAGGCGCGGAGTTTGACTACACCTGCCTGTGTGCGTGTTGACCTTTAATGCTTATTATGGATAGTTACAGTTAGTTGTCTTGGCAATAGCTTCATTTCTGTAGTATAAGAGAATGGCGCAAAAGAGAAAAGGTGGGGGAGATGGGGGAGGAGAGGAAGAAAGAGAGTAGAGTGATGATTTGAAGAGTGGAGAAATGATTTGAGAATGTACAAATGGAGCATTGTTGGGCACGTTCCACTAATTTGAACCATTTGTTCCTGGATGAAAGAGGAGACTCACAAACTTGAAGTGGTACGAAGAAGTAAATGAAGATCACCACGTCCTGGAGAACATTGCCTTGGAAGATTCTCAAGGTCCCTTCCCAACAGCATAAAATGTAGTGAACAGTGCTAGGGGCCGAAACTTTAAGCAGCCAAACTGTGAGAACAAGTTTGTTCAGACTGTGGCATTGCCTGTAAGCGGAGGAGAGAGCCCCAGGTTTGCAGGCATCATCACCTGTGTTTGGGTGGGCTTTCCAGTGATGAGGCCACGTTTACGTTATCCCTATTCCTTGTAAATACTCCATCATTCATACACCTTTTGGTAACCCAATGAAAAACTCTCCGATTGACCAATTTCAACATTGGTGCACCATTATTTTGTCTGTCATAGGCTCTCTCTCTCTCTCTGGGGTGATTAGGTGTGTGTGTGTGTGTGTTGCATCTCTCCAGGAAGACTGTCACAACACATGTGCCTGTAAGCTAGGGAATGGGTCAGTTGACTACCATAAATATATAAGGTGTCATCATACATGACAGTGTTTCCCTTAATATTTACCAAATGTTCAACAGTATTTTCTTTGTGTTCTTAGACCTCTCTATCTCTTTTAATAACAAAAGGGGTATTGCCCTCTTGAGGGTCATGTGTGATTTTGAAGCTTACTGTAAAGCCTTTTCTACTGTCTCTTCCTGTTGTGGCTGCTAATTCCCAGGTGCTCACTGGCTGCCTCTCTGCTCTCTTTGAAAGTGGGACACCAAGATCTGTTTCATTTGGAGTGCAATACTTAGTGACTCAGCTTCTTCTGGAACAAAAAGTCTTTCTTTCCTGGGTTTTCACTACCCCCTCATGATACTTTCTCTAAGTAGGGCTGGCTTCCCTACCAACCTCTATCCTCTGGCTATCTCATTGTCTTTTGAGGTCAAATCATGATAGCAAGATGCATTACATGTGTGTTTTATGCTCCTTGTGATTGATATTAACAGGAAAGAATTAACTTCATCAAATCCTTTCCACTAAATATTGCAGTTTTGAGTGGATGCACAAATAAAATGTAATAAAAATGGCCAAACTGACAGACTTGTTCAAGTTGAAATAGAGATAAAATTTATGATTAAGGAGTCATACATATGGATCTAATTGATTTGACTGAGTGTAATTCAAATGTAAAAGAGATCTGTCTACAAATTAGCACCTGTATCATGAAGTCACCAATATTCTCCAACTTGGTATTTTGAACTGTTAATGTATCTACCACTGAATGGCAAGCATGAAAGGCATTTTTGTTCTGGGTCTACTTGTTTAGAGTCCTTTGCTTAGAGACAGACAATGACAGCCTGGATTGGAGATTGACTCTAGACTGTGCAAGGGTTGATTCATAAAGAGTATGAACAAACCACAAATACCATTGACCAAAGCTGAATGTTCTAAATATATCTAAATATTTTCTGACTTCCGTTGACTTCTTCCACAAGGCCACCATTGCTGTTCATGAGATATATTCCTGAAAGAATATGTGCTAAAACCTTATTAATATTTCTATATTTAGCACCATACCTGTAACCCAAATTAACAAGGCATTTTAACTATAAAATCCTTAACACAAAAGCATGGAACCCACTTGGTAAAACCACCCAGTCAGACATCATAATCAAGAGTACTTTGTAAACATGCTTTAATGCCTTGTGCATTTACACTTCAGGGAAAATCTCTCATAAAGTTTTCATGGTTCACTGATAATGAAGTCACAGGTGAAAATTCTTGTTCTAAGATTAAGCCAACTCAGTGTCCTCCCATGCTGGTCATTGTTGCAGTTCATATGCATCACAGATAGATAGGAATGCCTTTCCTCCTTGGAAGTTTGCATGATGCTCTCTGGTACCATAAAGGGGAGGAATCAAGCTCACTTTCAGCTTAGGGGTTCCTGGATCCTGTTTTGGAAGTGCTTGGCATCTTCCACAATCAGGACATACTTATTATCTCTGGGAAACAACCAGAGGTAATAGTCTGTAAAGTTTTGGAAGTCTTTTGAACAAACCTGGCCAAAAACTCAAAAGAGAAATCTTGGTTGGTGTTAGGGTTTTGGTTAGATGCTCTTTAGCTCTTGGAGGCTGGATTGTCACACTAGATGAGAAAATGTCATGGAAACTATATGTGGATATTTATACAAAGACTATTTAAAGCAGTGGTTCTAAATATTTCTAATGCTGTGACCCTTTAATACGGTTCTTCATGTTGTGGTGATGCCCCAACCATAAAATTATTTTTACTGCTTCATAACTGTAATTTTGCTACTGTTATTAATTGTAATGTAAATATCTGTTGTTTTCTGATGGTCTTAGGCAAAAGGGTCATGACACACAGGTTGATAACTACTGATTTAAAGTCTATCGTATAAGGAAATAGTGGCACTAATGTAGCAAAAATAGTACAAGAACATAGTCTTTAGTTCTCTGTAATCTGAAATAAGAATGGAGATGAAGGGAGGAAGCCCTGTGATCTAACTATTGACTATGAAAGTCTTAGTTTGACTCCCAAAGCAAATAAGTTTAACATAGGCTTTTTGCTGATATTAGATTGTCCAAGAATTCTAACTTCCTAGAGTAATGTCTTTAGAATTTTTTTTTCTAATTTATCATTCAGTCTCTGATCTTTTGAGCAATGAATCATTTTCAAAGTCTCTTGGCAGTTTACAAAACAGAACTGTCTTCCTGAAGGACCAAGGAGCCATCCCTTTGAAATGTAAACAAGAGAGAGAGAGAGAGAGAGAGAGAGAGAGAGAGAGGCTAATTTGCATCTCTGAGTATCTGAGAAAGCAGGAAGTTGATATTTGTGAGTGTCTCATACCAAAGTGTAAAACTAGGTCAACCCTGGAAGTGTAAGGAAATGTGTTTTCCCTTTCTATATGGCCCCTGACCAAGCCCTCTATTCAGTACTCCTGCTATTAAGAAACTCTCCTGACCTGTGCAGAGATGAGTTTAGATCATTCTGGTCTCCCTCCCCATTCCAATGATCTTAAAAAATGTGTGCTTTTTGTTTCATCCTCCTCTCAGACTTTATTTCATGCTTCAGTCTTGTTTTTATAATTTAGAATATAGGGGGATGGGTTGAATGTTCACAGGGATAATGAAAATGCAAAGAAGAGGATGGAAAGCAAATCATACTTAGCTGAACTGGAAGATTTTCATAATGGAATAATATTTTTTCATAATATTCAAGATAAAGAGAAAAGGGTTGGAAGATCAATCCAACTTATCTTTGGTTTGGGTCATCTGGGCTTGCTTTGATAACCAAAAAAATTGAACTAAAATTCCTGCATTGGAGAGGGGAAGAAAGCAGATCAGATGAAAATAAGTTGAATTTCAATAGATAAAAAAAAAAGTGCAAATGGAAGACCAGCAACTGTGGATGGATCCTAAAGCTCATGTAGAAGTAGGGTGACAAGAGTGGAAATATGATTCTAGACTGAAAGTATCAGGGAGATGAGATTCTTTAGGATGAATAGATGACTCTAGAATAGTGCCAATTCTTGGCCACTTTAACCATTTGTACAATATCTGGTTGTGATTGGGCTCTTACATAGAATAAAATCACAGAAATAGTGCTGGAAGAGGTAAACTCCAATTGCAGTTTTGTGTGTGTGTGTGTGTGTGTGTGTGTTTGTGTGTGTATGTGTCTGTGTGTCTGTGTATATGATATGTATATGTGTATGTGGGGAGGCAGTATGTGGTATCATGGTGTATGTGGTGTGTGTGTGTGTGTGTGTGTGTGTGTATGTGTGTGTGGTAGTACAGTGGTGTGTGAATGTGTGTGTGTATGTCTCTGTGTGTGTCTGTGTATATGATACATACATATATATGTGTGTGTGTGTGTGTGTGTGTATGTGGGAGAGGCAGTATGTATGTGTGGTAGCATGGTGTGTGTGTGTATGGTAGTATAGTGGTATGTATGTGTGTGTCTGTGTATGTCTGTGTGTGTATGTGTGTGTGTGTGTCTGTGTATATTATATATATACATATGTGTATGTGGGGGAGGCAGTATATGTGTGTGGTAGTATGGTGTATGTGTGTGTGTGTGTGTGTGTGTGATGGTGTGTATGTTACATGTCTTTGTGTGTGTGTGTGTATTAAGTCTGTGTATGTGGTATGTTTATGTGGTATATGTCTTTGTGTGTGTCTGTATTGTGTCTGTCTGTTTCGTGTGTGTGTATGTTTGTATGATATGTGTGGTGTGTGTTTGATGTGTGTGGTATAGTGTGATATGTGTGTGTGTGTGTCTGTGTGTCTGTATCTGTGTGTCTGTGCATGTATGCCTTCAGTTCTGAAAAAGAGAAAAGCAGATGAAGACTATCAGTGGCCAGTTTGAACAGTAGATAGAAGTTGTTTAGATATACGGTCAGCACTGCTCAGCAATGCTGAGCAAATTAAATTCTCTAGATAATTGTCCCATAATAAACAAGTCTGTGTGCATTCTTCACCCTGCTGCAGACTTCCTGGCCTTTTGCAAGCTTATCCATCATAATTAGCTACACCATGTCTGACATGCTGCTGTCCCCTGGCATTTCTTCATTGGTCTTAAGCACAGTGCAGCAGGCTATACAACTATGCTTAATGCAAAACCCAACTCTAATTAAAATGTGATGCCTAGTTTTATTGCTGGTGCTCTTTTCCTTTTAAATATCACAATTATTCAACTTAGACAAGATATCCACTGCCCTTCTCCGGTCATCTAAATTGTCTGTGAAAGCAGACAGTGTCACTTTTGTTGATGCTTTTCCCCAATGCTCAGCAGTAATAGTTTTCACAGCAACGGTTAAACAATCAGACTAGAATAGTACCCTCCAGACTTTAGTGCTTAAAGTCTAAAATATTATCACCTCTAATCCCAAAGCAACAAAAACACCTGTATTGGGCCAAATGAACTCATAATTCCTTCTCAAAGCAATTTCTGTTTAAACAACAAAAATAGCATAGGTGAGCCGCAGATGTTCCATTGCTAATGATCCAGCTGTTCCACCCTGCTCTCATCATCTAGACTCTGCCCTGTTCATTTCCATTTTACTAGTATTGTTCTGTCTATTGTATTGTTTGAAGCTGTGAGTGAAACACTTACTTATTCAGCTATACATGATTTGTGTTTCCACGATATTCAACACACACCAGTTTGTGTCTATAAAGCTGGGTAGTGCTATATAATGGGCTGGGGTGTGTGGGGGTGGGAGTGGATAGAGGAATATACAGGATTGGGTTCCTGAGTTTAAGATGGTATTCTATGGGGCCTTCTGAGATGGTTCAGCAGTTAAGAACACTGGTTGCTTTTCCAGAATTCCTGAGTTCAATTCCAGCAACCAGATGGTGGCTCATGACCATCTATATAGAAATCTAATGCCCTCTTTTGACATGCAGGTGTACATGCAGACAGAGCACTAAGAAAGCCAGAGAGAGAGAGAGAGAGAGAGAGAGAGAGAGAGAGAGAGAGAGGAAGAAGAAGAAGGAAGGAAGGAAGAAAGACAGGTATTCTATGACCAATTAAGTGAATTGAACACCTTCCACGTGTCCAGATCTGATTCTCACTGTCTGTGTGCAAAAGAAGTTAATACTCTTTTATAGTGGAACTCCACCTTCCTTATATTCTACCTATCTCACTCTTGTGTTTAGCTCCTGGGCCCATCTTATTCATATTGTATCAATTCATGAGGCCAGAATTGGTTCCCCTTTGTTTGCTGGCATATCATGGGTACCCTACACAATGCTTTGCTGTTAGTAGCCATTGGATGAAAGAAAAGGAAGGACTAAGAGGTCTTAAGCACAGTGCATGATTTTCTCATTGCTTGGGATTATGTTTTTCCGCTTATTGTGCCTAGAGTTTGACCAATGGACCTGTCAACAAATTGTTAGAAAGTTTCACAGTCATCTTCTCTCTGGTTACTGGGTTCCAGGAGGCAGGAACCAAGAGCTGCTGCAGAACAGCTGGGTCCATTCGGACTCCGCCTGCACCCTGGGGCTGGGCATCTCCAAGGTCCTCTGTGCACTGACCCTGCCAGGGGTGTACAGCTCTGCAGGGAGTGAGTGAGTTGACTCCTGGCTTTGTAGGTCAGGCTGCCACCATCTTCTCTCTGGTGACCTAGAAGCAGGTTCAGCCAGGAGGCAGGGACCAAGAGCTGCAGAACAGCTGGGTCCATCCAGCCCCCCTCCCCCCACATACCAGGAGCTGGGCATCTCCAAGGTCCTCTGTGCACAGATCCTGTCAGGGGAGTACAGCTCTGTGGGGAGTGAGTGATTGACTCCCAACTTTGAAGGTCAGGCTGCTGCCATCTTCTCTCTGGTGACCTGGTGACCAAGCTGCAGATTACAGCCAGGAGGCAGGGACCAAGAGCTGCTGCAGAACAGCTGGGTCCATCAGGGCTCCACCTAGACCCAGGAGCTGGGCCTTGCCACAGGACTCTGTGCCAGGAAAGAGCCAGTCACCCAGGGGTGCTGAGACAGGCTTGCAGGCCCACAGGAGGGACAAGCACCTGCCAGAGACAGCAGGACCAACTAACATTAGAGATAACCAGATGGTAAAAGGCAAATGTAGGAACTTTACCAACAGAAATCAAGGCAGCATGGCACCATCTGAACCCAATTCTTCTACAACAGCAAGTCTGGGATACCCCAACACTCTTGAAAAGCAAGATTTGGATTTAAAATCACAGCTCATGATGCTGATAGTGGGCTTCAAGAAGGACATAAATAACTCACTTAAAGAAATACAGGAGAACACAAGTAAACAGGGAGAAGCCCTTAAAGAACTACAGGAAAGCACAACAAAACAGGTGAAGGAATTGAAAAAAACCATCCAGGATCTAAAAATGGAGGTAGAAACAATAAAGAAATCACAAAGGGAAACAACTCTGGACATCGAAAACCTAGGAAAGAAGTCAGGAGTCATGGATCCAAGCAACAACAACAGAATACAAGAGATAGAAGAGAGGATCTCAGATGCAGAAGATACCATAGAAAGCATTGACACAACTGTCAAAGAAAATGAAAAATGCAAAAAGCACCTAACCCAGAATATCCAGGAAATCCAGGATCAAATGAGAAGACCAAACCTAAGGATTATAGGTATAGAAGAGAGCAAAGATTTCCAACTTAAAGGGCCAGTAAATGTCTTCCACAAAATCATAGAAGAAAACTTCCCTAACCTAAAGAAAGATATGCCCATGAACATACAAGAAGCCTACAGAACTCCAAATAGTTTGGACCAGAAAAGAAATTCCTCCCATCACATAATAATTAAAATACCAAATGTACTAAGCAAGGAAAGAATTTTAAAAGCAGTAAGGGGAAAAGGTCAAGTAACGTATAAAGGAAAACCTATCAGAATTATACAAACTTCTCTCCAGAGAATATGAAAGCCAGAAGATCATGGGCAGATGTCATAATGACCCTAAGGGAACAAAAATGCCAACCCAGACTACTATACCCAGTAAAATTCTCAATTACCATAGATGGAGAAACCAAGGTATTCAACAACAAAAACAAATATACACAATATCTTCCTACAAATCCAACCCTCCAAAGGATAATGAATGGAAAACACCAACAAAAGGAGGGAAACTACACACTAGAAAAACCACGAAATTAATCGTCTTTTAACAAAACAAAAAGAGAGACACACAAACATAATTCCACCTCTAATAACAAAAGTAACAGGAAGCAACAATCAATTCTCCTTAATATCTCTTAATATCAATGGACTTAATTCTCCAATAAAAAGACATAGACTAGCAGACTGGATATGTGAGCAGAATCCAACAGTTTGCTGCATACAGGAAACTTACCTCAGGCACAAAGACAGACACTACCTCAGAGTAAAAGAGTGGAAAAAAATTTTCCAAGCAAATGGTCCCAAGAAACAAGCTGGTATGGTCATTCTAATATCAAATAAAGTTGAGTTTCAACCTAAAGTAATCAAAAAAGACAAGGAAGGACACTTCATACTCATCAAAGGAAAAATCTAACAAGATGAACTCTCAATTCTGAACATATATGCTCCAAATACAAGGGCAACCACATTCATAAAAGAAACTTTACTAAAGCTCAAAGCATACATTGCACCCCAAACAATAATAGTGGGATACTTCAACACACTACTCTCATCAATGGACAGATCAGGGAAACACAAACTAAACAGAGAAACAGTGAAACTAACAGAAGTTATGAACCAAATGGATTTGACAGATATGTATAGAACAGTTTATCCTAAAACAAAAGAATATACCTTCTTCTTAGTACCTCATGGTACCTTCTCCAAAACTGACCATATACTAGATCACAAAATAGACCTCAGCAGATATAAGAAGACTGAAGTAATTCCATGCACCTGATCAGATCACCAGGGGCTAAGGCTGGTCTTCAATAACAACAAAAATAACAGAAAGCCCACATACACATGGAAACTGAACAACATTTTACTCAATGATAACTTGGTCAAGGAAGAAATAAAAAAAGAAATTAAAGTCTTTTTAGACTTTAATAAAAATGAAGGCACAACATACCCAAACTTATGAGACAATTAAAGCAGCGCTAAGAGGAAAACTCATAGCTCTGAATACCTCCAAAAAGAAACTGGAAAGAGCATACACTAACAGCTTAACAGCACAGCTGAAGGCTCTAGAACAAAAAGAAGCAAATACACCCAAGAGGAGAAGACAGCAGGAAATCATCAAACTCAGGGCTGAAATCAACCAAGTAGAAAAAAAAAGAACTATACAAAGAATCAACCAAACCAGGAGCTGGTTCTTTGAAAAATCAAACAAGATAGATAAACCCTTAGCCAAACTAACCAGAGGGCACAGAGACAGTATCCAAATCAACAAAATCAGAAATGAAAAGGGAGGCATAACAACAGATACTGAGGAAATAAAAAAAAAACCATTAAATCCTACTACAAAAGCCTATACTCAACAAAAGTGGAAAATCTAGAGGAAATGGACAATTTTCTAGACAGATACCAGGTACCAAAGTTAAACAGGATCAGATAAATGATCTAAACAATCCCATAAAACCTAAAGAAATATAGGCAGTCATTAATAATCTCCCAACCAAGAAAAGCCCAGGACCAGATGGTTTCAATGCGGAGTTCTATCAGACCTTCAAAGAAGACCTAATACTAAAACTCTTCAAACTATTACACAAAATAGGATAGAACACTACCCAATTTGTTTTTTGAAGGTACAGTTACTCTGATACTCTTTGTTGGGTACAAAGACCCAACAAAGAAAGAGAACTTTAGACCAATTTCCCTTATGAATATCAATGCAAAAATACTCAAAAAAATTCTTGCCAACAGAATCCAAGAGCATACCAAAACAATCATCCACCACAATCAAGTAGGCTTCATCCCAGGGATGCAGGGATGATTCAATATACAGAAATCCATCTATGTCATCCACTATGTAAACAAACTCAAAGAAAAAAACACATGATCATTTCATTAGATGCTGAAAAAACATTTGACAAAATCCAACATCTCTTCATGATAAAAGTCTTGCAAAGATCAGGAATTCAAGGACCATACCTAAACATAGTAAAAGCAATATACGGTAAACCAGTAGTCAACATCAAACTGAATGGAGAGAAACTTGAAGCAATCCCACTGAAATCAGGGACTAGACAAGGTGGGTCACTTTCTCCCTACCTGTTCAATATAGTTCTTGATGTCCTAGCCAGAGAAATTAGACAACAAAAGGAGGTCAAATGGATTCAAATTGGAAAGGAAGAAGTCAAAGTATCTCTCTTTGCAGATGATATGATAGTGTACTTAAGTGACCCCAAAAATTCCACCAGAGAACTTGTAAATCTGATAAACACCTTCAGCAAAGTGGTTTGATGTAAAATTAACTCAAGCTAATCAGTAGCCTTCCTATACTCCAAGGATAAGGAAGCTGAGAATGAAATTAGGGAAATACCACCCTTCAAAATAGCCACAGGTAATATAAAATACCTTGGTGTGACCCTAGCCAAGCAGGTGAAAGATCTATATGACAAGAACATCAAGTCTCTAAGGAAAGAATTTGAAGAAGATCACAGAAGATGGAAAGATCTCCCAGGCTCATGGATTGGCAGGGTTAATATAGTAAAAATGGCCATCTTGCCTAAAGCTATCTACAGATTCAATGCAATCCCCATCAAAATTCCAACTCAATTCTTCATAGAGTTAGAAAGAGCAATTTCCAAATTTATCTGGAATAACAAAAAACCCAGGATAGCAAAAACTATTCTCAACAATAAAAGAACTTCTGGCAGAATCACCATCCCTGACCTCAAGCTCTACTACAAAGCAATAGTGATAAAAACGGTATGGTATTGGTATAGAGACTGGCGGGAAGATCAGTGGAATAGAATTGAAGACCCAGAAATGAACCCACACACCTATGGTCACTTGATCTTTGACAAAGGAGCTAAAACCATCCAGTGGAAAAAAAGACAGCATTTTCCACAAGTTGTGCTGGGTCAACTGGCAGTCAACATGTAGAAGGATGCAAATTGATCCATTCTTATCTCCCTATACAAAGCTCAATCCCAAGTGGATAAAGGACCTCCACATAAAACCAGATACACTGAATCTAATAGAAGAGAAAGTGGAGAAGAAACTGTAGCACATAGACACAGGGGAAAATTTCCTGAATAGAACACCAATAGCTTATGCTCTAAGATCAAGAATTGACAAATGGAGCCTCATAAAATTGCAAAGCTTCTATAAGGCAAAGGACACTGTAAATAGGACAAAATGGCAACCTACAGATTGGAAAAAGATATTTACCAATCCTACATCTGATAGAGGGCTAATATCCAATATATACAAAGAACTCAAGAAGTTAGACTCCAGAGTATCAAGTAACCCTATTAAAAATGGGGTACAAAACTAAACAAAGAATTCTCAACTGAGGAATACCCGATGGCTGAGAAACACCTAAAGAAATGTTCAACATCCTTAATCGTCAGGGAAATGCAAATCAAAACAACCCTGAGATTTCACCTCACACCAGTCAGAATGGCCAGGATTAAAAACTCAGAGGACAGCAGATGCTGGAGAGGATGTGGAGAAAGAGGAACACTCCTCCATTGCTGGTGGGATTGCAAGTTGGTAAAACCACTCTAGAAATCAGTTTGGCAGTTCCTCAGAAAATTGGACATAGCACTACCTGAGGACCCAGCTATACCACTCCTGGGCATATACCCAGAAGATGCTCCTACATGTAATAAGGACACATACTCCAATATGTTCATAGCAGCCTTGTTTATAATAGCCAGAAGCTGGAAAGAACCCAGATGTCCCTTAACAGAGAAATGGATACAGAAAATGTGGTATATTTACACAATGGAGTACTACTCAGCTATTAAAAACAATGAATTCATGAAATTCTTAGGCAAATGGATGAGGTTAGAAACTATCATCCTGAGTGACGCAACCCAACCACAGAAGAGCACACATGGTATGCACTTGCTGAAAAGTGTATATTAGCCCCAAAGCTCGTAATACCCATAATACAACTCACAGACCACGTGAAGCTCAATATGAAGGAAGACCAAAGTGTGGATACTTTGATCCTTATTGGAATGTGGATCAAAACACCCATGGCTCACAGCCAATCAATAGAATGAGAATAGGTTCCCCAATGGAGCAGCTAGAGAGAGGATCCAAGGAGCTGAAGAGGTTTGCAGCTCCGCAGGAGGAACAACAATATGAACCAACCAGTAACTCCAGAGCTCCCAGGGACTAAACCACGAACCTGAGTCCACATGGAAGGTCCCACAGCTCCAGCTGCATGTGTAGCAGAAAATTACCATTTCAGACATCAATAAGAGGAGAGGTCATTGGTCTTGTGAAGGCTTGATTCCCCAGAATAGGAGAATGCAAGTCAAGAAATTGGGAGGGGGCATGAGCAGGGGGAAGGGGAATGGGATATGGGGTTTTTAGTGGGTTTATGTGGAAAGGGATTAACATTAAAAATGTAAATAAAGCAAATATCTAATTAAAAAAGAAAAAAGTGTGAATGTTAATTTTTCAAACATTTGAAGGTAAAACTTTCGGTCAAACAAAATGTTTTCTAAATGAATTTATATCCTAAAGTATTTTTGTTATGTTTTGCATTTTAGAATTTTATCTCAATGTTACTATATGCATAAGAAATATCCTCATATAGGTTAATAGAGTGAAATTACATTTAACTTTTCCTACACAATCTTTACCGGAAATTTGGTACGTGGGCTACAATTTTAAAAACAAAAACAAAAACTGCAATCTGGCTTATTTCTATCTATTACAAATGTGTCTCAGTTTTAATAAAAATATTTACCTTTACCTAAAAAAAAAGAAAGAAGAAGTTGTTTCACTTTGATTGGTGGGTTCACAAAAAAAAAAAAAATGAAAATGCAAAAAGCAAGTATACCTGCAATTTCTAAAAGATTCTACCATAGAAAATGAGCAACTCTGAACCAATGACATGACTGTCTTAGACATAAAGCCATGGCAGCTTATTAACTTAATTGTCTCTTAAATTCATCCCCACTTGGGCTTATAAGAATAAAGTGTACCGTAGAGAAAGGAGCAACCAAACACACAGGAGGCAGCAGGAACTCTTAATATCAATAAAGCACCTCCAGGCTTCTGTGTTAGTCAGCTTTCCACTGCTATAACAAAAGCCTGAGATAAACAAGTTTTTAAAAGGAAATAAAGGGAGGAAGGAAGGAGGGAAGAAAGGAAGGAAGAAGAGAGGGAGGGAGGGAGGGAGGGAGGAAGGAAAGAAGGAAGGAAGGAAGGAAGGAAGGAGGAAAGAAAAAAGAAAGGAAGGAAGAAAAAAGAAAGGAAGGAAAGAAGAAAAAGAAAGAAAGGAAAGAAGAGAGAGAGGGAGGGAGAGAGACAGAGAGAGAAAGGATGAAAGAAAGAAAGAAAGAAAGAAAGAAAGAAAGAAAGAAAGAAAGAAAGAAAGAAAGAAAGAAAGAAAGAAAGAAAGAAAGAAAACAAAGAAAGGAAGGAAGAAAGAAAGAAGAAAGAAAATGGTTACTTTAAAATTACCTTTTCATGACTAGTTAAACCCACTGTTGGAAATTTTCCCTATATCACAACAGAAAAACACATTGTTCCTCATGGCCAGGAAACAAAAGAAGAAAAAAACACTACAGGCTACTTCAAGAAAACTTTATTATTTAAAGACTCCGACTATGCCAACTGCTAAATGTTACATGGCCTCTTCCTGTGTATCACTCAAGGGACATAGTCTTTAAATGCTAAAGATTCAGACTATAGCAGTATCTGTGTCTAGATCTTGTAATTGGATCATAGATACAGTTGAGATACACACATCAGGCACTGGGGAAAACAGTACAGGCAGATTACAAGCAAACATGTCAAGTACTGCTCTCATCTCAAAGCAGGTGAAGAAGAAAACATCCTGTTCTCTTAGGTGACGCATCACATCTTAGTTTAAATAATCCTTCCCAAGGGAAGACATTTCTTGCCATGATGCTCTCCTATATAGGACACAATCCATTACACTCTGTCTAGAAACAGTAAATAAACCCACAACCTGCTGTTTCCTCCCTGAGCCACAATGGAAGGAGGACTTCTACACTCTCAGACTTCACTCCTCCTACATAATCCCCATGGAAGCTCCATTTGTTTACAAATATAATTTGCAAGAAATATTAACTTTGCAGGATTTCTCTTGGAAATCCTTGATGGCTCTCTTCCCATATTTTATGGAAGAAAACAAGTGTGTCTGAAGTTACTTAGCAGCGAGACAGTCTTTATATAACGTCTGTGGCCGGGTTTGCTCACTTTCTGCTCTTAGCCCACTCTTCCCAGCAGCATTTAATGAGGCAGCAATGTAGACCTGCTGCGCCAATGGCTCTATTGTCCTAATAATTAGGAAACATGCTCATCTCTCAGCCTCAGTAAAATTCCATGCTCTGCTTTCCCTGGAGAAGACGAAATGCAGTCTCCAAGAAAAGTTCAAGGTTTCCCGAATCTTGGTTATTTGGGAGTTTATAAACTTATTTTAAAAAAAATACTAACATGGTCATTTATATTCTGCACATTTTGAGATCTCTTTAGAGAGCCCATTTTTTTCTGTTGATATGATTCATGCAGGCCATAATACCAGTCCTCTATTAATAGGAGCTGTATGAAGTCATAGATGTGTAAGAGTCTGTATGTCAGTTACTTTTCTCTCATTATTTACATTTAGAAAGTAAAGAAGACTAATCCAATCCATTCTTATCTTAGAAACAAGACAGCTGAATGAATGGCAAAGATATTCAGTTAACCTCTGATGGAGGTGTTAGGCCTGTCTCCTAGCTTCCATCTCAACTTCTGTAAGAGAGCATGGTAGTGTTAGACACAATAGAAAACTATGCCAGGAAGCCCACGATCATTGAAAGTAAGTGGGATAGAAAACTGCAATTGAATACCAGGATAATGACCAGTGGTACTCGGGGAATGGCTTTATTACTAGGAATAAATGTGCTTATAAAGAAGGAATGTCACTAGATACCGTTTTAAAGATCTTCACAGTTGAACTAAATAGTAAACCTTATAAGACAGCCTTAAAATGGTCTATCCATGTGTGTCAAAATATAATTTAGTCAGTGATAACCCAACAAAGGGTTTTATTATTTTATTCAAGAAGATGTTTTCCCTCAGATACAATTAGAAGACTCATTAGATACTAATATCCAAACATTCTTTACAACTTGAGAATGCTTTAACTGATAATTTTGCTCCCACACTTTTTATGAGGTGAAAAATGCAGATATACTTTCCTCTGTGTCAGTGCCGGGCATTTAAACATTAGACTTTAGGACTCAAATGAGGATTTGTACCTTTTCCATTTATCGACAAATTAGTTTGTTTTGAGACAATTGAAACTCATGTGAGAATGAAGAAAGGAAATATTTTATTCTTTCCCACATTTTTGGACCTCATGCTAAAATCTGATGCTTTGAAGTTACTTCTTAAACCAAGCATGAGAGTGGGGTTGTGGAAAGATCAACCACTCAGCTTCCCTCTGCAGCACAGGATTGCGCTATTCAGTCTCTTATTAGTGTACAACTTCTTTGTGGTGAAAGCTGTTTATGTCCTGCATAGAGTATTATCCACTCTATTCTGTGTCCAAGACATATAACAGCACTCTAGTAAAATCAAACCTATGTACTCAAGGATAGAGCAGTGTTATATTAAAATTTTAACAAATGAATTACAATTTAATCACATTATCAATAAATTCACATCCTGTATTTCGTTATCTGGCTATTTTAATAGCCTGATTTATTTTATTTTATTTTATTTTTATTCTTCTTTCATATATTACATGTAGACTACAGTTTCTCCTCCGTCACTTCTCCTCAATCTCTCTTCCCACCTCCCCTCTCCCTCCTATGCATCTACCTTTGCTTCTCTCAGAACAAAGCAGGCCTTACCAGGGACATCAACCCAACAAAGCATAACAAACTATAATAAAACCAACCACCCTACCATCATGTCAAGGCTAGACAAAGCAACCCAGTAGGAGACGGGTGCCACAAACAGGCAAAAGAGTCAGAGACAGCCCCTGCTCCCACTGTAAGGAATCCAACAGGACCACCTAGCTACTCAGCCAGAGTATATGCAGAATACCTAGGTCAGACCCATACAGGCTCTCTGATCTCTGCCAGCCTCCCAGTCTGTTGGAATTGCCTGCTTTATTTTAGAAGAAATACACTATGTGCTGCCTATATATACAAGGTATACTTTAAAAACTAAAATCATGATGCATACTCTAACAATTATTTGTTTTTAAGGAACAATTCATAATATTACTTGTAAAAGCTCACATTTAAAAATCTAAAGTAGGATGGGGGAAGTGACCGGAATGTAAAGTGAATAAATGAACAAATGAATGAATGAATACAGAATAAATGGGGGAAAAAATGAACTGTGGAGCTACCTCTGTCAACAATCTTCATGTAAAATGGAAATGAACCGACTGACTTCTCAAGATTGGCATGCAAGATGAGTATGTCCAGATTATAAATGCAAATCCAATACTTAGGTGCCCAAAACTTTTGAGTACTGACAAACTGCCACAAGGGGATATTTGATGTCTGACCTCATGTGGCAGTTGCAGCTGAGATCAGGGACTCATATGGACTGAAAATATTGTATAATGCTCCCTTCAGGCTGCATG
Organism: Tokudaia tokunoshimensis; assembly: GCA_036184795.1. Classification (NCBI taxonomy): domain Eukaryota; kingdom Metazoa; phylum Chordata; class Mammalia; order Rodentia; family Muridae; genus Tokudaia; species Tokudaia tokunoshimensis. The sequence goes on along the minus strand of BTHU01000016.1, from coordinate 85,716,765 downwards.
TACTAGTTCTACACAAAGCAAATAAACCCTGGTTTAGGTTTGGGACCTGTCTGCAAGAGAAGTCATTAGGTGTATACAAATATTCCAATTCCCCAAAAAATGCCTAAATGCCAAAACATTTCTGATCCTAAGCAATTCTGATAGAAAATACTTAAGCTACATAAAACTACTACTTACACTACATGATAACTAACCTTACTGTTGATGTTATTGTTTTTGTTATAGCTTTTTGCTATGGTGTGAAGTTATTGAATCTTTAGGCTAGATCATGACTATTGCCTTCTTTATTGCACCATTATTATCTTTGGAAAACTTTTCAGTCAACAAGCTGGGTCTTTCTTTTTTGGTCTCTGTTCACAAAAATTCCCTACTCCCTTTCATCGTACATTTTTTCCAACCTTACACTCCTCTGGTACTATTATTCTTTCTAGTTATGTCCTTTCTGACACGATCAGGTAACTGTTAAATGCCTGTGAATTTTAGCTCTAGCATTATTTTTAAAAAGTCATTAATGAATCATTTTCCCTGACACAACTAAAAGTGCTAATACTTCTTTTTAGAATTATTCAATTTATTTTACATGTATAAATGTTTTGCCTGCTTGTGTGTATGGCCAGCACATATATTCTTGTTGCTTATGCAGTTTGTTAGAGGGTGTTGATCATCTCGAAGTGGAGTTATAGATGGTTGTGAGGTACCATATGGGTGCTAGGAAGCAAACCCAGGTCCTCTGCAAGAGAAACAAGAATTCTTTTACTTGATGAGCCATTGCTTTGGCATGTTGATAAATATTTGAATCTTATCAAAAGAACAGAAGAACAGAGAGTATAAAAAGGACTTATGGACAAGTACCACCAGACTAAAAACATATTTAAAATATCTTTTTAAATAAGAGTTAGTAAAAATAGATCTGTGACCTTAAAACTTCAAAACCAATAGTTAGATTGATGACCAACTTCATCAAAGCAAACGGGTGATATTTTGGATGTCAGAGACAACAATTGCTAGTTTAAAATTCTGCGCTCCATGAAAGTAGGCTGCCAGAGTAAATGAAGGTATTTTCATCTCACCAAAGATGGTCACTCATTCATGCTTGTCCCTCTTTGTCCCACATTAGGTTTTCCTGTTGTGAGGTCTCTGGTGTGGCTCTGCTAGCTTCACTCACAAAATAAAATTACTTTGTATTCTAATGAGCTGCCAGTGGCTATGAGGCAATATTATTTTACTGACAGTTCTTTTTCACCTCCAACTAGGCTGGATAGATACTCCTAGCCATAATGTATTATCCCTTCATAGTTATAGTCATGTCATGGTACTGAGATTTAAAGTCTTATACTATTAATTTGCATTCCAAAAGTAACTTGAGCTTACATACATACATTACACACCAACCTTAGCTACAAAGCTCTCAAAGAACAAATGTCTAAAATGATATATTGCCTTGTAATTCTCTTAAAATAGAGTCAGGAAAAAAAGTGCATAAAATGAGTTGGGAAGGCTTGAGACTTTTACCTACAAAATGAAAGCTATTTCTGATGAATGAAGGTGTGATGAACATGCACAAATACAAATCCATTGTGACCCAAGCCAACCCAAGTCAGACGGCATACAAGCAAATGTCTAGAATCCCTAGACCCTTTGCTGAATTTTCAAGTATTTGCTAGAACATGCCCATTTAGCCACTGGTGTGCAAAAACTGTCATGCTGTGAATCTTTCTTTCCTCTTAAATGATACTAAAACTTCTTTCTTTTTTCCCCCTATCCTCTCTTCTCTGGCTTCCTCTCCAAATCTGCTGGTGTTTCTAACCCCTTTATGGTGGGTGTGGTCCTCTCCATCAGCCATGTGGGTAGTTGAACCAAACTCTGCTACCTGCCTTTCTGCTGCCCTGCCGGTCAAGAGATACTGACAAGAATCCAGGTTGGTTGTGGGGCCTGGGGTCCAGGGGATTATAATGTCATGATTGGTGTCCTCTTAATGACAGTACCCATGAGGCCCTGGAGTACATGGCTGAATATTTTGACCCAGAAGTTCTAGATTTACTGGTGGTGGCACAGTTGTGGCAGGACAAACCATGGCGTGCACCTGGCCTCTTGTTTGCCGTCACATTTAATCCCTGTGTTCCATTCAGTGCCCTGCCCCTTTCCAGCTTAAAAGACTCTAAGGCATTAGGAAATATTTCAATACTGTGAATGCTTATGTTCCATCCCTCGGTGTCTTCCTGCCTTCTTCCAGTTTAAATGTCTCCAAGCTATTAGGAGGGATTTCAATGCCATGATTAGACAGGTGGTCAGAACTTTACTTAGGCGGAACTCTGGGTCCCAAAACTTAAAATCAGGTTTGCTTTCTGCTGCATCTTCATGCAAGTCCATACCCACTGTTGAGTTTACTGATAACCTACCTCCCAACCCAATCGGAACCATGAAGGTAGCTTCCCATGCCTATCCTTACTCCCAGTCGGCATTGCTTTTCTCTAGACCCAAAAATTTAATAAAATCAGAAAATCCTATCAGAAAGTTTTCCATGGCAGGCACCGCGAGAGGACAGCTGTGTATCCAGGGAAGACTACTGACTAGGAGGCAGGTTCTTCTAGACTCAACCTTCTGAGTAACAATCTGAACAAACAAACTCTGCCCCCTACTCCACCATTACACCAAGACAAGGAAATGACAACTGTAAAAGTCTTGTCGCAATGAGTAGAACGGGTACTCGATGATTTGTGGCTATTTTTAATTGGGTTGCCTTTTTACATTAAGGATATTATGTAGTGATTAACATCAGCCTCATTTAGCAGGGATTAAATATCTCAATAAGAACAAATAACATTCCCAGGGTCAGTGCAATGAAAGCTCACTGGGAGCCCAATTCAAGTACTTTTTTTTTTTTAAGATATTTCCTTTATTTACATTTCAAATGTTATCCCGTTTCCTGGTTACTCCTCCCCCTGGAATCTCCCTATTCCATCCTCCCTCCCCCTGCTTCTATGAGGGTGTTCCACCCACCCACTCCCACCTCTGACATTTCCCAACACTAAAGCATGGAACCATCACAGGACCAAGGGCCTCTTCTCCCATTGATGCCTTACAAGGTCATCCTCTGCTATATATGTAGCTGGAGCCATGAGTCCCTCCATGTCTACTCTTTGGATGGTAGTTTAGTCTGTAGGAGCTCGGGGGGTGGGATGGGGGCTGGTTGGTTGATATTGTTGTTCTTCCTATGGGGTTGCAAACCCCTTCAGCTCCTTCAGTCCTTTTCCTAACTCCTCCATTGGGGATCCTGTGCTCAGCCCAATGTTTGGCTGCGAGCATTCATCTCTGTATTTATCAGGCTCTGGCAGAGCCTCTCAGGAGACAGCTGTATCAGGCTCCTGTCAGCATGCACTTCTTGGCATCCACAATAGTGTCTGGGTTTGATGACTGTATATGGGATAGATCCCTAGGTGGGGCAGTCTCTGGATGGCCTTTCCTTCAGTCTCAGCTCCACACTTGGTCTCCATATTTCCTCCCATGAGTATTTTGTTCCCCCTTCTAAGAAGGACTGAGGTATCCACATTTTGGTCTTCCTTCTTCTTGAGCTTCATGTGATCTGTGAATTGTATCTTGGTATTCCGAGCTGTTGGGTTAATATTTGTTTATCAGTGAGTACATACCATGTGTGTTCTTTTGTGATTGGGTTACCTCACTCAGGATGATATTTTCTAGTTCCATCCATCTGCCTAAGAATTTCATGAAGTCATTGTTTTTTATAGCTGAGTAGTACTCCATTGTGTAAATGTACCACATTTTCTGTATCCATTCCTCTGTTGAAGGACATCTGGGTTCTTTCCAGCTTCTGGCTATTATAAATAAGGCTGCTATGAACATAGTGGAACATGTGTACTTGTTATATGTTGGGGCATCTTTTGGGTATATGCCCAGGAGTGATAACTGTTCACAAAACAGGCCAATTCAAGTTTTTAAACATACACTATGCCATAATGCTCTATACCCTCCACAGAGAAAAAATGACAAAATCTGACTTATTAAAATGGACTATGAATTTCTCCTGTAGAAGATTTTTTTTTTTTTTTTTTTTTTTTTTTTTTTTTTTTTAAGATTTTACAATTTTATTCCTGTAATGGTTAGTCTTAGAAAATTATAGTTCTTGAATTGAAGCTCTTTTAGTTTAAATCATAAATATAGTCCATAGGGAGACTGGAAACTTTACTTTCCTGGTTCTTTCACGGTACACCATTACAGAATATCACAACTTCTTGAATGACTTAGTTTATCAAAATAGGTAAAACTTAACAAAGACAAGGTGGCTAAGGATACATTCTTTTTTTTTTTTTTTTTTTTTTTAATTTAATTTTATTTTATTTTTTTAATTTACATTCCAAATCACTTCCCCTTTCCCGTTTCCTCCCTCCCCGAAAGTCCCATAAGCCCCCTTCCCTCCCTCTTTTCTCCGTTCAACCCCCTCTCATTACTCTGTCCTGGCGTTCCCCTACATCCAGTCTTTCCAGGACCAGGGGTCTCTCCTTCCATCTTTTTAGAAATCTATTGATATGCTGATTGTGTCTAGGGTATTCTGAGATTCTGGGTCAATATCCCCTTATCAGTGACTTCATACCATGTGTGATCTTTTGTGATTGGGTTACCTCACTAAGGATGATATTTTCAAGTTCTGACCATTTGCCTAGGAATTTCGTGAATTCATTGTTTTTAATTGCAGAGTAGTATTCCATTGTGTAAATATACCACATCTTCTGAATCCATTCCTCCGTTGAGGGACATCTGGGTTCTTTCCAGCTTCTGGCTATTATAAATAAGGCTGCTATGAATATAGTGGAGCATGTGTCCTTATTGCATGCAGGTAAAGTCTCTGGGTATATGCCCAGGAGTGGTATAGCCGGATCCTCCGGAAGTGTCATGCCCAGTTTTCTGAGGAGCCGCCAGACTGCTTTCCAGAGTGGTTGTACCAGCCTGCAATTCCACCAGCAGTGGAGGAGTGTTCCTCTTTCTCCACATCCTCGCCAACAACTGCTGTCTCCTGTGTTTTTGATCTTAGCCATCCTGACTGGTGTGAGATGGAATCTCAGGGTTGTTTTGATTTGCATTTCCCTAATGACTAAGGATGATGAACATCTCTTTAGGTGCTTCTCAGCCATTAGATATTCTTCAGGTGAGAACTCTTTGTGGAGCTCTGTACCCCATTTTTTAATAGGGTTACTTGCCTCTCTGGAGTTTAACTTCTTGAGTTCTTTGTATATCTTGGATATTAGCCCTCTGTCGGATGTAAGGTTGGTAAAGATCATTTCCCAGTTAGTTGGTTGCCGCTTTGTCTTTTTGACGGTGTCTTTTGCCTTGCAAAAACTTTGTAATTTAATGAGGTCCCATTTGTCTATTCTTGATCTTAGAGTATAAGCTATTGGAGTTCTGTTCAGGAAATTCTCCCCTGTGCCCATATGTTCAAGGTTCTTCCCTAGTTTCCCTTCTATTAGTTTCAGTGTGTCTGGTTTTATGTGGAGATCTTTGATCCACTTAGAATTGAGCTTAGTGCAAGGAGATAAGGATGGGTCAATTTGCATTCTTCTGCATGTTGACCTCCAGCTGAGCCAGCACCATTTGTTGAAAAGGCTATCTTTTTTCCACTGGATGGTTTTAGCTCCTTTGTCAAAGATCAAATGACCATAGGAGTGTGGATTCATTTCTGGGTCTTCAATTCTGTTCCATTGATCTACATGTCTGTTACTGTACCAATACCATGCAGTTTTTAACACTATTGCTCTGTAGTACAGCTTGAGGTCCGGGATACTGATTCCCCCAGAGGTTCTTTTACTCTTGAGAATAGTTTTAGCTATTCTGGGTTTTCTGTTATTCCAGATGAATTTTTGAATTGCTCTTTCTAACTCTATGAAGAATTGAGTTGGGATTTTGATGGGGATTGCATTGAATCTGTGTATTACTTTTGGTAAGATGCTCATTTTTACTATATTAATCCTGCCAATCCATGAGCATGGCAGATTTTTCCATCTTCCGAGGTCTTCTTCAATTTCTTTCTTCAGAGACTTGAAGTTCTTGTCATACAGATCTTTCACTTGTTTGGTTAGCGTCACGCCAAGATACTTAATATGGTTTGTGGCTATCGTAAAGGGTATTATTTCTCTTACTTCTTTCTCAGCCTGCTTATCCTTTGAGTATAGGAAGGCTTCTGACTTGCTTGAGTTGATTTTATATCCGGCCACTTTGCTGAAGTCGTTTATCAGCTGTAGGAGTTCTCTGGTGGAGTTCTTTGGGTCGCTTATGTATACTATCATATCGTCTGCAAATAGTGATAGTTTGACTTCTTCCTTTCCAATTTGTATCCCTTTGACCTCTTTTTCTTGTCTAATTGCTCTAGCTAGAACTTCAAGTACTATATTGAAAAGATATGGAGAGAGAGGGCAGCCTTGTCTAGTCCCTGATTTTAGTGGGATTGCTTCAAGTTTCTCTCCGTTTAGATTGATGCTGGCTACTGGTTTGCTGTAAATTGCTTTTACTATGTTTAGATATGGGCCTTGAATTCCTGATCTTTCCAAGACCTTTAGCATGAAAGGATGCTGAATTTTGTCAAATGCTTTCTCAGCATCTAATGAGATGACCATGTGGTTTTTTTCTTTGAGATTGTTTATGTAGTGGATTACATTGATGGATTTCCTTATATTGAACCATCCCTGCATCCCTGGGATGAAGCCTACTTGATCGTGGTGAATGATCGTTTTGATGTGTTCTTGGATTCGGTTGGCAAGAATTTTATTGAGTATTTTTGCATCGATATTCATAAGAGAGATTGGCCTGAGATTCTCTTTCTTTGTCGGATCTTTGTGTGCTTTTGGTATTAGTGTAATTGTGGCTTCATAGAACGAGTTGGGTAGTGTTCCTTCTGTTTCTATTTTGTGGAACAGTTTGAAGAGTATTGGTGTTAGGTCTTCTTTGAAGGTCTGATAGAATTCTGCACTAAAACCATCTGGACCTGTGCTTTTTTTGGTTGGAAGACTTCCAATGACAACTTCTATTTCTTCAGGGGTTATAGGACGGTTTAGATGGTCTATTTGATCCTGATTTAATTTTGGTACTTGGTATCTGTCAAGGAAATTGTCCATTTCCTCAAGATTTTCTAGTTGTGTTGAATACAGGTTTTTGTAGTAGGATCTGATGATTTTTTGAATTTCCTCAGTTTCTGTTGTTATCTCTCCCTTTTCGTTTCTGATTTTATTAATTTGGATACTATCTCTGTGCCCTCTGGTTAGTCTGGCTAAGGGCTTATCTATCTTGTTGATTTTCTCAAAGAACCAACTCCTCGTTTTGTTGATTCTTTGTATGGTTTTATTTGTTTCTACTTGATTGATTTCAGCCCTGAGTTTGATGATTTCCTGCCTTCTACTCCTCTTTGGTGTATTTGCTTCTTTTTGTTCCAGGGCTTTCAGGTGTGCCATTAAGCTGTTAGTGTATGCTGTCTCCCGTTTCTTTTTGGCGGCACTCAGGGCTATGAATTTTCCTCTTAGCACTGCTTTCATTGTGTCCCATAAGTTAGGGTATGTTGTGCCTTCATTTTCATTAACTTTCAAAAAGTCTTTGATTTCTTTCTTTATTTCCACCTTGACCAAGTTATCATTGAGTAGAGCATTGTTCAGCCTCCATGTGTACGTGGGTTTTCTTTTGTTTTTGTTGCCATTGAAGACCACCCTTATTCCATAGTGATCTGATAGGAGGCATGGGATTATTTCTATCTTCTTGTATCTGTTGAGGTCTGATTTGTGACCAATTATATGGTCAATTTTGGAGAAGGTACCATGAGGAGCTGAGAAGAAGGTGTATTCTTTAGCTCTAGGATGAAATGTTCTATATATATCAGTTAGTTCCATTTGGTCCAAGGCTTCAATTAGATTCACTGTGTCCCTGTTTAGTTTCTGCTTTCCTGAACGATCCATTTCAGAGAGCGGGGTGTTGAAGTCACCCACTATTATTGTGTGCGGTGCGATGTGTGCTTTGAGTTTTAGTAAAGTTTCTTTTACGAATGAGGGTGCCCTTGCATTTGGAGCATAGATATTCAGGATTGAGAGTTCTTGATGGTGGATTTTTCCCTTGATCAGTATGTAGTGTCCTTCTGTGTCTTTTTTGATGACTTTGGGTTGAAAATCAATTTTATCCGATATTAGGATGGCTACTCCACCTCGTTTCTTGGGGCCATTTGCTTGTAAAATTGTTTTCCAGCCTTTTACTCTGAGGTAGTGTTTGTCTTTGACACTGAGGTGCGTTTCCTGCATGCAGCAAAAAGCTGGGTCCTGTTTACGTATCCAGTCTGCTAGTCTATGTCTTTTAATTGGGGAATTGAGACCATTGATATTAAGAGAGATTAAGGCATAGTGATTATTGCCATCTGCCATTCTTGACGCTATCTTTATGTTTGAGTGGTTATCTACTTTTGGGTTTGATTCAAGAAGGTTATTATCTCATTTTTTCCAGGGTGTTGTTTCTCTCCCTGTATTGGAAGATTTTTAACGTGTGGATATTTTAACACTATTTTCCATCACTCCTAAAGGCATCAAATGCTGCAATTAGGATGTACAGACATTTTGTGTGTGCTAAAATAAATAAATAAGAATTTAAAATGTAAACATCTCACTTGGAGTCCATGTAGTCACTGGTACTTGCATGTTGGGGGAATTGGTTTTCACATACCCCATCTCCACTGGAAAAAAAAAAGAAACTGAGATTAAGACTTTGTTGTTAATATTTGACTTGTTTGAACACTAATAGAAAAATCCTTAATGTGATGTCATAATTGAATCTATCACGTTTATGGAAGGATGACTAGTTAGAGGTACTGTTGCCTTTCATGGAATCTTATAGTGAGTCAAATACTCTTTCCATGTTCAGAACTATCATACATTATAAAGATAAAATTTGACAGTTCTAATTTATTCCCATTTAAGTTGTAAGCCTCTCTTAAGTACAAATGGAATGGCTTAAATGGCCGTTGCCATGTGCGGATGTTGATAGTTAAAGATACATTTACTGAATCATGATTACTGTACAGATAGTTTTGTCATAGAGAAGGAAAAAAATGATCAATTCTTTTCTAGCTATATAAGTAGCATTCAGATAAGTTATAAAGACCTCTGTTCTCCCATTGATGCCTTACAAGGCTATCCTCTGCTACATATGCAGCTGGAGCCATGAGTCACTCCATGTGTACTCTTTGGATGGTAGTTTAGTCTGTTATGATAACAAAACAAAAACAAAAAATATCATCTACATTTAAACAGTGTTTCAAATTTCTTAATTCCAAAATGTAGTGCAAGTTAAAAAACAATCTGAGAACATGTCACTCTATAAACTTAAAATCTGTAACTTGTTTATTTTGAGATTTTGGGCTAACATCCACTTATCAGTGAGTGCATACCATGTGAGTTCTTTTGTGATTGGGTTACCTCCCTCAGGATGACACTTTCGAGTTCCATCCATTTGCCTAAGAATTTCATGAATTCATTGTTTTTAATAGCTGAATAGTACTCCATTGTGTATATATACCACAATTTCTGTATCCATTCCTCTGCTGAGGAACATCTGGGTTCATTCCAGCTTCTGGCTATTATGAATAAGGCTGCTGTGAACATAGTGGAGCATGTGTCCTTATTACATGTTGGAGCATCTTCTAGGTATATGCCCAGGAATGGTATAGCTGGGTCCTCAGGTTGTACTATGTCTAATTTTCTAAGGAACCGCCAAACTGATTTCCAGAGTGGTTTTACCAGCTTGCAATCCCATCAGCAATGGAGGAGTGTTCCTCTTTCTCCACATCCTCTCCAGCATCTGCTGTCCCCTGAGTTTTTCATCTTAGCCATTCTGGTGTGAGGTGGAATCTCAGTGTTGTTTTGATTTGCATTTCCCTGATAACTAAGGATGCTGACCATTTCTTTAGGTGCTTCAGAGCCATTCGAGTTTCCTCAGTTGTAAATTCTCTGTTCAGAGAGCTTACATCTTAATCCATAAACAGGAAACAGAGAAAGAGAGTTAACTACAAATGTCCTTTAAAACTAAGAAGGCCAACCCCAATGACACACTCCTTCCTGCTGGGCTAAGCCTCCAACCAACTCAAATAACCACTAACTGGAGACCAAGTATTCAAATGTACCCAAGAATTATGGGGGACATCTTAATCAAATCATTATACATAGGTCAGAGGCAAGAATATGTTAAATTGGGGGATAGCTTACTCAGATAGTTTTCCAGAAAAGCCATTGCTTCCAGTAAACAATATAAATACATACTGTTTTTGTCAATGCCATAATGTAATAGTTTTCCTATTTTGAATTATCAAAAGTGTCCTTTTTCTTAGTTACCAACAATTATTTGTTAAAATTCATATGCCTGATTTCTGTCTTCTCTCCCAACACACTTATTATTCCTCTTATACCCCTGCAAGCTCAGGGGTAGGGAATTGGGGATAAGGGAGGCTCCTAGGACTCAATGGGGATGACCTTAACCAAAATTTCCAACAATGGGCTATGAACCCCGAAGATACCACCTCCAGTAACCAGACAGGACACCCATGGACGAATGGAGACACCAACATACATACAAAATTTTCAACCCGAAATTGCTCCTGTCTAAAAAGAAATACAGGGACAAAATTGGAGCAGAGACTGAAGGAAAGGCCATCCAGTGACTGGTCCAACTTGGGATCATCCCATGGGTGGGCACCAATCTCTGACACTATTCCAGATGCTACGTCATACTTGTAGACAGGAGTCTAGCAAGGCTATCTGCTGAGAGGCTTTACCAGCAGCTGACTGAAACAGATGCAGATACCCACAGCCAAGCATGAGATGGAGGGCAAGGGCCTCTATGTGAGAAATAGGGGAAGGATTGAAGGACCTGAAGGAGATAACAACCCCATGGGAAGACCAACAGTATCAACTAACTTGTACTCTTGAAAGCTCTTGGTAACTAAGCCACCAGCCAAAGAGCCCCCCAGGTGCCTATGTAGGAGAGGGCTGCCTTATCTGACCTTAGTGGGAAAGTATGTTCTAATACTATAGAAACTTGATACCCCAGAGTGGCAGGACACCCAGGGGCAGGGCACACTCTCAGAGGTGAAAGGGAGGAGGGAGTGGGAAGAACTGAGAAGGGGAAATCAGGAGTGGGGGCAGCATTTGGGATGTAAATAAATAAAAGTAAAACAAAAAAATTAGAGAGGTTTGAGTAAAAGTTGCAGACAGATTTCTTGAACACTGGGCCTCTGGGAACTGGCTGTGTTTGAACCACACAGTGTCGGGAGCAGCAAAATAAATCTAAGGCCATCATTTGACAGCACTATAGCATCAGGTTATATATTAATACTCAACTTCCTGTCGACAAAGTGGGCCAAAACTAAGTAAACTACACCATGGGCTACAAATACTGAGAAAGTGGAAACTCTGGGAGAAGTGAGTGGTATGATGAGGTAGTTTGGCAGAAGTACTGAGCAGGAGGGAACTAAGGTAGAGCCCATGAAGAGCTTTCTAAGTTCATCTGGACTAAGGTCTGACGCAGTTAAACAAAGCCACATACCCAATATACTTAATCTTTGAAGCTAAAACAGTCTATAGTTTTTAAAAATGGTGAACATTTGGTAGTTTTATAGTTACTATAGTATTCCTATAGTAAGCATCCAGTGTCATCCCTGTATAAATACCTACTCATGAAAATAAACTAGCAACAGTAATGTAAACTGACTGTCTTAACGTTACTAGTTCATGTTTCTGAACATATCATTGGTAGCAAATGTTTTGAACGTGTTGGGAACAAAAAAAAAAGACTTATTCTAAGTATTACTATTTCATTTTCAGACTCTATTTAATCATAGGGAGAAACTAAATTTAAGGTCCCAGGCTCTAGAGCTGAACAGCTTCTCTTATAAATAAATAGTTGTCTGAGTCCAGACATCTCAAGGACAATTTCTCCATTTTGCTATCAGGGTCAAATTAAGTTAATGTTTCCATGTCCAGAAACCTACTCCTATCCTGATTGACAGAAACTCCTTGTTCTACTCCTTATGAGAAAATATGATTAGACAATGCTACAGTTCACCCTGTTCCTCTCGCTTTATAGTCTTATCCTTTAAATATGCTGTGCAGCACTCCTTTTGGGTCTCAGTTCACCTCCCATCTCTGTTCTGTGGCCCTGATTGATCAGTAGTGGTTTGATTACAATAGATTTTTGTCATCTGCATTGACCTGGTGTTTGAGTTATGTAGGATTTAAGCAGACTCTACAACAAAAGAATTTTCCCCTGCAGCTTTAGTTAACACAAAAAGAGCCAAGTCTTTAGGTTCTCTGGCAGGACCCCTTTTCTGAACAAGGTGGTACAGTTTCCAAATTCTATTTTAGGATCTTGGTGAAACCAGAGATTTTGAAGCAACATTAAAAAACATAAAATCTAAAAATCTGCCCCAGTAGTGATTAAAGCTGTGTGTATATTTTCTGTCATCGACTGGTTGGTAGAAATAGCCTAAGTCTGCAAAGCCCAGGATCTGACACGCAGAACATGCTCTTCATCACCATCTTCATCACCATGCATTATCCATAACAGCATGAGAGAGCACAGCCATTTTCATATCTGAATAGGCATTGTTGGTTATATTTCCTATTGTAATCCAGTCATTTTGCCTAGTACCTAATTAAGATGTATTTTCAGATTATGGACAGACATAGCTGATAGATTTTGAGATCTCCAAATAAAAAGCTTTAATTATACAATATTCAACATAATTCTTAGTATGAAAGACTTAAGTACAAGTAGTACTGAAAACGGAGAAATTACTAGCTGTTGGCTTTACAAATTATATTTCAAAGGAAGTAACAAGACTATAATCACGCCTTTGTTCTTTATCTGCTACTTAATCGCTGAGATTGAATTAGAGCATAGTTAATTTGTGGCCATTATCTCTTCCAAGAAGAACCCACTTGTTTTATGATCATTAATGAACAACCTGTTGTCATCTCTTATTGTCATCACCAAGCACTTCACAAAGATGGTACCCAAGCTTGATTATGCAAGTATATTGTATGTGATCCAAGGATAAAACCGATAGGAAAAGTCATCAATAATTTTTTGAACAAGGGAATGCCTGTCATCCTTTAACAATGCATTACAACGTTATAATATTGTTTATAATTTCTAGTGACAAAAGATAGTAAGATGTTTATTTTTACTTGTGTCAATTAGAATTTTTATTATTATTTCACTGGTAAACTATATCAAAGGAGGTCTACACTTCATTCTTCAGTTACTTGAAAACCTTTCAATGTTAAAACAGGATACATAAAAGATGATCCCCAAAAATGTTAAAGGTTGATTAATTGGATCCTCTGATAAATTTATTAAACTGTTACAGCTCATGAGGATTCAGTGGTCCTTTCAACCACAGCTGGATTGGTGAAGAACTCAATTTGCATGGATACCTCCAAATTGGGGTAGTGGAGGAAAGGGGGTTACACATGGGCACAAAGTTAAAATAAAAAAAGCACAAAGGCTTGTCTAGTTAATAAAACTAGAAAATACCATGTAAATAAATTTATTTTTGCACCAGATATCTGTAATTGACAAAGGCAGATTTTATATAAGCCATTACAATAGGTACAAGTGACATCAGTACAGATTTTGACTTAGCTCTAAATATACTAAGAGGAAATTTATAGACAGGAAGTTGGATGAAAGAACCACTGAAAGTGGAAATATTAAGACAGGATATCAAGGATGGGGGAGTCTGTAAAGGTTAATTGAGTGTACTTGCTAAAACAGGCCAAGGAGAGCATCAAGGGAGAAGGGATTTGAAATCTGGTCAGAAACCCAATGTTGGATGCTTTTTGCTAAGCTCTGGTAGGGAAGTTGATTATTAATATAAGACTCAGTAGGCCAAGGTCCAGGCATAGCTGAAAAGGATGCTCATAGAAGTCAGACTAAAACTTAATCAAAATCAAAAGCCAAGTCCCAGTTAAGAGATGGCTCAGGAAATAAAAGCAAGAGACACTAGCACGTCATGTGACTTGTAGTACAGATTAGTTTCTGAAAGATTGACCTAAGTACCTGATCTCACACATTTAGCATGTAAATCCTTTTGAATGAGGATCAAAATAAGAACATTCAATGGAACAATATTTCATTTTGAGCTGTGCAAATACATATTTTTAAATTCCTCTAAATAACTCTGGATCACAGCACTTTCTTAAATTGATATTAATGAGAGTATCTCAATTGCTCACACAAGACCTCTTCAGATGGATCTGAATTATTTTCTTCCAATGTTGAGATGAGAGGATTTAGTGTAGAACTCAAGAGCACATATGCTTGACAAGGTTGAGACAACCACACAGCAAATGATAATCATTACATTTTACAAAGAAGTGTCCTTTAAGTGGTGAGAACTCAAGAACAAATCTTATTTTTCACAATCTGCCAAGAGCATTTGACTTTACACTGTGTTTAGCAACAATAAAGGCGGGTCTTATTTTGTTTTTCTTTTATTAGAACTATCCTGGGAAATACTTTAAATTATCTTCTCAGATACAGCTTATCCTACCATCTGTCACTGCTGCCGAAAATTAAACAGTGAACGCAAGCACATGTTTGTGTCTAATCTTTTGAGGTTAACTGATTTCCCAGAAAGATGGGAGCAAACAACCTCAGTAATTGGTTGCTGCCTAGCATTGTCTTGGGGTCTCTGCGGTTGCTGTACTTTTAAAGCTCGTGCTGTAAATGGAGAGACAGAGAAATAGTATACATAAATTGGCCTTCTTGACAAGTGCTGGAGAAGATGTTGCTCAGGATGCTCCTGGGACACAGAGGGCAGTGAGTATCTCACTTCGTAGATAGAGGTGGGAATAGCAAGGAGTATAAATGTGTCTGTGTGTTCCTGGGGTTTGGAAGGGTGTTGCAGAGGACTGTGTTCTCCACTGTGGGGAAGAAGGCAAGAAGGAGAACCCTGAGTAACTTATAAGCTGAGATACAACTAATAGAGGAGGGATTGTTAAGAAAAGAGGAGGAGAATTAGAAAGAATATTCCTGGGTGAAAACATCCTGTTCAAAAAAGATCACAGCAAGTTAGGATGCACATCACTTTTTATGCTTAATATGGCAGACAAGTACTTTTCAGACTCAGTGGGTACGGAAGTCACTTGGCTTTAATGCAATTTTTTTATCGTCTAATTCCATAGTTGTAAAGAAGATCCTGAATTCCCAGGTTTCTACGGAGCCCAGGATCCATACAGCTAGCGCTGGTTCCTGGACCAAGTTCTGAGTAGAAATACATAGAAAAGTCGACATATGAAATACTTGTCTCTGGAGAAATCATGGGACCCTTGATGTTGACCTGTTCTTTCACTGCACATGAGTCCATAATGGATGCAATGCAGTGGACCCTGAACACCTCTTTTGTTCACAAATCCCGTTTTATATTTCTGGAAAGAAAGCTGCTTGATAGAGGGTCAGCTTAAAATCACTACTTTACATCACGTTTTGCTTTTATATCTTCTTTCTGACTTTATCTTCCTTCTCGTTGAAACTGATTTTGCAGCTTCCACACAAAAACCAGCTTGAAAGGCTGTCCTTAATAAATATTTCGAACACTTGTCAAAAATCAAAGGAAAACCTCCCAAGGAAGATTTACAAGCTTTCCCAATAGAGAAATTTTTAAAACTGTAGTACATACCTTTATAGTGATTCTTCTCATGCCTACTTAATCTCATATTCATAAATGCATGAATTTCATGTCACCACCATCTTCCCTCATTCTGGAGCAGCTCAACTCTAACCTCCATGGAGACTAGACACAAAATGTTTATAAAAACTTAACTATCCCATCTCTAACCCAAAGGCCACGGACGAGATGGAGCCAATGGTAAAGTCACATATTGGAAATCTACATTCATATAACATGATTTTAAAAGGCAGACATTCCTGCGTTTTGTTGTCAATGTTAAATGTCCTCAGAGCTCTGTATTTGATGGTTTGGGAGATGAGGAGGTATACCTGCTTCCAATGTTGGTGTGTTGACGTTGCACAGTGCTCACCATGAAGTAATGTACTCATCAAACTGACTCAAAACCTATGATGTCATTTCTATTTCCCTGATTTAATTCTCCAACTAGTAATTATAAAATACTAATTAATATATAGTTATATATATATATACATTACTATTACATAGTTATTTGCTTCTATAGTCTTTACTGAGTAAATGGAATGAGCCTTGTAGACAAGTAACAAAACTCATATTCCTTTGTGCATCTTTACATCCTGCAAGTATGTCAAAAAGAAGAGAGATCACCACTAAGAAATTGGTGGGCAGTTTCTATTACTTCCCTTTAATGGATGAGTGAACATTTCTAAAGCTTTTGAGCATTATACCAGGCTTTCTAAAGCCTGGCAATATATGCCTGGTGGGCAGCTATGTAAATTTCAAGGCTTATATTTCACTCCCCGTTTTCATATCACCTGCTTGCTGACTTGGGGTCTAATTGACTCATTCACCAGATGACTTTCCTTCCAGAACAGTTGCAGCTTGATGACTTGCTGTCTTTACTGTTTCTTATTAGCAATGAGTAGCCTGGGACCTTTCTCAGTTTTACTTCTCAGCCCTCCTAGGGACCCTAAGTCTATAAAAACAGATGCGGAATATGCCCTAACTCTGCACCCAATTCCTAAAATGAGTGGTACAAGTGATCTACTAGCTCACCAAAACAAATTGGGTGTCCCATAGAAACAGGACACGGAGGTCTCTTCCTGAATTCCTGCCCATAGGGCTTGAGTGACTCCTAAAAGGAAAAATGTATTATTTTCTCTATTCACAGACAAGTAATAGTGGGCCAAGATTAGCTGGGCTATGGTCGGGTCTATCACATGCTAACAATTTGTAACCTATATTAACCTCCTATTCCTTCTTTGCATTTGTCTTTACTCCATTCCTCCATATCTCTCGTGTTTCTTCGATGACTATTTCCTTTCCTTTCCCTTTTTTTTCCCATTACCTTCCTTAAGCAAGAAAAAACGTGGGTGCTGCCCTTTCCCTTTTTATTGAATGTGTTGTAGTCCTCAGCATACCAATTTTTCAGAAAGTAGCCTATGACAATTTTGAACTCTCTAGAAACTTTGCTAGGTCCAATGATTTGTCACAGAACATAGTCATTTACTGCAGTTAATGAAAAATGCCAACAGACTATACTCATACCCTGATCTCATGAAACTAATTCAGAACCTCACACTTAAGAGTGGGGTCCTATTAGGAACATGCTGCTGTTGAATTGATTTACTTTTAAAAAAAAACTGATTTTAAGAGCTAGAGAGATGGCTCAGCGGTTAAGAGCACTGGCTGCTCTTCCAGAGGTCCTAAGTTCAATTCCCAGCAACTACATGGTAGCTCACAACCATCTGTAATGGGATCTGATGCCCTCTTCTGGTGTGTCTGAAGACAGCTACAGTGTACTCATACAATAAATATTTTTAAAAAAAAAAACCTGATTTTAAGAAAAGATATCTACATCTCAGAAAATTTCATATGAAGCCATTAGATAATGTTTCAAAAGAAACTCTTTATTAAATTGTGTATATTCTATGTGATGACCAACAGTCATGGCCAAAGACTCGACTTAAGACATGAGGATGTCTTCAGATTCCAAACTGTCCTATTTTTTCAGAAGGAAAATGATATTTAAAATGCTTATAAAATTTTATAGGACTTTTTAGCATTTAAAGAGGGCTTTAATTTTATATTGTCAATTTTGTAATGAAAAAATTCAAACCTTCAGTTTTTACCATCGCTTTAAAATGTAGCAATAATTCTAAATCTTTAAAAATATATATAGGTGTATGCCTTGTTGTTCATAGACAAACCCAGCAAGGTTTGGTGCAGATGTAGGGAAGCACTTCAAAACTCAGACAATTTGAAGGACACTCTGCCACCAGAGAGATGCTAAAGGGGTAGCTGGCCTTTGCTCACCTCATATTCTTTCTGGTGTCATGTCACACTACATTTCTGGCTAAAATTATTTTTTACCTTCATTTTGAAAAAATGAGATGAGCATTTTATGACGTGTTGACTTGGCAGAGCTGAATTAATGTGACAAGCAAGAAGACTTTATTTGGTTTTAAACCCTTCCTAAAAAAGGTGGTTACCATTGTCAGATGTCAGACAGATGGAACTGTGTCCATTTACACACTGTGGGAAGTAACGGCTTGCAGCCTCCTGTTCATAAACAATACTGCCCATCCTATTTCCAGTTCCCAAAGTGATCCCTATAAGACAGTGCCAGTTTGAGCAGGACTGGTTGTGTTGAATGCAATCAAGAAAAAAAAATGGGTTTGATGGCATGCAATATGCGATTCGCTCCACATTTCTAAAGAGAGAGATGAGGCACTGGACTGATTGTATTCTCTTTCTTCTGTGTTTGGGGCACACAGCAAAGTGGAGCCACCGCTGATGCACGACGGTTCGGAGCCACAGCAGATCCCCAGCAGTGCAGCAGGCAACCTGGCTGGATCCATCACAGCCTGTAAAAAGGTAACCCTTCCTCATGACAGGTTCTTCCCGCCAATAGATCAGCACCTAAGCTTAGCCTTTTAAGCATGTTTCCTTATGTAGAGACAAGGACAATCAAATGACCCAAGTCTTACTTTCCCAAGTGTGGCTTGATGATACTTTTAAAAATGCAATTCATAGAAATAATATAATTGAACAATGCCCAAAGTCTTAACTTGAAGATGATAAGCCTCATTGCCTCACCAACCCAATCCTGCTTGTTCTTCAGGACCTGGGTGCAATGGTATCCATAGAGAACAGTCAATTACATATCTACAGTCTTCCCAGGTTTTCAATGGCCTGACTTACTGTTTTGAACTATCATATTGAAGAAAACTTTGACTACCAAAGACTAGAGTATGACTCCCCATGAGTGGGATGTGCCTGGCTTACCTTAGAAGCAGAATTGCATTTTCTAAAATCTTGGCTAGACAACTGCAATCTTCTTTCATGGTACTTGCAGAAAATAGTTGTTTGTGAAACAAAATAATCCAGTTTAACAAATCTATTTTTTATTCTGTCAGTCCAACTAAGGTCCCAAACTTAAAGCAAAATGTCTAAGCTCCTGATTCCCCCAATTGATATTTTGTCACTATATAATGCTGATTTATGGAGGACAATGGCATGCTTCCCATTCAAACTTAAAGGATACCACAAATTATTTTACCAAATATATACATACTACTTATATGTAACATATATTAAATATTTACATATTTGCATATACTTTGCATATATGTATATAAAGTTGTTGAGTACTGTACCCACTTAATCAACTTATCTATACAGCTTTTATCTATACAACTTTTTTTACAAATTGATAGTTTTAAGGTATAAAATGACTAATAAGCATATACATTAGGAAACAGAATTAATATAGAAAGGAAACAGTTAACACGATTTCCTCTATGTATTTTCATGCTATGTGTACAAGCTTTCCTTAGCTGAGACAGAACAACCAAGATAAATAAGTTTATATAGGAAAGATGTACTTCAGGCCATAGTTTCAAAGGTGCAGGTCTATGGACTCTTAACCCTGTTGTTTTTGCATTTGTACTCAGTTAAATGATGCTGTAGAAATGCATGAGAGTGAAGACAAGTGTCCTGTATCCCCACGAGGGCATGCCTCTAATGATCAAACTTCCCTCCACATTCTACCTAAGTGTTCTGCATCCTTTCTGGGGTACTACAATCTTGGGATCAAGTATCTAAACACAGCCTTTGTGAGCCATTTCAGATGAAATTGAACTCACCTATTCACTCAAAACCAAACATTGAATAAACCTATCTAATTAAAACCTCTTAATAGGATGTATTATGATTTTTACTGCTATACATCATCTATAGAGGAATTGATGCTTTAAGTCACAATTGTTAGTGTAGGATACTGAGATGAGATCCTACCACTCGAAATTATTTTGAGCTTTTTTAAGAGGAGTAAGAAGTAATCTTCAAACATTGGGTACATTTCCAAGTCTGTAACTTCAAATCATGCAGTACTTACCAGATACTATGTATTTCACAGAGCCGGTAGAATTTCAATGCATTCTAATTTCTAAGGCACATACATTCCTTGGTGGGATTCTATGTGGTGTTTCAAAGGAATGAAGCCACAATGCTTGGATCTGACAGTCAGCTCCTTGTTTGTTGCGAACTGTGTGATTTGCAGCAAATCACTAGCTCTGGATGCCTCTATTTCCCATCTGAAAAATGAAGAAAATGATGTTACCCATTTCAAAGGATTGAGATAAGGCCAGAAAGAGGCAACAGGCATCAAGTGCTGAGGACAATGTCTGGCACATTGTAAATACCCAAAAGTAAAGATTACCTCCTACTAATGTAATTAGACAGAATAATTTTATCAAAGAGTGTACATACAGTCCCAGATAAATAACTTAATAATGAAAGAGTAATACATGATGTTAGCTTGGTTACTGCCAATTTTTTTTGGGGGGGGGAGGTAGTCATGTTTCTTTCTCTTTTGGAAATACATATCTAACAATTACTGAACTGAAACCTAGTAGAAGCTGGGTGTTTACTCAAAAAAAATTAAAAGCAGTCAGGAGTGATAAAAAGAAGCTGAGTGACAGCAATATTAGGCCAATTGGCTATATAGCACAATAATGCCTCAGTGAAAATAAATTAAACTCTATTCTAAAAGATTTTATCATATATATGTAATATTTCTGAATATCCATATGAATCTGCGCATAAAGACATTTATGTACATATGTATATTTACATACAGATGAGATTTAAAAGTTTTAAATATAACCTCATTCATTCTACAGTTGTTTCTGAACAATTGTTAGTAGGTTTAATCATATGAAACTACCTTTTATTACAATCCCAAAGTGATCAAACTTAGGCAGATTCACAAGGTTCAACTTAAATATGTTCTAAAGCCACTGAGATCTTGATGGTAGACACAAAGATGGATCACAAACCGCCCTTAACAGGAAAATGTGTGATCTAGTTTAACAGATAACTCTGTTTTCTCATGTGGAAAGTAAAGCAGGAATTCACAAGTTAATTATAGTGTTATCTCAAGACAGTCTAACATAGGTGAGAAAGAAGTCTTCTCTGCAATAATGAGAGACATGGAGGGAAGGAGTCCAGATGGGAGGCAAGGTGGGGAGGAACTGGGAAGAGTGGGGGGTAGGGGGAATCCATAATCAGGATAAATTTATATGAGAGGAAATCTATTTTCAATAAAAGGAATAGAAGAAACAAGAGGTAAGAGAGATCCCAGAGGGCAACAGTTGCTATGGGGAAGTGTATCTGATTCAGACCCAGTACATGGCAAAGATCTGAATGGCTGCACAAAATATCCATCCAATGGTCTGCTGCTACTTAGCCAAGACCTTTGTGTGCTTCTAAGTTTAAGAATCTTCACAGTATATCTTGCTTATTTCAAATATTTCCTATATGTATATTTAAATGATTGCTTGGTAGTAATTGATTAGTCAGAGTCACACACCATTTGGGGTGGAAATGTTTGAAGCTGGGGAGATGGCTCACTGGGAAGAGAGCTTGCTGTGAACTCATGAGGACCTGAGTTTGGATCCCCAGAACCCATGTAAAACTCAGAATACAACAGCAAAAGCACTTGTGATGTCACCTGCCCCTTCCAGATGGGAAGCAGAAACAGGAGAATCACCAGAAACTCCAGATGCCAGAAACTGACCTGCAACATACACAGCAGTACACAACCAGAGAGAGCCTTGTGCAACCCAGACAGAAGACAAAGACTAACACCTAAGGTTGTCCTCTGATATCTACATTTACACTGTGCTCTGGCACACCTTCACCCACACCAAAGTAACTCACAATGTTTATCCCTTCTATAAACCCAGTACTGAGCCACTTAGCAACAAGACATTGAATAATCCCATACCTTTATTCTCTTTACTACCAATGATCATAGATCATTTTTCAAATCTTCTTAATCACAGACAAAGGGACTGAGGAAATGAGCATCTCATATTCATAATTGTACATACACAGACTATTAGGTCTCATACCTGGGGCACTTGAGTACAAATGTAGCTCTGGCACATTGGAGATTGAAGCAAATATTCAAGGCCAGCCTCGATTATATACCTGATCATCCTGGGACATATGACATTGTCTTAAAAGTACACACACACACACACACACACACACACACACACACACACACATACACTTCATCCCAAAGAAGACCAAAAGAACAGGCTGATTGCATCGTAGAAGAAGCAAGATTTACAATCCAACTGGATCAACCTTCATAGTAGTCAGAGTTTAGTAAAAGTCACAAGGGTAATTGGAACTATCAGGACTTCCCAAACTCAGCGAATATAATAGTCTCAACCTTACTAATCTTTAACCCTTCTCATCAGAACTGAGATATTGCTAAGGTAGCCAGTAGAAGAAA
Organism: Tokudaia tokunoshimensis; assembly: GCA_036184795.1. Lineage (NCBI taxonomy): Eukaryota > Metazoa > Chordata > Mammalia > Rodentia > Muridae > Tokudaia > Tokudaia tokunoshimensis. The sequence continues at coordinate 85,694,272 of BTHU01000016.1, read as the reverse complement.
TAAGGCAAGGATCAGAAGATAATGTATTAGATACATAATCACTCACTGAGAAGCGCCAATGTGATGATTTCTTTCACGTTTCACAAGGAATCTCTCAGGGCCTCAGAATCTCACCCAGCTCCTCTGGTCATTGGAAGCCATGGCTGCAAAAAAAGCCACTGTGTCAGAAAATACACTTGGATGGAATTATTCAAATAGGGAATTCTTCCATTTGTATTTTTGCATTGAGAGGCTATTTTTCCAGAGATTTCACATGACCACGTAGTAGTGGTTTCAGACACTGTCTGGAACTTTGATGATAGAACTTCCCTGCTCTTGATAGTGCTTTAGTACACAAAATAAGCTACATGATCATGCTAACTCTAGACACAGAAATGTCCCTTCTCATATTTTCATAGTCTGGGTGTGTTTCATATCCCTGAGTATGTAGGTATGTTTGTGTGTGAAGATACATTTATGTGTGTGCAGGTGCATGTAGAGGTGTGTATGTGTGTGTGTGTGTGCATGCATGTGCGTGTATGTGTGTGTGTATGTGTGTGTATGTCTGTGTGATGTGCGAGTGGAAGGTGTTAGTTGTCTAGATAAACTCTAGATTCCATTCATCTCTCTCTGGCCTGGAACTTACCAAGGAAGCTAGGCTGGCCAGCCAGTGAGCCTCAAGAATTGGTGGCTTGTCTTTCCCTCCCTAGCCCTGGGATTACAAGAAAATATTGGATTTCTGACTCAGTTGGTTTTTATTTTAATAAAATGTTAGGAAATACATTTTGGCTATAATCTTTCAACTCCCCCAAGTCCTCCCAGATTTTGATTTCAAATATAGGTTCTGGGAAATGAGCTCATACCTCTGTGCTTATGTAGAAGGTCTTTTAATGAGTAAGCTATCACCCAGCCCCTTACCTCTGCTTTTAAGAGCTAGGATTACCAGATAAATTTATGCTAAGATGTTCATTATTGAATGTCTTAATATAGCAGAGACAAAATGCTGCTGCTGCTGCTCCAGCTGCTGAAATCTCCCTTTTTCTTAACTGACATTGATAATGAAGATTGCAGTACCTGGACATGGCCTTAGACACGTGCTGAGATGAGCACAGGGCATTAAGTAAAGCTATTGGTTCATCCAAGTAGAAATGGGTGTTAGTCACCTGCCTGCCACTCTAACTTAGTGAGCACAAAGGTCTAGGATGCCTTTTAATGTTTAAAACGTTATTCTCAAAGCTGTGCAGGTTAGATGTGGGATTCACACAATGCTGCAGACAGCCGGGAAGAGTTTGGAGTGGGAAAAGGCATTATCATCCCCACCCCACCCCCGATGATGCATGCTCAGTTCCTCTCATAGCACTACTAATGCTCCACTTACTATAACTCCTTATGTAGTAAACAGAGCCAGCTAAGCTGATCTGCAAGGATTTTCTACTACATAAGATAAATTATTATAATTCTATACTCATTGAACTTTAAGTGAAAAGTCTCTATTGTATTCTTATATGATCAAAAGTTTATTATTGCAAAGCAGTGGAATCAGGCAACTATGTGAATATGGAATCCACCCAAGCACTTGAACTCCATCCCAGAGTTAGATCTATGTGTGTGCTGTGAGGCTGAGAGACACTTCCCATGCAATTTCTCACATGTTGAATATTCTTATGTTTTTCTTTTCCCTTGAATACACTGTACTCCATCTCATAGTCCCATGAAAGCAGACCATTCTTAGCCCTCACTTTATTTCATGGACCAAAGATGTACTATTTTAGAAAAGAGTGGAACCAAGTTTTTAACTAGGATTGATATGAAAAAAGATTTTGAGAGAAAATTTGACATCCCAAATATCTTTCCTCTTTTCATGTTAATTAACCATCCTTAAGTTTGGAGTTATCCAAGGCAGCTGACAGAGCCCATTGGGCACCTAGAGATAGAATATGATCTTCTGATGGCATCTGATTGTACTCTTCAAAGTTTCAAGAATTCTTTCCTGTGACTGACCCTTAAAGTGGCTTAAATGTGCTTCATATATAACTGAGGAGGGACTGACCAGATGCCTTGTGATGTTTCCTTTTATTCCATAAAACACTCTTTCATCTAAACTCCAGTCTTTTTGAAGACATGCAATTAACAACAGCAATTCAATTAATATATGGAGGAACACACATTCAAATGATCCAACCCATGTCTCTAAGGACAGAACTGTTTGGAGCAAAAGAAAACCCAGCCTTGCTTCCAAGAAGCTAATGATTTTACTGAGCCAGACAGTCATACAGTCACACTGCGGAGAATGGTTATGGTGTTCTGTCTGTGTTAGTAATAGCTTTTCCCATTCAGATTGGAAATACTTAAAGAACAAGAGAATGAACAAAATTAGAAATAATACACTGTACTCTAAAGAAGGGACTGTCTCCTTCTAGTCTGTAAAGTGCATGGAAGTCCCTGCATGGTCTCTGTGATCCTGTAGCACTTAGCGATCTTCATATTCAGCATCTGATACAAAAGAATGGCCTCATCACTTTTTGTTAAAATCACTGGATAGATGCTCTATTTTATATCCATTCTATAGCAGTAAAGAAATGGAAACTTGGTGAGGAGCAATGTGATGGAGATACAGCTCAGCAGCTAAAAGCACAGACTGCTTTTCCAGAAGACCTGAGTTCAACTCCCAGCTCCTGTATGGCAACTCATGACCATCTGTAACACCAGTTCTAGGGGAGCTGATACCCACTTTTGGACATATCTGGCACTGAAAGCACATGGTGCACAGACATGCACAAGCAAACATGCTTACACAGATAAAAAAAACAATAAAATAATAATGAATGGAAACTTTTTAAAAGACATAAAACGTTATCATATAAAATGATATATAAAGACAGCTAAGTTAGAAAGTCTAAAGGTACATTTTCTCGAGCCAAATATTACTAAACTCTGGGATGCCAACTAGGGCCACTTAATAGGGTGTGGTGGTAAGGTTGATGTATAAAGATAGAACCTGTGTGGGAGCAGTTGGAAAGGGAGAAAGGGAGACTGCCATGAGACATGTGTTTGAAGTCAAAGTTAATAGATCTGCGTGGCAGTGAAGGTTACACATAAGATGATCTCTGACTATTTAGGTCAAAACATCTGGAGTTGTGGTACAATTGAGAACATTCAGAGAGGCATGGAGGCCAGTGAGGGAAAGGAAAAGATAACTATGAATCTAGGATCTCTCTGTTTGTAAGTGAAGAGCATACACCAAGATTCCCTGAGAGCAATTTCACTGACCGCCTAAAGAAATTTCTGCTTGTCTAGAGCAAAATCATATAGAAGGCTTCAGGATTGCACTGAGGACAAAATGCAAATTCTGAAGGCTTCCAGCAGAGACTCATTTCCTCTGCTGTCAGTAAAAGCAGGTCACGATGCTAAATGTCTTCTCTTGTCATTGGGACAGTTAAGTTCATCTTGAACCTGAGAGGAGAGGCTGCCTTTGCCCAGCCACCAGTTTATTCTTGGGAAAATTTAACACTGTGACCATTTGTGGGATGACCTATCTAACTCTGTCCATTGTGCCTTAATTTTCAATATGAGTATGGTTTACCTCTGTATTCCAAAAGTTAATGTAATGGAGGAATACTTTTATGGACTCCTCCCATTTTCCTCCAATACTTTTGCTATTTAATGCCTGAGAGTTGACATACCTGTCTTATTCTTGTGTCTTTTGTGCTGTTTGAACAGCCCCCAAAGGATCTTACCCAACTCCTTCTTTCTTAAGCAAAAAAAAGTAGGACTCTGAAAATTCAAAATAGCTTAGAATATTTTGTGAAAATTGAACAATACTATGCTTTTGGAATTACATTTTTCCTTCTGAGTACTTGCAATTACCATAAACTTTCTTTAAACTGTAATCTAAATATATCTATCCTGGAATGGAAGGGGTCTTGAGTTTTGAAAACACAATCTGGCATTTGCAGTTCTCTTTCCTTCTTTGGGTACTTAGGAAAAGACTTCCCACTCTGCTCGCTGTCAACAGCATCAAAGTCTCTTCTTGTTTCTCTCCATCCTGCGTCTAAAATCTCCTTCACTTCAGAAGACTATAGTGTGCACTCCTCTCTCCTCAGACAACCCTGACAGCATACATCTTTTCTCATTTTCTACCAGGCTCATTTGCTACCATTCCTAGTTTTCCATTTAGCCAGTTTCAAAGAAGAAAGGATATTATTGACGTTTTGAGTGTACCTTTGGCTCAGACATCTCTCTGAGAGAACCTAGTCATTCGCTTGCCTACATTTACTAGGTCATTGTTTCTCCACTTGTGGGTCATGACCCTTTGGGGGGGTTGACTGAACCTTTCACAGATGTTGACTGAGATCATTGGAAACTTCAGATATTTTCAATTCACAACAGTAGCAAAATTACAGTTATGAAGTAGCAATGAAAATAATTTTATGTTTGATCTTCACAACATGATGGACTATATTAAAGGGCCACAGGTTGAAAACCACTGTACTAGGCTCATTTCTTTCTTTCATGGAGAACTACCCCAAGGCTCATGCTCTCCCAGAACATCCATGAGCAAATGTGTCTCTTAAGTTACATATCTACTGCAAAGCTTCTAATATGCTTTATGTTTCTAATTGCTTCTTCCAGAGAAGAAATGTGATTGAGGAAAGAAAATTACCACTTTCTTTTAGTTGTCAGGTGCCAAAAATTATGTATTTATATTAGAATGACACATCATTATTAATGTCATGTTCTTTTGTCCAGTGGTAAATTCTTTACTGCCTATAACTTTCATACCTATACAAAATAACCTAAAATCAATAGCAGGCTTTGGTTTATCTGTGTGTGTGTGTGTATGTGTGTGTGTGTGTGTGTGTGTGTGTGTGTGTGTGTGTGTGTGTGTGAATACATATACGCCTATGTCCCTCATAACTAATTTTCATGTATTTTGCATAGCTTATCATTAAAAATAATATTTCCCTTCCCCAATCTTACAAATGTACCATGATTCACTGATTCCACACAGCAATCAAATAGCAAATAATCAACTTTCTGCTTTTTATAAATCTAACTTATGTTCAGCCATTGATGACCATTTATAAATTAGGCTATATCTTTCATTTCCTGAGTATGTCTGCATCTGTTATATCCTTGCTTCATACTCTATACCCAAATCTGGATATACTCATATGGAAAAAGCTCTGATCATATTTGTAAGGGATTTTTTTCCTGGGCAGGGGAAATCTGTAGGATATCAGAGGTAGACAAATCTGGCCTGAAACTTCCCTACCATTCCCAAGAATTTTCAAGGTTCTAAACTGTCCATTGTACTCTTAGCCAGTTCTCACAACTACAATGAGATACAGTGTAGCTTTCAGTATATATGTAACTGAAAACTATAGGTATAATAACAATCTATCAGGGATATGCTGAAACTGCATTGTTCTGTGCTTGCCATGTGAGGGTGCATGTTAGCCCAGGTTAGCATTCAAAGAGGCTAAGCTATGTACATGGAGTCATTAATTTCACCCCCATTCCCCATGAAGCATTTCCATTTTATACTCAGATACTTACATATTAATGTGGCATTTGTCAGAGGAGAATATTTTCAAGTCAGTATATCCATACTTCTTCACCAGCAACAATCTTAATTAGACCAAGTACTGATACTAAAAGCATTTCATAAATAAGTTCTCTCCTGCTATAAAGAGTAACTTAACTGAGGCCAGTCTTCAGTTAGCCATGTTACATGATTATCTGGAACTAATGAAGCTATTCCCATTTCCCCTCTACAGCAAGGGCAGAATGTATTGGCTTCCCCAACAATGGTACTTTCCACCTGTTCTCTAGGCTCTGAGTCCTCCTTGATGCAGAACTGTTTTATGCTAAATACTAAAAGAATTCCTTTACCTTGACATGTTTTTCTAATAATCAGTTAGAATATGTTTGAGTCTTGTCAGGTGCCCATAGCATAATTTAAGAATCTTTTACATCCAACAACAAAAAAAAGAATTAAAAAGTATATCTCATGAATAATTGCCATTCATACATGAGAATCCAGTTCTCTATTGTAAAAGAAGGCTAACACACAAGACCCCGGCCTTCCAATTAAATTATCGTTGAAAGGAAACTGCTACCTTGATATTTGGTTAAACCCAGTGGGAAAGGTTTTTCAATGCCACCTTTCCTTCTACACAATAATTTTATTTGTGCTATTGTTTCTGCTCAATAGTTTGGTGTGCTTTAAATAGACTATGTGCAATTTCCCTTTGAAATAATGGGTAGGTTTTTTTATCCAAGAGTAGAAAACAGAAGACTCCAAAAGGAAAGTCAGCAAAGGCATAGATTAAATCAACATAGACTTACATGTATGAAATTGAGCAAAATCCTCTGAATTCTAGACCTGGGTATGGGCATATGTGTGCTAGACTTCTAAGCTATTATAAATGTAATTCAATAATTAGTTAATCTGTTGACTAAACGGTCCAAAATTATAATAAAAAGAAAGTTTAAGGAAAAAAATAATCGTATTGTGTTTCCAGACATTGAAAATGCTGTCCCAACTTAGCTACTGATGCTTTCTTATCAAAGGATAAAAGGTTCTTTTTCTACTTCTGGGAAATTTTATTTCCATCACGCCTCTTCCTGAACCATTTTGGGCTCTTTTCTGTCCTTCAAATGCCTGCTCCTGCTTTGAGCCTCTGTTTATGCTCTTGACCTTTGCCGGGGCCACTGCTCTTCCTTTGGATGGGAGTGTGACTGACGCCTCAATTCATTCAGATCTCTGTTCAATGTTATCTTTACAGCCTACAGAATTCTTTTTAGCATAGTGTTAGAGAAACCTGCCAAGATATGCTTTCCGAAATAGCATCTTACTTCTTTAAAGTCTTCGTCTGGTATAGATCCTTCCTGTAGTGTTTGTTATCTGACATTTATGTTTATCAGTTACCCCTTTTTTTCCTGCCACAATCGAATGAAACAAGACTCTATGTGTAATGCTACTCTTATTTTGCCCACTGATTCCCCAGTTAAATGAACAAAGCCTAGGGGGAAGACAGCAAGGTTATACAATTAGCTGAGTATGTGAATGTTCATAAAAAATCTAGCATGGGTTACATATCCTTCTCTTATAATGGCATCAAAAGTTAATAGCAAATATAGAGTCAAGTAAATTATTTTAAATATGCTTTTATTAATGATATACATTATTTCACAATTTCTTATATATTAATATTGCATTCTAATTATCCTCCCACTTTTTATTATCCCCTTTCCACCCCTATCAACCACTCCCTCCTTAAAAGTCCTTTCCCCAATTCATATCTTTTAGTTTTGCCTTACTTGAACAAGGCTATCTGTGTAACCATGGACTAGGGCTTTCTATTGGAGCCCAGTGGTTTCACCAGTGTGTACACAAGTGAAGGCAATTCCCCCTCTTCTTTAGCAGTAGCTATCATCACATTTGATGAAGGGTAGGACCCTATGAGTCCCTCCCTAACCCATGCCTGACTGTGGACACACCCATTCTTGTGCAGACCCAGTACAGGCTTCAGAAGTTGCTGTGAGTTCACAATTGCAATGGTAAATGACACTTGGCAGCCTATCTCTGTATGTTCTGGCTCTTGCATTCTTTCCATCATCTCTTCTTGATGGTTCCCTGAACCTTGATGTAGCTGGGATAACTGCCTTGTACAGAGCTGAACATTTAACCTTCACCTATTCTCAGCCTCTTGAGCATCCTGAGTATCTGCATTCATCACGACTCACTAGAAAGAAGCTATTCTGATTGATGTTGGGAGTGGTATTTTTCTATTGGTATAAACATAAATATTGAGGCCAATGGGTAAAAACATTTCCTTCTAAGCATGATGACCTAAATTTTATCTCTGGAACCCTATGGTAGAAGAAGAAATCTAAGAAGTTGTCCTCTGTTTTGTTTTGTTTTGTTTGCATTTTTCGAGACAGGGTTTCTCTGTGTATCCCTGACTGTCCTGGAACTCACTCTGTAGACCAGGCTGGCCTCGAACACAGAAATCCAGCTGCCTCTGCCTCCCAAGTTCTGGAATTAAAGGCGTGCACCACCACTGCCCAGCTAAGTTGTCATCTGATCATAGCAAACACACATACACATTCACAAACACACATACATGTGTATATATATGGACACCCATGCATGCACATGCATAAACAAACAATTAATTACTTAGATCAGTGTTTAGAATAACTGTTTAGAAGATAATTTGACATTATTTCAGGAAGACGTGACTCCCTCCTAGAGCCTGTGACCTCCTCCATCACAGGTCTTTGACCAGGTTTATATCATATGTGTAGATAGTATCATGTGGTCTTGAGTTCAATCATAGAGTAGTTGGTTACTCCTTCAACAGTTATGACACTATTGAACAAGTGTCACATGGCACATCTTAAATGGCAGGTTGGTATTGTACTTTGTAGGTTTCAGAGCTGGCTAAGTAAAAGTATTGGTACTTTTTCTCCCTCAGAAGCTTGCACAGTGCCTTCCAGCACTGTAAAAGCTAGGGAGAAAGTTTCCAGTTCAGATCTATCTTAACTTCTCTGTGACTTATGATCAAGGTATATGGTGGCTTTAACAATAAGCTAGTTCTGTTATCCTCTAGTTCTGGTGGGCATCCAAGAAGAACGGCAGAAGCCTGTACCATTTAGGAGGCCCTCTAGAGCCCCCTCCCAACCCACAACTTATAAAAGAAAGTGATATCTATCCCACATCTGGCCCTAAGATTTCTGTTTCATAATCCATAGCTGCTACAGAGCCCAAGTTAAGAACATAGTTTCACAAACATCTTTATAAGGAAATAAGTCACTTGAAACTAAGAGGAAAATAAAGCATAGTGAAACTCTGCTATGTAACTGTAAGAGATAGTAAAATAATTTATTTAAAATAAATAATACTTATTTATATTATTTACAATATGCCAAGTGCTAATGGCAGATCTATAATACCAGGTAATACCAAATGCTTCCATGAACATGGGGCAATTTGCATTTTGCTTTTTTGCCAGTGGAAATTGAAATTGATAAGCTCATATACATGCTCACGAGATCCATGTAAATTTACCTTAATATCTAGTAGTGCTCATTCTTGTGTGTTCACCCAGAATCGCCTCCCCAATAAAAATGTTAAACCAAACAAAACACTTGTGTAAGTATTTACAACAGCTTTATTTGTACCTACCCAAAGATGTAAGCAAACCACAAACCAAGTGTCTTTCTAATTATAAATAGACATTTAAAAAAAAATCTCTGTATGCCCAGAAACAAATACCGCTGGACAATAAAAGAAACTGCTAAATGCACTCAGCAGCACAATGAACTTGAAACTCATTGTATCAGGTCAGATGAACTTGTCACAGAAAGTCTCTATACTATGAGATACACTTGCCATCTTGAAAAAGACAAGATTCTAGAGGTGAAAATAAGATGAAATCTCAAGGGCAGAGTCTGGGTAGATATGTGTGATTTCAGCATTTGGAAAATAAGGACACAAATTGGGACTTAAAGCTAGGTGTGTCTTCAAAGCACATTCGTCCGTCTTAATTTTGGTAAATTATAAAGATTGGGAGATAAGGGGGGATAAGAGGAGACAAACAATTACAGCCTCACTGTTAGGATTCTATGGTTCCTGACTCTCCCTACCACTTAACATTCCTGTCTTATAATATTCAGGCATCTGTAATAAAATGCCACGTGTATATTATTATTATTATTATTATTATTATTATTATTATTATTATTATTATTCTATGCCAAAGTGATGTTACTCACAGTCCGGGATGTTGGAAAGTCCATGGTATAGATTGGGGCCTATTTTTTAATCACGAACAAAGTGGTGTGTCTGTATTCCACGGAGGATGAAAGGGATTATGGAGCCTCTTTAAGAAAGATGCTGATCCTCTTAATAAGGACTAAGCCCAGCTCAGACATTACCCCGAACAACACCACCTCTTCATGAAAACATGTCAAGGGTTTGATTCCAACATGTAAGTTTAGAGGGATACAAACATTCAGATGATAGAAACACTTAACCCTTACATTCTTTATCACAGAATCATGTGGATTTCTCTATCGTATGAACCATTGCTTATAGTGACATATTCCAATGCTCCTTTCTTTCTTCTTTTGCCTCCATAAATTTAAAGATTAGTTCTACACTATGCACAATATGTTCCCCAGAGAACAATCCAGAACATTCAAGTTAAAAGCTTTGCTATTGTTTAATGTGTAGAAGAAAAAATAAAATTTGTAGAGCAGACATTGGGAATAGAAATAGGCAAAGAGGTTTTTCAGCTAGCACAGAACTGGCAAACCAACAAAACTGGGAGAGTTAGCATCACTTCTGGGCTAGGAGTTCAATTTCCTTAGAGTTTCAATTGGAGAAGGAGGGAGTTTGTATATAGACACAAAGACTTGAAGATGACAACAGCAGGCCCAAGTGTCATAACCATCTGAAAAGAAGCAGGCTCTTGGGATGGGTCAAAACTGAATCAGGAGAGAGGGCTGTGTCATTCTTCCAGGTGATGATTGAATCCCATGAGGCCCTGGGCTCTGCAAAGAGAATGATTGTCGGAAGTGGAAGGAACAGTATTCCTCTAAGAACTACTTATGAGCGCAAGAGGGAAAATCAGTCTGAAGAGAGAGAGAGGCATTCCTTCCCAACTTTTCAAATGCTTCTAGACAATCAAATCAGCCTTGCAACACACCCATCAAGTGCAAGGGCTTCTGCTGCCTCTTGACCCCAGATAAAACTAGCGACTTCATTCTTGGACTGTTTGTCTGGGTTTGACATTCCTCAAAGCACTTCCTTTCCTTCACATTCTCAGGAGTACTTTCCAAAGATGTGGTTGGCTTTTTATGCATATTTTAGTATATTTTGCCATAGTGCCTCACCTTGATCAGGCTTCCCTTGTACTTCATATCTTCCTACCTCTATCTCCCTCATGCTGAGAATACAGTGTATGACTTTATGTCAGGCTTCCTTATTTTTTTTTCCCAGTGTCTCATTGAGTTCATTTGTGAGCTCAGTGAACATTCCCTAACTGTCAGCTGGAGACAGTAGAGAAGGAAGATTAAAATAAGGATGGCTTATCACAAACAAAGGGAGAGAGAGAGAGAGAGAGAGAGAGAGAGAGAGAGAGAGAGAGAGCTTTTCAGATGCTGGCAAGATAAATAAACTGCTAAGATAGAACATGGATCCTCTAAATTCTACTGCCTGCCTCTGCTAAGAGAAATCACACATCAATCAGCTGCCTATTCAGTTGGGTGATCTTGATTTTGTAAACATCTTCCTATTTGGTCTCTGGAACATCTTTTTCAAGTAGCATTGTTATCGTCAAATGATGCAGGAACTGACCCCTCAGAAGTCCATCAAATGGTCCAATTATATTCAGTAAGTGCTTGAGATGAGGAAAGAGAATTTTTAGTCCTTCCTCCAGATCTTAGAAGCTAAAGGTGAGCATCTTCTCCTAAGTTACCAACCAAAGAAGCAGACATTTCTCAGCCATAGCAGGACTGAGTCTAATTTGTAAGAGCTAATTCTTCCCTCTCTGTCTCATACCAAAACTGAGGACCTACATCTTGGCACTGCCTGTTGAAAGGAAAGCAGTTGACTACACCATGGAGTGGAAGGCTTTCTATCTTTCTTATTCAGGACACTCTTGGAATATTCAGACAAACTGCATCGTTATCGTTTTAAACTTGGGGATGCACAGCACCCAGCACGTTCATTATTAGCCCTCCATCTGAAATAGGCAAGCCTGGAACTAAAAATAGCAGATAACTAAATGAGCCGTAGAGAACCTGGTGAGTGCCTCTCTTTTCCCACTCAAAAAAATGACTCCCTCAGCAGGAAGCTATATTCATAAAGCTTCAAAAACATTAAATGTTCAAGCACATACTTTTTTTCAAGCACTACTTCTAGTCCTTTGTTCAGACTTTAGGCAAAAAATGGGATACAATTGTGTAACACACTAGGTTAAGTGGTTTATTGAAGCTAGCATGTTTAATTCTCTTTCCTAGTTCCCTTATCAGTTTTTTTAAAGAAATATTTCCCATATTATGTGTATGTGTGTGTGCCTGACTATGTGTGTATGTGTGTGTGTGTGCATCATATATGTGTATGTTCCTGTAAAGGTTATAAGAGGATCTCCTGGAAATGGAGTCACAGTTGTAAGCCACTCAATATGGATGCGAGGTAATAAATCCAACTCCTCTGCAAGAGCAAGTGTGCTTAGCTTCAAAGCCACATCTCCAGCTCCCTCCTTCCTCCCCTCTCCTCCCCCATATTTTCCTTGTTGATTTTTAGGTTTGTTTATTTGGTGATGACAGGGTTTCTCTGTGTAGCCCCAAATGTCCTAGAACTCACTCTGCAGACCAGGCTGGCCTTAAATTCAGAGATCCCCCTGCCTCTGCCTCTACCTCTGCCTCTGCCTCTGCCTCTGCCCCTGCCCCTGCCCCTGCCCCTGCCCCGACTCTGACTCTGCCTCTGCCTCTGCCTCTGCCTCTGCCTCTGCCTCTGCCTCTGCCTCTGCCTCTGCCTCTGCCTCTGCCTCTGCCTCTGCCTCTGCCTCTGCCTCTGCCTCTGCCTCTGCCTCTGCCTCTGCCTCCTAGTGGGCACTGTTGACTGGTTTCCCCCCACTCCCTTCAGATCCTTCTTATTGACAGGAAGTGTGAAGTATGAAAGGGACAAGGGTAGTGTTTAACTCATCCTGATATAATGGTTTTACTCAGGGAAACTGGGGCCAGAAGTTAGGAGGGATCAAGAGTTAGCTGACAATCAGGACTGGCACACAACTTTCAACTAGGGTCCATAAATTAGAAGAGATGACCCAAAGGTGTGATGCATTAGATAACACTATCTCACAAAGATTCTGGCTTGAGTTGAGGTCCTGATATCTGAGAGGCTGGCTCTAATGCTACTTTTGTGCCAAACAAACCATGGGCCCCTGTGGTCAAGGACAGAGAAAATACTAACTTTTAGAGATGGCCACTGTTGGTCAGGTACTTTAATATGCAGGAACTGTCTCACTGCATATACCTATGTTAGCTTCACATGGTAACCTACAAGTCTAGAGAGTTAATTCAATTAACAAGTGAGAGTGTTAGCTCAGAATTCCCAATGAAGTGCCATTGTGTTAATTATTAATGTTAATGTAATTCTAATTGGGATAGGCAAATAGCTTAGTGATTTAAAAAATAAATAAAAGCTTGGCATACAAGCCTGAGGACTGAGGTTCAGATCCTCAGCACCTGTGTAAATGGTAGGGGTGTGACAAACAGCAGTAATTCCAACTTCAGAAGACAAGAGACAGAGCATCCCCCAGAGAGTAGCAATATTGGTGATCTCTGGGTGGCTTAGTCAGGGTCTCTATTCCTGCACAATACATCATGACCAAGAAGCAAGTTGGGAAGGAAAGGGTTCACTTAGCTTACACTTCCACATTGCTGTTCATCACCAAAGAAGTCAGGATAAGAACTCACACAACAGGAACCTGGAGGCAGGAGCTGATGTAGAGGCCATGGAAAGATGTTACTTACTAGTTTGCTTCCCCTGGCTTGCTCAGCTTGCTTTCTTATAGAGCCCAGGACTACCAGCCCGGGGATGGCACCACCCACAATGGACCCTCTCACCCTTGATCACTTAATTGAGAAAATGCCTTACAGCTGGATCTCATGGAGGCATTTCCTCAAGGGAAGCTCCTTTCTCTGTGATAACCTCAGCTTGTGTCAAGTTGACACACAAAACCAGGCAGTACATCTGCCCTGCCTCAAAGAAGAGTGGAAAAGCAACCAAGAATGACCAGTGACGTCAATCTTAGGCCTCCATGTGCATTGTTTTACACACAGGCATGCCAACACACATGGAAAATATGCACCGGAAAATACACAGTCGAAATTGGAAGGAAGGAAGGAAGGAAGGAAGGAAGGAAGGAAGGAAGGAAGGAAGGAAAGAAAGAAAGAACAAAGGAAGAAGTGATAATTACTCAGCATAAGGAACAGGCTGTATAGCTTCACATCAGACATCCCCTTCCTCAGCTGCAGGAATTTCTACATGGTAGGTAACAAATGGTAGGCTGACTTGTGGCACTTCCCATCCACCACTGGGAAAGTGTGGCCACTTTACACAGCCTGAAGGGGCCAAGTAAACTGCAAATCAACTCCACTCCTCACGCTGACATAGAAGAAAGATCAGTCAAACACTGGTGTGATTGTTGGTACAATTTGTTGTGACCACAATATTACAGACCCTTTGTCAGTCAGAATGTAGACAAGGTCTACAGCTAAATTTTTGAAGCATAATCTCTGAAATGGTGAAGAGCTGATTCCGATTAGACTGTTTATTGAGCTGTGCTGTAAAGCAGGATTAGCCAGCATGTTCATCTGGTGTCTGTGGTTTAAGCTCTGATGTTCCTAGGATGCAGAATTAATGAGTTTTTTGTTTCACTGATGGAGTTCCAAATCCTGAAGATCAAAGAAAGGCCAGGGACAAGCACAAGGTACCAGTGGTCTAATGATAACATAAATAGGCTTCAAACTATATGCCTATGAGAAATTACAATCTCATATTATCCCTTAAGTGGATTAATTCAAGTATATCATTTATACCACAAAAGTTTCTCTTTCTTAAAGGAAAGCGTTACTCAGGAATCTTAACAAAGAAATCTGACCTTAAATGAAAGAACATAAAATGCATTTCTTTTACTTTAAAAAAAAATTAGACAACAAAAGATGTTTCAGGAACACTCGAGTTAAGACCATTTGCGAGGAATAGAAAGCAGAAGTGGTCAGGGAACTGACAAACAGACCCTTGGTGCCTCCCAACTAAACCCAAGATCAAGATCTGAACCACATGGAGTAGAAACCCAAAACCCACAAACTGTCTGAGCGTCAAGGTCTGCATCATCACAACTGTAATGTCTGTGAAAACCTTTGTCTATGACATCGTAGCATCGTAACAATTTTAAGTGAATTTGAATAGCTCCATCTCAGAATTTTCTAACCCTGCAGACAATACTGGCTGTAACTATATTATAACATGTACAGTGAAAAATATACTTCAGACGAGAATACTTCAGAAAAAAATGTTGCCTTCACATATGTGAAGTTATTCCACTTTACTGGTTTTTCTGGAAAAGTCTTCCAAATGTTTATCACTGTTTATAGTTCCTTTCAAGTCATAACTAAACCAGGTTCTGAGAAAATATCCTGCTTATTGGATGTTTCATACATAGATCCTAGTGAACTTCCTTTATGTTTCCATTATGTAAATTTTTTTGATCCATTCTCATGGGTGCAGAAGCTGAGAATCATAGCTTACACCATTTGGCCCAACTTGTCTTGTACTCACATTCCAATCAAGATTTGCAAACTCTATTCCATTTGGAAATAAATGTGAATGACGTTTTTATGCAAGGGGGTGGATTTAAAGACTTAGAAGCCTTCCTGCTTTAAGTGAAGTTAATTAAGGTTCTTGACTATTTTAAATTAAAGTATATATATATATATGTATATATATATATAATTATATCATCAATTCAAAATTCTTTTAGCAGCTACAATAATTTAGATTTTTTTATTTTTATCTACTTATCTTAGAGGGTTTTTTTTTTGTTCTCATGTGTGCTTGTGTGTGTATATGTGTGAGAGAACAGGGTAGGCACACATGTGTGCAGGTCCCCATGTGCACTTACATATGGCAGTCAGAAGATAACTCCAAGTGTTTTTTTCAGGTTCCCCCTCCATTCCTTGAGATAACCTGGCTTTTATGTGGGTTCTGAGAAGGAAACTCAGGTCCTCCTGATTTTATTGCAAGCACTTTACCAATGGATCTTTTCTGTCAACATCTGATTCCTTATGTTTAGCATGACTACTTTTAAAATGTTAAACACTCGATAACATATTCATTAATGAAATACATATAATTTTCAAAACAATAAAACTTTTTGGTGACAAGAATTTGAATTTATTTTGAATGTTTGTGAATCTCTTCAACTGCCTTTTTTTTCTTATTTTTCCTTTTTTATGTCTTCTGCTTTCTCACAATGTACCCCAAGGAACAGTTTCTACTCTCTCCATGCCTCCTTAAGAGACAATAGCTTTCTCTCTCTCTTGTGGGTGCTTCTGTATTCAGTCATCTGGGCTACCACAAGTCACAGGGTTTCTAGAAACGTAACTGAATACTCAGAGATAATGGACATTAAAATAGCAATGCTATGCTAGCCTTATTAAGAAGTGTCTCCCTCTGAGAGGAGTGAGAAGGACCACTGCCTGGTTTCCTTTTCAGAGACATCGCCAAGTTCACCATTCAGCTACCTGCTCATGTCCACTCAAATTATCTCTTTATATTATTCCAAAAGAAAGAGGAGAGAGGTTTGTCATCCTTGGGTAACAATAAATATTGACTAGGAAGACATGCACAAGTGAAATCATATATCTGAGAGGGGGAAATGCTATAAAACAGAGTTTCAGAATTATATGTGTTAACTCTACTCTAAAACAAAACTAATATATTTCTGTTTTAATAGGATAAAAGAGACAGTATTTCATTGTAATTGAGTTAGAATTCTAGTTTGGAGGCCATCAGCTGAATTGGTTAAATCTATTACAATACTTAAGGGAAGTCTGTAATCACAAATTACAGACACTCACCTTAAAAAAGAATTATGATTAACATTGGGAATCTTAAAAGAGAAGTGTATGTGTACACTGTTTAGATAAGTCATATTTAAAATTGAGTCATCTGGTTACTTAAGAAATTGTATCTTCAAAATATTTGGCTCTGAAAAAAAAATGTTTCTTGTCTTTGCTTTGCAACCCACGACCAAAATCTGTATTTATAAACCATATCTGACTTAGTTGATATGAGTGTTTAATTCTTTTTATTTTGGCATACTATTGCATCATGGGAAAATGCATTTACTAGTGGAACCACATTATTCCTAATATGTTTTAACAGTCTGGTACCTTAGCTGTTCTAGAAGAATTGCACCCAATTTCATACCTGTCTTAGGGCAAACAAAGAGTAGGCAGTGCAGCAAAAATGAAAACATGATGTTTTAAAATAAAAAGTATTCATATTTGTGAGAGACCCTTAACTAAAAAATGAAACTTCTACGCCCACTGAAGGCTGGGCATTACCTAAAAACAATCACTCGGTTTGGAAGTTATGCAGGAGCCAAGCACACACGGGTGTTAGATTTGAAGAACTATAAGGAGCATCGATAACATCAGCAAGCCAGGTCTTGGCAGAATGTTTTGTACATTGTAATCCAGCAGGTTTCTCCCTCCTCTTTTCCTCACCCAGCTGCTCCGAGGAAAGCCAGGAAGAAAAACACCTGCAGGTTTGAAAGCGGAAAGCTGCTTGTTTCGATATAAACCCTTGCTGGGCAACCCTGAAAGACTTTGTCTGTGTTCACCCAGGTTCTTCGAAGCAATAGCTTGCTGGAGTCCACAGACTACTGGTTGCAGAACCAGAGGACGCCTTGCCAGATTGGGTTTGTGGAAGACGAGTCGGAAAACTGTGCTTCCGTAAGTGTGTGGAACTCTGGGGGCTGGGGGTCGGCGGGGGGGGGAGAGTACTGTCTAGTAATGCGGAAAACTGAGACATGTACCTAAGGCAAAAACTTGGCAATATATAATAACTTCTTAAATACAAGGTTAGGGAAGTATCCTTTTGAAAATATGTTCTCATGCGGACAGACCACACAATGACAGACAGCTAGTGCTTTTACATTGATGCTTCATTTAAATAGAGGAAGTAATGTAATCATTCCCATGAAAAGGGAGAAAAAAGTGCATTCTGAAAAAAATGACCCAGGCATATATTCAGAAATAGAATTGTACCGGAAGAAAAGTCTAAAATCTCAACAGTTCCCTTGGATTCTTTCCAACATGTTTTA
The DNA here is from genome assembly GCA_036184795.1 of Tokudaia tokunoshimensis. Classification (NCBI taxonomy): domain Eukaryota; kingdom Metazoa; phylum Chordata; class Mammalia; order Rodentia; family Muridae; genus Tokudaia; species Tokudaia tokunoshimensis. The sequence continues at coordinate 85,676,378 of BTHU01000016.1, read as the reverse complement.
TAACTCCTATTGGAAGGTGTTTTCTGATCTGAAAATTGGGTAAGAATTTTCCAGCATTCTTATGACTTGAAACCTCCCTCAACCTGAGAAATAAAAAAAGGCATGAATTTTAATGCACCAAGCTGTACTGTACTACATGTAAAGCCTCCAAAAGGCAAGAAGTATTTTTATAGATTATACGATTCTTAGAGCTTAGACTATGACTGCCCATTGTGTACATTTGCAGTGATGTGCCCCCTATGGACTGTATGCTGCACTGTGACTGAAAACACCTGGCTCTTATGGGGTCATAAGGACAGAGACTAGGCAGTGTATTAGTTAGGGTTTTACTGCTGTGAACAGGCACCATGACCAATGCAAGTTTTATAAAAGACTTTGGGCTGGCTTACAGGTTCAGAGGTTCAGTCCATTGTCATCAAGGCAGAAGCATGGCAGCATCCAGGCAGGCATGGTGAGGAGGAGCTGAGGGTTCTACATCTTTATCCAAAGGAAGCCAGGAACAGACTGGGAATCCCCAGGCATCTAGGAGGAAGATCTCTAAGCCCACACCCACAGTGACACACTTCCTCCAATGAGGCCACACCTTCTAATAGTGCCACTCCCTGGGACAAGCATATACAAACCATCACAGGCAGTATTTCCAAAGGGGGCAGAAATGTACTGTATTTCTCCTGACTAAATTGACAGTACTACCTCTGAGCTATTCCTGGAGTTAAGTTCTATGCCAGCTTATCTGTTTCAAAAGAAAAGGAGGGAAAAAAAGGATGAATGGAAGGATAATTGTTGGTATGTATTGAGCAAAGCAGACCTGGCAAGTGGAAGGAGCATTTCACATAGTGGGATCTCACTGCACGAGTGGCAGATGCCACTCCAACATCCTTAAATTACTCTCTGTCTCGGAAAGGGAAGCAGACACAAAGTCCCAGCCCCTATCAAATAACTAGTTGCAGATGTACCCCTGCTAGAAAAGGGAAAAGTAATTTTCTTCAATGGGGAAAATCAACTGCACAACTAGGTAGGCCCTATGCCCAGGAGTAGTTGGCCTACACAAAATGGATTCCATTTTTGGTTGGGGAGGGGTTACTTTTTGGTTACTTTTGCCTTATTCATTTCGTTTTAATTTGCATTTTGTCTGTGTGAGTAAGAGAGAGACAGAAACAGAGATAGCAGGGATAGGGAGAAGAACATGAAGTTGGAAGGTAGAGAGTTAGGATCTGGGAGGAATTAGTAGAGAAGAAATGATAAAAATATATTTTATGAAAAAAAATGTAAATGGTTTTAAAAGAGTTACTCTCTTTTAGGTCAATAACTTCAGCTTTTGTCTTTTAGTATCTGTGTGGGGTGTGTGGCTGCAGGTATAGTATATGTGTGTCTGTATGTCTTTGTGTTGTATGTGTGTATGGTGTCTGTGTGTTGTTTTATTGTATGGTATGAGTGTGGTATGTATTGTGGTATATATATATGTATCTGTGTGTCTGTGAGGTATTGTGTGTGTGTGTTATGTATGTTCATGGGATGTGTGGTGTGTATCTCTCTATATATGTCTGTGGGTATGGTATGTATGTGTGCCTGTATGTGTATGGAAAGTCTGTGTGTGTGTGTGTGTGTTACAGATCTATGCATGTGCAGGCCGAAGCCAGAGACCAATGTCACACTCCCCATACCTTCCACTCTTCCTTTTCCTTGTCTATCTTTTGAGAAAGGGTCTCACTGAGCCCAGAGCTCTCTGGTTGGCTTCTCTGTCTGACCAGTGAGCTCCTGAGAGTTCACCTTTCTCATCCTGCTCTAACCTGCCCTTTCTCTCCAGTGGTGGGGTACGGACATACACAACCACCCCCACTTTTATGTTAGTGTCAGGGACCCAAGCTCAGGTCTTCATGACAGCAGAGCAGGTCCTTTACTGACTGAGTCATCTCCCTAGCGCCAACATTCGGTATTTTTATCTCTTGTCCAGAATTTTAGTTGCTGGTCTAATTTTTTTTCTTTTGTTGAAAGATAAAGATTAAGTGACAAGTAATTTTATCATAATGTCTTTTTTTTTTTTTTACAAATTTAATTCTGGAGGTAGAAAATCCAGGCATTTGTGATGTGGACATCCAACCATATCACTTCGAATAGCAAAGGATAGCAGATCAGTAACCCTGCTTTTGCCAAATTATCATCACAGTAATTCCTGTCGCTCTTGGAGTGTGTGTGAATGTTGGGCCACAAGAGGTATTCTCTACACTCTCTATTTGGGATGGAGTTACAGGTCTACAATTTGAAACACTAACTTTTATAGTTAGAGCATTTTTCTGTGTACAGACTAACACTTCTATCCACCATCAATTTGGAATGAGAAAACGGAACTTCCTTTCTTCTTTGTTCCTTTCTGGTGCTGGAAATTGGAAACACCAGTTGAGGTTGAACTGATAGTTCTTGCTGTTGTAGCTCTTCCTGATCTTTCTAAATGGGGGCAGGGGACCAAACAAGTACAAGACTCATTAGAATATCTGTTCCTGAGACTTCTCAAGCACTTGTAATGATTGAAGCTAATATAAACATTAAGAATTATTCATGGCTATGAACCAAAAATAAATTTTAAGATCCCTATAAACAACTAGCCTCTTCGACTAATGTATCGTGTAGTTCCTTTCCAAATTCATTCTTTTAGCATTTGAGGTTCTAGGGTAGGGAGATGGTTGTGAGAGATCGTATGGTGATTTGAATAAAACTGGCCCTCATAGGCCCATAAGAAGTGGCACTATTAGGAGGTGTGGCTTTATTGGAGGAGGGGAGGCTTTGTTGAAGGAGGTATATCACTGAGGGTGGGCTTCTAGGTCTCAGAAGTTCAAAACCAAACCTAGTGACTCTCAGTCTTCCCTTTGTGCTGCCTGCCAATCAGGATGTAGAACTCTTAGCTCCTTCTCAGCACCATCTCGGTCTCTGTACCACCATGCCTCCTGCCATGATGATAATGGACTAAACCTCTGAAACTGTAAGCCAGCGCCAATTAAATGTCTTTTATAAGAGTTGCCATGATCATGGAATCTCTTCACAGCAATGGATACCCTAATTAAGACACTAAGGTTCCATATTTCTAAGAGACCCTCAGAGCTACAGGTCAACTAGGGTAAACCATAGGCATATTGGGCCAGGAGAAGGACATCCTAACAAAACAATGATGTGACAGAACCAAGCAGTCAATGGAAAGTATTAAATTATTTTTCAAAGCTTTTTCTTCAGTGTGGCAGGGTGAACACACCTATACTCCCAGCTACTGGGTGACTGTTCAGGATTACCTGGGCTAGAAAACAAAAACCTTATCAAACAAACAAAGAGATAAAAATAAATTTTTCCATAATACCATGAAAATGTAATGTAAATGCAAGCTAGCATGGTGATAGATATCTTTAATCACAGCACTCTCAGAAAGCTAAAACAGGAGGATTATCAGGGTCTGGTAGCCAATCTGAGCTATATAGTAAGTTCCCAACCAGCCTGTTGGCAATATTCTCTTTCAGATGCCTCCTTTAAAAAAAAGTGTAATTTAAAGGAAGACAAAATAGTATGATTAAAAATAATCCCTTCATTAAAATTTAATTTAAAAAAGATCAGCATTATGAAACTTTCCCAGCCTTAAAGTATTTACAGACAATAACAACAGACCCCCGAGGAGCCTGTGGGGATGCTGTTTACTGCTCTGATACCTTTATGCTGTTGAGGAAAACCTAACACTAAGTGAACTGCTATTTTGGCTATTTTGTCCTCACTTCAATTAGTAGCTAATTTTATATGATTGGTTTGGTGTTGTTTGATTTTTTTTTTTTTTTTTTTTTTTTGAGGACAGGCCTCAGGCTTGGAAACTATTGGGGTATTGCTACCGTGTATCAGTACAGACTTTGTTTCCAAACAACAGACCATGAGGTTCAGTCATTTCTTCAGGGTGGCAGGCTCATCTGTCCCACAGCAAACATGAAGACCATTCCTGTTCCTCTCCTGTTGCCGTGACAAACACCGTGATTGAAAGCAACTAAGGAGGGAAAGCAGCCATTTCAGTTTACACATCAAGGGCACACAGTCTAACCTTGAGGGAAGTCAGAGCAGGAACTCAAGGGAGGAAATTGGAGACAGGAGCCATGGAGGAATGCCGGTCACTAGCTAATACAGTTCAGGACCAGCTGCCTAAGAATGGTGCTACCTACCCTAGGCTGCACCCTCCTGCGTTAGTCAAGAATCCAAACAATCAGATGTAGGGTTGGTAAAGATCTTTTCCCAATTTGTTGACTGCCATTTTGTCTGATTGACAGTGTCCTTTGCCTTACAGAAACTTTGTAATTTTATGAGGTCCCATTTGTCAATTCTTGATCTTAGAGCATAAGCTATTGGTGTTCTGTTCAGGAAGTTTTCCCCTTGTGCCTATGTGCTTAAGGCTCTTTCCCAGTTTCTTTTCTATTAGTTTCAGTGTGTCTGCTTTTATATGGAGAGGGCTAATATCTAATATACGCAAAGAACTCAGGAAGTTAGACTCCAGAGAGTCAAATAACCCTATTAAAAAATGGAGTACAGAGCTAAACAAAGAATTTTCACCTGAAGAATATCGAATGGCTGAGAAGCACCTAAAGAAATGTTCAACATCCTTAGTCATACAACCCTGAGATTTCACCTCACACCAGTCAGAATGGCTAAGATCAAAAACTCAGGAGACAGCAGGTGCTGGCAAGGATATGGAGAAAGAGGAACACTCCTCCACTGCTGGTGGGATTGCAAGCTGGTACAACTACTCTAGAAATCAGTCTGGTGGTTTCTCAGAAAACTGGGCATGATACTCCTGGAGGATCCCGCTATACCACTCCTGGGCATATACCCAGAGGCTTTACCTGCATGCAATAAGGACACATGCTCCACTATGTTCATAGCAGCCTTATTTATAATAGCCAGAAGCTGGAAAGAACCCAGATGTCCCTCAACGGGGAATGGATACAGAAAATGTGGTATATTTACATAATAGAATACTACTCAGCAATTAAAAACAATGAGTTCATGAAATTCTTAGGCAAATGGGTGGAACTGGAAAATATCATCCTAAGTGAGGTAACCCAGTCACAAAAGAACACATAGGGTATGCAGTCACTGATAAGTGGATATTAACCCAGAAGCTCGGAATACCCAAGACACAATTCATATATCAATTGATTCCCAAGAATAAGGAAGGAGAGGCCCCTGGTCCTGGAAAGACTGGATGCAGCAGTGTAGGGGAATACCAGGACAGAGAAGCGGGAGGGGGTTGACTGGGGAGCAGGGGGAGGGAAGAGGGCTTATGGGACTTTCGGGGAGGGGGAAATCAGGAAAGGGGAAATCATTTGGAATGTAAACAAAGAATACAGAAATAAAAAAAAAAAAAAGAATCCAAGCAATCTCCCTACAGCAGACACGCCCAGAGAGCAGCCTGATATAGGCAAGTCCTTACTTGAAGCTCCTCTCAGATGACTCTAGGTTATGTCAAGTGTATAATTTTATATCCGGATGATTTAGGCTAACCAGAATAGATTCCAAGAACAGTGTGAAGCAGTCAGAAACAAGATGACTACTCTACTTCCAAGCAGGAGAAACAATGATACCAAACGACCATGACCCAAATGGCCATTTCTGCTGAAACTCTAAGCCAAAATAACTCTTTCTGATGCTTAAAGCTATTTTACAGGTACTGAGACACAATGAGGAAAAGCTGCCTAGTGCAGTCCCTGTGCACAATAGCATTCCTTTGTCACCGAAGAATTTTAAAGAAAACCTAAACACCACCTACAGAAAAGCAAAAGCCATCAAATGCCTGTGAAGGGAGGCAGAACAGAACAAAACCTCCATGTTGAGGTAGAGATGCTTACTTTAGGAAGAATCTTACTTGGGCTGGAGGGTTACTTCAACAGGCAGCCTCTTGGAAGGGAGAGATGTTAATGAAGGGTCTGTTGTTTAGCCACATTCTTCTTCCTTCTGTCTGAAATATTTCCAGGGGTTTTAATACTCAAGCACTCCAATGTGTCCAAAAGAAAGGACCCTCTTGGAAGGCTTGCTCCTCAATCCAGCTCCCAGAATAGATGAGACAAAATGATTCGTGTTGACCTAGCCTCACCCTATACATCTGCCCCCTCAGGAAATTCAAAATTCCCCAGGGGAAGCATTATGACTCTTAGGAAAATAAAATTTCCACCAAACATGACTAAGCTGCCAAAAGCCAATGAGTTAGGAAAACTGCTTTATCATGACACAATTAGGAAGGCTTATATATCTCTATAAACCAGGTCTTGAAAGACTATAGAAGCACTTTCGAATAAGGGCTCCCTGTGTAGTTGTATATTAAAAGTAGGTTGTAAACTACATTGGATGAACAAACCAAAATATTCAGTGTACAGTAGGAATTACATAGTTAGTAATAGTGCATTTTAATCTAGATTTTCACTAGATGGATAGATTCTCCAGTCATGGAGAAGGTAAGTTGATAACTAATTGAGATGAGAGAAATGTTCATTTGTTCTATTACTCTAATGATTTTAACAATGGCATGTTTCCCAAAATGTGTTGTATGTCTTAAATAATCTATATGAAAGCAAGAAATTAAACACAAGTTAATATAATGCAAACACAAGCATAAAAAGGAAAAAACCTGAAACTATAAAGATGTGTGTATGTGTTAAATAATTTTATTGAAGAACAGTTAGTCAAGAATAATTGCACTGGTATTTTTTGGCTTAAACTCCTGGACTACAGATAGTATTTACAAGTGAAGAGAGGGAGCAAAAGAGGGAGGTGTGAGGTAGGGAAGAAGAGGGCATAGACATTGGAAGGTGGGGGATGGTTGAATATTATTTATTCATTCAAGGTAGGTATCTAAATATAGAAATTGGAACTCTTAGCAAGATCAGGGCTAGAGATTTAAATGTCATCAAAGGATATTGGAGAGCAGAGATCCTTGTAGTGAGGGGTTGGGGGACTATAGAGAGAAAGAAGCAGTTTACAAGGAGTCTGAGACACTCAGAATATATGCATGGCTGATAGTCTGCACACCATAGGGCCTCAGACATAGTGAAGGATTATCATTTTAGTCTTCAAGCCTGGATTTTAAATGCATAAAAATATTCTACAAATCTTAACATTTTGCCATAAAAACGTAGTTGGATGAGTAAATCTGAGTGTGCTTATAAAGCCTGAGTGTTTACATCATTTATCAACTATTTTTAATTCATTTTGACAGAACACATTATTAAAATAGCTCAGAATAGCGACATGTTTCAAATGCTCAACACCTCCTTCCATTACTGCAGTTTTTTCTCTGAGGGAACAGCCTATCAATCAAGAAGAGACAGCAACAGTAAATAATTATTCTTATTAAAATACCTCTAACACCTGAAGGGCGTGACTACATAATTTTCTATTTCTTTTTAGAGTTGTTTGTTTATATCAACCTGTCTTCCCTATTCAATTATTCTTGACATCCTAGGGGGAAAGGTGAGAATGAATAGTTGTTCTTTTTTTAAGATCTTCTATACTCAAGGCTGAAAAATACAAATATTAATAGGTGATCTGGCTAATGAGCACACTCAAAGGCATCTGCTTTTATATTCCCAGAAATATTAGTTACCTCTTTTGTGACAGTGACACAGGTTTGCTCTAGAGGTTAAAGAGAAAATGAGAACATTCTAAATATAGAAGCAAAATTTTTGTTCTTCAATATCAGCTGCTATACTTTCTAATAGAACAGGGACAGCCCTCTGCACATTTGTCCATAGTGTGTATAAAGCCACAGGTTTTAATTGGACCATCTAGAAGTATTTTATGTACTTTACAGAAGCATTTGCAATAGCTGACTAGGTGAGAGTTCATGCCTGACAGAGGTGAGTGACATTTCACCCATACCCTCACTTCAGCCTTTGAAAAGTGTTTGCTCTGTGGCTTCAAAACCACCCTTCTCTCACTCAGACTCCTCTCCTGCCTTTATGATCACTACTTTGTAAACTTCAAGTGGGACTTTTGTCCCTCCCCTGACCTACAACCCAGCACTTGACTTACTGTTTCCTCAAGATCTGTCTGGATGCTTGGTCCATTCTCATTTGATGTTTTCTTTGGGCCTATGTTATCCACACCTCATGGCTCCAGCCCTGTCTCGTGCTGATGACCACCATCTGGTAGACTGCAGAATTATTTCCAAGTACCCATTAGCTATACCGGCATGAACACCCCAGATTTAATACAACTGGAGAGAAATATCCAATCAAGCATGCACTGTGGCTTGCATGTGCCTCTTTCTCAGATTACTATCCAAAGTTTTACCATTTTGGATAGCTTTGGACTCTATTCATTATCCCAAGTCATAATCCAGAGTGACATTAATCTTCTCTTTCTCTGTTTCTTGCCAACCTAAGTTGGTTATGAAAGCCATTTCGACTTTTAAGTTCTGTTATGACCTTTCAACCTAGTTGTAATATGCAAAAATTAAAAGCAAAGAGAGGGGAAAGCATCGCGATACCAGGCCCAGATAACTTTTCCTCTTGAGATAAGGTATAGCAGCTAATTCCTAGATTGAATTTTCCTTTCTTACAAACACTGATATCCTCAATTCCCCTCTGTCAGCTCCACACCACTTAATTACTCTGGAGGCTGATGAATTTGTTTAGCACCTAACTCAGGACCAAGGCTCTGGATTTTCACTGAATTAGTTATTAATTCCAAAGGAATTGTTTCACCATCTTTATCCTAATTTCTGCCATGCAGAAAGCCAGGGTCATAACAAAACACTTTGACAGTGGCACATTGGAAAACACACAATGTTCATTTCCCAGAGGCTGGAGATACATGAGTTCCAACATAAGAATCAATGATAAGAAGGCAGGAATGAGAATGGAGAGACAGCTAAGCAATTAAGAGCACTGGCTGCTAATGCCGAGAAATCCAATTCAGTTCCTAGTACCCACAAGGTGGCTCACAGCCATCTATAACTCCAATACCAAGGTATTTGTTGCCCTCTTCTGGCCCTTGTGGGCACCAAGCATGCATAGGGTACACATACATGCATGCAAACAAACACTCATACATAAAAAATAAAAATAAGGGAAAGGTAAGGATGGCACAGGAGTGTCTGCCTGCATGTAAACACACATGCTGTGGCTTGCATGAGGAAGTCGGAGGATAACTCGCATGAACTGGTTCTCTTCTTCCACTATATGCATTCCAGGGGTTGAGCATGGGTCATCAGGCTTGGTGTTTTGTACCTTTTCAGGCTGAGCCTTCTACCCAGCCAGATAATAGACACTTATAATCCCAATACTGAGGATGCAGAGAGGTAGTTTGCTGAGGCCAACCGCTAGCTAGCCTAGCCCAGCCTAATGGGGAAACTCTGGGCTGTTGAGAAACCCTATCTTAAAATGGAGGTAGGTCAGCATTTCTAATTCTGAAGTTGTTCTCTGGTCTCCACATTCATGCACACAAATAATCATATGTAGATGCACTAATATGTCCTCATGCATGAAAGAACACAGATATACACAGACACAGACACACACACACACACACACACACACACACACACACAGAGTGAGGGGAAGGGAAGAAGAGAGGAAGGGAGGGAGGGAGGGAAGAAGGGAAAGAAGGAGAGGAGAATCAGAAGTTTCTAGATATTTAGCTTTTGGATTATTTTGTATAAATTTAAGAATGTCAACATTTGTATAGAAACTGTTCCCAGATAGGGCGGTGGCTATGGTTTAGTTGGTGGAATGGCTACCTAAAGACTTGGGTTTGATCAGTAGTACCACTTCAAGTGCATCAGTACCGAAGTGATAGAAAAATACATGAACCAGACAAAGACTGTAAAACTCTAATTAAGAGTTGGGGGTAAAGAGAGATGCCACACCCCTGATGCCTCAACAACATGGCTGCCACAACAAGACCCAAACCATAGCAACACCAGCAGACATGCTAACATGTAAGGGACACATCTCATGGACTCTGTCCTCAGACAAAGAGCCACAGGCAACTAAGCAATGTCGAGAAAAGGAGTTTTTTCCCAGGGTTGAGTGCCCTAATTTGTCATTCAATTCTGATTGGTCAACCTAATTTATGCATATACATTATATATATGTGTGTGTGTATGTGTGTGTGTGTGTGTGTGTGTGCAACAATAATCAAAGAAAAGAGACATGGATTTGTTTTTTTTTCTAAAGATTTTTTTTATTTTATTTATTTATTTTTTTAATTTACATTCCAAATCATTTCCCCTTTCCCGTTTCCTCCCTCCCCGAAAGTCCCATAAGCCCCCTTCCCTCCCTCTTTTCTCCATTCAACCCCCTCTCCTTTCTCTGTCCTGGCATTCCCCTACATCCACTCTTTCCAGGACCAGGGGTCTCTCCTTCCATCTTAGAAATCTGTTGATATGCGAATTGTGTCTAGGGTATTCCGAGATTCTGGGTTAATATTCCCCTTATCAGTGACTGCATACCATGTGTGTTCTTTTGTGATTGGGTTACCTCACTAAGGATGATATTTTCAAATTCTGACCATTTGCCTAGGAATTTCGTGAATTCATTGTTTTTAATTGCAGAGTAGTATTCCATTGTGTAGATATACCACATCTTCTGAATCCATTCCTCCGTTGAGGGACATCTGGGTTCTTTCCAGCTTCTGGCTATTATAAATAAGGCTGCTATGAACATAGTGGAGCATGTGTCCTTATTGCATGCAGGTAAAGCCTCTGGGTATATGCCCAGGAGTGGTATAGCTGGATCCTCCGGGAGTGTCATGCCCAGTTTTCTGAGGAACCGCCAGACTGCTTTCCAGAGTGGTTGTACCAGCTTGCAATTCCACTAGCAGTGGAGGAGTGTTCCTCTTTCTCCACGTCCTCGCCAACAACTGCTGTCTCCTGTGTTTTTGATCTTAGCCATCCTGACTGGTGTGAGATGGAATCTCAGGGTTGTTTTGATTTGCATTTCCCTAATGACTAAGGATGATGAACATCTCTTTAGGTGCTTCTCAGCCATTAGATATTCTTCAGGTGAGAACTCTTTGTTTAGCTCTGTACCCCATTTTTTAATAGGGTTACTTGCCTCTCTGGAGTTTAACTTCTTGAGTTCTTTGTATATATTGGATATTAGCCCTCTGTCGGATGTAAGGTTGGTAAAGATCATTTCCCAGTTAGTTGGTTGCCGCTTTGTCTTTTTGACAGTGTCTTTTGCCTTGCAAAAACTTTGTAATTTAATGAGGTCCCATTTGTCTATTCTTGATCTTAGAGCATAAGCTATTGGAGTTCTGTTCAGGAAATTCTCCCCTGTGCCCATATGTTCAAGGTTCTTCCCTAGTTTCCCTTCTATTAGTTTCAGTGTGTCTGGTTTTATGTGGAGATCCTTGATCCACTTAGAATTAAGCTTAGTGCAAGGAGATAAGAATGGGTCAATTTGCATTCTTCTGCATGTTGACCTCCAGCTGAGCCAGCACCATTTGTTGAAAAGGCCATCAAAGATCAAGTGACCATAGGAGTGTGGATTCATTTCTGGGTCTTCAATTCTGTTCCATTGATCTACATGCCTGTCACTGTACCAATACCATGTGGTTTTTAACACTATTGCTCTGTAGTACAGCTTGAGGTCCAGGATACTTATTCCCCCAGAGTTTCTTTTACTCTTGAGAATAGTTTTAGCTATTCTGGGTTTTCTGTTATTCCAGATGAATTTTTGAATTGCTCTTTCTAACTCTGTGAAGAATTGAGTTGGGATTTTGATGGAGATTGCATTGAATCTGTATATTACTTTTGGTAAGATGGTCATTTTTACTATATTAATCCTGCCAATCCATGAGCATGGCAGATTTTTATATCTTCTGAGGTCTTCTTCAATTTCTTTCTTCAGAGACTTGAAGTTCTTGTCATACAGATCTTTCATTTGTTTGGTTAGAGTCACACCAAGATACTTAATATGGTTTGTGGCTATCGTGAAGGGTGTTATTTCTCTTACTTCTTTCTCAGCCCCCTTATCCTTTGAGTATAGGAAGGCTTCTGACTTGCTCGAGTTGATTTTATATCCGGCCACTTTGCTGAAGTTGTTTATCAGCTGTAGGAGTTCTCTGGTGGAGTTCTTTGGGTCGCTTATGTATACTATCATATCGTCTGCAAATAGTGATAGTTTGACTTCTTCCTTTCCAATTTGTATCCCTTTTACCTCTTTTTGTTGTCTAATTGCTCTAGCTAGAACTTCAAATACTATATTGAAAAGATATGGAGAGAGAGGGCAGCCTTGTCTAGTCCCTGATTTTAGTGTGATTGCTTCAAGTTTCTCTCCATTTAGATTGACGCTGGCTACCGGTTTGCTGTAAATTGCTTTTACTATGTTTAGAAATGGGCCTCGATTTCCTGATCTTTCCAAGACCTTTAGCATGAAAGGATGCTGAATTTTGTCAAATGCTTTCTCAGCATCTAATGAGATGACCATGTGGTTTTTTTCTTTGAGATTGTTTATATAGTGGATTACATTGATGGATTTCCTTATATTGAACCATCCCTGCATCCCTGGGATGAAGCCTAATTGATCGTATTGAATGATCGTTTTGATGTGTTCTTGGATTCGGTTGGCAAGAATTTTATTGAGTATTTTTGCATAGATATTCATAAGAGAGATTGGCATGAGATTCTTTTTCTTTGTCGGATCTTTGTGTGCTTTTGGTATTAGTGTAATTGTGGCTTCATAGAACGAGTTGGGTACTGTCCCTTCTGTTTCTATTTTGTGGAACAGTTTGAAGAGTATTGGTGTTAGGTCTTCTTTGAAGGTCTGATAGAATTCTGCACTAAAACCATCTGGACCTGTGCTTTTTTTGGTTGGAAGACTTCCAATGACAACTTCTATTTCTTCAGGGGTTGTAGGATGGTTTAGATGGTCTATTTGATCCTGATTTAATTTTGGTATTTGGTATCTGTCGAGGAAATTGTCCATTTCCTTAAGATTTTCTAGTTGTGTTGAATACAGGTTTTTGTAGTAGGATCTGATGATTTTTTGAATTTCCTCAGTTTCTGTTGTTATCTCTCCCTTTTCGTTTCTGATTTTATTAATTTGGATACTATCTCTGTGCCCTCTGGTTAGTCTGGCTAAGGGCTTATCTATCTTGTTGATTTTCTCAAAGAACCAACTCCTCGTTTTGTTGATTCTTTGTATGGTTTTATTTGTTTCTACTTGATTGATTTCAGCCCTGAGTTTGATGATTTCCTGCCTTCTACTCCTCTTTGGTGTATTTGCTTCTTTTTGTTCCAGGGCTTTCAGGTGTGCCATTAAGCTGTTAGTGTATGCTGTCTCCCGTTTCTTTTTGGCGGCACTCAGGGCTATGAATTTTCCTCTTAGCACTGTTTTCATTGTGTCCTATAAATTAGGGTATGTTGTGCCTTCATTTTCATTAACTTTCAAAAAGTCTTTGATTTCTTTCTTTATTTCCACCTTGACCAAGTTATCATTGAGTAGAGCATTGTTCAGCCTCCATGTGTACGTGGGTTTTCTTTTGTTTTTGTTGCCATTGAAGACCACCCTTATTCCATAGTGATCTGATAGGAGGCATGGGATTAGTTCGATCTTCTTATATCTGTTGAGGTCTGATTTGTGACCAATTATATGGTCGATTTTGGAGAAGGTACCATGAGGTGCTGAGAAGAAGGTGTATTTTTTAGCTCTAGGATGAAATGTTCTATATATATCTGTTAGTTCCATTTGGCCAAGGCTTCAATTAGATTCACTATGTCCCTGTTTAGTTTCTGCTTTCCTGAATGATCCATTTCAGAGAGCGGGGTGTTGAAGTCACCCACTATTATTGTGTGAGGTGCGATATGTGCTTTGAACTTTAGTAAAGTTTCTTTTACGAATGAGGGTGCCCTTGCATTTGGAGCATAGATATTCAGAATTGAGAGTTCTTGATGGTGGATTTTTCCCTTGATCAGTATGTAGTGTCCTTCTGTGTCTTTTTTGATGACTTTAGGTTGAAAATCAATTTTATCTGATATTAGGATGGCTACTCCACCTCGTTTCTTGGGGCCATTTGCTTGTAAAATTGTTTTCCAGCCTTTTACTCTGAGGTAGTGTTTGTCTTTGACACTGAGGTGCGTTTCCTGCATGCAGCAAAATGCTGGGTCCTGTTTACGTATCCAGTCTGCTAGTCTATGTCTTTTAATTGGGGAATTGAGACCATCGATATTAAGAGAGATTAAGGCATAGTGATTATTGCCATCTGCCATTCTTGACGCTATCTTTATGTTTGAGTGGTTATCTACTTTTGGGTTTGATTCAAGAAGGTTATTATCTCATTTTTTCCAGGGTGTTGTTTCTCTCCCTGTATTGGAGGTTTCCACCTATTATCCGTTGCAGGGCTGGATTTGTGGAAAGATATTGTGAAAATTTGGTTTTATCATGGAATATCTTGGTCTCTCCATCTATGGTGATTGAGAGTTTTGCTGGGTATAGTAGTCTAGGCTGGCATTTGTGCTGTCTTAGTGTCTGCATGAGATCTGCCCAGGATCTTCTGGCTTTCATAGTCTCTGGTGAGAAGTCTGATGTGATTCGGATAGGTCTTCCTTTGTATGTTACTTGGCCCTTTTCTCTTACTGCTTTTAGTATTCTTTCTTTGTTTAGAACATTCGGTGTTTTGATTATTATGTGACGGGAGGTATTTCTGTTCTGGTCCAGTCTGTTTGGAGTTCTGTAGGCTTCTTGTACGTTCATCGGCATCTCTCTCTTTAGGTTAGGGAAGTTTTCCTCCATAATTTTGTTGAAGATGTTTACTGGCCCTTTAAGTTGCAAATCTTCACTCTCATCTATACCTATAATCCTTAGGTTTGGTCTTCTCATTGTGTCCTGGATTTCCTGGATGTTTTGGGTTACACGTTTTTTGCATTTTGCATTTTCTTTGACTGTTGAGTCGATGCTTTCTATGGAATCTTCAGCACCTGAGATTCTTTCTTCCATCTCTTGTATTCTATTGTTGATGTTTGCATCTATGACTCCTGATTTCTTCCCAAGGTTTTCTATCTCCAAAGTTGTCTCCCTTTGTGATTTCTTAGTTGTTTCTACTTCCTTTTTTAGTTCCTGGATGGATTTGCTGAGATCCTTCACTTGTTTGTTTGTGTTTTCCTGTATTTCTTTAAGGTATTTTTGCATTGCCTCTTTCAGGATTTCTTCCTGATGACCCACGTTCTCCTGCATTTCTCTGAGCGATTTTTGTGTTTCCTCCTCATGGGAATCCATCTGTTGATCCATTGTCTCCTGCATTTCTTTAAGCAGTTCTCGTGTTTCCTTTGTAAGGGCATCTAACCATTGATTCATTTCTTTAAGCAATTGTTGTGTTGCCTCCTTATGGGCATCCGTCTGTTGACCCATATTCTTCTGCATTTCTTTATGCAATTTTTGTGATTCCTTTGTGAGTGCATCTACCCGTTGATTCATCTCGTTAAGCGATTTTTGTGTTGTCTCCTTGTGCACCTCCATCTTTTGATCCATGTTCTCCTGCATTTCTCTAAGCAACTTTGTGTTTCCTTTGTAAGGGCTTCTAACCGTTGATTCATGGTCTCCTGTAATTCTTTATTAGATTTATTTGTGTCCTTCTTGTGATCCTCTAATAGGATCATGAGAAGTGATTTTAAATCCAGATCTTGTCTTTTGGGTGTGGTGGGGTATCCAGGACTTGCTGCTGTTGGAGAGTTGGGTTCGGATGGTCCCATATTACTTTGATTTCTGTTAGTAACATTCCTACTTTTGCCTTTTGCCATCTGGATACCTCTGATGTTAGTTGGTCCTGCTGTCACTGGCTGTTGGCTGGACCTCCTGTGAGCCTGCAAAGCTATTTCTGCTCCCCCCCCCCCGGTTTACCAGGATTCCCCTGGCACAGATTTCTGGGGCCTGCCCTGCTCCTGAGTGACTTTGGAGCCCTGATGTGCCTTGCCCCAAGTGATGTTATATTGGGGAGTCCTTGCACATCCAAAGGCTCAGCCTAGTGGATTCCTGGAGCAGAAGTCGCCAAAGGGAGGCTGGTAGGCTCCTGCCCTGTGCAGGGGTGTGTGATCGCTCCTAGAGTGGGGGGGGGTAGGGGGCGTCCCTCTGCCAGGCAGAAGTCCCACAGCAGAGCTAGCACGCTGGTTACTGCAGATCTGCCCAGCTCTTGGGAGCCACGTACACACAATCCGCCCGAGACCCAAGCGATATTACGCCTGTCTGTCTCAGAGCCTGGCAGTCCCAACTTCCTGGACACTGGAGCAAAGATGGCGGAGTGCACTCTGCACTCTCTCCGTGGCGCTGCTCACCCTGCAGAGGCGATGGCCTGCAGATCTGGCACCCAGAGGACCACAGCGCTGTCCCGTTCTTGGGCGCAGGCGGAAGCCCCAACAGGCCGTGTCCCAAGTGATGTTATATTGGGGGGAGAGCCTGGGTACCTGTCTCTTCAGTGCAGTCTGCGGGAACAGAGGTCGCGGAAGGGAAGCTGGTAGGCTCCCGCCCAGTGCGGGGTTCCTCTGCCAGGCAGAAGTCCCACAGCAGAGCTGGCGCGCTGGTTACTGCAGATCAGCCCAGCACTTGGGAGCCGCATACACACAAGCCGCCCGAGACCCAAGTGATATTATGCCTGTCTGTCTCAGAGCCTGGCTGTCCCAACTTCCCGGCCATTGGAGCAAAGATGGCCAGATTTATTTATTTTATGTAAGGACACTGTAGCTGTCTTCAGACACACCAGAAAAGGGTGTCAGATCACTTTACAGATGATTGTGAGCCACCATGTGGGTGCTGGGATTTGAACTCAGGACCTTTGGAAGAGCAGTCAGGTGCTCTTACCCACTGAGCCATCTCTCCAGCCCAGAGGCATGGATTTGTGAGAGAATAGGGAACACAGCAAGGATTGGGTTGGAGAAAGAAAATAATGCATTTACTTTTGTTTATATATTGTGCTTTCTGGCTTTGAGTTTTTACAGTATTTCTTGGTATGTGGATGTATATGTCTCTGCATAGACATGTGTTTCTTGTGCTTTCTCTTTGGCTTTCGTTTTTCCTGTTCTTTTGGTTTGTCTTATTCTGGTTTGGTTTTATTTTATTTTATTTTATCTTGTTTTATTTTTCTAGATCCCTGATTAGTTTCTAATAAGATAGAGCAAGAAAGCTTGTGGATGTGGGGTGGGGCAGGAGGTGGGAAGGATTTGGGAGGAACTGGGGAGAGAAAACCATAATCAGAACATACTATATGAAAAAACTGTTTGCAATAAAGCAAACTCTTCTAGGCTAAAAAACACTAAAGAAATGAAAAACAAGTCATGATTACATCTAGCCTGATTAATTTTAGAGAATTTGAGGGGAAAAAAAATCATGAAGTGGACTTTAACTTGAGGAACCCTTTGCAAAGTGTGTAGGATTTAGAGAAAGAGACATGTAGTGCAGAGATGATACCGAATAGTAGGAATATTTTGAATGAAGTTTGAAGCAGGAAAACCAGGAGTGCAGTCATTATGGAGGGTGGGTAGTGTGGATAGGAATGACTACCTGGAGACACTGCTGGAAGGGAAGTCTGAGGTCATCTGGTGATGGCACCCTCCTCCACATGACAATGGGCACAAATGATTCCTTTTGCTGGTGGTCCACCATGTTCTCCATCCTACACTCCTATGCAGCCACATACAACCAGATGTGCTGTCTGGATATAATGAGGGTCTTTGTAGCAATGTCAAAATTAACTTGGTCAGTCAATGGAGACATCATTTGTTGACTATCTGGTATACAAAGGTCCTGCCCCAAACAGTGTGCTTCCCCATGTATTTGTCAGTATACAGGCAACTCAGAGAGAGAATGAGCAGGATTCTAGCTCAGGAATCTAGCTGCTGCTCTCCAGTAGCCCCAACGGGACTAGTTTTCATATCTTTGACACTTTTCTTTATGAGTTCTCATAGAAACATGATATCAATCTTTAATTTAAATCAATATCCCCCACACAACATTTTTCAGCTGTCCCTAGTGTGGACTGATGGCTGGATGTCAAAACTGAACCATTGAGAGTGTCTCTGTGCAACATCCGAACCCTGTGCTCCACCTGTGAACCCTCTCTGAGCCAGCTTAAGCCAGGAAGAGCCATTGTATCTCAGCTAACAGTCTTCACTGTGAGGTTCACTTGCCCCTGGAAAAACCTAGAAATATGTAATGGTTGAGTGAGGGGTGGATATACAGGGTAGGTACATGTGCAGATATGAGTCTTTCATTGGCTTTTCCATCTAGCCCATGATCTTGACTTTTTATCAGTTTCTTCAATTTGTCTATTAACTTCACCTAAGTACTAAAATTCACTTAACTGGAGAAATGGATAAAGGTTACAATTTATGGTTCTCCAAGTAACTTGTAAACATGGGCTGGTAGGAAATGAAGGTGCTATCCAATGGTACTCGGCTGGCTTATCTTGGTGTGGAAACTCTTCCAGTGAGCTGGAAAAAATGACATCTGAGTCTTACTATTCCCTTATCTCACACCTAGGGTAATAATTCAGCCTTACAGGCACACCATACATAGAGAAAGGTCACTATCAGTTCCTTCATAAATAATAACTGCAGTATCTTTTATTTAATACTTTAGGGTATGAAGAACTCTGCTGACCTCTGGCTCCCAGTGACACCCAGGAACTGTCACTGGGAACCCTAGAATAAATGAAGCACCCTTTCCTAAACACAGATGCCCATGTGTATCCCCCAGAGTGAATAAGAGGCCACAGAATCGGGGCTACAAGGTTACAGCTAGTTTTAGAGTAGTTTTAGTAGAGTCTCTTGAATAAATGTTTACCTGTACTCTCTATGACCTTTAGATCATTCCTTAAGAATTAAAATGATGTTTTCACAATGTTTGCTAACTTTTCTTACATTTCTACAGATCTGGTTCTCAGAGATCCACACACTCCCCTAACAGACCTGGAACTGGGTCCTTTCATGAATAAAGCAGGTAGTGCGCCTGAGAAATAGCATCTCATTGTTGTCTAAATCCAGCCAACTATGAAGAGAATTGCAATTTTTGCAGAAAGAAAAAGCAAAAAAAAATGAAAAACCAAAAAAGTTAGGGGTTCTAAAATATGAAGTTTGACTTCAGAATTCTCTTGTGTTAATAGTATTCTAAAAACATTTAACAGGTTCCATGCAGTGTCCAAAGCATGTGCTAAACATTACTGTATCCTACCAACTCCTTAATTGTCTTAAGGATCTCTTTTCAAAATAAGCCCACAAAATGAACCATAAAGTGCACCCTCTGGTACTATGCAAATTGTCTTGTGATGTAGTGTTTAGCTGAAGATGCTTAGAGGTAAAGGCATGCTAATAATGACAGATACTGGGTACCTAAAGCTGGCTTGTTCTTTGTCTCACTAATTATACATGAGGCCATACTATCTATGTTTGCCATTCCTGTATTCCAACATAATCACGTCCCCAACCTACAGAAAAGAAAAAAAAAGGAGACTTGAACTCTGTACATCCAGAACTTTTATGTATTTTGAACCAGAAAACAGTGGATTGGTATATATTCACTAAGGAAATTTCACTACAGTTTCTAATAGCATTGATACATAATCAAAGGTAGAACCCAGCACGCACACACACACACACACACACACACACACACACACACACACACACACACAGAGAGAGAGAGAGAGAGAGAGAAAGAGAGACAGAGAGAGAGAGAGAGAGAGAGAGAGGGAGGGAGAGAGAGAGAAAGACAGAGAGAGAGGGAGAGAGAGACAGACAGACAGACACACACACACCTACAATTAAGAATTATAATTCTTCTCACAAATACCAGAGTGACTGGAAATGCATGAGCTCAAAAATTTCTCTTTACAAAAGCTTCTTCATTGTTCTTGGCTTTGTAGTATTGAAGGAGAGCGAGACTCTGTTTAATAGGTGAGAACAGCCTATTTTTGTTGCATACACACACATACATTGGTTCACTCTGGCCCTCAGTGTGGGTTCTGTTAACTCAGCAGATTGCTACTGTCCTGAAACTCTATGAAAACATGTTCTGTTAGATGACCTAAGAGGAAAACGGTGTGAAGATATATTTTTGGTTTACCTTGGCAATGTCAAAGAGAATTCATCAATCAATGTCACAGGCTCTTAGCTACTCAACTTTATGCAGTTTTTCTTCTGGCAGCCAGTTTGTCTGAGTAGATGCCCTTTTCCTGTCTAACCCGAACGTCTTATTCTTTACATAGTAAAAATCACTTTGATTTAAAGCACTTATAAAGAAAAGAATCAAGCCCTATTCAGATGCCAGGACACCAACATGGGGGGTAGCATCCTGAACGTTCACTGTGTTCTTAGGTTAAGAAAGCACTTTACGAAATTAGTCAATGATGAGCAATTAAGAAATTGCTGAAAGAAAGATCTACAGGACACGCCAGACAAGGCAGAAACAATGGATTCCTGCAGGTAGAAAAACTTGCATCACATTATTTGAGACCAAGAAAGCAATAAGTGGTTTATTATAATAAATAATATTTGTATGCAATGCATTAAAAATATGAAGTGAATTGATCTGACAGTTTCTGTCAGGTTAACCAAAATATATTTTGGTGCATTTTCCTCTTAGGTCATCTAACAGAATCAGTTTTCATGGAGTTTCCAGACAGTTTGATAATTATAGAAAATGTATACAGGCTGAAAGCGCACTTGAAAACAATTGTGGAATGATTTCTCTTTGATTGCTTTTATAGTTGCCATGTTGTTTTAATGGTATCAGGTCTCACAATGCCATCCAAGCTGGCTTGAAAATCCTCCTGCCTCGACCTCTCCAGTCACAATCAACCCTTTTCACTTGTCTCTTGTGTCTAAGCATAGTGTGTCGTTAATGGCAAGAACACTGTTAAGCATATTAATCTTTAGAGTTTTACAATGCAATGAAGCAATTATTATGCACTGTCTGTAACAGACATGAAGTTTAGAGGCAGATAGGTGGAGGGATGGCTTCCTGGCTGTTGCTGCATTTGAAAGCTCTCTACCTATGAACATCATTTATTAGGGTTTCCAGACTGCCCATTGTTTCTTTATGCCTTGATGATAAATGAGATGATTGACTGTATGCAGTACAGTACAGCAACTGGTCTGTTTCTTTTTCAATGGACAAAAAGTTTATCAGTAATAATGACAGAAGGTTCTGAACTGGTTTCCTGGACCAAGAAACTTTGTGTGGCTCTTAGTTTCCCAGCAAACAAGTCGCTGGACTAGGGGTGGGAGGCAGGGCTGCATCACCCAGGGACACTCCCTTCCCTTAGCTAGGTAAGTGGCTGTTGAGAGATTTCAGAACTATATTATTATTTCTTTCAAGTGCTTTTCTGGGAATGTTTCTGTTATTACTGTCTGCTATGATCAACTGTGACCGTTCGAGTAATGCCTCCCTCTATGAAGTATTTTTACTGGTACTTTGGCACCAAATTCTTATGGAAATATCATGAAGTTTCTGGAATTGTAGAGGAATGTGCAGTGCTGAAAGCTAATAGTTTGTCTGAGATCACATGGTGATAGAATTGGTACCTTAACTCAGATTTTTCAGTTAGTTACAAAGGACAAGAAATCCCATCCTGGCTATGTCAGCTTCTATTTCAGTTACTTTTCTATTGATATGACAAAATAGGAGTTCTAGGTTAGAGGCTGTCTGAGTCAGGTTTCTATTTCTGCACAAACATCATGACCAAGAAGCAAGTTGGGGAGGAAAGGGTTTATTCAGCTTACACTTCCACATTGCTGTCCATCACTAAAGGAAGTCAGGACTGGAACTCAAGCAGGTCAGGAAGCAGGAGCTGATGGAGAGGCCATGGAGGGATCTTTCTTACTGGCTTGCTACCCCTGGCTTGCTCAGCTTTGCTTTCTTATAGAGCCCAAGACTACCAGCCCAGGGATGGCACCACCCACAATGGGCCCTCCCTACTTGATCACCACAGCTGAATCTCATGGAGGCACTTCCCTAACTGAAGCTCCTTTCTCTGTGATAATTCCAGCCTGTGTCAAGTTGACACACAAAACCAGCCAGTACAGAAGCCATGATTGCAGAGCAAAGGCACGGCAGCAAGAGCGGCTGAAAACTCACATTTCACGTGCAAGCAAGAGGCAGAGTGCCCTGGAGATGTCATGAGGCTTTTGAGGCCTCAAAGCTCACTCCTGTGGCTTACTCCTCCAACAAGACCACACTTCCTAATGCTCCCCAAGCAATTCCACCGACAGCAGACTAACTATTCAAACATATGGGGGGCCGTTCTCATTCAAACCACCACACCTACTGAATAAAACATAATTGGGAAATTGAAATGCTATAATATTATGTCCATGATTTCTTAGAGATGTTGTTACTAAAATACACTACACTACATCTTTAAAAAATGGCCCCACTATTTGTTATTAAAATTAAGTTTTATTGAGACAGAGTCCCATCTATCCTGTTCATTCTAAACCTGTCCTCTTTCTATACACACACACACACACACACACACACACACACACACACACACACATACACACACACTCAAGGAGAGAGGGGGAGTCAGAGGCAGGTTCTAAGTAAATACAACAGAGAATCTATGGGTTGCAAACCCAAATACTTGGTTATTTTATATACAACATTTATCATCTGGTCTAAAGAAAAGGCAGCAATTAGGAAGTTAAACACCACATCTCTGGATTGATGGTTTAGTTTGAAGAACACAGAGTTGCATTTGAAGAATCTCTCAGAGCTTTTGCATTGTGTTGGGAAAACTTCACTCTCCAGGCAAGTCTTCAAGTGGTCTATCTCTCATCTCCATGATGTGGCTATTTTTCAATTAAGGATTTACTTATTGCTTATATTGACACTTTTTTCAGAATGCCCTTGTCATACTAAGTTCCCACATATCCTGCTGTTGTTTCAGGTAAATGTTTGGTTTTCCATTACTATCAGCCTCTCCTTATAATGTAGCCAGGCGTCGCACCAGTACCCTATGAAATCACAAGCTCCGTGGCATCTTCCATGATTTAAGTCTGATAAAACTAGACAGGTGCACTGCCAGCCCCCTCTTTCCCTCGGAAGAGTAAGGTGGCATCTTTTGCAAGAAAGATATTGGTTTCTGTGTGTCTCTAGCTCCTTTTCTCAAGGCTGTAATTACTGATGGTATTTTTAGTCATGTAAACTCTAATTTGCCTTCCTACTTTACTACAGCCTGCGAAACATGAACTTTTGGAAATGACAAAGGCTGTAGTGGGAGAAATTTCATATGTGTCTTATATTGCAAGGAGGGGTTCAAGCATGTGTTACACTATCAGAAGAGGAAATCAGGACCTCAGTAATTCAAAGATTTATGATAAGGAACATTCCCCAGTTTCTGGGACTTAGGCTTAAAGAAATTCTCCACCAGGGGGAATTATAAACTCACTCTAAGTTGTTGCTAATTTTGAAAAACAGACATACCTACATATAACAAAAGATTGAGTGTTAAAAACATTATCATGCTTGTAGTGGAAGAGAAATAATATAAAAATTTCCTCATCTCTGATATCTATTTTGTGATGCTGCAATAGAATGTCTGTTTACTTCCATAGTGGACTTCTATCTACTTTGCGAGGCATTGAATTATTGCCCAGGAGCGATGGTCGTGGTTGTGATACTCATAGCTTCTACCCTCAGGGCATTAAAAAAAAAAGTCTTGGCTTTGGAATACAATGATCTCATTTTTCCCTGATATCAATGATTGTCTCATGCTGAATATAAACTTGATTGGCAAGAATACATAGCCATTAATAGAAAAAGGAAGGGTAGAGGTGGGAGGGAAGTAGAGGGGGTATGGAGAAAGGACGGTAGGCATATACAATGACATCAGATTGTATTGAGGGTATTACTTCAAATAATTCTTACTAATTTTATTATGGATGGTAATATAGAACAGAAAACATAGATCTGAAATCACACTAATTTATATCCATTGCAGGTGTTTTGAACCAACAGATACTTTATTCATGCATATATTATAGAAATTTTCCTTTATGTATTTATTTTTAACTCATCAAAAATGCAACTCACTTGGGAAGAATTGTGCTTGACTTCATACTTGTCTACCTATCAAGTGATTTTTATAAAATGAATATAAGTCTCCATCGGTGTTACTATTGCCCCTTTCTTTTTCATTTTTAATTAGATATTTTCTTTATTTACATTTCAAATGTTATCCCCTTTCTGGTTTCCCCTCCGAAAATACCCTATCCCACTCTCCCCTTCCCCCTGCTCACCAACCCACCCACTCCCACTTCCCTGCCCTGGTATTCTCCTATACTGTGGCATCCAGCCTTCTCAGGGCCAAGGACCTCTCCTCCCTTTGAAGTCCCTTTCTACTTAGTGTTTCTGACCTGACTTTGTGCCTATGACCTTAATGTAGGAGAGCTGTCTCTTTCCTACTTGTCTCTCTCCTATATTAACTATGGGTCAATGAGGCCAAGGTTATTGGTTTTTTGGTTTTTTGTTTCTTTTTGGTACTGAAAACTTTAAATGATAATAAGAGTATCTGGTGGCATGGCATTTACTGAAATCACTCCCAGAGGCACTGAAGCTTGTAAACTTTCCCCCAGTTCTAACTTAATGCTTACATACTCGCACATAGGCATTCAGTCATCACCTTTTAGGCTGGCCCTTCCCAGTGTATGAGGTCTCATTCATGACCCCAAAGCTCTTCAGTCCTGACTCCATCCACCATCAGAATATAGAGTAATGTGAATTGCCAGCTTTGTTCTAGGATAGTAATTTATTCTAGAAAGACAGAAATCTCTCTCACATTACAAGGAGGGAAAGATTCCTTACTCTTCCATCAGTGAGCTGTGAGACGGTAGGTCAGACATTTAGGGGAATTTTCTCTTCTTTAAGATACTGAATTTTGACTAGATGCTCCTAAATTTCTTTTCCATGACTGGGAGCCTACAGTTCTCTGATTATCTGTTCTAGTCATTGCAAAAGCATATGGAGTTACCCCAAAATTTGGTAACATAAACCTTTCACTCTGTTTCCAAATTTTGTAGATCACATGTTCAGACACAGGACAAAATGAGTGGTTATCCCTGCTCAGAGCTGCATCTGGAAAACTCCAAGTCTGACTTTAGCAGGCATCAACTTAACTACAGGGAAATCTGATGGAGAAGTCATCTGAATGCTTACTCATCCTTGCGTCTGATTTCTGAAACTTCCAACAGCTGGGCCTCCTCTGTCTCTATGTGGCCTCTCCAAATGGACACTAGGATATGGGATCTTCAAGTGATCTAGACTTGTTATATGGTAGCATGGGGTTTCCGAGGAATGTGGCCCAAGACTCAAATAGAGGCTATGCTACATTAAGCCTACCTTCATAAATTATATCTTCTGTAAACACAGCACATCTAGATAAAGAATAAAAGAACACTGACCCAACATCCTGATAAGCATCCCTAATATACTGCAAAAAATGTGTGCAAGAAGGTGTACATTGCTGTCTGGCCCTAGGAGAAAATGTAAGGTAACCTTCAAAAGCAGCTTCTCAATATGCTTAGTTTAGTGTGGACATAATTAATTTACTTTGGTTCCTACCTTCTTGAATGTCTAGTATTAAGAACAATTCATAATACATTATAAAATATGATGAATAACAGTTATAGTAGATAGAAGTTCAGTTATCTGTAAGATGGGATGGAGGGGGGCACAAGGATGCCATAGTATGGTTCCATGACCTAAGAGCTGACATTGTAGATTCCTGTCTGGGAACCATGGAAGAACATCAGTCAGCAGAGAGAACTGTTCTTTCCCTCTACCTTTTTGTTCTTCTAGAGTCCTCAGTGGAATGAACAGTGCTCACCTGCATTGTGGAGTCCCAAAGGCTTTACTGAATTTACTAATTTAAATGCTAATATCTTACAGAAGCACCTTGTGAACAGTGCCGGCTAGTAGGGCATGCAATGACCAAGTCAAGTTTATCGGTACAATTAACTGTCTTGGCGGGGTTGAGCCATGTGATACATGGAAGTTTCTTAGCTGCTAAGCCTATAAATCCCTCCCTAGGTTTCGGGAGTCAATCAGGGTTTATTTTCATCATAGTTGAAAATACAGGTAGGTATTCTCTCTCCATGTGGCCTATGTACTTGACCTGACCTTAGCCAATCACATCCTCCTGTTCAGAACAAAGGAACTAAGAGAGAGGTAGTATAGAACCCAACATAGGCAGACAATATGCCAGTGTGTGGCTACAGTGCAAGTGGCAGTTGCCAATGTGACAACAGCAATGGGGCCTAAGCAGACCTCTGTGGCCTGAAACTTGGCTCCTGAGACTCCCATCTGTGCCTCAGGCTCTCAACAGCCATCGATGTCCCCTCCAGTTCTAGATCTGTTACCCAATAGCCAAGCAATGCACTCTTTTTCTGTGCAAGACAGAATTCATTTGGATTGTTTACAAATAAGAACATTCATAGCAGTAATAATTTGCTATGTAATCAACTTCTAAAAATAAAAATCAATAAATATCATTAGGGCACTTTGTGCCAGATACAATGCATGCCAGAGACACTGCCTCTCTTCACTAGAGGGCTTAGATATAGAGCACTTCTGGGGATGCATTCACAATACAAAATAAAATCCTCAAAACTGACCATCACCATTTTAAAACTCACTATTTCCAGAGATAGGTTGAGGGACACGAGAGTTCCAAATTTTTATACTTATAGATAATGAAAAAACAAACAAACAAACTCTGAAACCTCTTATTGTAGAATAAAAACATGCAAACCTAGGAGGGAAACTTTAAAACTGTGGCAAGAGCTTGAGAAATGGTTCAAAAATGGAGAAATTCAAAGAAGAAAGGAAGGAAGGAAGAGTGGTGGGAAAACAATAATTAAACACTTTTTTTTTTAAAGGTGTCTTCACCTTATGTAAAAGAAGAGAAAAAGAGCTGAAGCTACAGCTCCTGATTGTTCACCAAGTTATGGGAAACATTGATGAACTACAATGGCAAACTGGTATATATGGCTTGAATGTATTGACAAGCAAGCTAGACTGAAAGTGAAGGCAGGAGACCTTCCCAGCATCCTCTGAATTGTGCTGCTCTGTGCTTTCTGCAAACATTTAAAGAGGCCGCAAAGTTTCCTTACTGTCTTAGTCATGTTCTATTGCTGTGAAGAGACACCATGACCATGTCAGCTCTCATAGAAGAAGCCATTTAATTAGGCCTGGCTTACAGTTTGAGAGGTTTAGTCCATTATCATCACAGTGGGAAGCATGGTAACATGCAGGAAGACAAGATGCTAGAGTGTAGCTGAGAGTTCTATATCCAGATCCACAGGCAGCAGGAAGAGAGAGCCACAGGACCTGGTGTGGCCTTCTGAAACTGCAAAACCCATACCCTGGTGACATACTTCAACAAAGTCACACTTACTAACACTTTCTTTTTTATTATTATTATTTATTTTATTTTATTTTTTTAATTTACATTCCAAATAACTTCCCCTTTCCCGTTTCCTCCCTCCCCGAAAGTTCAAATAGCACTATTCCCTAAACGTTCAAATATATGAGCCCATGGGGATCATTCTTATTCAAACAACCACTGATATGGATTGCAAGGAATGCTATTCTCATGCATGGCTGCTATGGATTAATTTGTTCCCACCTGTTAAATAGGAAATGCCAATAGCTGTTACACTGAAGTTTTCAATGTACTTGTCTAAACCAGAAATTCTAACTTGGGAAATAAACCCATGAAGATAGAAAGTCAGAATCTGTAGGTAGCAATCTTCATGGCAGCAATAGAAATAAACAGACCAACAAATCAGGAAGCAAAATGGTTCCTACTAATCACAGAACTAGAGAACTGATGTGACCTTAGCCTACAACACAGGAAACAGTCACAATGAGGAGGAGGAGGAGGAGGAGGAAGAGAAGAAGAAGAAGAAGAAGAACAAGAAGAGGAAGAAGAAGAAGAAGAAGAAGAAGAAGAAGAAGAAGAAGAAGAAGAAGAAGAAGAAGAAGAAGAAGAAGAAGAAATAATAATAATAATAATTAATATTAATAATAATGCTGGCTGTTGTTGAAGTTACACTTCTAATAAGCCTGTAGTATAAAAGAAACAATCTAGATATTTTATTTACAAGCCAAATGCCTAAATTGAACAGATCCAGGCTATATTAACTTATTCCCCAGCTATAAAACCCCTTGTTACTTGCCATTTCTCCTGGCCACGTCGTAGTTCCGGTCTATTGAAGTTCCTCTACATCATCTGTCCTCTCCCCCTCCCTGCAACTTCCTCTCACATCTTCAGTCCCAACTTACTCCCTCACAGCCCCATTACAAGGTCTAGCCTTTTATTTAAAGACTATTTTTTTAAGGAGTTAAGCTGGGGAGAAGGTTCACAAGGCATCACTTGAGTATGTGAGCATCTGCTCACTAGGGGCAACCACACCTTGAGGAACTAGTTTTAACTACAGGATACAAGCAGCATCAGTCTGGCCCACCACAGCTGACACTGAGTCACTACCTTAGGAAATATCTAAGATGGGTTAGTATAACTAATGCTATATGATATGTCTTGTTTTATAAAGCACACAATGAACAGATCTCCCATACATGTGGGGAAGGTTTTCATTCTGTCTCCTCTCCAGGGCATGACTTGTTAACACCAAAGTCATGAAAGAAGGAGGTAGGCAGAAGATGGCGGAGCTATTGCTAGTCAGTGATGAAGAAAACTAAATGTCTCAATTTGATTCCATGGATGGTGGGGATTTTGTATTGTTTGGAAATAGGGAGAAATTAGTTAGACAAAAAGAATAGGCAGAAAATTCTAGGCAGATGCAGAAAGAGCCAAAGGCAAGTGCATATAATCCTAAAGTTACTTTAATGACTGCATTAAGGAGAAATTTAAATCTATTTATAAAAGTAATAACTGAGCGTTCTATGGTCTTACAGCCAGAATCCAACCAATTTTCCTTCATTTGAACCCCACAAAAATATTAAAATTTAAATGAATAAAACATAAAATATCTGAACTGAGAAATGAGTTGAAATTGAAAATAGAAAAAAAAAACCTTCCAAAGATAATTAAGAAAACACTGAATTTAAATTTTTCAAATGACTATAATGTTAATGTTTCTCAACTCTTCACCCACATAGCTTGTTGGGTAGCATTTAGAGACATAGAATCCCAGCTGCTTGTATGAGATTGACAGCTCAGTCTTCCAGTCTAGTGGCCGTGAATGTGAATAATTTGTGAATTCATACATCGTTCTAAATACACAGCAGAATCTATTTTGCAAGTGAACTCTGACACTGGCATGCAACTCAGGGAAAACAAACATGTCCCTAAGGGCTTAAAAGTGATGGAGACCGATTGCTCACCGTTCTGGACCTGAGGCCCTTGCTTAGAT
The DNA here is from genome assembly GCA_036184795.1 of Tokudaia tokunoshimensis. Lineage (NCBI taxonomy): Eukaryota > Metazoa > Chordata > Mammalia > Rodentia > Muridae > Tokudaia > Tokudaia tokunoshimensis. Next base: position 85,646,998 of record BTHU01000016.1, on the reverse strand, counting down.
AATATGTAACTGAATAGGGGCTTGTCTGTCTGATCCACAGTCTGATGACTGTCTAGCCCAGACCTCAGGAGACCCTGTCAATTTCCAAGCCAAGGTGACATTAACAAAGCATATGGTATAAAGTGCTGTCCTTTGAATTCCTTGCCTGGCTTGTACAGTTTGTTTTATGTTCTATAAGCATAACTTGTGATTTTATATTTTTATTAAATCAGTTTTCTTTCATCTAAAAATATAAAACAATCTACTTCTACTGGAACTGAGAGTACCTATGGATGTTTCTAGTAGTGACCGATAATCAAATGGGACTCAGCTAGCTGAGCCCTCAATACTTGAGCACACAGAAGGTGAGAATGTTCCTGCCTTACTGTTTAGTTAGGGTTTCTATTGCTATGATAAAATGCCATGTTCATAAACAACTTGGGGACAAAAGGGTTTATATCAGTTTATAACTCTCAGGTCAGACTCCAGTGTATAGGGAAGTCAGGGCAGGAACTCAAGGCAGGAATCTGGGGGCATGCAGAGGCCGTGAGGAATAACTGGCTTGCTCCTCCTGCTTTCTTGTAGAGCCCAGGACCGCCACCAGCCCAGAGGCAGCAGTGTCAACAATGAATAGGGCCTTCACACCCCAATCATTAATCAGTAAAACCACCACAGGCCTGTCTGATGAGGGCATTTCTTAAGGGTTCCTCTTCCAAAATGATGCTAGCTTGTGTTAAGTTGCCATAGAAACTAGCAGCCAGAGTTGGTATTTTTTATTTTTATTTTTTGGCAGGATCTCACTTTGTAGCCCTTCCTTCACCTATGTAGATCAGAATGGCCTCCAAATAGCAGAGTTCCACCTGCCTTTGCCTCTGAGTACTAAGGTGAAAGGTGTGTACCACCATCCCAGGCCAACCTAATCCTTTCAACAACCTTGAAACCAAAAAACAGAATGCAGTTCTAGGCTGCCTTGTAGTACCAGAAGAGATAGTGAAGAATCTCAGTCAAGCCTGTGACTTACACATTCAATGTCATACCTATGAAACTGAGTGTTGATTACATGAAGGCAGACAGGCATAAAAGTGTTTAGCACTACAGAGCAGGACACGTGATAAGGATATCAAAAGTTATTTAACCACAGAACAGGACATCAGAAACAATTCCATGCTCTCCTAAGCATTATCCCTCTGTTTTATGCTTAAACAGATGCTATTTTAAAAAATGGGTAAGTTTTGGAGGGATTAGCTACTCTGATATATCTAGACTCTAATGAGAATTTATTATGGATGAATGAATGTTCTTTTTGCTCTAAACAGCCCCACTACCTGAGAAATATGTCCCCCTTTGCATGGAGACAGAAATGAATGTATTTTGTCACTGTCAAAGTTATGTGCACAGAAGCAATCGAGCAGTAATTATAGCCCTGGTCTCAGGCTCTACTGCCTCTCACACCTGGGCCTGGGAGACTCTGGTCTCTGTTTTCTGAGGGCCTGGCATAGCTTTATATCTGGGGATCCAAACAGCTTGACAGAGGGTAATTGTATCACCTTTTAAAAAGAGCTAAATCTCAAAGAGGCACAAATTACTATTTTATACAAACTGAATTATTGTGTGCCAAGGTGAGACCCAGAGAGAAAGGTGGGGATAGAAGAATAGAAGGTGCCATTTGGTATAAAGGATGTTCTCTGGCTGGTGATGGAGTCAGATGTCCACAGGCACTGGGGGAGCAATGCATTGAACACTTCTCAGCGCAGGAGTATTTCTATAAAACGAGCTACATGCTGCTGAAAACCCAGTTCTAGGAAAGAAATGAGAGACAGAGCTGGAGCTGGAGACAGAGAGACAGAGAGACAGAGACAGAGGCAGGGAAGAGAGGAAGCAGAGAGAGAGAGATGCTCTTCTTCAGTTGTCTAGTTACATAGAGAGTTACCTGTCCTCACAGCTTTCTGGTTACTCTGTAGGTTTTTCCTTTGTTGACAGATGCTAAGGTGATTTTTCTTTGCCCTTCTGAATCATGCACTTTAAATCTGAGCCTCAGGAGCCTCCTGAATACAGAAAACATTTAAAGCTTTGTCCCATTTTGCCCCCACTTCGTATTTTGGTGATGAATTTCCTCCTCCTTCCCCATGTTCCAACTTAGTGAACCGTTATCTTTCTCAGAAAAGCTTCTGGAATTCTGAGGGGTGGCAGTGTGTCCTGGACACTCATTCAGTCTCACTTGGTGCTGATCCTAGGGGAGAGCTCACTGTGCTAAATTTGTGGAGTTCAGGGAAGGGACTGATCTTCTCAGTGGTAGACCCTCAGAGTTTTCTGTGGCAACCTTGCTATAAGCCCTTTCCAAAGACGTTCTAAATAGTGCACTCTTGTACATGCACACACACACATATGCGCACACACACACACACACACACACACACACATATGCGCGCACACACACACACACACACACACACACACACACACACACACACACACACACACATACACCATTACCATCAAGATTCATCTCTAGCAATCCCAGGGAGCTATTCTTTGTCAAGTTTACAAAGGATCACCTCAGTCTTTTCTGTCAGTGTCACACTTGACCTTAAGTCAATGCTGGCATCCCCTCTTTAAATAAAGCCTGTTGGGTGAGGGAGAAAAGGATTGATTTCTGTCTCCTAGTGGAGCCCAGCCAGAGAATCGACATGATGGTGTTCGTTTCCTGTTCTTCCCAAGGTGCAGAGGGTACAGTTGGTCCCAATGGCTTTCATGTAGCAAAGTTAACATCATAGTCAAGGTATACTCTGCTTAAAAATTTCATCATTTCACAGAAGACCTGTTTTTTGCTAAAGGGATTGGAAGAGAATGAGCTTTATCTTTCAAGGCTATTGGCTAAAGACAGAACCAGGAGCCGGGCCTGTAAGGAGCAGCCAGGGGCCTTCCTCTTTTGTTCTAACAAAGAACACATGGAGATGCTCACTCTTTTATACCTTATCTGTTTATGTCTACCTTTATATGTGCTGGTGATTTAGAGTCCCATCCTTTCGTGGTCTTGTGCTTTAAATATTATCTATGCCAAGAAGTTCAAACCCAAATGCTTGACAAGGAAGGTCACACAGATGCGACAGACACCAGGAGTGAAGAAAGCCAGCATCTGCCACTAATGTGATCCCCTGCCATTCATTGTGCTAAATGAAGAAAATGGTTCATGTAACACAAACACAGATGATGCTGAAAATATCATTTCGAGGCCTAGTATTTAAACTATCCAGAATAAGAAATCAAAGCATCGTATATTAAGTTCTCAGTTACTAAAATCTGATTGTCAACTAAAATTGCTGGATTATCTCATCCACCCCAAGTCCTGATGGCAAGCCGAGTTACACTATTTACAGCGTACAGTGCCAACCTTGGCCATGCTCCCACTGACAGGAAGAGATGTGAGCTTGTCTTTCCTTTCCTGGTGGAAACAACTGCTCCCAAGTCTGGCAGCTGCCAGGCTGGGTATATTTCTGCTCCTTCTGTTTGAGGTAGCAACACCCAAGGAAGTTCTAAAATGTGAATACCCCAGAGTTATTCTATGTTCCAATTGTTGTGATTCTGTTTTCTAGCAATCTCTTCCTTCCAAGTTACAATAAAAGAAGATAAGCAGTGTCGATCGACTTTACTTGCACTTTGACAGCCATTAAATTATATCCTTAAAACTGTTAGGTACAAATGGTTTTTGTTTGGAGACTTGTGACTTCTGATATGTTAATATAGTATATTTGTGTGTGGTGCATCATGACTGCTTTTAATGTCAACTTGCCACAAACTAGAATATCCTGAGTAGGGAGCCTCAGCTGCAGATGTGTCCTAAGTTCTTTGATTGATGTGGGACGACACAACCAGATTGCAGGCAGCATCTTTTGGTAGGACAAATCCGTATTGTGGGCAACATTTTTGGTAGCAAGCCAGATACAAATGGCATCAGAGAATGTAGATCAGATTCAATTCCTTGTGCTCACTTGGCCTTACCTCTTGCCCTAAGTTAATTTACCCTGATGCTACGGATGATTCCTCTTCTGAGGTCAGAGCCACCATTTCTTTCTAAGCTTTGATCAGCTTTGATTTTAAATCAGAGGGCCACAACTCCAGAAAACTTCCAGGATTCTGATGCCATATTGAGACTGCTTAGGTACCCAGGATCAGGGTGACTGAACAACTTTGTGGTTGTTACCTCCGCCTCACCCTAGTAAGAGACAGTCATTGTGGGATTACACTGAGTGTGGAGGTATCCACCCTCACAGACCAAAAGACTACCAGGTTCTCAGCTTTCAAGTGTGATTCCGCTCTAATTTTCAAGGTAATTTTTTATATGTGTGTGTGTGTGTGTTATATGTGTGTGTTTATAAATATATGTTATATATGTTATATATATTACATATACATACCTATATACATAAAGCCAGCTTTATATATGTGAATAAATATGTGAACACATATAAATGTATGAACATGTCATTGGAAATGGATTCTGACTACTACTCAGAAAGTTTCTTTTGGGACACACTGCTTTGATTTCCTGTACCTACATTGTCTCCTGTGAATTTTGGAGATAACAATAAATAGCTCATCTTTTTTTTTTCAAGAGATTTTTCAAAAGAACTGAACATCTGTCCCAGAGAAAATATTATAAAGAGTATGTTACCATGGCTAGTATTAGTCCTCAGTTTTCAGTGAACCAACCAGTATCCGCAGAGCTCCCAGGGACTAAACCACCAATCAAAGAGTACACATGGAGGGACCCATGGCTCCAGCTGCATATGCAGCAGGGGAAGGCCTTGTTGGACATCAAAGGGAGGCAAGGTCCTTGGTCCTGAGAAGGCTTGATGGCCCAGTATAGGGGAATACCAGGACAGGAAAGGGGGGGTTGTCATCCTTATAAAGTGTCTATTTTTAATCAAATTTGTCCATCAAATATTAGCCCTCAGTTTTCAGCTGGTTATCCTTATAAAGTGTCTATTTTTTTTTATTTTCTAAGTTTTTTTTTTATTTACATTCCAAATCATTTCCCCTTTCCTGTTTCCTCCCTCCCCGAAAGTCCCATAAGCCCCCTTCCCTCCCTCTTTTCTCCATTCAACCCCCTCTCCTTTCTCTGTCCTGGCATTCCCTTACATCCAGTCTTTCCAGGACCAGGGGTCTCTCCTTCCATCTTCTTAGAAATCTATTGATATGCGAATTGTGTCTAGGGTATTCCGAGATTCTGGGTTAATATTCCCCTTACCAGTGACTGCATACCATGTGTGTTCTTTTGTGATTGGGTTACCTCACTAAGGATGATATTTTCAAGTTCTGACCATTTGCCTAGGAATTTCGTGAATTCATTGTTTTTAATTGCAGAGTAGTATTCCATTGTGTAGATATACCACATCTTCTGAATCCATTCCTCCGTTGAGGGACATCTGGGTTCTTTCCAACATCTGGCTATTATAAATAAGGCTGCTATGAACATAGCAGAGCATGTGTCCTTACTGCATGCAGGTAAAGCCTCTGGGTATATGCCCAGGAGTGGTATAGCCGGATCCTCCAGGAGTATCATGCCCAGTTTTCTGAGGAACCGCCAGACTGCTTTCCAGAGTGGTTGAATCAGCTTGCAATTCCACCAGCAGTGGAGGAGTGTTCCTCTTTCTCCACATCCTCGCCAACAACTGCTGTCTCCTGTGTTTTTGATCTTAGCCATCCTGACTGGTGTGAGATGGAATCTCAGGGTTGTTTTGATTTGCATTTCCCTAATCACTAAGGATGATGAACATCTCTTTAGGTGCTTCTCAGTCATTAGATATTCTTCAGGTGAGAACTCTTTGTTTAGCTCTGTACCCCATTTTTTAATAGCGTTACTTGCTTCTCTGGAGTTTAACTTCTTGAGTTCTTTGTATATATTGGATATTAGCCCTCTGTCGGATGTAGGATCTGTATGACAAGAACTTCAAGTCTCTGAAGAAAGAAATTGAAGAAGACCTCAGAAGATATAAAAATCTGCCATGCTCATGGATTGGCAGGATTAATATAGTAAAAATGACCATCTTACCAAAAGTAATATACAGATTCAATGCAATCCCCATCAAAATCCCAACTCAATTCTTCATAGAGTTAGAAAGAGCAATTCAAAAATTCATCTGGAATAACAGAAAACCCAGAATAGCTAAAACTATTCTCAAGAGTAAAAGAACCTCTGGGGGAATCAGTATCCCGGACCTCAAGCTGTACTACAGAGCAATAGTGTTAAAAATCGCATGGTATTGGTACAGTGACAGGCATGTAGATCAATGGAACAGAATTGAAGACCCAGAAATGAATCCACACTCCTATGGTCACTTGATCTTTGACAAAGGAGCTAAAACCATCCAGTGGAAAAAAGATAGCCTTTTCAACAAATGGTGCTGGCTCAGCTGGAGGTCAACATGCAGAAGAATGCAAATTGACCCATTCTTATCTCCTTGCACTAAGCTCAATTCCAAGTGGATCAAGGACCTCCACATAAAACCAGACACACTGAAACTAATAGAAAGGAAACTAGGGAAGAACCTTGAACATATGGGCACAGGGGAGAATTTCCTGAACAGAACTCCAATAGCTTATGCTCTAAGATCAAGAATAGACAAATGGGACCTCATTAAATTACAAAGTTTTTGCAAGGCAAAAGACACTGTCAAAAAAACAAAGCGGCAACCAACTAACTGGGAAATGATCTTTAAAGTGTCTATTTTTAATCAAACTTTCCCATCAATCATTGAGAATCTATACTTACTACATCATTCTCTCATACCTTTTCTTCATCATCAGAAGGGAAAATAGGCAACTCAAATGGAGCAGTTGATTTCATTGCAGCACAGTTATTACAGTGTAAGGGTGAGTCTCACACGGCAGAGCTGTAGTTATTGATCAGAAACATAAAATAGCATAATCTCCTCCATGGAGGAGACATGATAAAAAAAAGTTCCCATTATGATATCTCCAAAACCTCATTCCACATCCCAGAATTATCAAGAAGAGCATGAAATAAACGCCATGGTGTGCTGCTGAGAGCACACTATTTGAGCAACAAGAGACTGTAGTTCACAACTCCACTATGAATTGACTTTTCGACTCCCAGAGCTTGGGGAAATCTGACCTTCTCACCATGCCTACCCCACTGTTCTCTTCTGCTTCAAGCACTCTCCTTTCCAGTTTCCTGTCACATAATGCTCTTACTCTCCTCATCCCCCCTTCTGTGAGACCTCCTTCTTCCCCAGCTATCTGCTCCATTTAATTTCATGGTATCTACTGACACTCACCCCATTATAAATACATGTGTATAAAGGTTAGATCCTGGAGGAGGCTGAAGAGATGACTCATGGTTAAGAATGCTAGCTGCTCTTCTAGAGGATCCAAGTTCAGTGAACAGGTCATAGGGTCGTCACTGCCAAAATCCAGTTCTAGGGGATCTGATACTGTCTTTGAGCCCCTGTGGGTACCTGTATTTACATTTACATAGCCACACAGAGATACATATACACATATAAAAAAATAAAGGTAAAAATAAGTGTTTATGAATGAAACAAAAACTTAGAAACTGGGATCCACATATGAAAGCAAACATGTGGTGCTTGTCCTTCCTAGTCTGCCATCACTTATCATAATATTTTCTAATTCCATCCATCTTCCTGCAAATTTTATAATTTGACTTTTCACTGTAGCTGAATAAAATTCATTGTATTTTATTTTATTATATATTTGCTTTATTTCCATTTCAAATGGTATCTCCTTTCCTCGTTACCCCTCCAAAACCCCCCATCCTATACCCCCTCCTGCTGCTTACGAATCCCTCCCCCTTTCCTGTCCTGGTATTTCCCTATACTGGGGCATCAAGCCTTCTCAGTGCTAAGGGCCTTGCCTCCCTTTGATGTCCAACAAGGCCATCCCTTGCTGCATATGCGACTGGAGCTATGGGTCCCTCCATGTGTACTCTTTGGTTGGTAGTTTAGTCCCTGGGAGCTCTGGGGTACTGGTTGGTTCATATTGTTGTTCCTCCTATGGGGCTGCAGCTCCTTCAGCTCCTTGGGTCCTTTCCCTAGCTCCTCCATTGGGGACCTTGTGCTCAGTCCAATGGTTGGCTGAGAGCACCCACCTCTGTAATTGTTAGGTAGTGGCAGAGCCTCTCAGGAGACAGCTATATCAGGCTCCTGTCAGCAAGCACTTGTTGGCATCCATAATAGTGTCTTTCATTGTTTTTATATACCACACTTTCCTTATTGACTCATCTGTTGATGGACATCTAGGCTGAGTCCTCCTTGCATTTGGCTCACCCTCACAACAGGAGGTCTTCACTGAGAAATGGACACTTCATATTCAACAGTCTAGCACAGACCAGCTGCAGTGTAATCCTTCATATATGTAGGAATGGTATGACTTTGATGACCTTGAGCTATTTACCTATTGAGCCTCAGTTCCTAAGCTGTAAAAGATATCTCTAGAGTGATATCATTAGGCTGAGGGAGAACCACCCAAGACTGGTCAAAAACAGAGCAACATACCTGGCAGCTGCCATCATCATAGCTGGCAATGTCCTTTATCAACAGCTCCCTGCAGAAGGCATGAATCTATGTTCCCCATGCCCCTGTCCCTGACCGCAGGGTTTCACACTGTGGTGCCTCAGTATCTTGGTAACAGTGAGACAGTTCTGACAAGTAATGGAATAATGACAGAGTGTTTTGCACAGATGTGGCTTGGAACCATGAGCTTCCATCATTTAGGCTTAGTTATTACTTGGAACAGAGTTTAGTGATTGGTTATCTACAGTATTTTCCCTTGCATTATATTAGCATGCTATCATTTTTGAAAAGTCTCACCAAAGACTCATTTATAAAATAAAAAAACATGAAGTGTATGTGTATGTGTGTGTGTGTGTGTGTGTGTGTGTGAAATCACTTCTATATTGTATGTATTTTGGTGTTTCTGGTAGAAAGATAAAAGGAAGAGAATGTCAATGTTTCTGATGTGGTAAACATTTGCATCTCTGAGTAAGATCTTTTACAACTTATTATAACTGTCAGGTATTTAGAAAAAGGAACAAATTATTATTGGCTTGAAATCATATGATTGTTCTAGGGATCTTTTATGGTTGGTAAAAGCAGCTCAGGCTTCAAGCAAATCTCCCTGTTCAGGATACACAAGCCACAGAAACAGTGAAATGTAGAGAGGGTAATCAAATAAAAAACAGTGCATGCAAGGCACGGGTTGAGAATGCTAATGTAACACAGTCTGATAATATATGAAGAAGATCCATAGAAACCCTCATGTAATAGGGCTGGGGTGTTTATAAAGAAAAAAAGAGTATAATCTAAAGTCAAGCAGATGCTACAAAGGAAAATAATTCTATGCAACAGACCTTAAGGCTGAATGCCTGTGCTCCCATTATCTTACTTTTTCCTCTCCTTTGATTTGCATTATCTATCTCAGGTTTGCTCATTTTTCTTCTGGTGCTGACTTCCACCTGTCAGAATGGGCAGGATTTCACATTGCACATTTACTAAAACCTCCAAATAATGATTCTTTTATGATTTAATGCAAGCATATAGAACAAATCAACTCAGGTTATTTTAATTCATCCTCCAATTTCATTCACTTTTTTAAAAAAGATTTATTTATTTATGTATATGAGTACACTGTAGCTGTACAGATGGTTGTGAGCTATCATGTGGTTGCTGGGAATTGAACTCAGGAACTCTGCTTGCTCTGGCCCCACTCGCTCTGGCCCAAAGACTTATTTATTATTATATGTAAGTACACTGTAGCTGTCTTCAGATACCCCACAAGGGAACATTAGATCTCATTACAGATGGTTGTGAGCCACCATGTGGTTGCTGGGATTTGAACTCAGACCTTTGGAAGAGCAGTCAGTGCTCTTAACCGCTGAGCCATCTCTCCAGCCCTCATTCACTTCTTTAAAATATATTTTACTTATTCTTTAAAAATTTCATACACGTACATGATGTGCTTTGATTACATCCACACCCAATGCCCTTTCCTCCAAGTCTTCTTGGAACCCATTCCCCAGACAGTTTTTAACCTACTAAGGCCAAACAGTGCCGACAGTGAGTTTAAAATGTGTGTGGGTGCAGGGCCAGCCTCTGGAGCAAAGACATTTTGTAACTAACCTAGAACTTTAGCAAACCAGGTATGAATTAGCTTCCTGTGTGAATATTAAGGAGTGTCAGTGCCTCAGTTTATTCCCAAGGCACGGCCTCCACACAAGGGCCATGAGCTCTGTGTTGAGCAACATGCCAAAGAACTTTATTTGGTCCATTCATTCAGATAAGAAATGTACTGACATACAATAAAAATTATTTGAACTTTACAGGGATCTAGACATCCTTTCAATCCTGTTTATTGAAATTACTTTTCAGAACCCATTTTGTTTTTGAATTTCTTTCATCCTTGAGTGTGTAGTATATGAATGGGTGTATATATGTATGTGTGCATGTGTGTGTTCAGGTATGCTCATCCCTGGGGAGGGACAAAGACTTATGTCAACATGGCTTCCTTCAGTTCCTTTTCCATATTTTTAATGAATTAATTTGTTATCTTGAGATTTGTTATTTTATCCTTTGTTTGTATATGCACACAGAAAATTTTTCGAGCAGATTGATCCCAAATCATCACCTAGAATCACTTTTAAAATTATTTTTAAGATACCATTAAAGTTCATTTTATGTATGGTTAGTTAAAATGTCTATTTTTTTTTTTTTACAATTATCTATAGTTTCTTCTGTGTGTCACATCACAAACTGCTCGAAAAGCTCTTCCAAAACCATTTCAAATGTATTTTTAAAATATTGACAGAAAGAAGAAGCAGAGAAGTCTGACAGCCCTGGGTGTAAATAAAACTTGTATTTTGTATGATTGCTACAATTATTTGGAAGCAGTCACTGCATACAAATGCAATACCATCCCAAAGAGTCAAGTGTGCTCTAGAATGGCTGACATGACACCATGCCAACACTAATGGAAGAGCTTTCCATTTAGCATCCGCAACCCAAACTGCTAATCAGAGAAAATATGACATTTTGAGAAGATAAATTCAGTCCAGGGTCCTGCATCTAGCAAAACTCTTTTACTAGCAGGAAGAAGACAGACAGGTTTTTGGGGTTTTTTTTGTTTTGTTTTTGTTTTTGTTTTTGTTTTTGTTTTTTTTTTGAAAGCACTGTAGGGCTCAGCATTTTGATACTGTCAAATTAAGGGATCTTGTCATAGCTTCCATGGGCAGATGGCTGCATTGTTCCAAGTGGCTGAAAGGAGCGGGTTTTCTTCAAAAATAAACCAAATAAAAATATGCTTGGTCATAAACAGCATCCAAAAGACTAAATTTTAAAGGCATTTTGACATCCTGCATTTAAGGAATTGTTCATAGGAAATATCTCTATAGAAATAAAAGGTTTTAGCTGACTTCGAGAGACATGGAAACATTAAAATCAAAGATACTCCCTGGTTAAAATCCCTGGTGTCATCTCTCCTTCTGCCAGCGACTGCTCATGGTGAGTACGCAGCAGGGTGGTGTCTCCTTACTGTTGCATTTGCCGATCTGGATAGGCTAAAATGTTGACTGGAATTAATGCACTGCAACCTAAAACTGTTCACATGTAATATAGATTTAGCACTGACAGCGATCACCAGCTCTTCTTATGTGCTCTCAATTAAATTCAAAGTTCAAACTTGTTTTTAATCTAATACAACATTGCTGGTTTTATCTAACTTCATTTGTCATTTATCTCACACAAGTTGCTGTGATCTGTAGTTCAGCTAAATTTATTTTCTATTACATTGTTTGAGTAGGTCTTAATACCAAACTCTCACGTCAGAGTTTCATTACACAAACAGTCAGACAGACAGACAGAAAGAGACACACACACACAAACAAACACTAATTGAGATTACCTGACTAAATACTCCACACTGTGAAACAGAGAAAACAGCATATTGTCTATGAGCATTAATATACACACATATATGTGTGTGTATACATATGTTTGAATTATTGAAGAAATCATTTTCTGGCTGACATTTATTCTCACACCAACATGTACATAAGGACAAGCTAAGAGACACAGAAGCAGCCTGTGAATGCCACATCGAGAGTCCAACCACAGAGGCTGCATCACTAAGCATGCAGGGTGGGGAGCGTCTGAGCTCCCTTGGGATGATATGCTTCCATCTGCTTCAGTCAAGAGTGAGAAGCAGATGGAAGAAAGTGCCTGCACAGAGGTGAACAAATGCATTTTATATGAAGAGAAAGGAGCTTGAGTTCCGAGGCAAACATCACCACTTCTAGTGTCCCCTCATTCCCAATCATCGGTCTCAACATTTTGTTTTTGTTTTTCTTGTTTATTTTTCCTGTGTCTTTAGCAAATGTTCCTATGTAGAAAGGGAAAGCTCATCTAAGTACTTTACATTGTTGTCAGTTGCTGAGCTGATACCCTCCAGTTAATTCTCCTGCAGGGTCTCTACATTTTCCCTCTGTCCTTGTCACAAAGCACTTCTGATGAGGCCCCTTGAATCATCACTTAAATCAGGAGAGATGACCAAGGTGCAGTATCTGCCTCCTGGAGCATGTATACCACCTGAGACAGGGGTTCTACTCCATTCGCTCATTCATTCATTCATTCATCCACTCACATTAGGCTGGAAGATGGCACCACAGTTAAGAACACTAGCTACTCTTTCAGAGTACTGGAGTTCGGTTTCCATTGCTATGTTCCATACAGCTCAGAAATGGCCTGAAAAATCTAAGGGCAGGGAGTTCAACATCCTACTCTGGCCTGTTTCCTATTCTGTAAACATATCCAGCTTCCCCCAGCTCCTTCCTGGGTTCATTTGGCATACTTGGACTTCCTCACACAGGCTGAGATCGCTATGCCATCTGTTCAGGGATGGAGATGAGCCAGCTCAGAAGCTACGCTTTGAAGTCCACTAGCTGCTAGCTCCCGCAGCCCCAGTCCCCCTCCCTATCACCACCACAAAGTGTTCTCCAGCCTGCATAACCAGAGAACAAAATCCTTCAAATTTTATGATTGACCCACACAGCACTAGTGTAACAATACCCTCTGCCAAGGCTTATTTTACCTTCTCCTTACCAAAAGTTTCCATTGCAAACTGCTAGCCATCAAGTCAGGAAACAGCAAAAGCTAACCAATAAGTCTCTCTTCACACTTGTGGTGCAACACGGGTAGCATGAAATTTTGATTTCCTCTCTTATTAAATCCCTCTAAGGGGTTAAAAGACACTCAGAGTTTTCATTATATGGCATTTGTGACTAGCCCAGCCATCCCGACAGCATTCTCCATTACACACAACATGTCCCCTCTGCCTCAGCTCATGATGTTGTTCATCATTTTAGGGATGTGTTCTCCCTCCATGAGAACAGGAAGAGTGCCTTGTGTTGTCTGTCTTTTGAACACATAGCCCAGAGATCATATAGCATGAAGACAGTGAACACTTGGTCTCTTCTCAATACTTCCTATTCCTCCCTACCATTTCCCAATGCTTCTATATAGAGATCTGTGTTGTCAGTTAGAGGTCGGCATGAATGGATAATTGAATCCCAAGAAAACAAACTGAAGTCACAGGAAGTTAGATTTCTTTTCTTTTACTAGATATATTCTTTATTTATATTTCAAATGTTGTCCCCTTTCCTGCTCCCCCCCCCAGAAAATCCCATAACCCATCTCCTCTCCCCCTATTCCCCAATAAACCCTCTCCTGGTATTCCCCTGCACTGTGGCATAGAGCCTTCCCAGGACCAGGGACCTCTCCTCTCTTTGATGTCCAACAAGGCCATCCTCTGCTGACTATGCATCTGGAGCCATAGGTAACTCCATGTGTACACTTTGGTTGATGATTTTGTCCCTGGAAGTTAGATTTCTAAACAGTAAACCAATCAAATAGACCATTTCAACAAGAAACAGATGATTGTGAAAAACTCATAGGTGCACTTACAAAACTCTCCAGATACATGGAGCTTCTAGTTCGAAGGCCCTGAACTAGGGACAAGAAATGTTCTCAAATGATTATGTTGCAAATTTTTCAAAGTGTAGCTATTTTAGCTATGATTTCTACTCAGACTCTCACTGTATCTCATTTTTCCCCTAGAGTGAACAGGCTTTTGTGCACTCTGCCAATAGAGAAATTGGATGGAGTTGTGTTTATGAGATATACTCTGTCTGGCTTTGGGCCCTTTCATATACACATAACATATGACTGCATAAAGCAATGGTTCCCACACAAAGGGAAAAGTCATCTAAACACTGTGATGTAAAGGGGGTCAGATTGGAGATCATAATAATATTAGTACACACTCCAGTTCTCAGTACTCCAAGCACAAAACTGGAGTGAGCAGAGCTAGTCTATGTAGAATTTCCAAGCCATCAGCTATGTAAAATGTAAATACAAATTTGGCTTTTCAATAATGCTCAGTTAACGGAAAGTTCTTTCTGAGGGGATCTTTACCTACTCTTACAACATCAATATTTATAAAGAAAACATTCATTTTTCTCTTATTCAGCAGAATCTCATGAAAAAATTACTATCCCAAAATTTTAATGTTTACAAAGCACAAAATCATAAGAATTCTACAAGAAGTAAGAATGTACTAATTCAAACATGAAAAGAATTGTGTGGCAGCACCCTGCCAAGATGGTAATTAAACTAAAAAATAGTGTAAGGTTTTATAAATAGGAGTTTGAGTTGCTGAAAGATATTCACTAGGCTATACAAAACTGGGTTATGTCTTCACTCTCCAAGGAGAAGATAACATTCTAAATCTGCTGCTGAAAGAGAGATAATTAAAAAATATACAATCAGAAATTTATGGAAAGGTGCTATGGAGGCATATTGAGTCATAAAAATGCCACTTTCTGGATATTTTTAAAGTTTTCATATATGATGGGCTCTTTCTCTCCTCTTCTCTCTTTTCCTCCTCCTCTTCCCACCTCTTCCTCTCTGTATCTCTCTCTGTCTGTGTCTCTCTGTCTTGGTATGTATGAGGGTGTGTGTGTTTTGGGCGGGGGAGGATTACAGGGGGATTGGGGAAGTGGTAGGTCAGAGGACTGTCTCAGGAATTGGTCCTCATCTTCTACTTTGAGACAAAGTCTGTTTTTTTCAAGTCTAGCTGTACCATGATTCTGGGGATTCTCCTGTTTTGCTTGCAGTTTTGCCCTAAGGGTACTAGGACTACAGATTTGTACATCCAGCTATTACTTGGTTTCTGTGAATTTTAATTCAAGCTTGTACCCACTGAGCCATCTTCCCAGTCCCTATATTTCAGATTTATTGATATTTTATTTACAAAAATGATGTGTGTTTCCATATATATATATAATAAAATTGTAATTCTTTTTCTTAAGACAGATTATCCCCTGATTGTGTGTGTGTATGTGTGTATGTATATATTAGACTCTAAAAAATCCTGACTTGATATCCTACCACGACAATACAGAAAGAAAAATATTCCATGCCAAATATAAACAAGTCATTGACATATCTTAGCAAACTGTCATATCACAGCTCATAGTGGATGAACAAGTTTGTCTCTCTATATCTGAAGCCTGTATTGGAGGTTAGATAATTGCTATCCTAAATGGCTTTCATTGGTCTCTGTAGTGCTTTTTCCTACTGTGATATTCCATAATAAGAGTTTTGTGATGTCCTTTTTAAAGGTGAATGGAGAGTCATCACAGTAGTTCAATGTCTGCAGTGCTGACTGTGTGGTATGAAAACCCTGAGCACTAATGGATATTGAGCCAGTTTTTCCAAGGTCAAAATTCCAATTACTATGTGAGTCCTCAAATGGTTCTAGATTGTGAACCATTTCTGACTTCCATTTACTCTGCTTGCATTGCATTATCTGCAAAGGGGCACAGGCCCCATGGTCCCCAATTTTCCCATCAGAGTGTATTGAGATAACAGAGCTTGAATCAAAATGAAGGAGCATCTCACAGCCTTCTCTCTCCCTCATACCCATTAAGTTGTCTCAACAAGTACCTACTATGGTACTGTGGTACAAGTAGAGTAGGATGCAGTCATGTCAGCCCAGGAGGCTTAGGGAAGTCTCTCATGTGGGAGCAGAGTTGTAGTCATCTGCTGTGCACTCCAGTAGAATATTAACAATGCTAGTTTCTAAAACTTTCACTTATGGACTTCTTGTTGTCATTTGCTGCTGTTGTTGTCATTTGCTGTTGTTGTTGTTGCTGATGTTTTAATCTAAAAAATAAAAGGGTTGATTCAGAGAAACCCTGGCCTTGTACAAAGCAGTTGAAATCAGAAGGCTCCACATATCTTCAGGCATCTAATAATAAGCTACACATATTACTAACAACCCGATGATGTGTTCTAAAAATTATTTAATCCTGACCCTGGGTTTCCATTGCATATTAGATCATTTAGTTCCTGGATCAAAGATACACACAGCCGGGCGGTGGTGGCGCACGCCTTTAATCCCAGCACTTGGGAGGCAGAGGCAGGAGGATTTCTGAGTTCGAGGCCAGCCTGGTCTACACAGTAAGTTCCAGGACAGCCAGGGCTACACAGAGAAACCCTGTCTCAAAAAACCAAAAAAAAAAAAAGATACACACAACCTTTATATTTACAAGAAGCCTTAGCCAGTACTAGAGCTAAGCAGATATCTACTCTCTACTCTCTATACTATTAGAATCCACTTTGCTATCGATAACCCTGAACTATTACTCACTATGTTTCCTCTGGGCTGTTCTTAACTCCATCTAGCCAACCCTGTTTTTATGGCTCACCTAACCCATGGTGGCTTCTCCTTCCTCCTCTACCTTCTTCTTCTCATAGTTCCTCTTGAAACCAAAGCCTAGGAAATCTAAACCCCACCTGTGTCTTTTCTGGCCAGGCATTAGCTGTTGGCATCTTTATTTACCAACCAAAAGTAACTTGGGGGCAAGGTGACACAGTGTCACTTCATTCTATGAGCAGATTCTCTGGTCTCTGGGACAACCAGGTCTTGGGGGTCCAATATTAGTATTACAAGTAGCATCAGGCCAACCCACTGCAACGATGTTCTGTATTTTACATATTCAAATGTTCAAATCAAGTTATTAAGAATAAAATTATTGAATTTTAACAGAGGACCTCATTCATTTCTTCTTATTTAATCTAACCATTCTATGATTTTGTTGCCCTTCTTCTTCTTCTTCTTCTTCTTCTTCTTCTTCTTCTTCTTCTTCTTCTTCTTCTTCTTCTTCTTCTTCTTCTTCTTTTTCTTCTTCTTCTTCTTCTTCTTCTCCTCCTCCTCCTCCTCCTCCTCCTCCTCTTCCTCCTCCTCCTCCTCCTTCTTCTTCTCCCAGCCTGGGCTACAGTCAGATCATCCTCTGTTACCAGGCAATGTGTTTTATCTCCAAGCAGGGATCCTTCTGCCTGACTCTGGACATTCACCTCATGCCTTCTGAATGAGTCTTCCTAACTTTTATGAACCTGTTGTACCTCCTTGAAATTGTTTCTTAATCCTCCCTCCAACCCCACCGCATTGTTCATAGTATTTATATATCTGTATGATGTTTAAAGTTTAAAATTTTAGTTGAAGCATGCCATTTCTTTGTTGCTTGAAACTAATATTTAAAAATGTACCCATTATTTTAAACTAACTGATTTAGTAATCTAAGATGAACAACTTAGGACCAACTTTTATAAAACTAAAAATTAAAAATAAACTCAAGCACCCAGGCAGACAAAAACCATTAAGACATACATTACTAGGAGAAATGGAGAAAAATACTCATGATTGTAAGCAGGGTCTTAAGGCATTACAGGTCTCTTTAATTTGTTTCTTTTATTTTCCTTTTCTATTTCATGAGATTTGATAATAGTATAAACCTGAAGATTTTGCTGTGTTTGAGCAAAATCAGGAAATGTTTGACTATGTTGGCCTATGAAAACAGAGAGACATTTGCCATGATAGTTGAGACATGTAAGGAGGAGGTTGGAAATACTTGCAGAGGCCCAACCTGAAGTAATGGCCTCTATGTCAAGCTATAGAAACTGGCTAAGACTTTAAAACTATTTCTGTGATTGTTTTCTAATTTTGTTTTGCTTTTTATTTTTCCTAACCGGACGGATAGATTCTTCACACAATTGAGTGTTTTGCTTTCTCTTTCAGGTCTGCTTTGTGAACCTGGATGTCAACAAGGATGCCTGCATCACAGAGAACCTGCAGCAGGTAACAGCTGGACCTGGAGCTCTCCAGGAGACTGTGATGATGGGTAGACTCTGTCTATGATGGTCTTCTTAGAGGGATAGATGACATCATCACTCCCCTTTTCCCTGACCTTGCCCTGCAGCTTTTTATGCTCTTACCCCATGATATGTTTGAAAGTCACATTTCCAGGCATGCAGAACAGTTCAGGAAAGCCTCTGCCCTCACCCATCAGCATCCTAACGCGGCCCTTCCTTCATGTTCACATCATAATCTGGCATGCCTTTTCCAAGGTATCTTATAACCAAGTGAACATTCTGCACCTCATAACAGCCAATTTCCACCCATCTCATCTGAGGTTGATCCCTGGTGTAAATACTTAACTACATTAAGTACCTGAATGTTCAGTTATTTAGAAGCTGGGAATGCCTGTGGTACAATGGAAAAAATTAAGTAATGTCACAGTTTGTCATTGCATACCCAAAGCTGAGAGGTTTGACCCCATTTGCTATAACAGTATGATATTTAAGGTTGAATCATCACAGAACAATACACAAAGGCTTCATTTAATTGATACTAGGTACTCAGTTCTTCAGGAACCACTCACAGCATATGCAGAATTCGAGATTTCTCAGTGCTATCATATCTTTTTCTTGGTATAGTTGAATCAAACTTCTCAACCTGATACTCACAGGGATTGCTCTCTATAATCTTTTACCAGGTTCCAAATATTATCCTCTGTGTGGCACTAGAGATTTCTAAGAACGTTGTGCATATAACTTTATTCGATGAGTTACTATATAGAGTCCATCAGAAACAGGACAGAGAGGATGAAAGCAAGTTCCCATGATAGTAACTGTTTGAATGACATATGGAGTGATTTAAGAGAGTTTCCAGTTATAGCTTAGCTCATATAGCCTGATATGATTTGTGTAAGTTACCACTGTCTAGGCCATACATAATTTATATATACATAAAGTAATTATGTCATCTCATCCACATACAGTTCTGTTATGGATTAAATAGAATAGGATGTCACATATACAGGTTTTACCAAAGTGCTTGGAACATAGTCAAAGTAGAACTGGTATTAAACATGATTTTATTATTATTGAGTTTATGGAAACAGAAGATTACTATCAAGCAATTTTGCTAATCAAAATTTAAGAGGAAAAACATTTCCAAACTACTGTTAATTTCTGTTGTGTAATAGTAACTGCCAAATGTTCACTTTGGAAAATTTAAAACCAGAGTTTTTTAAATCTTAAAATTTCTGTGCCACTCTTAACTCCTATTATCTAATTTGAAACAAGTTTGTTCTGATTTCAAGGTTTCTTATTATGTTTGAAATTATAACTACATCATTTCTTTTATTATCCTTCCAACTCCCCCCATGCATATCCCCGTGGTCTCATTCAAGTTCATGTCCTCTTTTTGTTTGTGTGTTTGTGTGTTTGGGTGTGTGTGTGTGTGTGTGTGTGTGTGTGTGTGTGTGTGAGTGTGCGCGCGCGTGCGCTTCCAGACTGGCCATTCGGTACTGGATAGCTGTGCTTTTCCCTGGGGAAGACGTTTCTCCTGCCTTCAGCCTTCCTTGGTTGCCTATAGTCTTCTATCTAAGGTTGAGGCCTCCTGAGCTTTCTTCATTCCATGTTATCGTATTTATTACTGTCATCCTTGTTCAGGTCATGTTTAGGCAGCCTTGATGGTGAGACTTTATGGGTGTAGCTACTCTGACATTTCTAGAAGATAGAATCTCACAGTAAACTTCTTGTTCCTCTGCCTCCAACAATCTTTTTGCCTGCCTCTTCTACAACTGTCTTTGAGTCTTATGTGTGGGAGTTGTGTTGTAGTGAGCTATAGACTACACAAATTATATATCTAGATTCTAAAAAATAAGTATTTTTTTACAGATGGAATAGTTTGGGAGTGCTAAAGGAATCCTCTGAACTAACAAAGAGTCTTACCCCACAGAAACTGGTCAACGTTTCACCAGACCTTCCAAAACTCATCAACTCCATGAATGTCCAACAGCCAAAAGAAAATGAAATTGTCCTCCTAAGTGGGTTAGCCTCTGGAAACCTCCAGGCAGATTTTGATGTTTCACAGGTAAGAAACATAGTTCTTAGTCAACTAGTCATTTAGTGCAGGGGTTCTCAACCTATAGGTCATAACCCCTTTGGCAAACCTTTATCTCCCAAAGCACTTACATTATGATTCAAAATAGTTTCAAAATAACAGTTATAAAGAAGCAATAAAAATAATTGGAATGTAAATAAAGCAAATATCTAATAAAAAATTAATTTTATGGTCGGGGGTTACCACAACATGAAGAATTGTATTGAAGGGTCATAGCATTAAGAAGGTTGAGAACCAAGTTTTCTGTTGTCAGATAGATATGAACCCCAAAAAGATGCTGCCCATGAACTTCATCAGAAGAGTATACTCTATGTAATATTAGGCTTATCTCTATTTCTTTCCAATAGCACCACTCAGAGCTTGATAGATCTTCCTCTGCATCAGTTCTAAGATTCCTAATGTTGTTTATCTGGGGCTTGAACACATATCCTTAGCCTGGGTTATTCCACTCTCTGTTCTACATAGTCTGGTAAATATTCAATATCAGAATCTTCTCCCCTTTTAGGAACAAGTTCAGAATTCTAGTATATATCATTTTATTCTCATATCACCTAATAATATAATTCTTCTGGAATTTCTTCTGGGTCATTTCTTGCTCCTCATGAAATAACAAATTAGCCAAGATTATAATAAGCATGTAGGTTTCAGGATGGAAAGGAAGTGTGCTCATAGAGTAAAATCCCATAAGAAAGTCATTAAACAATAAAGCAAAAATGAAAATATTGTAACACTCTGATATATCCTTCTTCATTGCTATTGAAAATTAAAAACAACACCACTTTGATGAATGCACTTAAAGCTTTTCCATCAATTCACTAGAAAAGTATGTACAAGGTATACTATAATAATATATAGTACAGAAATTGAAGTAGTGAGCATTTGTTGTCCATTAAATTGGTCATTTTTTTTCAAAATACAAGAAGCCCAAAAAGCCAGCCTTCTTTTTAGTTTTGACTCCAGAGACTTAGTACAGCTCTCTACCTAGTCTATTCAAATTTTTTCTTTTTCTTTTTCTTTTTCTTTTCTGTTTTTTTTTCTGATGCAAAAGAAAGAGGTTTATTTTCTGTTGCATTGGAGTCAACCCTCAATCAGTCCCTCAAGGCAAGTGATGAGAAGGTTACCCCAAATTACTATTACAAGCAGTTTTTATACTTTTTAGGGGTACAGGTTACATCAACCAGGTTACAGTTTAAACTTATTGGCTAAGCATATTGAACTTTAAATCTATTGGCTAGCAAGCATGAAATACATTTGAACTCTACCTGGAACTTTCCAGAGGGTCAGGTGACTATCAGTGAGTACATTCTGAGAAAGTTTTACTCAAAAATGTTCCTGTGGGTGGAGAATGAAACTTGGCCTAGCCTTGACACAGGGCAGGTGGTTTTAAGACTGGCAGACGCCTCTAGGACCCTTCATTCCCTCCATTTTCTTGTACAAGCTCCAATCTTGAAGCTACACTCAGGAGTCTCTGGTAACTAATTCATATACTTCAGGTCCTGTACTAACGGTCTCAAATTATTGGCACAGGACCATCAGCTATACTGCTCCTATTCTCTCTTTTATGAAAGTTATAAGCTTGCTCAATACGCAGGGTTCAAAGGTCAACAATAGCAGGAGAACAATTAGGGGTCCTAACAAGGTCCTATCAATTCTCTAATTGATATATCAGTTATAATAAGTATTTCTACACTGAACCTGTTTTTCTCTGTCTCTATACCCAGGAATTCACTTCTATTCAACTAAAGGGCCTTTCTTTATCTATGGAGAAGAGAAGCTCCTTAATATAGTAAAGGAATCCTGAGTAGACAGCAAGCACTGTCTACCAACCCTTGGTTTGACTATGTATCTGCACACTGGTGTAATCCTTCTCATTAATGAAACAAGAATCTCATAGTACATGATAATTTGTATCTTGTCAGCCAGAGAAACAATATGCCTAAACAGTCAGCAGTTGGGATTTGAAGCTAAAGAATTTGGGTCACCCATCTATGAAACAGAATAAACTCATTTCTACTTTGAAACACCAACTTGAGAAATGAGATTGGTAAAAAGCACATTATTCAAAATGAATTTTAGTTTTGCTAGAAATAAAAGAGGACAAAATTATAAAAAAAAATCCATCATCCTACAAAAAAATCAAAACTATTTTTCTCCCAAATATCCTCTTTAAGATGAGATTCTTTATATTAAAAGTACCATGTTTATAATGATAACTTTTTAAACAATATGATCAGTCAATGAATAGAAAAGCTTTACTGCTTAGTAACCATATATTCTTATTCTTGATTCTGAAGCTAATAACATGGCTTGTTCACTATAAATTTTACATGAATTCTGCATAAATTTATGCTATGGTTTTAAATAAATAAATACTGAAAACTTTATTCCTATCTACTTTGTTATACTAGGTCACTTTTTACTGATGTGCTCAGCTGCAGATAACATCGACAGTTGCAAGTATTACTGGGAGATCCCAGTTTCCTTCTTGTGCCTCCATGATAATTGATACTGACATTAATTGGGCCTGGACTTGAATTGAACTTTGTAGACTCTGATTGACCTTAGTTAAGATTCTTAATTAAACATGACTGAAGATAGACATAAGCACATAGAGAATGTATTGTCTCATGTAACTAAGCAAACAGGGAGTAGAATACATGAGAGGATTTGAACCATGGTGACAAGACATGAATTTTTCTTATAGTCTCTTTCCTGCTTCTTTTCTGTAGGTCCTATTATAAGACATAAGGAAACATTAGCCATTTATGTTCAGGTTGACTAAAACTAAAAATTCAGGTAGTTCTTAAATGTCTTGAGTTCTCTTGGTTCTCATGTGTTATATATTTGTTTTTCATTAATTTATTTATTTATTCACTTTTCATCCTGATCATAGCCCCTCTCCTCCCTGTACAAAGCCCCTTCTCCATTCCCCGATCCCCTTATCCTCTGAGAAGGGGGATTCCCCCCCCCCGAGTATCACCCCACCCTCTTACATCAAGTCATTGAAGAACTAGGTGTATCCTCTTCCACTGAGGCCAGACAAGGAGACCCAGTTAGGGGAATGGGACCACAGGCAGGCAACAAAAAGAGACTGAACTGCCAACCAAGGAGCAAACATGGGTGGGACCTAGGCCCCTACACATAGGTAGCAAATGTGCAGCTTGCTCTTCATGTGGGTTCCCCAACAACTGGAGCAAGGGATGTCCTTGAATATATTCAGTTTTTAACTGGTCACTATGGCTTGAGGAATGTACTGTTCTGATTGGCCAGGCAAGATTCTTCCCTGGACTCAAAGATAAACTCTGTAGGCCTTTCTCAAACAGTAAGGGAAGCAGAAAATTCTACTTCACAGAGAATGAGGACAAAAAGGGTAAATTATGGTCAACATACGGTACATTGGTGCTTTGCCTGCACAAATGTCTGTCTGTACACCACATGTATGCCTGATGACCTTGGTTGCCAGAAGAGGGCATTCCCCATCCCCTTATCCTCTGAGAAGGGGGAGATCCTGCCTGGGAATCACCCCACCCTGGCACATCAAGTCATTGAGGGACTAGGTGAGTTCTGCTTGAGAGTAGAGTTACAAAGAATTTATTAAATATCACATAGTAAGGAGTGCTCAAAGTCAATCATGGTCATGTGCCACTATAGTACCAACTATCTGGGGGTTGAGGTGGATCAGAGGACCACTGGAAGCTAACAGTTTGAGACCAATCTCATGAGAACTCTATGTCATATAACAAATAAAATGCTCAGTTTGTGCACCCTTTTCGAAACAAGCTATCAGTGCTTGCCTGTGAGTTCTATCACTTACATTTCTTTTATTAGACTCCCTATCACTTATCCTGAATCGCATTACCTGTTTGCATTCTCCCAAGGCTTCCAAAGTTGCTGACGCATTTTGTAGATACACAACACGTTTTAATAGGTCAGCAAAGCTGTGTCAACACTGCACCCCATCTTGACAATCGTAGCAAGTATCTACTTTTATATAGATACTCTGTAATTGGCTACTTTGTCCCCGTTAAAATTGGTAGTCTGTTAATTCATAAATAAGATGTAGAGACTGGCAGAAATTGTGTGCTAGATTAGCCAAGGAAGTCTAAGTAAGTCATCTTTAGAGATGGCCTAACAATACATTGATGGCTGACTAAGTCCTAAGTACTTGGCCTTGCTGGGACATACATCCTGGGGTAGTGAACAAATTCAGCATTTTGCTCTTGTGAAACTAACTTACAGCTTCTGACTGGACCCTTACTGTCTGTGCATATTATTAAATATATAAGTATAAATCCAACAGTCCACATGCATACATCTCCAACCACTAATGAACACATACAGTGATCATCTAAGAAAATAATAATAGCAAAAAAATTTCAATGCCCAATAGTTAAATAAAATATTAAGTAAAATTAGTTACTTTCTGTTTCTATTTGATTTCTGTTGCTACAATAAACACCATGACAAAAAGCAACTTATGGAGGATAGGGTTAAGGTTTGGGTGTACACATACAAAGAATAGTCCAGCCTTGAGGGACATTAGGGCAGAAAGTAAAGCAGAAACCACAGAGGAATGCCACTCAGTGTCTCACACTCGGTATTTGGTTAGTTTTTTTCTACAGCCCATGTCCTCCTCACCAGGCGTCATCAGCCATAATGGGCTAGATCTCCCTCATCAATCATTAGCCTAAACAATCTCATAAATGTGGGCACAGGTCAATCTCACAGGCAGTTCACATGGAGTTCCCTATTCCCTGGTGACTTATGTTTGTATCAAGTTGAAAAGAAGAGATGGCTAGAACTCTTGGCAACCAAAGCAGATGTACTGAGAAGCTTATCATATATAACAGTCAGGTCTACTCCTGCAGTTGTTCTTCTGTGAGGTGAGGATGTAGTTAACCATGCATACATGAGTTTGCAAAGACCTGGGTGTGGTCTCTCTGCTTGTCAAACTTGTCACACAAGTCTTCCATGAATACTGAGCATTGCTTGTTTGAACCATGAAGAAAAGGAACACATCTAGAGTGTGATAAACCTAAACCACAATACAGACTCTTCCAGTATGCATTTGCCTACCCTTGAAAGGGAAAGTTAGCTTTTTATGTTGGTATTTTCTAGTCTCTATCAGCGCCACAGAATCACTAGCCCATGTACACACACACACACACACACACACACACACACACACACACGTATATGTATATATATGTATATACATATATATGTGCGTATACACACACATCTATATCTATATATCTATATCTATATCTATCACATATTATTAGAATTGATAGGATTTGAAAAGTACCCTAGAAAACAGTGGTTCTCAGCCTGTGGGTCATGACCCATTTGGAAGTCACATATCTGATATCCTGCATATCAGATGTTTACATTATGATTCATAACACTAGCAAAATTACAGTTCTGAAGTAGCAATGAAATAATTTTATGGTTGGGGGTCACCACGACCTGAGGAACTGTATTAAAGGGTCACAGCATTAGGAAAGTTGAGAACCACTGTGTAAAGTGTTATAAAATTATGCAATATATCCTTGTACTTTATAGGCTATATTTTTTCTTAGCTACAACTCTTCAATTTTTACTGACTTTTTAAAAGACTGTTTTTAAAAAGTACACTTTCTTCCTAAAAAATTCCAAAGCTGTGTAACTGTGCACAGTTAATAAAATCTTTAAATCTGTCTTGAAGTATTACTGGTTTATATTGTTTTGTTAATATGTCTTGAGTTCCTGCTACCATTAATTTAATAATATTAAGTAGCACATAAAAATGATCTTGACCCAGAACTATGACAACTCCTTGTGGTTCCAGTTAATCATTCTCTTTAGCTTTGACAGACACTGTAGGCTGCCTTTTTATGGTAACTGGTGACAGTCCTGTTTGCATTTCACAGTATACTTTCTATCTAATAGTCAGAAAATGGATGGTAACTTTTAGAGTAGCATACTATGTCTAAGTGCAGATGAAAGGAAATTAATTCAGAGCAAAGAAAGAATGTTATTGTTTCTCATCTCTTGGAGGAGATCACAAGTTTTGGGGTTCAGTAAAAACAACACACCAGTGTATCTCCAAGTCTGTGTGAGACACTCTGAGAGGTTTCTGCAGAAAGCATGTTGTGATTTAGTGGGTCTGAGCTGAAGTCTGAAATTGTGAATTTTAAAGGAGCATCCTCAAACACTGAGACTTTTATTCCACACCCCGTGCTTTGAAATGAATGGCTGTGCACCACCGTTCTTGAAAAACAGTTCAGATCACAATGTGCATAGCCAAGTTCTATTCCCACCCTGCAGCAGTTTCTGATCCCTTACGGGAATCATTGACTTCTTCATAAAATCGTTTTCCCCACAATGACTCTAGCTGCAATATCCAGTCAAATGTCCATGTATGACACATAGATAAGAAAGTTAAACTACTTCAGGAATTGGCATGTGGGTGTCTATGTGCAAGTATCCTGTCACATGGCCTTGTGCTCCCTACTTATGAACACACAACAGAACTGAGGGTTCTAAATCACAAACTGACTAGCATTAGATGTGATTAATGCCAGCCACTGGTGAGTATAGAATTGAACTGTCATCTTTAAAAGGTGACCACTCAGATAATAAAATATTTATTCCCAAACATTTCTAATTCCACTTACGGATTCAATTTCTCCCATGTCCATTAAATCTTATTTCTACTTTGAGATATTTCCTCTAAAACCTGCTGTAAAATTCACACATTATTGCTATTATTTTTTTTAATATGAAGCTTAATATGGACTGGGGAATTGGCTTAATGGGGAGAGTGCTTGTGGGAATGTGCTGGCCTGAGTTCAGATGCCCAGAACCCAAGGAAAAAGCAAGTGTTTCAGCAGTGCACTTCTAACCCCTGCTCGGAAGTGTGAGCATAGGAGTAGGCAAGTCCTGGAGTCTTGGCCAGCCCATCTAACCAAAATGAAAGGGTCCAGGTTTGAGAGAGCCCCCAACTCAAAAAAAAGAGGAGTGGTTTAAAAAAAAAGAGAGAGAGACACCCAGCAACAACCTCTAGCTTCCACGTGTACACGCTCTTAACATGAGCACCAGTGCATATATACATATAAATGTGTTTATATATATATATGCACCCTCCCATTCACACACAGGGAACTATGCACAATCTTTTGGGGGAGCTTACTAGTTATTGCCCCGTAGCAATGAAAACTTTTGCTGTTCTTTTAATGGACATAACATGAATAATGACGATGAAGCCTGGGAACAGGCAGGTGTCCTACAACTCTAAGCCTGAATAGTATCATCGGGTCTACCTGCTCTGCCATCCAAGTCCCTTTGTCACTGTCCTTTCTGCACGTCATTGGCATGTCTTCATATTTCATGTTGGCTCCTTCTTCAGGAGGGCAGCACCAGTGTGAAGCCTGAATATAGTTGAGAGCTACTTAACTGTATATCCAAAACACCAACAGAGGGTTTGTCAACAACTATCAAGATAGCAAAGGATAATGTTCTGAGAAAGGATCTCCATTTAATCAAGAGACTCAGCCCTGAGCCTGAGTGCCCCTTCTATAAGCCTTCAGTGATGCTTTTCTGATGCCACACCCTAGTCTATCTCCTCCCCCAAGCATTTAGCCTATAAAACATATTACGACTTCTTTCCATTTTGACACACAAAAAAATCTCTTTTTAAAGCTTATATCTAGTGCTGTAACCCACAAGTGTTTTATCCAAGGACCCAAAAACCATGTCTTAAAAAACAGCACCCCTCTCCCCAGCCTCTAGGAGAAAATGGCGACCTAGTATCTATAGGCCACTGCCCCAAGATTAAAAACATCTCACTTTTTCCTTTGTGTAAAGCCAAGTAGCAACCATAAATGATCTAAAATCCTCATTGTTTTTTGATTCATTGCAAGGCAGTTCTGAGTTTTGTGTTCACTCCAGTCATTACAATAATCACCGATAAACTCTTCCTTGCCTGTTCAAGTTTGAACAGTACATTTTTTTCTTTTTGCTTCCATGAGAGAAACCTCAAATATATGGTATAGCCAGGTGTTCTCTTTTAAGTAAAGCTTCCTTCTAGATGTGCCATATAATTTAAAAAATAATAATAATAAAATAAGAAAAACAGTTTACCAACAGGAACTCTAAAGACATTTGAAATATTTTTTAATTTTATTTTATTTTCTAAGTTTTTTTTAATTTACATTCAAAATCATTTCCCCTTTCCCGTTTCCTCCCTCCCTGAAAGTCCCATAAGCCCCCTTCCCTCCCTCTTTTCCCCATTCAACCCCCTCTCGCTTCTCTGTCCTGGCATTCCCCTACATCCAGTATTTTCAGGACCAGGGGTCTCTCCTTCCATCTTCTTGGAAATCTATTGATATGCGAATTGTGTCTAGGATATTCCGAGATTCTGGGTTAATATCCCCTTATCAGTGACTGCATACCATGTGTGTTCTTTTGTGATTGGGTTACCTCACTAAGGATGATATGAAATATTTTTAAGAGCCCCTCTTCACAGGAGAGGTTGGAATGACAAAACAGTCCAGTGACAAAACACCAACATTCTTTTCCTGTCATTTTCGAGAAAGTACCTTCTTTTCTATCTGCTTGTAGTGCCCTTGGCTACCAGATATCTGCTTGGTCCAATGTGCAAGAGGGAACAGACCAAACAGTACCAACTGCATCATCTTTGAGATCAACAAGTTCTTAATTGGTCTGGAAGTGGTGCAGGAGCGACAGCTCCACCTGGAGACGAACGTGTTGAAACTGGAGGATGATACAAATTGCTCCCTGTCTTCAATTGAAGAAGATTTCCTTACAGCCTCCGAGCATTTGGAGGAAGAAATTGAGGTGGAGGACTACAGAAGTGGTAAGACATTACTGACAAACCAAGTGTGTCCCCCGAGATTACTCACCCTATCCCTTGCTACGACACTCTTGAGAAAAGTTTCAAGTCGTGTCAGCTTGGCTCACGCATGAGCCTCTGCTTGCTGAAGTCAGATGAGGCAATAATAATAAGAGAATACTGATGAGAACGCTGACAAATGCCTTTAAGACAGCTTAAAATTTGGATGGATACTGTCTCCAAAGGATGCCTTAGGGATGGTGAGGGAAATCTGCGTGCTCTAAAGGGAAACCTTCCTACCCACTGGGAGAATGCCTCTTTCCAAGAGGAAGGTTAGTTTCCCTGAAACTGACAAAAAAATAAAAATAAAAATCAGTATTCTCAACTGGAATTAAGTTTGACTGGTTTGAATTCAAATCCTAGCACTTCCTTTGAGCCTGAGAGACCTAAGACTTCTCTCTAATCTCTTTTAAGCCCCGGTTTCAAAAAGTGCCTGTAGTTAGTGGTAGTTGTATGATTAGAAGGCACTGACTGGCCCAGGAAAGAGCTCAGCAGTCATTTATGTCCATTGGCTCAGTAACACAATTCGGTGTTCCTCCTCCCACCTTAAGCCACAGGGAAGGAAATTGCACAGTGTCTCACTGTTGCTGAGTCAGGTCCTTTGTAAAGTTCAGTACAAACCTTTGCAATAAGGTTCCTACTGAAGTTCTTCTAACCCTCAAACCCTCCCTTTCTCCCTCCTTTTCCTAGGATGCAATCTCCTGTATCACTTTCCCAAGAAAAATGATGACAAGCCATCATTCTCAAACACTTTCTCCCTGTCCCCCACGCCCCCACCCATAACCCCAGCATTTGTGTACCACATTAAAGGTGGCTTATAGTACAACATTCCATAACAAAATTCAACATCCTTATCAGAGTCACTTTACCTGACACGACAACCCAGAAGCTGGATGAAAATTTAGAAAGTAGTTGTAAGTTTGGGCCCATTAGAGTCTGCTACCTGAGAAGTAACAGTGTTTCTCAATTTCCCTTCACTAGGTTTGGAAAATATAAATGTGTCAGCTAATGTTTTAGAGAGTAAAAAGCCAAAGGAAGCTATCCAGGAAGAATGGGATTTCCACAAGGAAAAAATGCATTGTGCTTTAGGGGAAAAATACATTAGAAAACACCATATGCCCTCAACAAAAACAGAAGGGTCAAAGGAAAATGCAGCAGAGAACACGGCCTTGAAAAGTCTCAATCCTTCAGCTAGACCATCACGCTTGAAAAGTGAAGTGGTGGGAAACAAGCAGCCAACCACAAATTACTGCTACCCTGAAAATATCAAAGGAGAAATAGAAACATCTCAGATGCTGTTCATCCCCAGGGATGCTTATCTCTCCATGGTGAAGAAAGACGTACTTTCTTCATGTGGTGTACTCACTGAGCAGGGAAGCAACCACAGAGACCCTGATGCTACTCCAAACTCTCTTCCTCCCATTCAAAATGGAGAAGCCACCACGGGAGAGTATGCTACAAACTTAGCAGAATCTGTCATGCAAGATGCCTTCATCCGACTGTCTCAGTCACAACCCACACTCCCCCAGGAGTCTGCAGTCAGTTTCTCTATGGGAAGTGCTCTGCTTCCCAGTGGCTGTTGCACAAAAGATATGGTGGTCCCTCGTTCATGGAATGAGCTCCCCAAAATTGTCATTGTGCAGAGCCCAGAAGGCAGTGACACAGCCCCAGAGCCAAATGTCTCCTCCTGGCCTGACATGGAAGTGTCTGTTGAAACCTCAGGCATCTTTTCTGCAGACAGTTCCAGCAAACCCACTCAGAGTGCCCTAGAAGTCGCATTGGCTTGTGCAGCCACTGTCATTGGAACCATTTCCAGTCCACAGGCCACGGAAAGATTCACCACGGAGCAAGAATCCCTGGTATCTACCTATGCCCAGAGAGGCAATGATATACAGCCAACTCAAGTGCCCCAAGTATTCATGGGACCTTCTACAACTGAATACTCTTTCCCATCAGCTCTGTGTGGCATGACACAAGTAGCAAGTGCTGTCGCTGTCTGTGGCCTAGGTGAAAGAGAAGAGGTGACATATTCTGTAGCTCCAAGTGATCTCTTGCCCACATCTGGGGCTTCTGAAGAAATATCCTCCATTGGAAGTTTAGTGACAGAGAAGAGTCCAGAACTGGGGAAGGAAGCCATCGCAGAGGCTCTGCTCAGGGAGGCTACTCTGGTTTTAGCAAGACCCGATGCATACAGCAGCATTGGAGAGCTCTTGGAATCTGTGAACCGGAGAATCATAGAAACCACTTCCAAAACCCAGGCCCTGTGCATAGAAAGTGTCCGAAGGAATGAACTGGCACACACCTTGTCCAATGTCATCCTCAAGCATTCCCTTGATGAACTTCACCAGAAAACTATCATGGCTCAACCCACTGAGGAAAGCCATCCCTGTGGAACCCTGAACACCTTAATGGAAAGTGCGAACCAGTTGCTGCACAGCGTGATCTGCTTCACATTCAAAAAGATGAATCACATTGTAACCCTCGGGAAGCATCCTGCTGCCCTTTCTAAGGAGACCGTCAGTCGGACAGACTCAGAGCCCTTAGGTTGCCAGTCATTTGACCAAGCTGCTGGTCAAGCCTGGGTAAAAGCCTCGGCATGCTCCAGCAGCCAGCCTCTTAGCAATGCACACAGTACTGGCCTTGTCATTGGGGATGCTGTAGAGGATGCATCTCCTAAGTCAAACAGGGGTGGAGCAAGGTCAGAACTGGTCGACAGCCCCAGGCTGCAATCTGAGGTCTCGTGCAGTCATAGAATGCTTGATTCAACTGCTAAGACATTCCCCAAGGAAGTATATCTGAAAGGGATTGTGGGAGAGGATACCAGGAAGCCTCGTCATACACTAAGTTATGGCAGCAATGAACAAAGAGTCTCTACAGAAGTAGGAAAACTGACAACGTCAGGCGAGAGCTGTAGTGGTTTCCAGGAAACTGAAGATGGCATTGCTCCAAACACCCAAGTGAAGTACACCTGTGCCACACCCCCCAACAACGAAGCTCAAGTTAACCTATCCTTGTTGGGGGATGACCTGGCCATTCCTGCTCAATCTACACTAGAGGCAAAGCAGTCCGAGGTCTATGGCATCACAGACTTTGCGGAAGAACTGGCAGAGACTGTCGTCTCCATGGCAACCGAAATTGCAGCGATCTGCCTTGACAACTCCAAGGGAAAACAGCCGTGGTTTTGTGCTTGGAAAAGAGGGAACGAGTTTTTGATGACGCCTAACGGATCCTGCCGATCCTTAAAGAGGAAGAAGGAAAACTCGGGCGCTGGAAGCACTGTGAGGAAACACAAGCCACCTCGCCTCAGTGAAATCAAGAGAAAAGCCGATGAGCACCCAGAGCTGAAAGAGAAGCTGATGAACAGAGTCATGGATGAGTCCATGAATCTCGAAGACATTCCTGATTCCGTCAGTACTTTTGCAAATGAAGTGGCGGCCAAGATCATGAACCTCACAGAGTTCTCCATGGTGGATGGAGTGTGGCAAGGTCAGAGCTGTTCCCGGAATCGGCTGCTGGGTGGCGATAGGTGGAACCGACTGAAGGCCTCGAGCTGTGAAAGCATCCCTGAGGAGGACTCAGAAGCCAGGGTCTTTGTAAACAGCCTGGGTTTGATGAGTACCTTAAGCCAACCAGTTAGCAGGGCCAGCTCAGTCTCCAAACAGTCCAGCTGTGAGAGCATCACCGATGAGTTTTCCAGGTTCATGGTGAAACAGATGGAAAACGAAGGGAGAGGCTTTGAGTTGCTGCTGGATTACTATGCTGGCAAAAATGCCAGCAGTATCCTGAGCTCGGCAATGCAGCAGGCATGCCAGAAAAATGACCACCTCAACGTGAGACCGAACTGCCCCTCTAAGCAGTCCAGCACAGAGAGCATAACAGAGGAGTTCTATAGGTACATGTTGAGGGACATTGCCAAAGAAAGCAAAGATGGCGCCTCCTCCAGACGAAGCAGCCATGATTGGACCACAGGCTTGCTGTCTCCTTCTGCACGATCCCCGCTGTGTTACAGACAGTCGTCTATGCCTGACAGCAGGTCCCCATGCTCCAGATTAACAGTAAATGCACCTGTCAAAGCCAACTCCTTAGATGGCTTTGCGCAAAACTGCCCTCAAGATTCCGTAAATGTACAGCCAGTCAGTAGGGCTTCCTCATCCGGCCTTTGCAAATCAGATTCCTGCTTGTATCGCAGAAGTGGGACTGACCAGATCACAAACATGCTAATTCATGAGACATGGGCCAGCTCCATTGAGGCTCTCATGAGAAAGAACAAAATCATTGCTGATGATGATGAGGCAGCTAATGCCAGTCCTGGTCCTGTTTCTGGAGGCTCTCCTTTGCAAGTAGAGAAGTGTGCCAACAGATTAGCCACCAGCACAGGGCACAGGGGACCAACTCTGCTTGTACAAGAGTCTGTAGATTACCAGAGAAAGGATGCTGTTACTGAAAGCAATCGTTCCCCAGTGTCATCTCCAAGCAAAACAGCTCCTGTTAAAAAGCCCAGTGGTTTTGATCCTAGAAGAGAAACCTCTGCATGCCACAACGCTGTTGGTCTCAAAACCCCTAGGCGCTCACTTTGCTCAAGGGATGTGCCTTTGATTCAGATAGAGACAGATCAGAAAGAAGAGTGCATTGGAGAGCCTGAGCCCTTCCTTTCCCAAAGTGGCTCCCTAGAAGAAGCAGAAGGGTACCAACCTGAAGAAGTCATCCCAGATGTGGCTGGAAGTGAAGACACAGCCCTGAGCACCTGTCAAAGTGCTAGGTAAGTTCATTACCTCCTAAACCATACAGGGCTCATTCTCATCAGCGTTTATATCTCGCTTAGGGTTAGCCGAAGACTTAGGGAGTGTTATCGATGCACAAAGTGAATTCCCAAGACAGTAAATGACCTCCGTAGGCTCCGGCACATGTGCAGAATGGGAGATGTTCTTCTCACCTTATCCACTGACATTTTAGTCCATCTTTCCAATGGTCCCTGTTCTCTTTACCTGCTGTAATTGTAGACAGAGGCCATGCCCCCTCATATGTCCACTGTTTTATTTTATTTAGAAGGCCTGATCTTCCATCCACATCCAAGAACAGTAATCCCCTAGGTCATCTTGTGGAATTTTATTCATATACCTATAGTAACTTGTGGCTCAAAATGCTACGTTTTTATTGCACGTCACTCAAATACCAAAAGGTAAAGGGAATTCATCCCCACATCCAAAGGGATCAAGTCACCTCCGGGCCCCTATCGTTGGTGCTTAACTATGTTTCATGACTGATTACTATAAAACCAGTCAGAACCTGATAAAGTTCTGGTATACCTTGCTGTTAGCTGGGGGGGGGGGGAACCTTTTGGGCTAGTTTGTAATTAACTGAGAATATTTGTTTGAGAATATCCTCAGCATTTTAGATAACCAGGGCAATACTGAAAATGGGACAGGTAACTATTCAGAATTCAAAACTGATTTTATTCTATAAACAACTTTTTTCATTTGAAAATAATTAATTTAAATAAACTTTAGTTTTAGATTTTGAGATTATTTTTGGGGGGGGGGTTTGCTCAAAAGAGTTCTTTTTTCTTATTTTCTTTTTGTCCCACGAGTGCCAGCCCTTTCAATGCATAGCTTAACTGTCACCTGATCTATAGTGTCTCTGGAATTCTGGCATTTAAACAGTGCTTTTCCAGGAGATTGTACTGCAAGCAGGAATAAATTTTGAATTATGGACTAGGTAATTTTTTCCCCTCAGGCTGCCTAAGAACATCAGCTGCTGTGATAATTTCTACTTTCTGCACACTACTCACAAGAGAAACACTGTGCCATCCCTTCCTTTTTAGTCCATAATTAAAGTTCAGTGAAACAGAAGACAAAAAAACTTAAAACAAAATTAAAGCTTTAGAAATATACAGTTCAATAAATAACTTGTATAGTCTTTTTGGAGATATAGGTCTACCATTTACAAAATGACCATATATATATATATATATATGGTATCAATAAGGTGAACACAGCTATTACTAAATATTCATAGCTCTCTAAAATCTAGGGTACATTTGCCCCTGAGCAGAAGAGATCTATGTTGAGGTACTAAAGCGCCCCACTAGAGAGCATACTACATGGTGTCTTAAGTATCGGGTCCAATCAGACAGGAGAACTTCCTGTTAGAAAATGCTAAGAACTTTCCTTTCCAATTGGCTGGAACCCCAGAATCACAGAAGGAGAAAAGGAAAAAACACAAATAACCTTTGGCTACTTACAGTATTCATCCAAAGTTGTGCTAGAGGGACTATGGAGAAATATATCAGAGCTAACAATACAAAATAGCCAATGTATAATTTTTCAGAGTTGTTGTAGTTTGAAACGCATACAAAAAGAGAGACACAGATTTCAGCTACCTGATTTAAAGTCAGCAAAAGCTGGGAGATGTCTAGTCAGTGAAGGTCACGGGATTAGGAAGCACTGTGAACTGGTATCCTACAAGCTTTATGGTTGTAGACACAATCAAATAATGATTATTACTGCATAATTTTGAATTAATTATCATTGATGTTATTCTATACACAGACATAACCTAGAAAAGTTCAAAAGCTTTACCTTCTATATGAAAAAATCTACAGCTGATTCAGATTCTTGGACCATATAGTCATTCAAGCATGCAACCTCTCAGGTCAAGATATAGGTATATGATTATGCTTTTCATCCAATAAAGCAGAAAGGATGTAGACTATTACCCCAGAAATTCCAAAGTTGGCTCTAATTACAAAGCACAGAGACTAAAGATTGACTATTGTTTTTGTTTTGTGGAGCAATATAAACAATCATCCTATAACATGAACTACTACACTACTTTAACCAGTATTGACTTGAACTGGTTTCCTAATCTGTTTCATTTTGCTTTATTCACTCATAAGTAGAAATAATAATAATTTTAATATAAAATAATTCTTAAAGTTTAAATGATTTGTGTTCAAAATGCTTAATGCAATACTTTATTATGAACAATCAATAAATCCACTTGACTGCCATTGCTATTTATAATGTCATTTGGGTGAAGGTTTGTGGTGGCTTTTATTTCAGAAGAGGCAGATTTCCCCAAGGGGAAACCTGTCATGAACAATGAAAGAGTTTTATTGAAACAAGACAATTCCCAGGATGGCCAAGCAGAAAAATTAGTCACAGTTCAGTTAAATTTTCTGAGGCCAGAATTGCTGCCATGGGATTTGATTTGTCAAAATAGTTGAAACTAGAATTCCAGTCTCCATTTAAGAGTTCAACCAACTTACATGCAAGAATAGAGAATGGGACACATGCAGTCTGAATGCTACTTAGTGCTGGAGAAAGATTATGTCCCTGAAGATACTTAGGCTCCTCTCTGAGAGACATCTTCATGTTTCTTTAAAATGTGGTTAGAACTTGACACAGTGAAATAGAAGTCACTTTCTTACTTTTTGATTACTTGACTTTAAAAAAAGAGTCACAACTGAGCATCCATTGTGGAAATCATTCCTAAACGGAGCTCTCTTTTGATTCAATAGTATCATATTTTGAAGATGTATAGACTCAGTTGCTTAAAGAAGAAAAATAGTATCCTGTTGGTGGCAATAACAATCACCTGGTTGGTCTCCTTAATGCAGCATGGCATACAGTGGGACTAAAGAGCAATTGTTTAACTTTTGACACATCAATTCTTAAGCAGAAAAGATAAGCTGCCTCCTGAGCATGTAGAAGATGTCCTAAGCACTGGAAGAATCTGATGCTTCAGGCGCATGCAACAGACCTGTACAGATACAGTCAACTGGTCTGTGACAAATGAGAAAAGTGATATAATTTAAAAGACAAAGTCTCTGGCCTGGGAAAATGGCTCAACAGTTACGAACATTTGCCGGTTGTGCAGAGGACCTGGGTTTGGATCCCAGCATCCACAACATAGGGCTCACAATCATCCATAATTCTGCTTCCAAGGAATCTGATGCCTTCTTCTGGCCTCTGCAGCCAGTAGGCATGCACACGGTATCTTGACATAGATGAAGGCAAACATTCATATGCACTAAATAAAAATAAACAAATATTTAAAAGAGGAAAGATAAATATTTACAGAAGAAAGAAATGAAGGTTTCTTCAGTAGTTTCCATAACGACTAGGCATTGTGATGGCTTCTCTTAACGTCAAGCTAGTTAGATTTAAACTCATATAGTACCCTATTAGACAGGAAGATGTATCCTGTTGGTTTAGTTGAAGAGGGAAGATCCACCTTGAATTTTGGAAGACCAAATAAAAAGAAAACTTAGAAGACACCAGAGGACCACCAGCATTCCCGTCTCTTTGCTTCCTGACTGTGGATGTCAGGTGACTGACTGCCTCAAGTTCCTGCTGCTTTATCTTCCCTAC
Organism: Tokudaia tokunoshimensis; assembly: GCA_036184795.1. Taxonomy (NCBI): domain Eukaryota; kingdom Metazoa; phylum Chordata; class Mammalia; order Rodentia; family Muridae; genus Tokudaia; species Tokudaia tokunoshimensis. Next base: position 85,609,408 of record BTHU01000016.1, on the reverse strand, counting down.
TCTGCTAAACAAAAGCCCCACATCATGAACACAAAGAAACCTTTTTTTTTCCTTAGTTTCTGCCAACAGATTAAGACATAGACTAAAAATGTATTTTTTAGACACACCTAATAAAAACATTATCTAAAATGTTAAAATTCAAAATGTTCTTATATGTTGACAAATCTGTTATAAACATGAGACTGTTCTAATAAAGAAGCATGACTTCAGTGAAAAGAAAATCTCTCAAAATTCAGCAGTAAGAAAATGAACAAATTATTAGAAAATAGACAAAGGTTCAAGGTTCGAAGGCTAGGTTCCCAGCTAGTAGGTATAATCATTAGGAAGAGATTCTACCATGAAAGTTTCATGTAATCTTTGTATCAATCTATAACTAGATCCATTGTTTGACTACATTATTGGGATGGAAACTTAGAGGTTGGATGAAGTAGGTTGAGAAGTACCCCTGGGGCTATACTTGGTGTTTGTCTGCCACTTTACCTCTTGGCTGTCATGAAGAGAGCTACTTTGTCATATGATGCTACAGTGATATTCAGCATCACCTTGTGTGGGTCTAGAAGCAACATACCCAAGTAGACATGGACAGAAACATCTTAAGTCATGAGCTTAAATGAACCTTTCTTCGTTTAATTATTTCTCTCAGGTATGTGACACAGTGATAAAAATGCAGTGGTGTGGATTTTGTTCATATTAATAGACATTCAGCATATTCTATTGTTTTAATTTGAAATTTTCTAATGACATATGATAACTGAGCATTGTGCAACTTTCTGGAAGACAGCTGTCAGTTTCTTTCAAAACTAAGCAATTGATGTTCATTAAAAAATAATATATATTCATTCATACTTATATATACATACACCAGGAGGCTATATAAGTATTAACAGAATCTGGTGGATTTATGAAAATGAATATTAACAATAACTTCAAGATAGATAAAGGGGCAAAGAGGATCACATATAACAACAGGGTGGGTCAATATAAAACACAGTCTTCTTATATTATTTTACATTTCTTCAAAATATACTATTTTAAGTAGAAAGGGTTTTCTAAAACATTTTATGGTGTGTGAAAAACTAAAACACATGTCCCTTATGGTACAAAGTATAGGGAGAAGAGAAACAGAAGTATGCTATGCACAGGTCATTACACAACACATATTTCATTACATGTCAGTTTTATAATGTAATGTGACAGTAATCTATGCAGTGAATATAAATATCAAAAGACCTGCAACAACCACTAAAATTTGTAAGCCAATAGTAGAAATAAAATTTAAAAAATCTAAAAATTGCTCAGTTAATTAAGTGGAAACTGGAATAAAATGAAAAATGAAACTCAGAACAGATGGGACAAATAGAAAACAAGATTATATATTTAAACCCAGCCTTATTGATATTCACATTAATCATCAATGATCTAAACACTTCAGTTAAAAGCAGAGATTATCCTATTGCATAAAAATACATAATCCTAGCATAAGCTGTGTTCAACTAAAATATAAAGATCCAAATGGGCCAAGAGTAAAAGGATGGAAAACAAAAATATTTTAAAAGGTCAAATAGACCTCAGGATAAAGAGTATTGCCAGGGATAATGATGTTTTATAAGCTAAGAAGGTCAATCCATCCAACAGACAATCTTCTTGTGTACAGAACCACCTAAGTAATAATACATCAAATGATAATTTTTTGAAACTACAAGGAGAAATAGAGAGCGAATTGTACTGGAAATTTAACATTCTTCTCTTAATAATTCATGAAATAATAAAAATATGTGAGCAGGTTAGAGATATTTGTATATATTTGCAAGAGAAGCAGCATCAAGAAAACTTCCACACAACAAGGCAGATACGTATAATGAATTGAAGAGACAAGTCTCCACCCACAAGTCCTGCTCACACTCCACCATGACAAAATCCCAGTACAGAACAGGAAAAGTAGACATGAAATCCTACTGATGGCTAAAGAGAGGCTGTGAGAGGGAGTGCTGGTTTTCCTTATTGATGAGACCATTAGTAAGCTGGCCACACCCAGGGCACTCACCACTCGAAAGACCAGCTGGGCTACACACTCAACTCATGGGGAAAGAAAGAAAAAATAAAGAGGAAGACATCTCAAATTTGGGAAGGAGGGTGGAAAAGTGTAGTGGGAGGAATTCGAGAAGGATGAATATGCTCAAAATACATTTTCTGAAATTCTCAAACACCTAATACAATATCATTAAAAAGAAAGGTGAGTAGCATTCACAATCAACTCAACCTATACCACCCCAAGCAGTGTACCCCCACAGCAAAGCATGCAATTTTTTCAGGTGTACTTAAAACGTTTGTCAACATGTACCATTGACCAGAATGCACGTCAATATATTTAAAAGAATCTAAAACATATAGAATATGTTCTCGGATCATTCTGGAGTTAACCCGAAAGTAAATGATATACACAAAAAACTTCCGTAATAATTAGAAATTGTTAAATTAGGAATTAACAAATTATCTTTTGCTCACAGGGAACATTAGAATAAACTCCAGATGAAAAATATAAACCTGTTTAAAATTCATGACATGTAATGCTACTTAAAGAAGAAATCTGCACTTTTAAGTATTTCTGTTTTTTCATCAGAGAAGTCGATCTATGTTCTAAGTGTCCATCTTAAAAAACTAAAAAAGATCAGGGCTAGTGTGATATTCTCAGTGGGCAAAGCCTGCAGACCTGGGTTTGATTACCAGGACCTACATGGTAGAAGGAAACCGGATCTGCAAATGTTGTTCTCTGACTACCACATCCATGCTGTGGTGTAGGTTCATCTACACACTTACATGTGCAAAATAAACAAATAAATGCAAGAAAAAATAAAATAAAATAAATAAAAAATGAACAAATTAAGTTTAAAAAAATGGTTGTAAGTAAATAATCAAAATAAGAGTGCACAACAATGATCATAAAAATAAAGGGAGACAATTAGTAAAAAATCAAATGTTCTTTTTACCTCCAACACTGGTGAATGCATGCATTTGTATGCATTTAACATTCAAAGAAAATTTGTGAAATGTAACAATGTCTGCTTTCATTTTTCCTTTCAAAGGGCTTTCTATGGTAATAAACAATGCATTTATGGTAATAAACACTGCACAGCCCTTGCAGTGAGGGCTCTCACCAGCTGTGTGTTTAAACTGCTACCTTCTACCTGTACTTTCCATTTATGGTGATGGCTTCAAATAAACAGTTAGATTGTGTTAAAAGAAACCCTGACGTAAGGAAATCTTACAACTGTGATGCAGATGGTACGTAGGTGTGTGAGATAAAATCGGGAGAATACTGGGCTTGTTTCCAACGCGACAACTATCGACAACTTCGATAAGGCCCTTGTCCTCCGGAGTACATGTAGGGAACTGAGGGGTCAGAATGGAGGCTGCCAGATGACACACTTCTGCGTTGCTCATTTGTACATTATTCACCAGCAAATAAGGAAAAGCGATAAGATAAGCTTCTCCCAAAAGCAAATAAAATCTAGCACTCTGGCTAATCACGAGTAGTTCTGAATTTCCTTTCTATGGCACAGATGTGAGGTTCACTGTAAATGGAGCATGAAATTGAGATAAAACAAAACGTGCTAACAGGCTCATCTGTTAACCTGGACAGTTTGTGGCAATCACTAGGACTCAGCTCCCTTAGCAAGAAATATCCCTGTGTGAATTTTTCTATAGTATAAGGTCCTAAATTAAGAAGGAGTTGGGCCCCAAATTGTTTTTTTCACTGGCGAACAAATGGGGCCAAACCCTTCTCCATTATTCCCATGTTTATTTCATATATACATTTTTTTTAGCACCATCTCCTTTAACCACACCCATCCTCTCTTCTATAGTATGGTAATCTCAATACTGTAGGAAGGAAATCAAGTCTTATTAAGTGGGAAAGAACACTATGGACAACCACATTGTTGTCTGAAGGCACGTGGTTTCCATCATTGAGTCCACAGGTGGAAGGCAAGATCCAACTGTCTTAAGTTTCCCTCTGACCCCCACATGAGTCCCAGGGTATATAAACACCAGCCCCCACCTACGCACACACACACACACACACACACACACACAAATAAATATGATAAATGCCACTATACTCCAGTGCTTGTTTTCAACCTACTTTAAAAATAAATGCAGAAAATAATAAATGGGAGACACAGAAAAGCTGGTGGAGTGTAATTAGGAGAAGAAAAAAAGCTACTTGGCTTCAAAAGGAGCAGCCACCTACAGAAAGACTCCACCTGTGACCAACATCTTGCCTGGTATGTAGAGACACAGGTTTATGGATAGCCAGTGTAGGACTCTGGGAACAACTCCATGTTGTACCGCCTCTCTTGGTAATAATGTCTTGATGTCTATAGTGACAGCCTTGAGACCAGAGGGGAACTTGAAGTGGAGGTCTTGAAAGAAGACATACCTCCAGATGAGTCCCGGAACCCTCCGAGCAGCAGCGAGGAGAGCACAGGCAGCTGGTCCCAGCTGGCCAATGAGGAGGAAAACCCAGATGACACAAGTAGCTTTCTGCAGCTCAGCGAGCGGTCCATGAGGTACGTACTTCCTCTTCTCTTGGATTCCTAAGGAAGGCAGCCTCAATAAGGATTCCAAAAATGCATGTTATGGTTCAATGCCAGGTGCCCTTAATAGAACAGGGAGGAAGAAAAAAGCCCACAAACAAAAACGAAGGGGCAAGTTCCCAGTTGACCATGGTCCCTGCATATCATCATTGGGCTAAAAACTATTTCACTATCAAAGTAGGACTTGAATTACCTTGGCCATATTTTAATAGTAAGCTGTGCACCCTTCCCTAAAAGTCATACTAGGTACACTCGATGCTAAGAACTGCTAGTTTGTTTAAATGAAAACTGATGTTACACTTCATGAGTTTGAACTTTCTGTCTGATTCATGTGTATTTCAGATGCAACCAAGGCTGGGTTTTACATGAAGCAAGTGTTTCCACACTATAATATACTGCTTGCCCTGGATTTTCCCTTCCTTTATCTCCTGTGCCCTCTGTATTGTTTCTGGAAAAGTTAGAGATGGGCATCTAGCTGTAACCACTAAAGTGATATTTTCTGTCCAGAATATTTTTGACCCCAGGCCGTTAAGACCATAGACTATCCAGAGAGGGTGGCTGGAACGTGAGAATCAGGTGTAGATAAAAAATCTTTGAAAGTCCAACGACTGGCAGTACAATCTAAGACATAGGAACATTTTACATTAAATAGGTGGTCTCAAATTTCAAGTATTCCACTAAATATTATAAAATAGAGTCAGAGAAACAAAGATAACTTTTATCTTTGGACTCTGAGTGTCAGATTTCATACTGTTGCATTTTCCAGTGCCTTGCCTAAAACTCCAGACAAGAACTTTAAGGTTCAAGAGTCTTCTTGGTGACTCACACAAATTTGAGGGAACAAAGCCCCATTATAAAGCACACTAGCAGTCACTGTTGCAAAACCATACTTGGGAGAGAGATTGTTACAAAGTACAGAATGTGTGAGGAGACTCAGTAAGTTTGGTAAGAATCAGATAGGTAGGTTCTATTTCACAAGTACAGCCATAGGAGCACTATGGTTCAGAGAGCATAGGCCACACTCATAAGTAGACCATATGTTGATTATACAACTTGCAATAATGCTATTATTCAATATTCTTTCTCTATGAGACATGGGGTGCCACATGTTGCTCTTTCTCTGAGGTTGAAAGAACAAAACTTTACCCATCTTTGTATTTGTAAACTCTATTGTCCTCAAGGAAAACAAGAAGTCAAATATATATTCTTATAAAATATACTTATATGCTATATAAACTTACAGAATATTCCTAAGAAAAATTCTCCATATAACAAAGGGAGACCATGGGTCTCTGGCTTCCTTCTAGATAATAGAAGCAGGCAGATAACCTGGCTGACATTTTCAGAAGTATATTCAACTCTGTAAGTATGTCCAATGACAAGGAGTCTTCATGATAAATACCCTCTCTTTAACCAGAATAAGAAAGTAAAGAGAAATGATGATTATTAACAATTATGTATGACCTACTTCAGACATTAAAAATCAGCATCACAGTTGGCTTCTACCTTGTGTCTTCCATTAATTTGGTCAAACATCAATACCAATGCAGAAGGTCAGGCACAAACCAATCATGTCCTGGGGAGCAACAAAAGTGCTCTCCCCACAATGGAACATGAGAATCAGCAGTGTGGCCAAGCATGGAGATAGGCATTATTAATATGTAAACTTTTGCTTTGTCAGCAATGGCAACAGTAGTGGCACTAGCAGTCTTGGCATTATGGACCTGGACATTTATCAGGAAAGCATACCGTCTTCTCCCATGATTAAGTAAGTAGCCACGTGACTCAGTGACTGCCAGCACCGTTCCAATTCCATTCGGCAATCCATTGTAATCATGAAGGTTGTGCCCAGCCACCAACTCATTATGTCTGTGCCACTGTGGTTCCATGTCACGGGAGTGGAGGACTAAAACTCCAACCCATTACTGCCTGCTTTCTCGGTTTCAAACCTGTCGCTTACAAAATGGTCATTGCAGATAAATCTTGCCAATATAATTAGAAGTATATGTCAACTTACCTATTTTGATTTACAGAAACAACAAACAAACAAAAAAAATCCATCTGAATTGTACCATGCCTCCTTCAGAAGACTATCCAATAACTAGCCCTTGCTATAGAACACTATCATTTCAGTAAAATTAAATATGAATGGCTTGTGGACACTGGGGTTACCAATAGGGAATGTATCTAACATCAAGGGTTGTCAAAGAGAGATGTCATTCACCCCCAGGCAGTAGCTGTGCTCTCTCAATATGAGGTCTTCTCAGAGAGCAAAAGAAAAAAAAGAAAAAGAAAGAAAAGTACTTGGAGATGTACTACATAAAAGGCCACAATAGGGCAATCTGAGTCATAGCTACTTCTAGAATTCATGATTATCCTAGAAAATCAACTGAATTAGTATTCTAATTTTCGCCATGATGACTTAGAATATAATTTGGGTATTCTGAACTAATAAAGCCATAGAGGTCTAATGCTGATTCCTAATGTATTTCCCTCTGGCTAACTACAGACTCATTGATTTTATTTCACCACTGGATAAGTGTGAAATAACATGTTCAAGTAAACATGAACTCATACAGATCTGTTTAAGAGGGACCAAAGACAAATTCAACAAAAATTATTTTGTGGTAGATTAATTGTTCTCCTTTGGGATATATTAACTTAGCACTTTCTCCATCTTTCTTTGCAAAACAAAACTGTGATTTCAAGAAAAACTTGTATTGAGGAAAAGCCAAGATCACCTGCATCCCTACTCAGCATCCCACCATTACATAATGCCAGAAATTGCACCTACCCATTCCTAGGTCATTTATGCTATGGGCAGAGAGATCAAGAAGGTACTCTGAACCCTTAGAAAACTGACATTGCTGAAAAATAACTAGCTACGAGTGTGAAATGGTTGAGTCTTTCTCTCAACCGCAATGAAACTTACCTCACTAATGATAGAGAATTCCCCCATACAATGGAATTCATCAGCCAGATCTTAGTAGCATCAGAGAAAAGAAGATAATCTTCTATCTCTAAAAGACACACCTTCAAAAGCCCCATTACAAATTTCTATAGACTATAAAAATATAGGACATTCCCAAGACCGTCACTTCTTTTCAGCTACTGAGCTACATGGCCTTATTTCAGAAGTTTTTAACCAGGTCTCCCCACTACAGGGCTCTATAATACATATACATCATGCAAAATAACAACAAATAAAATTCCCCAATAATAAACATGACCATGGCTAACGAGCAGCTCAGTTTACTTATGAGCAATCTCCAGCCTGCTCTACCAAATAAAAATAATGGAAAAGAGTAAAGATTCTATTATTGAGACACTCCGTTATAATGTTTAAGCGTTACAGTTTGTTGTCTTTATTCCAGCTCACAGAACAATCAGCATGTAAATGTATCTTCCTACTTTAAAATTCCAATGTACATTGTTGTCACAGCACAGAGAAACGCATTGTAGGATAAAATGGGAAAATATAGTCCATTAAGAAACAGATAAAAAGCTGGAGGATAACTCTGCAGATTATAGCCAGTTACTTCAAATCTCTCTTTAACTCTTCAGCCCCATGGAGGTTCATGGAAAGGGAGTGGCTAAAAAGAAAAGAAAGATGTTATTCTCAGAATCTTCCCCACTGACTTTCCTAACTAATGCCATTCAAGACACATGGAAACTCTCTTGGTGGAGGGGAACACTAAGTGCAGACCCAAATGTCCTGTGCAGTACTCACCTGGATCTAATCTGTCCTGTGAAACCATAAGAATGAGTTCCAGATGTTTGTAGCTCAGAAACACCCATCACCTCATCCTCCATTACAGCGTATTCTTCAAAAGCATTACCAACCATCTATTGTTGTTTTCTCCCAAAGTGAATTAGTAGAAGAAAAGGAGATTCTTAAAGAACAATCAGAAAGCATAAAGGGTAAGCCATGTTCCCATCCTTTTGACACACAATTGCCCATGGTGTCCCTTTGGAAAGCAGAGTAAGGTTGTGGTTGTGTCTGTTCAGAACATGCCTCTGGACTGCCAGGGAGAGCAGCCAGCCCCCAGAGGAGCCTACTGGTGATCAACTTTGACCTGGAGCCAGAGTGCCCTGACGCTGAGCTTCGAGCCACTCTGCAGTGGATAGCTGCCTCCGAACTGGGGATCCCGACAATCTACTTTAAGAAATCTCAGGAAAGCAGAATTGAAAAGGTACCATGTTCGCTGTCTGGGTAGGCTAACGACACAGTTTGTGCTTTTCATCTCATCTGGAAACCCAGTGAATGCCTATGCAATCCACATGAGCTTGAGGTGTCTCATCTCGATTTCTCTCAAACAAACAAAAAATCTTGGGACTACTTTCAAGACCCAAGCTATGATTGTATATTCACCAATACTGTTTCGTGAGCCTTCAGCTTCTTACACAGTTGCTGATAAAGACAAAAGGAACTGAGGAGACAGTAGCTTTTTCAATGTTCCTAAAAGTAATTTTGTATCATTTTGTATTGTAACCCTGTTTTTGCTGCAAAACACTCCTGAGTGATTCCTTATTTTAAAAAGTGTCCCTTTCAGTTAAATAACATTAGAGTTGCACTCTAGGGTTTGTAGTTGTTGGTTTTTTTAATGTGTGATTACACTCTAATGTTCAGGGACAAATCCAGCTTCCCGAGATAAATCCCTTACCTTCTTGCCCACACACTGGGAAATTAGAACAGTTTCGACATCTCTGTAACCCCAGCCAATTGGATTGGCTGCTGGAGAGATTGTCCCCTCCCCAGTATCTCACTTCCACCTCTCTTCAACCAGCACTTTGTTCTTTTTACATTCAAGTTCACCCAACCCAGGTGTCCTAATTGTCCTTCCTTTGTTGTCAAAGTAATGCAGGGCTCCCTGCTTGGTAAACACCCCTTCAATTTCTCCAAGCCTAGCCTATCTCCTGCATGGACTAAAAGGGCAGAATCCACAAATCACACAGGACCCTTCCCAAGCCATACTTGGTCCTACCAGAGGGAAGCAAGAATGTTCTCAGGAGGACAATGTTTCAAGGATCACATAAAGGGTGGGTTTTATATTTGTGTGCCTTGCTGAGTAAAAGCATATCCCCTGATACATTTTCAGGTGGTATGTTAGTGAAACAGATTTTAATTTAATCCACCTCTTTAAAGATGTCACTTCCATTCATGTAAGTCTAATAAATTCTCCATTTTGCAAGGGTAGCAGATATTTTATTGAAGCTTTAATCTATAAACCACATCTTAACTAGGTATTCGTTTATATCTACCAGGTTTTCAATTTTAGAGTGAATGTCTGTCTTTGTTAATAGCTATGTTTCTGAGAAGACAGCGGATTCACTCCTGCTATCAGGAAAAATCATGGGATGATCTTGCACATATTCATGTCAATCAGCTTGTAGGGCTTAAATATAAATGAAACAGTCTTAAGCACCAAAATTTCCAGGTTTTGTTCTGATCAATGAAGGCTCTCTGCATACAAGGGCTTTGATATAAATGGCCATCACCCTTGGTTGTCTGTGACTGGGTTTTAGGAGTATGAATAAGAGCAGTAGAGGTAGGATGCCAAATCAGAAGCATTTCATTAGCTCCATTCCAACCTCCCATGTGCTGGCATTAGAGTCATGTGCTAGCTTGTGTTGATCTGGGAATTGAACCCCCGGGCTTCATGAGTGTTGGGTGAGCAGTCTAATAACAGAATTACATCTCAGCCCCAAAACTTTAAATCTTTATTTCTAGAAATGCCAATTTAATTTTCTCAGCAATTAATTTAGTCTATATGGATCTGTTTATGGTGGTCTCAGCTTAGTAAGCTTCCCACTTAGTAAAAGCAGAGGTGTGTGGTAAAGGGGAGGAGGGTAGCATGAACACCAGCACAGCGTATCTTTCCCAGGACTTCTCGAAAACTTGGCGCTTAAAGTCATCAAAAATGAGTCCCAGAAAAGGCAAATTAACAGGAACCCGCATGCCCAGTACATTGTCAGTTGTCTACTGACCCACCATGCCTCCATTTGCCAGTATCCCCTTCATTTGTATTTTATTTAAGCATTAGAAGACTACATGCCCTGGAACATCATACATTCAAAACACTCATCAAACATTCCCAGAGTACCCTCTCCATGCTGGTACCGTTCGAAACTCCAAGTTCCAGACAACAAAAGAGACAAAAGTTCCCACCATCTCAGAACTTACACATCAGTTCAAAAAGGAAGCACCAATTGTCTCTAGAATGTACCAAGTGGATACCATTTATAAACAGCTATGGTGAGATAGGGCAGAGTTGATTCTGATTAAAGGAATTAAGATGTATCTAGAAAGTTAGTATCTGAACCACACCCATGAAAACAGAATCACCTGGAAAACATATTCACAATTAAAATCTGTAAATTCCTTCGATCTACTCAAAAAAAAATTCCATTACAGTAATCCTTTCATCAGAAATCTCAAATTGGAGGATGTTAGAATCACCCCAGAAAGACTTCCAAACCCAGAGCCTTACCAGTTAGTTCTGACTCTCCACTGAAACTAAGACACAAGCACCAGGCCCTTTTGAAGGTCTAGAACTCTAGAATCCAGCCCAAGTTCAGAATCAGGGTTTTATAGGCCATAACTTCAGTGACAAAGTAAGGACCCTCTCACTCTGCTTAATGAAGTCTAATTTCTACCTTGGAGCAAAGGTCAGTGACAGCTTTCAGAAGTATGCATTGAATGCTTCAAACTCACAAACACACACATACACACAGTTTGCTGCCTTTCCCATAATTGTACTATAAATGGCAAACAATCAAATCTATGAAATGCATCTGGGAATACAAAGGTCCAACAGTTAATGAGGCTGTCTTCATCAGATGACTGTGCCCGTGATAAAGTATCACAGAATACAGAGTCTCGTGATTTTCCCAAGGCACAGCTTTCACTTTAAAAAAAAAGTCTAAAGTCTATTGTTGTCTACAGAAAAGGAACTCAATTACTGTTGATTGTGAAATGTCAATACAGAAATGGGTTTTTGTTGTTGTTTGTTTGTTAGTAGAGCAGGCTAAAAACCCAAATCCCTAACATTCCAAAGCTGATTATGACCATGAATTGAGCAGACTTAATGAAAGCTCTAGGGCCAATTGCTTGTAGAATGTAGCTCTAAAAATAGGACAACAACAACAACAAAACCAACTGGTCCTGGTGACCTAGTGGTAGCAGCTTGTAAATCCCAGCTACTAGGGAGGTTGAGGCAAGAGAACTGAAAATTCAAGTTGGTGGTGGAGTTTATGGTGACCTTTGAGCAATTTAGTAAGCCCTTGTCTCAAAATACAAAACTGAAAAAAGGTTCATGGGAGAGCACTTACCTAGCATGCACAGCATTCTAAATTCAATCCTGAGTACCACAAGGAGGAGAGGTTGTAATACTGAGCTAGAAATGCCCTATTGTTTAAGAAGGAAGCCCAAGACTATCACACTCATCAGCTTCACACCTGCTCCAAGGTTTCAGGATTCAAGATTAATTAAACCAATAGAGTTGCTGCATTTAGTGGAGTCAGATCCTTTGTTAAAACTGTCTCAGTGAGGTATGCTGACACATTCCTATGATCCCAGTACCTGGAAACTGGAAGCAATATGATCACCATTAACTTAAGATCATTCCTCTCTGCTTAGCAAATTCTAGAATAGTCAGAGATCCATAAGATGACTGTATCTCAGAAAGAAAAACAAAACAACAAGGTAGTCTAATGGGATAGCAGACTGACCTTAGGAATCAGCAGACATATTCTAGCCAATGGCCATCCAACCAACTACTAGTCGAGTTGCCTAACTCCAGGGCACTTTAAGCGCTTTGGGTCATTCACCAGCCTTTTCCTCACCACTCTGAAATGTCCCTTTCAACGGCCCCAGTAGATGGAAAGAAGCTGTAACATAGGTTCCGGGAAGAGTATCTTCTTCAGAGTTTTTTCACCAAGCAGTGCCTCAGAGACAGAAGTGGTAAAGTGGTGGCAGAGTAAGCTAGGATTTACAGAATGAAGCTTTGGCAAATTCAGTGTAAGTACATTTCCCATTGACTTCCCCTTCATAAGATGTGTGAAGAAAGATGTACCATTAATAGAAGATTTTGGCAAAAGGTCATGTGTGACTTGTCAGGGAAATCTTTTGTGAGAGGTCTTGGCATATGAGCATCCTTCAGTGATTTCATAGGAGCTTAATATCCAGGCTATAGATATGTGTCTATTCTTCAGATTTCCAGTAAGAGCTAAGAGTGGTTGATTAATTGAATTAATCAGATGCCATAGCCTCCTCCAGCCCCTTTATTCACATTGTCATTAATACTCCTAAGCCTCTTGTTTCCACTCTTGTTTCATCTAAAACCTGACCTGAGTTTATATATATACACCAAAATGTAAGTAACATTTCAAAAAATAATTCTTAGCTGTCTCCATAAACCAGCTGCCTGAACCATTCATTTGAGGTATTTGCATTATAAGCAAAGCCTTTCCATGAAGGATTCACATCTGCCCCTCAAGTGTCAGAATCAATCTGAAATGAAACCAGACAAGATAGTCATTCCAGACAGCTAGTGATTTCTCCAAAAGTACAACAAAGACACATGGAGCTAAATAAGCTGGACTTCCATTGCTGCTGTCATAAATAGTAAGATGAGGTCATAGATATCCTGCCTTACAGATGTATATGCATGCTGTCAGTCACCCTGTGATGAGAGACATTCCCTGGAACCATCTTCTATTTAGAAACTTGCTGCTGCCATTTCCCTCTCCAAGACCTATGGCCTTTAACCACCTTCATGACATTTTATTTCAGTTGATAATTATTAAGCAAACATCATACATGTATGCATGTTTGTTTTTAATTATGTGTGCAAACTTGCTATGTAAAACTAAAGAATACTCTCATTAGTGGGCTTATCTTGGATGATATTAGATGTCTACCTATATTTCTTGAGAAATTACAGCATATTTGACTCTGGCCTCCTCTCCCTTCTATCATTCAGCAAATATTCACTGACTCTTTATTGAAGGCAAAGGATGGAAAACCATGGCTGAGATGGTGCCAACTCTGGGGAGATTACTAGCTATAACAGAATGAACATCTGCCTTCCTTTACAAGAACCTAAAACTCTTTAAGGCAATATTTATATTTCCAGATATTTACAGTGTTTCATTTTTCAGTCTAGACAATTGTTTTATTTAAACTCTATCAATAAAAAGTGAATGGATACAGGAAACCATTCTTAAAAACATAACCAAACTATGGTCTTAGTGTTTTTAATAAATAACATTCTCATTCTCATAAAATGCCACCATATTCCTAGGGTGTCCCTTCAACTGAAGTTTCAAATAGAAAATCATTCTCTGCAATCTGGAAGCCAAAATAGAGTTGTAAAGAGCATTGGCACATACCACAGTACTAACTATTATTCCAATCTTATTAAGTATCACTTTCTAATTAAAAAAAAAAAAAGTATCCGAGTAAGGGATTTGACAGGCTGTCACACTGGACTTAAATGTGGTTTCAGAAACAGAATATCATATAGGGATTTCTCAGTCTTCTAAGCCCATCATTCACTTGTAGTCTAGAATTTTCCATTATGCCCAACTAGAACTGGTACCTACACAATCTGACATATCTAAGACAAGTCCTTGTTTTCCTTTAACTATTGCCATAGAGAAACATCTTGATGCTTAACCTTAGCATAGAGAGGGAAAGGTGCCTATCAGTATTGACTATGAAATCATTAAGTGAGTTTACCCATCCAGAAATTTAATACTCAATTTATTTCCCCTAATATACATATCCAATAAGAAATGGGTTTGAAGTCCTGGCATAAAAAGTCTAGATTTTAAATATGAACCTGAAAAAAAAAATACTAGCTACCTAAAAGAATGCTTCTTAAAGGAATTGTCCTTAGCCCACCCAGTCATCCACTATGAATAGAACTGGAAAATGAAAAGAATTTATTATCTGAAATGTCTACAAAGAAAAACAGACTGTCTTTGAAATGTCTCCTGGAAGTAAAGATGCTTAAACATAGACTCAAATCCACACATAGTCTTTAGAAGTGTTGCTTGGTGAAATGCTGTTGAGGATACTATGATATGTGAGTCCTAACTCTGTGTCTTATTTTAGTTTCTAGATGTCGTGAAGCTTGTTCATCAGAAGTCCTGGAAGGTGGGAGATATATTTCACGCGGTTGTCCAGTACTGCAAACTGCATGCAGAGCAAAAAGAGGGGACTCCAAGTCTCTTTGACTGGCTTCTGGAACTAGGATAAGTCAGGCGTAATCCCTCAAAGAATTTTCCTCCTCTATCCCAGCTTAGGTCACAGTGGTTTGCGCTAAATGCTCTGAAACTTTCTCAATACACAGCATCCCATTAGCAGAATTATTTAAAAATCTTCTGCAGTACCGTGTACAAGGAATGAATCTGAGAGACTGTGAAATATAGGTCTGTACTAATCAATATCACCAGGGGCATGCCCAAAAGGACTTGTATGAGAATGGTTTCAAAAAGAGATACTTCAGTATGGACCAAATAGGAAAGTTTATAACAAGCCCAACCTCCAAGAAAGCTACACTCACATATATGTCACAATAGAGAGTGAGCTATAGTATCTCCAGCTATATAAGTCAAATAAAAACAAAGTCATCAGGTCACAGTAATTCTATAAATTATGCTAAAGCCTTCATTGCACTTTGTTTAATGGATATAGGGGTTGTCAACCTAAGGAAATACTTAAGATATACCAAATCTCCATGCCTTTTTGTGAAAGATTTCCACTCTCAGACCAGTAACACATGCAAAAGTGTTATCAATATCCACATGAGGCGATTTCATTTATTTGCAGAGGCCAATAAGTATTTCACCCCTTCCCAAATGTCCCTGAGCTCTTCAAAAAATTAATGTCATTCAGTGGAGAAAGGGAAGCTCAAGGTTGACTTTTTCCATCACCTACATTTATTACTTGGGTAAAATCATTATGGGATTCTTGCCTAAAGGCAAGCTTTTAAACATAAACAGTAAAATAAATAATAGCCTTTTGAGGAAAAAATATGCTTGTGTATTGAATTATGTAAAAAAAAACATTTGTTTCATTGTACGTTGTGAAAAGACTAAATTATATATACTGAGTTGTTTTAGAGCTTCATAACTATGAAGAGGTTGTTGTCTTAACTTTTAGAGTGTCATGATGCCCATTGATGGTTGCCTGTACCATGGACATGTTAACATCTATATAGTGGACATGTTTTTCCAAAGATATTTATAATGCTGGATTCAGGGTAATGGCCTTGTGCTTGAAAAGGCCAGCTAGGGATGCAGACTTTCTGGCTGGGTGATGTTGATACTAAATTAGAGAAATAGAAGCGTTTAAACACATTTGATAGCAGAGATGTACTCTTTTGAAAACTCTGAGTATCTATATGACACTAAAAGTCTTCTTTCCCTTTCAACTAACTATGCTACATTCGCGTTTATTTTCCCAATCAGGAAGATGTTTAGTACATATCTTCTGAAATACTATGCTTTTACTCTATTTTTAAAGCTTATAGAATAACTTTAAATGTGAACCAGGCCCCACATCATCAATGTCAATCTTGCTGAGCTATCAATCACATCCTAAGACCATAAAAAAGCTTACTGGCAAGCCATAACCTCCTTGCCCCAATGACAGAAATCTTTTTCAGACCTCAGTGGGCATTCATCACATAGATGGTCCAGATTTAGGTGTATGTTCATTCTGACGAATTACTGGGGATTTGAAATCTACCCATCATCTCAAATGGAACTGTGTGTGCTTCTTTGTGCTAATACATGAGAAAAAAAAGATTTTTTTATTGTTTTGACAATCCCAGAATATCGTGTGTAAACTCGCCGTGCTTGAATCAATGTTTACTTATCCTCCAAAGCACAAATACTGGATGTAAACATGTGTTGTACCTAATGTTGCAAACTAATCAATAAATTTCTGTTGCAAAATTGTTATTCCATCTTTTTCTCCTAGACTCTAGAAACTAAGGCTTTAAGAGCTTTATCTAATTAAAAAAAAAAAGAAAAAGACAGAAAGAAAGAAAGAAATAGTCATAGTGTAAGTAGATGAAGATGGGTGTGCCAATAAGATTTGCTGTCCTGATTTCAATTTTTGATTAAGTAAATGTTCAAGACAATCCGTTAGCAATGGGAATGTTCACTGTAGATCATTGGTTCCTGACCTTGTCACTCTTCACATTTGGAACAAGATAATTTTTTGTGGGGTGTTGTCTTGGATATTGTAGGATATTTAGCTGCATCTTGACCTTTCCTGATTAGATATTAATAATTGCCTCTTTCTGACTGTAGCAATCAAGAATGCCTCTGGACGTTGCCGGATAATTCTCTGAGAATAAAGGCAAAGCTGTTTGAGGACCGATGAGTGTAACAAAGTAAAGGCACAGTACCTGAGCCCCAATAAGTAAGGAGGATGAATTGAATCCTTCAGTCTAAGGACCAGAAAACCAGGCATCCCCTACCCACAGCCATGGAGGCAGCCTTTACACAAAATCTTGGGGACCAGAGAAAGAGACATAAAACCAACATGGAGTCTATGACATAAGTAAATGAGATGAATTTATCAAAGTCATAGGAAAATGTATCCATGCTTTTTGAATTCTAGAAAGAAATTACTAGAGTATATGCAAATTAAGCAATAAAGGTTGTAGGCAATTAATTCATAAAACAGAGCTATGAACATGATTAGGGCATGGAAAATTCCCCAGACAGACAGAGGATGTCATGAAATTAAAACAAAACTCTTGTCACTGCCACGTGGAGACTTTAGCTGAAAGGACTATTGGGGAATGAATAACTAATTCAACAGTGAAGACTCCTAACTACCAACTTTTTCCTCAGTCAAGCTAAAGGCAGTTCTCTTTAATAAAGAGGAATGAACAGGCTAGAAAGGATGACACTCAAACCAAAGCATCAGGACCAGATAGTAGATCAAAGAATGTTTTATTCCATCAGACACTTGTAAGGAGGAAACCAGGTCAAAGTGTAGGGACCCAAGCTTAACAGAAGCTTGAATAAGAACCATGTTATCCCAGTTGATCAGTGGGTACTTTGGCTAATCATTTAGGATAGAAACAATATAAATCTGGAGGATCTGTCTCTGGTCTTGTTGGAGGTATACAAGCAGAGGGAGGTGCACCTATGAACTTTATTTGTGTCATCTGGAGAAGGATGATTTCTGGCACTACATTCCATCCAAGAACACAAATGTTTAGGAAGATGTCTCTGGTCATGCCTGTTGTCAGGCTCAGGCAAAGATCATATTGTTGGTATCAATGACTAAACAAATATTATTGATGAGACCATTATCTTTGACAATTTCCAACATAATGTCTTTCTTCCACAGAGTAGGAGCACGTCATCTCATTTAATAAATGACCTCTTAGTGTCTGTGGAGTATCAGATACTGTGCTAGATAGCTAGAACAAAAGTCTAAATCACACCCAGAAATTCACAGACCAAGGAAGAAATAGACACATCAATCTCATAAGGCAATGCAATGCTTGCAGTTATGTAATTCTCTGTAGATTAAAATTTGAGAGATCAGTAGGCAGGAAGTATTTATTACTGTCTGGTGAGATACTGGACCACTCCAAGGAGAAACCATGTGAGCTTAGATTTTTATGTTTGAGAGAAGCCATTTAAAGAAAGAAGGCAGTAAAAAACTTTTAAAGGCTAAAAAGAGTTCACTCAGAGAAAAAGTAAGATCACAAGTGACCATCTTAATGTGCAGTTGGAAGCAGAAGGAATTTGATGGAATTGGTAATATTGTGGTAAGCTAAAGACTCGCAAGATTTAAAGTCAGGAGTTGAAATTGAAGGCATATTTTAAGAAGATTTCTATCCATATATAGTCCTTTCAAATCAAACTGAAGAAGTGTGAATGGGAGAGAAATAACATGTGAATTTACATGGGGCCTACTGAGTTAGAGCTTACATAGGATAATACTATTAAAGAATGCTTTAGTTGCAAGGAAATGGATCCCCACTGCCCTAATAACTGACATTCCTAATATAACACTACACTGGAGGTCCCACATCCAACCTCAGGCCCACAATGCTGTAATGGCTAAAGAACTCAGAAACTGTATGTTCACAATACAGTTTTCTGCAGCAAATTGGCAGAAGATTTAGGCCAGGAACAAAAAATGACTTATAGGATCAAGTTAATGACAATTCAGTGTAGACTTCCAGGTGATTTCTTCCAGGACACCTGTATAGGATGCTCTTTATTCTTTCACAATGACATATAATTTATGTAACAGCACATACAAAATATGTCAACCTATGAATACACTCACCTACACCTCAGTATCTAGGTCTTTTGTTGAGCTTCAGTCAAATAAACATGCTGTCCCTGAGTAACTAACTGTATCTTTTCTCAAGGAAGCATCCCTCTAGACCGGTAAATGGCAATGAATGATGCTAATGCCATATGTTATCTGGTAAAACTGGAACCACATCTTCCCTATATGTTACATATCCAAAAATAAAAAGAAACAGGCAGAGCATCCTAAAGATGTGCTAGTTAGCTTTAGGAGTCAGACAAGAGTCAATTCTATAACTAAGCTTTTTGGGGGAAGAGTGGGGGTATATTGTCAACAATGCACACCTCCTGAGTTAAGTCTTCCTGCAGAGACACTTACTGTCATCTGCTATCTAGCACGGCCAGTAGAATGCATGTGCTTCCCTCTTTGATTGCAAGTTTGTTGAGGCAAGGACTTTATTCCATTGATCTAAGGTACCTGCAGTACTCCTTTACACAGTGCCTTCTCCATAGCTGATGTCAAACTGGACTGGAAAAGCTAATAGACACATGGAATAGTACCATACGCATGAAAAACGAGTTAGTCTCATCTAGAAACTCTTTCAAAGACATACCCAGATGTTGGCTTCTGTTAAGATTCTAAAGCCATCAAGTTAATCAAGATTAACCATGACAGCAGCTGATAACATTTGATCATGAATTCTAGTAATGCAACTTTGTTTTGAGGGTCTTCTTGGCTGACTAGAGACCTGCTAGTTGATGTAAAATGCCATTCATGTTATCTAATGAAATTATTTTGTTTTTCAGGTAAATGAATAGTCTATAGATAGTGGATTTTGATTTAAATAGAATGAGATTGTTTGACCTAAAACATAGAAAACACGGCATAGAGAATATTGCAGTGATATTGGAATGGCTTTACGTGTTATTCATCTGCATTATCACCAGAATTCACCAGTTGAAGGCAGATAGATTTGAATGAAATGAACAGAGTGGGAGGAATCACTTAAGTCTAACCTAGTTCTTCACAAATAAACAAAATGTCAGTAGGACCACCTAAGTATTCTCTCATCAATACCATAAAAATCCACCCCATCCCTTAAAGTCTACCCCTGTCTCTCATTCTGTTCAGCTTCCACTGATCCTTAATAGGAAAGGAGGGGTGCTTGCTGTTCTTCAAGGATGTCCTTCATTGAAGATAGCCCTTTTGTTTGCATTTGAAAGATCCCCACTCCTTTGGTGAAATCCACCCAATTTATTATTACATACTTTGCTCTGCTTCTGACTCAAAATGTGGCATGGATTATAAATGCTAAATGGACCGTGATGCTCTTAGCACACAGACATCCCAGGGGCAAAGACTGTTTGAGGGTGGCTAATGTTGTCCTTGAGCTGAACACCTGATGCAAATTCAGTACATATATGACATAGCTCTCTCTTGCCATGTGACAAATGGCAGTATGTGACCCTCAAAAACCGGCAATGAGATTCCCTTCCTGCAGAACAAAACAAAATAAATCACCATTTGTTGATAGAGAGAGAGGGTAAGCAAAACCAGACTGTTCTTTAGTTTTGACTGTTCTGAACCCTTCGCTGGGTTCATGTGTGACATTTATGAAGGGTAAGCTTGACATCTACGTCAAATAACAGGCCAATTATTTTTGACCTGGCCATATTTTTAGTAATAAAGGAAGCAGACCACATGCTGACCTTTTGTGAAACCCACAGAAATGTTAAAAAAAAATGTGGCTAGTTCCTTCTTCCTTCATTTTTATCAGCAAAATCTTATTTTAAATTTGAATGTGGAAGATGATACTAAAAAGCACTTGTTTGGGATCACAACTGTGTAGGAGATCCAGCCCAACTATTAATTGTTTCTGAAAATTAGTTTTGTTAATAGAAGGAATAGTCACATAGGCAATGAGACTTGTGAGGCTAATTCCAAAGGAGCATTTTACATTACAAATCCATGACTGAGAAAGACTTGGGGAATGTCACAGGGTCTGGGCAGTCTGGTGTCTCTGGAACAGGGCTGGTTTTCCTATGAAAACTGGAGCATGGAGCTACGGCCCTTCGGCTTATAAGTGCCTGAGGCAAGATACTAGAGATCAAATTTTGAACTAACATATGTAATATATATATATATATATACATATATATTTATATGTATGTGTGTGTGCATGCGTGTGTGTGTAACAAAATATGTAACATATATAATATATAACCATAATTTATGTAATTATTAATATATGTAACCATAATTTATTCTTTTACTGTTGGAGCAGAAGTTTACTTAGCAAAGCAACTAAAGATTATTAAGTGAAGAGGCAGAAACATAGTTAGAAAGGTAAGCTAAACAAGCACCACAGAAAGAGGTTGGAGTGGGCTACCCAGAGTAGGGAACTGTATGGTGGCTTCAGCATGGTGGATTTTTAAAAAACCAGGCAAGGTGGGGGCTTTATGACTTTTTATGAGTTAAATTGTTCTTTGATGATTTTATACAAGTCTGTAATGCATTCAAATTACCATCACTCCCATCTACTCTGCTCACATATGTATGAAATTCTCAAAAAAATAAACAAATAAAACTTTAAATTAAAAATATACACTTTTAAAGAAATTTTCTGTAGTACATGTCCTCATCGAGGAAGGAAGATAAGGAAAGGATGTGGGAAGGAAGAAAGGGTGATAGATAGATGAGGGAGACAGTAAAAGAGAAGAAAAACAGGAAAGGGAGAGAGGGAGGGGAGAAGAAAAGAGAGAAGTGACCTGCTCAGCACATATGCTACTTTCCTATGTGTAGCATCCATTATTTAATATTTTCAAAGTTTAACTGATTTTCCCTTCTCTCCAGTGGTCTCATACATGAATACAATATATGGAGATCATATCCATGTGACTTCTCCCTTCCAGCTAGCTCCTCCTGGAGCCCTTCTCCACATCTTCCTACCTACTTCTTGTCCTCTTTACCTACTTCCTCCTCTTCCTCTTCCTTATCTTCTCTGCTTCTATAACACACAGAGTTCAATTAGTGCTGCCATATACACATGGGCAAGGGCTGTGCACTAGCACATGAGCAAGCTACCATGGGTCATGTTGCGAGAAAACTTATATTCCTTCCCTCTGTAGCCATCACCTGCCAAAAACAACTAATCGCAAAATACTTTTAAAACTATAGCTACTTTTAAAATGAGAAAATTGTGCATCCAGAAGAAACACAGTATTTAGACCATAAAATATGCCATAGTTGATACACATGAGGTTAAATGTCCATTTTTGAATATTGCAAGAACAGGTTAAAGCATGGCACCATCCATGGCACTTAGTGAGTTTCTTGTTTAGCTTCACATTGTGGTTCTCCACAGCTGCTCAGGGATGAGGTATTGAGGTTGATACCTCAATCAAGCCATATCGCTTTGCTTTTCCTTCAACCAGAATCCAGAAAAACAGAATGGTTGGTTGTAACCACTACTAAAATCCACCCCCTCATGACATTTTCCAGACTGGCTCATGCTTCTACAGAAGCACAAGGGTTGTTGACACAAGAACACACCACTGCCTGAGTCAAGAGTATCTCTTCTTTCAAAATGTCGAGGGCAATGCTGCAGTTACTGTAAACCCCCTGGCTGGTGAATAGAATAACCTATAAGTGTAAGTGGGTTCATTCATGGAAAAAAGGAAATGCAGTTTCCTGACTTGATGGAAGTTGGAAGTCCTTTCACTGGAAGAGAAATCTGTTCATCTGCTAATGAACATCTGGCAGGAATCTGGCATGGCCAAGGGATGGAGACTTTGGGAATGCACACCAGCTTTCCGAAGAAGGCCCCTAAACCTGATTAGCCAAACTTTTAATAATAATTTCCTCTTTTACACTCCTTTTGCAGGCCCGCATAGTTCATGGGGAGAGATTAGGGACCTAGTTTAATTGGTAGAGAAATGGAGATTTTGAGGTGAAGGGGAATTCAGCAAGGTGGTAGAAACAATAGCTAGCAAACATTTGAGACCTTATTCTAAGTAAGGTTCCATGCAGTGTTTGAAATTTCTTCCTGTACTGGTCTATTTAATGTCAAGATTAACCCTCTGTTAGTATCACATCGTTAGTGGAGTAATTGGAAAACAAAAGGTGTCAGCAGTCGCCTTAAAGACACAGGCAGAAACAAGCTGAGCTGGGTTCATCTACAGGGGTGAACACTGAAGCCTCTACTCTCACCTTCTGCTATAGGATTTTAATTTGGCATCAACTGAGGCACAAAAAGCCAGAGGCTGGGAGTATGAATGACAGGAGAAGACAACAGTACCTATAGCAGTCATCTACTATTAGGTTGGTTTTTTGAGGGGGTGGGGGCACCCATGTTTCTCTCAACATTAGAAAGTAGCAAAATGGATGAAACTGATTGGTACTTACCAAGAGCAGGTAGGGTGGGAAACTGGAGCTGGTGACTTTTCCAAATGCTGTTTCCTTGTAGAAAGAGACTACACTCATCTATCACTTGAATAAGTTGCCTCCAGGCCATCACTACTTTCAAATGTAACATGTAATGGTGTCCTTGTTCTGAGAAAGCAATGGGCCACAATATTTTCCAAAGCTTTGAAACAACAATACACTGTTACTATAACAAAGAAAATGTGTTTAGATTCTCTAATAGAATTTTTAGACGTGCTGTTAGTGATATTTAACTTGAAATAGCAATGTTAACCATTCCTAAACATGCTGTGTGGAACATCCCTTCAGAATAAAGCTTGAAACAACGATGAGGAGCCACGTGATCCCACAGAGGAAGTTTGCAGCCAAATTCTCAGCCTGAGAATAATGACCAACCAATAAACAAACCAGTAGAAGAATTTAAAACTGGTTTTAGACCTTGACCCCCCAGAGGCAGTGAGAATGAGGGGTTGGGGGATTAACAGCAACTCATTTTCAAAGCAAAACTTGTCAAGGTTGACTCTCTCAGAAATCTGGGATTAGGAAAACCTTCCATATGGCCAGCCAATGAACACAAGGTAGGGCTAAGGAAATGATCCCAGCACACAAATCTGCTGGTCACCAGTGACATGCTGGAAATAAAGCCTGACTGATCCCAATCTGTCCAGGAATAGTAACAGTGAGTAATGAGGAGGACCTTTGGCATGAAGCGACACAAAGGAAATTGGTACTCATTACCCAAGGCCACATGGGTCATTGCCAAAGTAAAAGCACATGACTAGCACATATGGTGGCCCCCATACTGAGAATCCCATCTCCTTTGCCTTTCCTGGTGTTATTAATAGAAATCCACCTCCTCTATGATACCCCAGCAATGTGAGGTGAGCACAGGCTGAACCAAGTCATCAGGGCTCCTTATATCCTTAGCAAAATATTTGGCTAGGCTGGAGAGATGTCACCATGCTTAAAAGGGCATAGTGCTCAGGAACCCATGTTAAGTGTCTCACAATCCTCTGTAACTCCAGCTCTAGGGGTTCTGACAACTCTGGCCTCTCACTCACATGTACCTACCCACACACAGGCACAGGCACATACACACAACTAAAAATAAAATAGATTTTGTCCAAGTGTAAACTGGGATCTGAAGGGAAGGAACCATGTTAAAGTGATATCTCTCTCTCTCTCTCTCTCTCTGGCTTATAGATGTTCTTTCACTCTCTATATATGTGTTCTCCCTCCTTATGAAAATTAATAAAGAGCATAGAGCCAAGTAGCTTGGTAATGTAAATATTTCATTAAATAATATAAATCATATAGTTGTTATTTGAGCCAAAAACAGTAAATATTTTAATTTCTACACAGATGATAGATAGATGGATAGATAGATAGATAGATAGATAGATAGATAGATAGATAGATAGATAGATAGATAGATAATTTATAGCCAGGCAGTGGTGGTGGTACATACCTAATCTCAACATTCAGGAGACAGAAGCAGGTGAATCTCTGTGAGTTTGAGGCCAATGTAATCTACAGAGTGAATTCCAGAGAGAAACCCTGTCTCAATACAAAATAAATAATAAATATGAATTGCACAAACTATATAACAAAACACTATAAAGAACCCTGAAAACTACCCAAAGAATATTTACAATGAATAAAATATTTTACAAAAGAACCAGGTTGAGTAAAAGCCCCTATAATCAAAAGGAGAAGGGGTTCACCAAAGGAAATAGATAAAAGAAAATGGCAATATTTTGTTTTCATTTGTTTTGTTTGTGAAAGAAACATATAAAGAACCTCAAAGTGCAAATTGAAACATAAATCATAAACTCAAATTAGAAAATATCAACATGATAGACAGATAGACAATATTCAGTGTCAGGAAAGATGTGAACAATGGGTACCTTCACTTCATGTAAGAAGAAAAACATATTTAATCTTTGGGGAGAATGGTATGATATTATCAGAATAATGCTTGAATACCTTTCTAATGTGTCAATTGCTTTCAACTAGTTAAGACCCATCTTGTCTGCTTGCCAGTGCTGGCCTTAACTTCTACAACCCAAAAGAGGAGAAGCTTAGTTCAAAGATGAAACATCGGCATGTCATGAAAAACTACAGAAAACCTTGAAGTTCTATCAGTGTGCCAACACTTGGAGTCAGCTGGGACCTAGTAACTAGTACTCCAGATGAAAGTTCAGTACAGATGTGAAAAGGAAAAGATGTAAGATCTGTATATAAGAGCCACAGGCAAAGTAATTCCAGGCAAGGGGGCGGGGTGTGAGCAGTGGTCTGAGAACTGGAAGAGAGACAGCGTGGGCAAGGAGCTTAGGAGAATGAGAGGGACCTAGGATGTGGAAGTAGCTGGAGCCAAAACATGGAAGGCCTTGAACACACAATGGAGACTTGAGGTCTTTCCAACCAATGTATTCTGTATGCATATGTATAATTTTTGTCCAGTTTGTCTTGTGTATCAATTTTATTGAGAATATTTTAAAATTTATTTTTTCAAAATAATTGTATTTGAGTAAAACCACAAAGAAATGCTAAGTGTTATTCTTCTCCATCATCCCAGTATTTCAAGGACAGGCAGACTACGGCCATAGAGCCGTTTATCTGGAATAACTTAAAACATGATGTACATTCCATGATTCCATTATACTGAGATTTATAAGATTCTGTGAACAGCTGCCTAGTTCAGCGGTACTCAGTCTGTGGGGTGAAGTTGCATATCAGAAACCCTACATATCAGACATTTACATTATATTTCATAACAGTAGCAAAATTACAATTATGAAGTAGCAACGAAAGAATTTTATGGTTGGAAGTCATCACAACATGGGGAGTTGTCTTAAAGGGTCGCAGCATAGGAAGATTGAGAGCCACTAGTCTAGTTGATGATAGGAAAGGGCGAAGGAGCTTGGCTTAGGGAAGACTGTATCTGGAAGGGGAGAGCACGTTCCTGTTTCCTTGTCACTGACCTTCAATGTGTCTTTGGGAAAGTCATTAACCATTCCAAACCTCAGCTGATCCTTTGGGGAAAAGCTCTTTAACCTGCCTTCATAAGTAATCAATAGACAACCATGCTTTCTATATCTGGTTTTCTAGGTTCTGTCACTAAATAAATAAATAAATAAATAAATAAATGACACAACAACTTAAGGGAGAAAATATTAACTTTTACTTATGATTTCAGGAGATATCCATCTATTATGGCAGGGGAGGAAGGCAGAACCACTGAAGTAGTCAGTGGTGGCAAGAGTACGATTTTTCCTAGTTTTGATAAGGTGATCTTTTTTTTTAATATTCACGCATTTTTTCAATACTTCTTTAACTGACTAGCGTCTATGTCTCTGTCCTGCCATCTGGATATCCTTCAGAGCCTATCTCACACAATGCATTGTGGGTAGCCACAGATCCAGAGGCTTCATCCTCTCCTCACACAGCACCACCATTTGGAAACCAAGAAGAAACAACAGATCAGTAGGTGGGGGGGGAGGCGCACATTTCGCACTGAACCACATATACCTTGTAAGCAGCAAGGGACCATCTTGAGATAGAGGGCCAATGTCATCTTGGAATACTTGATGCTATTTTTGAAATGCCATCCTTAAATGGAGCCTGCTTGAAAATGATATTTAAGTATAAAGTGACAGCATTAAAACTGGCTGAAATATTTATAAACCTAGTTTTCAACTGTGCTGAGAGTATTTTTGACAGGTGATTCTCAAGGGAAGTTTTCAAAGGACAAATTCAGAGGCCCATGAAGAAAGCTTATAATTGGGGGTACTCAGCTTTACCTGAAAGCTGAGCTCTCAGGATTTGGGGGGCGGGGGGAACAGTAAGAACTTTAAGAAGGTAAATTTTGCATAATCTTTCTACCACTGTACTCTATGATTATATTTTTCCAGTTCTCTATCTCAGTTCCATGAAAATAAAAGTCTCCCTATTATCCAAGAGTAGTCCTCGGAGTGAAATAATTATTCAACTTTTGGTGTGATAAAGTTATAACCTAGTTCCTGTGGTTTCATACAGTATCTGTTCCAGCCACGGCTATTCTTCCCCACATCTTTAGGTGGGGCTGCAGAGCCCTACGCAAGCAGCTCTCTCTCCCTGTCCTGCAAGTTCTTCTACCATAGACACGTGAATACGGCACTTTTAACCCCTATTTGTCTTGTCCCAGTGGCTCCTAGTTTATGTCTTTTTATATGCTTGCTTAGTGAAAGAGTAATGCCTTCTTAGCCTCCTTCTCAGGTATGAGACTTAGGTTCTGCAAACCATTGCATTCTGTTTTCATGGCTAAGAGAGTATGACTGAGCCTAGAGAATTTAAGGGAGGTTTCATGGACCACTGTGAACTAATTAAATCCATTGGTCAGAAGAAACAAATACTTTTAATTTCCCATTAAGTGTGTGTATTACATACTGCTCTGTGAAATCTCAAGAAACTCAGATGTATTTTTTTTCTGAAAATTGACAAGGTCAGTCTGCTCCTCTTTTTTTTTTTTTAATTTAATTTTATTTTATTTTTTTAATTTACATTCCAAATCACTTCCCCTTTCCCGTTTCCTCCCTCCCCGAAAGTCCCATAAGCCCCCTTCCCTCCCTCTTTTCTCCGTTCAACCCCCTCTCATTACTCTGTCCTGGCGTTCCCCTACATCCAGTCTTTCCAGGACCAGGGGTCTCTCCTTCCATCTTTTTAGAAATCTATTGATATGCTGATTGTGTCTAGGGTATTCTGAGATTCTGGGTCAATATCCCCTTATCAGTGACTTCATACCATGTGTGATCTTTTGTGATTGGGTTACCTCACTAAGGATGATATTTTCAAGTTCTGACCATTTGCCTAGGAATTTCGTGAATTCATTGTTTTTAATTGCAGAGTAGTATTCCATTGTGTAAATATACCACATCTTCTGAATCCATTCCTCCGTTGAGGGACATCTGGGTTCTTTCCAGCTTCTGGCTATTATAAATAAGGCTGCTATGAATATAGTGGAGCATGTGTCCTTATTGCATGCAGGTAAAGTCTCTGGGTATATGCCCAGGAGTGGTATAGCCGGATCCTCCGGAAGTGTCATGCCCAGTTTTCTGAGGAGCCGCCAGACTGCTTTCCAGAGTGGTTGTACCAGCCTGCAATTCCACCAGCAGTGGAGGAGTGTTCCTCTTTCTCCACATCCTCGCCAACAACTGCTGTCTCCTGTGTTTTTGATCTTAGCCATCCTGACTGGTGTGAGATGGAATCTCAGGGTTGTTTTGATTTGCATTTCCCTAATGACTAAGGATGATGAACATCTCTTTAGGTGCTTCTCAGCCATTAGATATTCTTCAGGTGAGAACTCTTTGTGGAGCTCTGTACCCCATTTTTTAATAGGGTTACTTGCCTCTCTGGAGTTTAACTTCTTGAGTTCTTTGTATATCTTGGATATTAGCCCTCTGTCGGATGTAAGGTTGGTAAAGATCATTTCCCAGTTAGTTGGTTGCCGCTTTGTCTTTTTGACGGTGTCTTTTGCCTTGCAAAAACTTTGTAATTTAATGAGGTCCCATTTGTCTATTCTTGATCTTAGAGTATAAGCTATTGGAGTTCTGTTCAGGAAATTCTCCCCTGTGCCCATATGTTCAAGGTTCTTCCCTAGTTTCCCTTCTATTAGTTTCAGTGTGTCTGGTTTTATGTGGAGATCTTTGATCCACTTAGAATTGAGCTTAGTGCAAGGAGATAAGGATGGGTCAATTTGCATTCTTCTGCATGTTGACCTCCAGCTGAGCCAGCACCATTTGTTGAAAAGGCTATCTTTTTTCCACTGGATGGTTTTAGCTCCTTTGTCAAAGATCAAGTGACCATAGGAGTGTGGATTCATTTCTGGGTCTTCAATTCTGTTCCATTGATCTACATGTCTGTCACTGTACCAATACCATGCAGTTTTTAACACTATTGCTCTGTAGTACAGCTTGAGGTCCGGGATACTGATTCCCCCAGAGGTTCTTTTACTCTTGAGAATAGTTTTAGCTATTCTGGGTTTTCTGTTATTCCAGATGAATTTTTGAATTGCTCTTTCTAACTCTATGAAGAATTGAGTTGGGATTTTGATGGGGATTGCATTGAATCTGTGTATTACTTTTGGTAAGATGCTCATTTTTACTATATTAATCCTGTCAATCCATGAGCATGGCAGATTTTTCCATCTTCCGAGGTCTTCTTCAATTTCTTTCTTCAGAGACTTGAAGTTCTTGTCATACAGATCTTTCACTTGTTTGGTTAGCGTCACGCCAAGATACTTAATATGGTTTGTGGCTATCGTAAAGGGTATTATTTCTCTTACTTCTTTCTCAGCCTGCTTATCCTTTGAGTATAGGAAGGCTTCTGACTTGCTTGAGTTGATTTTATATCCGGCCACTTTGCTGAAGTCGTTTATCAGCTGTAGGAGTTCTCTGGTGGAGTTCTTTGGGTCGCTTATGTATACTATCATATCGTCTGCAAATAGTGATAGTTTGACTTCTTCCTTTCCAATTTGTATCCCTTTGACCTCTTTTTCTTGTCTAATTGCTCTAGCTAGAACTTCAAGTACTATATTGAAAAGATATGGAGAGAGAGGGCAGCCTTGTCTAGTCCCTGATTTTAGTGGGATTGCTTCAAGTTTCTCTCCGTTTAGATTGATGCTGGCTACTGGTTTGCTGTAAATTGCTTTTACTATGTTTAGATATGGGCCTTGAATTCCTGATCTTTCCAAGACCTTTAGCATGAAAGGATGCTGAATTTTGTCAAATGCTTTCTCAGCATCTAATGAGATGACCATGTGGTTTTTTTCTTTGAGATTGTTTATGTAGTGGATTACATTGATGGATTTCCTTATATTGAACCATCCCTGCATCCCTGGGATGAAGCCTACTTGATCGTGGTGAATGATCGTTTTGATGTGTTCTTGGATTCGGTTGGCAAGAATTTTATTGAGTATTTTTGCATCGATATTCATAAGAGAGATTGGCCTGAGATTCTCTTTCTTTGTCGGATCTTTGTGTGCTTTTGGTATTAGTGTAATTGTGGCTTCATAGAACGAGTTGGGTAGTGTTCCTTCTGTTTCTATTTTGTGGAACAGTTTGAAGAGTATTGGTGTTAGGTCTTCTTTGAAGGTCTGATAGAATTCTGCACTAAAACCATCTGGACCTGTGCTTTTTTTGGTTGGAAGACTTCCAATGACAACTTCTATTTCTTCAGGGGTTATAGGACGGTTTAGATGGTCTATTTGATCCTGATTTAATTTTGGTACTTGGTATCTGTCAAGGAAATTGTCCATTTCCTCAAGATTTTCTAGTTGTGTTGAATACAGGTTTTTGTAGTAGGATCTGATGATTTTTTGAATTTCCTCAGTTTCTGTTGTTATCTCTCCCTTTTCGTTTCTGATTTTATTAATTTGGATACTATCTCTGTGCCCTCTGGTTAGTCTGGCTAAGGGCTTATCTATCTTGTTGATTTTCTCAAAGAACCAACTCCTCGTTTTGTTGATTCTTTGTATGGTTTTATTTGTTTCTACTTGATTGATTTCAGCCCTGAGTTTGATGATTTCCTGCCTTCTACTCCTCTTTGGTGTATTTGCTTCTTTTTGTTCCAGGGCTTTCAGGTGTGCCATTAAGCTGTTAGTGTATGCTGTCTCCCGTTTCTTTTTGGCGGCACTCAGGGCTATGAATTTTCCTCTTAGCACTGTTTTCATTGTGTCCCATAAGTTAGGGTATGTTGTGCCTTCATTTTCATTAACTTTCAAAAAGTCTTTGATTTCTTTCTTTATTTCCACCTTGACCAAGTTATCATTGAGTAGAGCATTGTTCAGCCTCCATGTGTACGTGGCTTTTCTTTTGTTTTTGTTGCCATTGAAGACCACCCTTATTCCATAGTGATCTGATAGGAGGCATGGGATTATTTCGATCTTCTTGTATCTGTTGAGGTCTGATTTGTGACCAATTATATGGTCAATTTTGGAGAAGGTACCATGAGGAGCTGAGAAGAAGGTGTATTCTTTAGCTCTAGGATGAAATGTTCTATATATATCAGTTAGTTCCATTTGGTCCAAGGCTTCAATTAGATTCACTGTGTCCCTGTTTAGTTTCTGCTTTCCTGAACGATCCATTTCAGAGAGCGGGGTGTTGAAGTCACCCACTATTATTGTGTGCGGTGCGATGTGTGCTTTGAGTTTTAGTAAAGTTTCTTTTACGAATGAGGGTGCCCTTGCATTTGGAGCATAGATATTCAGGATTGAGAGTTCTTGATGGTGGATTTTTCCCTTGATCAGTATGTAGTGTCCTTCTGTGTCTTTTTTGATGACTTTGGGTTGAAAATCAATTTTATCCGATATTAGGATGGCTACTCCACCTCGTTTCTTGGGGCCATTTGCTTGTAAAATTGTTTTCCAGCCTTTTACTCTGAGGTAGTGTTTGTCTTTGACACTGAGGTGCATTTCCTGCATGCAGCAAAATGCTGGGTCCTGTTTACGTATCCAGTCTGCTAGTCTATGTCTTTTAATTGGGGAATTGAGACCATTGATATTAAGAGAGATTAAGGCATAGTGATTATTGCCATCTGCCATTCTTGACTCTATCTTTATGTTTGAGTGGTTATCTACTTTTGGGTTTGATTCAAGAAGGTTATTATCTCATTTTTTCCAGGGTGTTGTTTCTCTCCCTGTGCTCCTCTTTTTAAACAGCTTAGTTAATACTTGAGTCAAACCACTCAAAGGCTGATTAATTGCCTTGCCTAGAAGGCTGAATTTCTGTGAGGTGAAATGTACAGAAGTCTGACATCTCTTCTTTAAAAACTGTTACCTCATGAAAGTCTATTAAGATGATACCTAAACAAAATAAGCAAATCAAAACATCAGCATCACACCATAAGAGTAGGACTAAACCTAACAACATCACTGCAGTAATTCATGTCTCTAAGAACAGTAGTCCTTATATACAGGTTTTCCTAGCTTTGAAAAGGTACTGTTTTTAATGGTCACAGATTATTTTTGATACTTTGACCAGTGTCTATGTCCCTGGGCTTGCATCTAGGCTGGGTTGACTTCACTCAAAGCATATTGTGCATGTGTTGCTGAATTGACTTCTAAGGCTTAGCCATTGACTGTCACATACAATGATCTTGAGAACTGACCATAAGGGAATTCTATATTCAAACCAAGAGAGAGTGAAATGATGGAGAGACTGTGTGTACCTATTTCTGCTGACAATCCCAGTGAGCCTGATATTCAGGTCTTCCACTCTGAGGACCACATCATCAGGCAGAGATAAATATCTGTAATGGCCATTCTTGGCTGTCAACTTGAATACATATGGAATTAACTAAAGCCCAAATGGCTAGACATACATGTGAGGGAATTTTTTAATTATCTCATTTGAATTTAGAAGACCAATTTGTAGTTGGGATCTTTGAGGTGGGAAGATACACCTTTAATCCAGGTCTTTTGAGGTAAGAAGATTCACCTTTAATCTGAGCCACCCCTTCTGCTGGCAGCCTATAGAAAGGACATGGAAAAAGGAAGCCTGTTCTCTCTTTGCCAGCTTACCCTCACTCTTGCTAGCAAATCCGTTCCTCCACTGACATTAGAGCCTACTTCCTTGAGATTATAGAATACATTGAAAAACAGCTGAGATTTTCAACCTCAGGGACTGAACAACTACTGGATTCTTGAACTTTCCATTTGGGTAGACAGCCATTGTTAGAGTAGCTGAACCACATCCTGTAAGTCATTTTAATAAATCTCATATGTATATAATCTAGGCAGGGTTCTGAAAATATACACACACAAACATATATACATATACACATATAAACATATATGTATGTTTATACATATATGTATATGTACATATATGCATGTATGTATATGTATATATGTATACATAGTGATAGATAGACAGACAGACAGACAGATAGATAGATAGATAGATAGATAGATAGATAGATAGATAGATAGATAGAATATCATTTCTCTAGAGAACACTGCCTAATACAGTATCTCTAAAGCACAGAATGCCTAATGTAACAAAATTGCTTCATGCCAGCATTTTCAGGGATTAATTATATATCATTAATAGCAAGAGTCTTTTTTTGTTTATTTTATTTTCTATATTTTTTATTTACATTCCAAATGATTTCCCCCTTTCCCGGTTTCCCCCTCCCCGAAAGTCCCATAAGCCCTCTTCCCTCCCCCTGTTCCCCATTCAACCCCCTCCCCTTGCTCATCACAGACAGACTTTAAGATTTTCCTTTCATATTCTTCAACTACTGGGAGCTTAGGTACAGCTGTCTGGTTTGGTTAGGTTTCAGTGGGGTTTTAGATTCCTTTCAAAGTATTGGAGGTAGTCCGGTAGTACTTACACAATATGAATGCGGCCCTGGATCAGACCCCAACAGAAAATAAACATTTTTTGCTCTACTCTGAGTCATCTATTCTGAGTCTTAAACCCACAGAGTTTACAGCACTTAATAATGATAACCATAACCAGGTTTGATGGTATACATCAATAATCCCAACATTCAACAGACTAAGGTTTGACTTCTTCAATTGTGGGTGGCAACCCTATATGGGTGACATAACTGAACGTAAAAGTCACCAAAAAAATGGCAATAACAAGATATTCCTGAATTGCGACAAAATTAAAAATGAAAAGCTTGTGCCCATGGCAATGTGTGAATTTATCTCACTGCAGCTTTGGTTCTGAACACATACTATGTACATTTTTCACCGAGCATACATCACACCACACAACACCAACAAATGTCTAGAAACACCCTGTTGCAGATTCAAGACTCATAAATGTTATGAGTTATAGTCATTCTTCCTGTACATGCAAACTTCCCAGCTCCTATAGAACCATGATGGTTTCATTATGAAAAATAAAGCCTTTTAATGTTTCCCAACTATTATTCCTTGATGTAATAAATAAATTAGCATACCTCTGAACTGTATTGTGCTAGAATGTTTAATTTCTAAACTGTTGTTTGAGTTGCTATCTTTTATTTCATTAAAAATTATCATTTCATCCAATGAATTTTGGTTTTGAGGTAGGACTGAATTTCTGTTTTCTGAAATTTCCATAAACATAGTTCTGCCTTTCTGAACTATAAGTTCATGGGAAAGAACTACAGAAGAACTGTTGGTTACAGAAGTAAAATATTGATAAATTCTCCAAAACCTGGAAGATATTTTGTATTCTACAGAATCAAATATTCATCTTTATGCAAAAATAAACAAGCACACCCTCTTTGTTAGTATGTGAATTTGCTTTCATCTTTAATAAGTGGCAACATTATATAAAGGGCAAAAGACTATGTTTAAATGAATTTCTTCATGATTTATTATCAGTAAAAGTAGATTTTTATACCTAAATTTTATATACCCTTATACCTCGAAGTCATATAAAAGTGTCTTAAGCAAGTGCCAAGAGTAGGGAAAATATTAAGAAGGCCTAGATAAGACTGGAAAAATGGCTCCACAGTTAAAAGCACAGGCTGCTGTTACAAAGGACCAGAATTCTATTCCCTACATCCACAAGGTAACTTACAAGCATCCGTAAGACCTGTCTAAGGGGATCTAGTTCACCCTTCCAGCCTCTGAGGACAGCAGGTACATACATGTTACACAGACATACATACAGACAAAATACCCATGTGCACACAATTAATTAGTTAATTGTAATGAAGATTTAAATTCAGGCAGGTAGATTGAGAAAAAGTTTAAGGTTGGCTTAGCTACATGTCAAGACCATATCTCAGTAAAATAAAATAAATATATAAATGAATAAATAGTGATAACCTTTATGAATCCATTAGTGTTACCTTAAGCATTTTATGATAAAGGCATTATTTTCTTTTATTTTTGCTTTCTCAATAGTAACAACTTAGTTTTTAAACTCAAATTCAAGTTTTAGCTCATTAGGATCAGGTGACAGGAAGCCTGAGCTATTTAGAGAAGAGATACTTTGAAAAACAGCATCACTGTTGCGTAAGAGTTCTCAGCAACAGAAGTTGCTTCTCCCTCTGTTTTAAGAGAAATAACACTCCAAGGAGAAAGCATTGATTTATTGGATCACTCCACCATCCCAAAGTTGAGGCAAATGGACTTGGGATAATTAACTAATAAATTTAGATCTTATCTAATAACCACAGGGGAAGGCACTCCCATAACCTCCAAGTAGCTCATTTTCATAGGATTTTTAATGCAAGTCTGGAAAGCATTACTAATAAAGTTTTACTCTTAAAACAAGAAATACCAAAACACAAATAATTCCCCCCAATATTTCTTTTCTGACCAGCCCATACACGCTTATTAAATAATTGCTGTGAAAATACATTAGTCAAAGCAGCTCTTCTTAGAACAAGAGAGCATGTCTTTATCCTAATGGTACCTGATAGAAGTATCTGACCAGCATCTTTGGAAGTCCTACCTCAGCACCAACATAATAAGCTTAATTCAGAATCCTCCTTAATAAAAGGTACACTTTCAAATTAGCCTCCCCAAATGGCCTCAGTGAACTGAATTCTGAACTCCGAAAACTATTTATTTGAGGACAGAGACTGTTCTTGTGGATTTAGGGGAAACATCTCCGTGACAGATTCTCAGCTGAACATCTAGCATTGCTGACTCCAGAATTTCTGCACCATTTGACAGGGAAAGGAGCTTATTGCAATGTTTAACATACAGACTTTATAAATCTTTTGTGCTTTTTAAGGGGAAATTAAGCAACCATTCTGGAGCAGATTTAGGCTCCTCCAGACCCCAAGTCCCTCAGCACTGACAGTTCACCAGCATTTTCTTATGAAGAATGGTGGCTCCTGTGCTATTTCAACTTTCATCAATTACCCAAGTAAAGGAAAATTCATGTTGTAATTAAAGCCAGCAATTTAATGATCTTCATCTGGAAATAAAACAGAAATCAAGACTATTTTGCACATGCTTCTTTTGTTGATTTAAGTATGAGCAAAAGAAAAATATTGTTGTGCTGAATTTTCCAATCTGACATAAGATAACCTCTAAGGGCCCTGTAAGGGCAGCCCCATGCTTGCAAGATTAACCTTCTGCTTAACTAAGATTTTACTTGTATGCCACCTTAAATGTTAAGCAAACAGCCATTGCGCATTACTGTAGCTAAATATCCCAGGCAAAATAAAGCTACATCAAAATCAGTTTTCCCCAAGAAGTCATTCTTGCCACCAAATAACCATAATATGCAAGGACCAGTGAGAGTAAGTGGTTCAAACACTAAGTGTATTAGAAGGTCTTATTATCTTCTTCATCCAGTATCATCGTTAATATAAAGATATATATGAAGAGAGAGAATAGATGATAGATAATATAGATATAGATAGACTAATTCTTTGAGAATTTCGGACACTGTATTTTGCATGTATTTACCCCCCTCAATTCCTCCCCTTCCCACACCTCAACCCTCCCTCTCCTCCCCACTCAACTTTGAGATTACTTTTTTGTTTGTTTCTTCTTTCCCCATCACGTCCAGCTCTTGCTGCCCAGCTAGTCTTGGAACTGGGTTTTGTTGTAATGTGTGGTCAGCTTACCAGGGGTAAGATCATCGTTAAAGAAAATTGAATCCCCCTCTTCCTCTCCCCAACAGCTATCAAATGCCAATAGCTCCTCAGTTAGTAATGGGAGTACATGTTCCCCTCCCTGCTCTATGCTGGGATGTGTCTGGCTGGAGCTTGCGCAGTTCTTGTGCATGCTGTCACAATTTCTGTGAGCTCTTATGCGCCCCACTGCCTTACTGTGTCTGGAAAACATGGCTTCCCTGAAGTTATACACCACCTCTGTCTCTTACAATCTTTCTACACCGTCTTCTGCAGGTCCTGGACTAACAAGTAGTATGGCACCTCTATGACTCCTGCATACTAGAATTAAGACACCCAAGCTAAGTGTACAAAAGGCACCGTTTTTTCTTTTAGAAAATAGTATTTTTCATACATTTTGATCAGTTTCCCTCCCCCTACTCCTCCCAGTTCTTCCACCACCTCCCCTCCTACCAAAGCCACACCCTTTCTGTCTCTCTTTAGAACACAAACAGGCACCTAAGGAACTATTCTAAAATAAAATAAGATAAAAAGAAAAACAAAACAAATCAGAACAGGACAAAATAAACAGAAGAAAAGGAGCCAAAGAAAAATCATAAGAAACACAAACACAAAGACTACACGTTCACACATACAGGAATTCAATAAAAACACAGAACCAGAAACCAATATATATAAGCAAAGAACCTGTAAGGGAAAAGGTGGAAGAGAGAGAGAGAGAGAGAGAGAGAGAGAGAGAAGAAAGAAGGAAGGAAGGAAGGAAGGAAGGAAGGAAGGAAGGAAGGAAGGAAGGAAGGAAGGGAGGGAGAGGAAGAGAGAGAGGGAGGGAGGGAGGGAGGGAGAAAGAGAGAAAGAGGGAGGAGAAAGAAGAAAGGAAGAATGAAGGGAGGAGAGGGAGGGAGGGAAAAGAAAAGAAAAAAAGACCTGTCACAATATTATGTGACAGAGAACCTCCAAAGATGGTATCGAATTCATTTTGAGTTGGTCATCTACTGCTGAACATGGCACCTACCCTTAAGAGCATTTTGCTTCCCCAGTGAGACTCCCTCAGAGAAAACTAAGGGGATTTTTTTTTAAGTAATTATTATTTGGAGCTAGCTTTTGGGTTAGGGATGGGGCATGTTTTCACTTTTCCTTTCAGCTTTGAGGTCCTCCCTGGTGCAGACCTGTGTAGGACTGTCCATGCTTCTCCATCTCTGAGTTCATTTGTACATTGCTCATATGATCAATACAGCAGGCTATATTTAGACCTCATTTTCTTGGTGTCATCCATTGTCTTTGACTATTATACCTTTTCTTCCTCCTCTTTCACAGGCTAACTGAATGCTAAGGGGAGGGATTTGATGGAAACATCCCGTTTAGGGCTGGGACAATGTCTTCCACACCCAAGATGCTCCACACAGTTGTCACCAGTCACATTTACTACTGAGAATTTGAAACATGGCTGGATTTACTGGCGATATATTTAGTTAATACTAATAATACAGAGTTGACATCACAGCTAAGCAATGTACTGTGCTTGGATTTCAAGCAGATGCTTTTATTACA
Organism: Tokudaia tokunoshimensis; assembly: GCA_036184795.1. Taxonomy (NCBI): domain Eukaryota; kingdom Metazoa; phylum Chordata; class Mammalia; order Rodentia; family Muridae; genus Tokudaia; species Tokudaia tokunoshimensis. Next base: position 85,570,966 of record BTHU01000016.1, on the reverse strand, counting down.
AGGTCATGTTAATTATTCTACAACACATACAAACCAGGCCTGCCAATTGTGAGAATCGCTGATACAAGAAAATGTTCCTTTGGCAGGCAACTTATGTAGTGGAAAACTTTCAAATGTAATTAGAACAAGATAGGTTCATGCATCTAACTTTTCAACTGGAAATATAAATACAAATCAAGCATTTTTAAACTTAGCTTCTGAATAAAGATGAGTCTGCCCTCCTAGCCATGGTGCTATAAAAAAAAAATCTTCATTTTTATGTCAGCCTGGGGGGCGGGGAAGGGTTCATGGAGAGGTCACCCTATGGAGTCACCATCAGGTGAATCTTCCTGGGTTGGTGACATCTCATGCTGCAGCACGTGGAAAAGCAGAAGCTTGGCAGGTCACAGGAAAGATTCTTGAGATGCCCTGACCTTCAGGACAGATGGTCTACTTTCCTAGTCATCTTATCATTCTTCAGGGCTATGCAGATCCAACATGCACTGCTGTCTCATGGTGTTTATTTGATCAAGGAAGTAATTCAGAATTTGTACTGCATATTCCCCACAAAACTTAGCCAGGTTCACTGCACAGTGACTTGAGCAAGCTATAAAAAAACAGATTTTTCTCTGTTCTAAAACACACATTTTTGAATGAGTTCTTTTATGCTTTGGGTAATTTTCTGTGTGCATGTGGTGAGGTAATAGTTTCCTACTATTTAGTCAAGCACTACCAAAGTTTATCCTCTTTTCTTGTATAAATGGGAGAATTCAGAAGAGATAAAGGTCAGGTAGAGGGCCTAGAGCAAAGGGAGAGTCTCAGTCCTGCCATTATCATTGTGACTGGTTTCATCTGCCACTTCTAGGGATTAATATAAATGTCTCAGTTCTACTCCTCTACTCCAAAGAGTCACACATCAGAGGCATAGATCTGAAGAGCCAATGTACTGAGAAGTACCAACCTAAAGACAAGACACACACACACACACACACACACAGAGGAGAGAAAGAGAGAGAGAGAGAGAGAGAGAGAGAGAGATTATCTAGAAGCAAAGTATATATACTATACGGATTTGCCAATTATCTAGTAAGTCTTTACTATGTAAACCGTATTGAGCTAAGCTAAGAGATAAAATGTCAAACAGTCTAGACGACACTAATGTTCATCAGCATCTGTCTCTTTCCCATGCACTCAAGGATATGCTTCATTTTCTTCTGAAGTCTGGCTAAGAGACAAAGAAAGCTGAATGGCAGTGACATGCATCACTTGTCACATATAGCTCTGTAGCATTTCTTCTTTGCCTCAGTTACCATGAACGACATGTTGAGGTTAAAAAGCAAGTGAACTTCCATGGGGGTCAACTGCCCTGAAAACACAGAAATAATTCTCATAGGCAAGAAATAGCTTCTGTGTGACCAGAATCAAGGGGCATTGTTATCTGTCTGTGCCAACATTATCTTTCTTTTTTTTTTTATTTTTTTAATTTACATTCCAAATCATTTCCCCTTTCCCGTTTCCTCCCTCCCCGAAAGTCCCATAAGCCCTCTTCCCTCCCTCTTTTCTCCATTCAACCCCCTCTCGATTCTCTGTCCTGGCATTCCCCTACATCCAGTCTTTCCAGGACCAGGGGTCTCTCCTTCCATCTTCTTAGAAATCTATTGATATGCGAATTGTGTCTAGGGTATTCCGAGATTCTGGGTTAATATCCCCTTATCAGTGACTGCATACCATGTGTGTTCTTTTGTGATTGGGTTACCTCACTAAGGATGATATTTTCAAGTTCTGACCATTTGCCTAGGAATTTCGTGAATTCATTGTTTTTAATTGCAGAGTAGTATTCCATTGTGTAGATATACCACATCTTCTGAATCCATTCCTCCGTTGAGGGACATCTGGGTTCTTTCCAGCTTCTGGCTATTATAAATAAGGCTGCTATGAACATAGTGGAGCATGTGTCATTATTGCATGCAGGTAAAGCCTCTGGGTATATGCCCAGGAGTGGTATAGCCGGATCCTCCGGGAGTGTCATGCCCAGTTTTCTGAGGAACCGCCAGATTGCTTTCCAGAGTGGTTGTACCAACTTGCAATTCCACCAGCAGTGGAGGAGTGTTCCTCTTTCTCCACATCCTCGCCAACAACTGCTGTCTCCTGTGTTTTTGATCTTAGCCATCCTGACTGGTGTGAGATGGAATCTCAGGGTTGTTTTGATTTGCATTTCCCTAATGACTAAGGATGATGAACATCTCTTTAGGTGCTTCTCAGCCATTAGATATTCTTCAGGTGAGAACTCTTTGTTTAGCTCTGTACCCCATTTTTTAATAGGGTTACTTGCCTCTCTGGAGTTTAACTTCTTGAGTTCTTTGTATATATTGGATATTAGCCCTCTGTCGGATGTAAGGTTGGTAAAGATCATTTCCCAGTTAGTTGGTTGTCGCTTTGTCTTTTTGACAGTGTCTTTTGGTCAAAGGGATACAAATTGGAAAGGAAGAAGTCAAATTATCACTATTTGCAGACGATATGATAGTATACTTAAGCGACCCAAAGAACTCCACCAGAGAACTCCTATAGCTGATAAACGACTTCAGCAAAGTGGCCGGATATAAAATCAACTCAAGCAAGTCAGAAGCCTTCCTATACTCAAAGGATAAGCAGGCTGAGAAAGAAGTAAGAGAAATGATACCCTTCACGGTAGCCACAAACCATATAAAGCATCTTGGCGTGATTCTTATCATAAATGAGAAACAAATCAGTAGTTCTCAACATTCCCCATGCTGCAACCATTTTGTAGAGTTCTCCATGTTGTGGTAACCCCCAGTCATAAAATGATTTTTATTGCTATGTCATAACTGTAATTTTGCTACTGATATAAATCATAATGTAAAAATCTGATATGCAGAATATCTGATATTTGACACACACCCCACTGGGGTTCATGACCCCCAGGTTGAGAACCACTGAACTAAATGATTCAGGGTTCCTGTCCTCTGTGTGCTTATAGTCCAAGAAAATAATTTACTGCATCTCAATAACTATAATAATGCTGTGATTCTAATTTGTATAAGCATCCACTTCCAACAAAGTTCAAAAGACTATTTTCATATGAAAGTACATATAAAAACAATATAAGATATAATCCACTATTGCTTCTCGGCCTTTTGGCTAAGATCAAATGCAGTAATCCACTGAAGTATTTATTCTCAATACTCGATAATGGTTTGAATTACATGATCGAATTATCAATGAGAAGGACCTACACCCCTACAGGTTCTAGTTGGGAGAATAGGTCAAGGCTTCAGAGTTGTTCAGAAACTCTTAGTTTAAGACTTTTAGTTTCAGTTGAATCTGATGGTTTCCTTTACCTCCTCAGACAAGTCTACATGTTACTTTCAAAATTAAACACTGAGTCCAACGCTAAGGCTATTTCTAAGAAAAGAAAATGGAATTTCTATTTCTGGAAATCTAGGGTATTTTAATCACATCTTTAATGTTCCTCCCTGAGGTGATCAGTTTCTTATGTCACGAAGCTAAGCTACAGTTCAGCTTGCTGACTACTCCAACAAACACTAATGTAGGTGTTGCTGTGAGGATATTTTGCAGAGAGCTAAACACTCATAAATGGTTGACTTGAAAGATTAGCCTACACACTCCAAAGGGGCTTAGATCAACTGACAGTCCTTTGCAACGGAGTTCCCTCAGACAAAACAAGTAATAATTTCTCCTGCAAACAGCAGCTTTAGCTTCTAAGCTTGGGCACCTTCATCCTGATGGCCTGCCCTGAGGATTTTAGATTGCTCTGCTCATCCCTAAAAGTACTTCGTCCAGTTGCTTACAGCAAAGCCCTTCACCTCCCCTTCTCATGCAGTTCCTCTCAGGGAAGCTTGACTAATACATTTCTCACCCTCATTAACTTGTAAACGGTGGAACAGAGATATCTGTCTTATTCATTATGAATTCCTGGTACCTAGCAACATGGTGGGCACTTAACAGTCACCCACTAAATATATATTGGATGAATAGGTGAGTGAATGAATAAACGAATGAAACATCTGGTTGCTGAGGTAAAAGTATGAACCAAAAATGAGAAATAATAGGGAAAAAGCCGATGCTACTAGCATTCACTTTTTTTTTTATTTTATTTTATTTTATTTTTTTAATTTACATTCCAAATCACTAGGAGCAAATATATCTAATCATAGAGACCATGGGAGAACTGCAGTAGAGCTGAGATTGCAGGGTGGAGATTATAGGAACAGTGTATAGGGAACAGACAGTGAGCAGTTTTGCACACTTGAATGCAAACTGTTATTCTTTTAGACAGGAGTAGCTCTGAATCTGTCTTGTCTATCTCAGTCTCTACCTCTATGGTGTGTGTGTGTGTGTGTGTGTGTGTGTGTGTTTGTATCTCCTCTCTCTCTTTCTCTGTGTATGTACATAAATAAATGATATATGATTGATAGATAGATTGATAGATAGATAGATAGATAGATAGATAGATAGATAGATAGATAGATAGATAGATAGATAGTAAATGAGTCTACATATGTACCCTCCTGAGCCTGCCCAATATCATCTGACCACTGAAGCTAAGCAGAGTCACTTGGATAGGAAACTACATGTACATTTTTATCTTCTCTAATTAATGTAACCTCTAAATGGTCAAGTTCTGTGTGTTCATCCTGTCAGTTACTCCCACAGAGGCATAAATCGAACATTGATTCTAAATTAATTAAGTGCACGGTTACTCATTCACTTTCTCAGTCAGTCAGTTCATCAATATTCACTACTAGGTCCCGAAAGTAAACCATATCCAGTACTAACTCACAACAAAAAGAGAAGCCATGTCTCCCAGTAGTGAGGCCAGGTTGAAAAGTGTTGATTACCCTCATAGTTGCAGGTCCCTCTGCACATGGCTGGGGGCTATGTAAGCCTTGGGGCTTATTCCTTATACAAGGAATATCTGATAAAGGACACTGACTTTTGTGAAAACTGGATGTAGGCTTGGCAGATTTTTCTCTGACCTCATCTCTCCTCTATAAGGTTGTGCCAGGGCCCTGGGGAGAGGATGAAAAAAATAAACGTGTTCCATCATAAAAATCTCTGTGAAGCACAAGAGAACAGCTAAGACGCTCCAGGGCCTCACGGCAACACAGTGGCAGTGCCAAAAGCCACTTGTGATGAAGCAAATTCTAAAAATAGAGTATGAGGGCATGTCCTCTATCCGAAGAAGAAAATGAGAGTGCCAAGGAAGTCAGAAGAGGGACTGTTTGTCTGTCACAGCGCCTGCATCTGTCCTAGAAGCTGTGTGTCTGACAAATGAAAAGTGGTCCAGGGATAGCTCAATTTCTGACTGTGTGGACTATCTTTTTCTTCTTCATCTTCTGGTCCTTCCATTGAACTCGGGGCTTATTCATGACAATAGGACACTCTACCACTAAGAATATCCCCAGCCCTGACCTTTGTTTTACTTTTTATTTATTTTGACACAGGGTCTCACTAAGTTACCCAGGCTGGCCTTGAACTCATGATTCTCCTGCTTCAGCCTGGAAAGTTGCTGAGATTGCAAGCATGTACCTCTAGGTCCACCTGCTTAGTCCCTTTCAGTGTAGATTTTCGATTCTGTTACAGCTACATTTTAAGTATCATAGCAGCGAATCACATAAACATAATGTCAACATATACAAGAAATCTTTCCAGTTTGGCTCGGCCACCCATGAGCACTCTGTGAGATCATCTGTGGGTATCCCTGTCCAAAAACCTGCCAATATCTATCTCAGCCCTCAAGTGCTTCACACACAGAATATGGCCCCACAGAAACCAAGGTCATCAGTTTAATTGGCCAGGACTTGTTGCCACTGGCCTGAAAACCAAAGCCAGACCATGAAATTTACCTTCTGTACATAAACAAGCCCACAGAATATCAACACAAAGAAGGTCACCCTATGACTGTGATGGACAAGACAGAAAAACAGCTCTGCTCTCTAGTCACATCTGAACAGACCATTAAACATGCCAAAGATACAGAAATAACTCAACACCCCCCTCTCCTGTCTGATATGAGTGACAGCTGCTCCTTTCCCAATCCCAACTTCAGTCTTGCTGTCCTGGCCTTCCCTAAGCACGGAATGTATGAAGATGCTCAGTCACAGAATTAGCCCTCACATCCCAACAGCATCCGATCTTTGCAAAAGGCAAAACCTCCAAGCCCTTCTGAAAATAAAGCAAAGCCACAATCCTATAAACCCTTCCTATCAATCTGTGTCTGAGATGCCCCATGGGTCCCCATGGCAGAACATCTCCCTCCAGGAAATAGTGGACTTGAGACAAGTAAGATCCAATGAGTACTTCTGTGAAATATGAACTCTTTAAGGACGCTATAACAAAATGTTCACACTGGGCTGCTTAAACAACTTAAACTTACTTTTAAGAGTTCTAGAAGTTTGAAGCCCGAGATCAAGGTACACAAGCATCTGTTTCTTCTGATCTCTCTCTGTCTCTCTCTATGTCTCTCTCTAGGTCTCTGTCTCTGTCTCTGTCTCTCTCTCTCTCTCTCTCTCTCTCTCTCTTCCCCCCCCACCCTCCCTGCCCCTGGCTGACAAACGGACTTTTCATTTTGTCTCATGTTTTCTTTGAGCACAAATGAGTGGGTCTCTTTCTCTGGTTTTCTCCTTTGTATGATAGACTTTTAGAACACTGGCATGACAAGTCTTATACCATTATATTTCTCAAAATTGGTTAAATTTACTCACAAACAAATTATCTAGGCAAGTTATGGTATATAGTTTGCAGCAGCTGAGACTTTGTGCTAAAAGGTCTCAAAGGTCTCGCTTTCTGGTATATATTCATATTTTTCTGTTTCAATTCTTCCTCCATACCAGATCTAACAGCAAGATGCTACAGATATTAAAAGGATTGCAAAACAAACATTGCTAAGTCGTAGGTTTGTCTATGGCCATACTGCTCCAAATGTGTTTGACCTTATCAAAAAAGGGTTGATTAGTGCTTATAAACATTAGCCCAAACGCTCAGGAAAGCAGCTGATGCTCTTCTAAATATAGGCCACCTGCTGTGCCTGAGGGTGTTAGAGAAGAGCTTTGGAGGCCGGAAGTCTCCATACTGCAGCATCAGCAAGGAGCCTTCTGGGAAACAAAGGCTCCCCTGTGCCCTTGAACAAAAGCTGGAAGTTAGCATAGCTCCTTTGCTCAGACACAAGTCAGCACTGATACCAACCTCAAAATAAACATTCTCCAGGGAGATAGGGAAGGTCAAACACACAACAATCAACAACACTAAAGGCATCGAGCTAGAGTATCTATATGCAGAACCCTAGTTCATTCCATTGCCATATTTTCATGTTATAGAGAAGGAAACAAGCTCAGTAGTGAGTGGGATGCCAAAGCTTTTAAGTTCACACTCCATTTTAGACCTGACCTAAGTTTGAACTCAGGTAAACTAACAGGCTGGTACCTAGCATTAATTTCCAAGTTGCCTCCCCACCACAACAAAATCTGAGCCAAGCTCCAGTTTCTAGGCTAATCCCCCAAAAGACCAATGTTTCCAGGTTATACCCTCAACAAGACCAGTGTCTCCTAGTTATTCCCCCTACAAACCTGCACCCCAGGTTACAAGCCCACCCCCTGCCTAACGACCACCAATGCAGAGGGGAGTGTGAGAACCCTGTCAGAAACAGCAGACCAGCTCCCCATGACCAAGTGGGGGACACAGCCGGACAGGAACTTTCCAATCTGCCCATGACTGCCTGGGGTAAGGACAGATACAGAAATGGGCTAAGCAGAACTACCCTTCCTAGGGTTAGGACAGAGAAGGAAGTGACTAAAAGTCAATGCCAAGAAATACCACGAATACCACAAAATGGGCAGGACAGGGCTGAATAGCAGAGACAACCTCCCCATTCGAGTTGACCAATAATTTTAAATGTTGCTCAGGGTAACCAATCACAGTCCTCCAACACAGGCAACCACTGAACTCCCCGCCCAAAAGTTTATAAAAAGGGTATGCTTTGTGAGCTCATGGTCTCCTCTTGCCTGCGTGCTGGGGAACCTCAATGTACATTGAAACATTAAACCTCTTGTGGATTGCAGCGATTCCGGTCTCTGTGGCCTTATTGAGTGGGGGGGTCTTCCGACGGACTCTAACAGGGAGCAGAAGTTAAGTTTATGATATGACTCCCAGCACCAGCCAATTATGTTAAAGGCCACAGTAGCTTTCCAATTAGATGCTTGCACATGTATTGCCTGCTTGCTGCTTACTATAAAGTCATGCCCAGATATACATTCGGGGCTCTCTTACCACCAAAACAGTTCTGCCTGACAGTGATGCATGGGGAAGTGGGGGGGGAGGGGGCTAGCTCGAATAGAATAAAGTCCCTGCTGTGAGCTGCATCAGATTGGCTCCTGGCTCCTGTGTGTGTTTTGGGGGATCACTAACATTTCCCTGGCACAACATTCACACTGACTGGAGCAATGAGTGGAGTCTGGTCTTACTCCAAGGCCATACGTAGTGGGTTTTCTCTCCCTAATGAAGTAGGCAATACTATTCTTCAGCCTTTGGTTTGTGTTCTGCGGTCTGCTGTCTGCACTCTCAACCCGGCCGCAGTATTGGGGAGTAGACCACTATTGAGGATTTGCTTAAGGACAAGTCTAAGCTAAAATTAAAAATCTCTCACCCTGCACTGAATAAGCAACATATGAAGTCACCCCAATGCAATTATTATAGCTCAAAATTTGTCAAAATTGGCAATTGCATATGATTTACACTAATTTCTTATTTGTGACAATAACCCAAAGCATTCTAACTATTCATCTACTTCTCCTTGGAGAGTGTCTACTGCACAGTCCTTTTGCCTCAAGCATACCTAGAAAATAAGTCTTATACTGCCTGGGGAAAGAAGGCCAAAATTATCTTCCAGAAGCTTCCATCACCTTCCACACACAAGCTGGAAAGAAAGGAAAGCTGCATTTGAATTAAACAGAAACTCAGGCATTCTTCCTGTGATTGTCATTTCCATAATTAAATCTGAGCATGTCCTAGAAATACCAGCAGAGTGTGTGGATGAAAAATAAAATGCTAAACCAGAAGCAATACTAAAAGGGGTCCTTCCCAAACAATCCTTAAACATTGAGGATAAAGCAAAGACAGGAATGTTGATAGTCCATATACCAGAAAAGCCCTTGTGACCTGCATCTGCAGCCACTTCCTCTAAAGGATACTGGATTCTTTACTGACTTGCAGCAAATCCACTTAAAGTTCCGGAGTATTTACCAGTGTCACCAGTATGTATGAAATACTACACATTAGAAAACCTTAGGGAATGCGTCCACATTTAGATAGTTCAAATAATTTATACTTTTAAAATTTTTCCTATTGGAAGAATTAAATTTGGGAAGAAGGGTCTAGAAGAATTATGAAATCATAATTAATGATATTTACATCTCATCTGTCTCCTTACCCACCACAAATGAAATTATTTCTATTGTGGTGAAGGTTGGTAGAGGTGCCTTAAATGAGTTAGAAACATAGCGTTCTGCGAGGATAAAAGATAAAGAAGCTAAGGATGACTCAGAGGACCACCAGGTTATTAATTCAAACAAAACAGAACTCACATCCCTGAATACATCAGAGCTCATGAGAGCTGGGAGCTCAAAACAGTCACTGTATATCTTTAACCCCTTTTATTCCCTATGAAAAAGGGACTTGGATAGCAAACAATAGATTAATGATAAAGTTTGCCCTGAATGGACAGATTAATTTATGGGTCTTAAATTCCATCAGATTAAAGTCACCAAACCAGTGTCTAGAACTATCAGCTAATACTAATTGAGTGTTTATGCTATATCAAGACCTTTATGTGCTTATTGATTTTAATCTAAGCAAAGTTCCCATGTACTGTTATCAATTCTATTTTAAAGATAAGAAAACTGAATTACAAGATGTTGGATGTCCCCGAGATTCCAGTGCCCAGAAGTAGAAGTGTAAAATATTAAAAGAGGCCTCCAGAACTCATGTTTTCAATCACCAAAAACTAGCTGTCAAAGCAGCCAATCTTGCCCCTGATTATTCTAAAAGTTTGATCACTAAAAGAAAAAATACACATTCTAGCCAAGACCTGGGGCGGGGGGGAGGGTGATGGGGGGGATGGGGAGAAGGGGTGGATTCTCCCACAAGACTTCTATGACTGTGATGAAACACCATGACCAAAAAGCACTTAGAGGAGAAAAAGGGTTGACTTACAGTTCCATATCTCTGTTCAACATCAAAGGAAGTCAGGACAGGAAATCAAACAGGGCAGGGCCTAGAGGCAGAAGCTGATACAAAGATCACTGAAGGGTGCCTCTTACTGACTTCCTCCCCCTGGCTTGCTCAGCTTTCTGTTTTTGTTGTTGTTTTCTGTTGGTTTTGTTTTGTTATTTTGTTATTTTGTTTTTGTTTAATTATATACTTAACTTTATTTACATTTCAGATGGTATCTGCTTTCCTCTTTACCCCTCTGAAAACCCCCTATCCAATCTGCCCTCCTCCTGCTTACAAACCGCCCCCATGCCCCCACTTTCCTGACCTGGAATTCCCTTACACTGGGGTATCGAACCTTCACCAGGACCAATGCCTCTACTCTCACTGATGTCTGAAAAGGCCATCCTCTGCTACATATGTAGCTGGAGCCATGGGTTCCTCCATGTGTACTCTTTGGTTGGTGGTTTAGTCCCTGGAAGCTCTGGGGGTACTGATTGGTACATATTATTGTTCCTCCTATGGGACTGCAAACCTCTTCAGCTCCTTGGGTCTTTTCTCTAGCTGCTCCATTGGGGACCCTATGCTTAGTCTATTGGTTGGCTCTGAGCCATGGCTATTTTGATCCACCTTCTAAGAAGAATCAAAGTATTCACACTTTGGTCTTCCTTCTTCTTGAGCTTCATGTGGTCTGTGAGTTGTATCTTGGGTATTCCGAGCTTTTGGGTTAATAGCCACTTATCAGTGAGTGCATACCTTGTGTGTTCTTTTGTGATTTGGTTATCTCACTCAGGATGATATTTTCTAGTTCTGTCCATTTGCCTAAGAACTTCATGAATTCATTGTTTTTAATAGCTGAGTAGTACTCCATTGTGTAAATATACCACATTTTCTGTATCCATTCCTCTGTTGAGGGACATCTGTGTTCTTTCCAGCTTCTGGCTATTATACATGAGGCTGCTATGAACATAGCAGAGCATGTGTCCTTTTTACATGTTAGAACCTCTTCTGGGTATATGCCCAGGAGTAGTATAGCTGAATCCCCAGGTAGTACAATGTCCAATTTTCTGAGTAACTGCCAAACTGATTTGCAGAGTGGTTTTGCCAGCTTGCAATTCCACCAGCAATGAAGGAGTGTTCCTCTTTTCCCTAATTTCTTTCTCAGCCTCTTTATCCTTAGAGTAGAGGGAGGCTACTGATTTGTTTGAGTTAATTTTATATCCAGCCAAATTGCTGAAGCTGTTTATCAGGTTTAGGAGTTCTCTAGTGGAAATTTGGTGTCACTTAAGTAAACTATCATATCATCTGCAAATAGTGATACTTTGACTTCTTCCCTTCTAATTTGTATCTCTTTGACTTCCTTTTGTTGCCTAATTGCTCTGGCTAGGACTTCAAGGACTATATTGAACAAGTAGGAAGAGAGTGGACAGACTTGTCTACTCCCTGATTTCAGTGGGATTGCTTCAAGTTTCTCTCCATTTAGTTTGATGTTGGCTACTTCTTTGCTGTATACTGCTTTTACTATCTTTAGGTATGGGCCTTGAATTCCTGATCTTTCCAATGCCTTTATCATGAAAGGGTGTTGTATTTTGCCAAATGCTTTCTCAGGATCTAATGAAATGATCATGTGGTTTTTTTTTCTTTGAGTTTGTTTATATAGTGGATTACATTGATAGATTTTCATATATTGACCCATCCCTGCATCCCAGGGATGAAGCCTACTTGATCATGTTGGATGATCTTTTTGATGTATTCTTGGATTCGGTTGGCAAGAAGTTTATTGAGTATTTTTGCATCTATATTCATAAGGGAAATTGGTCTAAAGTTCTCTTTCTTTGTTGGGTCTTTGTGTGGTTTAAGTATCAGGGTAAATGTGGCTTCATAGAACAAATTGGGTAGTGTTCCTTCTGTTTCTATTTTGTGGAACAGTTTGAAAAGTCTTGGTATTAGGTCTTCTTTGAAGGTCTGATAGAACTCTGGATTAAACCCATCTGGTCCTGGCCTTTTTTTGGATGGGAGACTGTTAATGACTGCTTTTATTTCTTTAGGGGTTGTGGGACTGTTTAGATGGTTTATCTAATCCTGATTTAATTTTCATTACTGGTATCTGTCTAGAAAATTGTCCATTTCATCTAGATTTTTCCAGTGCTTTTGAGTATAGGCTTTTGTAGTAGGGTCTTATGATTTTTTTTTTGTTTCCTCAGTATCTGTTATGTCTCCCTTTTCATTTCTGATTTTGTTGACTTGGATACTGTCTCTGTGCCCTCTGGTTAGTTTGGCTAAGGTTTTATCTATCTTGTTGGTTTTTTCAAAGAACCAGCTCCAGATTTGGTTGATTCTTTGTATAGTTCTTTTTGTTTCTACTTGGTTGATTTCAGTCCTGAGTTTCATGATTTCCTGCTGTCTGCTCCTCTTGGGTGTATTTGCTTCTTTTTGTTCTAGAGCCTTCAGATGTGCTGTCAAGCTGTTAGTGTATGCTCTTTCCAGTTTCTTTTTGGAGTCACTCAGAGTTATGAGTTTTCCTCTTAGCACTGCTTTCATTGTGTCCCATAAGTTTCAGTATGTTGTGCCTTCATTTTCATTAAATTCTAAAAAGTCTTTAATTTCTTTCTTTATTTCTTCCTTGACCAAGTTATCATTGGGTAGAATGTTGTTCAGTTTCCAAGTGTAAGTGGGCTCTCTGTTGTTTTTGTTGTTATTGAAGACCAGTCTTCGTCCATAGTGATCTGATATGTTGCATGGGATTATTTCAATCTTCTTATATCTGTTGAGATCTGTTTTGTGACTGAATATATGGTCAGTTTTAGAGACAGTACTGTGAGGTGCTAAGAAGAAGGTATATTCTTTTGTTTTAGGATAAAATGTTTTATAGATATCTGTTAAATCTATTTGGTTCATAACTTCTGTTAGTTTCACTGTGTCTCTGTTTAGTTTCTGATTCCATGATCTGTCCATTGATGAGAGTGGGGTGTTGAAGTCTCCCACTATTATTGTGTGAGGTACAATGTGTGCTTTGAGCTTTAGTAAAGTTTCTTTTATGAATGTGGGTACTCTTGCATTTGGAGCATAGATATTCAGAATTGAGAGTTCATATTGGTAGATTTTTGCTTTGATGAGTATGAAGTGTCCCTCTTTATCTTTTTTTGATTACTTTAGGTTGAAAGTCTATTTTATTCTATATTAGAATGTCTACCAGTTTGTTTCTTAGGACCATTTACTTGGAAAATTATTTTCCAACCTTTTACTCTGAGGTAGTGTCTGTCTTTGTGCCTGAGGTGAGTTTCCTGTATGAAGCAAAATGTTGGGTCCTGTTTATGTATCCAGTCTGTCAGCCTATGTCTTTGTCTTAGCCTGGGTTTCTATTCCTTTACAAACATCATGACCAAGAAGCAAGTTGGGGAGGAAAGGGTTTATTCAGCTTACACTTCCACACAGCTGTTCAACACCAAAGTAAGTCAGGACTGGAACTCAAGCAGTTCAGGAAGCAGGAGCTGATGCATGGAGGGATATTACTGGTTTGCTTCCCCTGGCTTGCTCAGCCTGCTCTCTTATAGAACTCAAGACTACCAGCCCCTGGATGGTACCACCCACAAGGGGCCCTCCCCCTTTGATCACTAATTGAGAAAATGCCTTACAGCTGGATCTCATGGAGGCACTTCCCCAACTGAAGCTCCTTTCTCTGTGAAAACTCCAGCCTGTGCCAAGTTGACACACAAAACCAGTCAGTACAGTCTTTTTATTGGAGAATTGAGTCCATTGGTATTAAGAGATAAGGAAAAGTAATTATTGCTTCCTGTTATGTTTTTAGAGGTAGCGTTATATTTGTGTGACTCTCTTCTTTTTGGCTTGTTAAAAGAAGATTATTTTCTTGCTTTTTCTAGGGTGTAGTTTCCCTCCTTTTGTTGGTATTCTCCATTCATTATCGCTGGATTTGTAGAAAGATACTATGTGAATTTGTTTTTGTCATGGGAAACCTTGGTTTCTCCGTCTATGGTAATTAAGAGTTTTGCTGGGTATAGTAGCCTAGGTTGGCATTTGCGTTCCCTTAGGGTCTGTATGACGTCTGCCCAGGATCTTCTGGCTTTCATATTCTCTGGGGAGAAGTCTGGTGTAATTCTGATAGGTCTGCCCTTATATGTTACTTGACATTTTTCCCTTACTGCTTTTAATATTCTTTCTTTGTTTAGTGCATTTGATGTTTTGATTATTATGTGACAGGAGGAATTTCTTTTCTGGTACAATCTATTTGGAGATCTGTAGGCTTCTTGCATGTTCATGGGCATCTCTTTCTTTAGGTTAGGGAAGTTTTCTTCTATAATTTTGTTGAAGACATTTGCTGGCCCTTTAAGCTGGAAATCTTCGCTCTTTTCTATACCATATAATCCTTAGGTTTGATCTTATCATTGTGTCCTGGATTTCCTGGATGTTTTGGATTAGGGGCTTTTTGCATTGTGCATTTTCTTTGACTGTTGTATCAATGTTTTCTATGGTATCTTCTGCACCTGAGATTCTCTCTTCTCTTATATTCTGTTGTTGATTCTTCCATCTATGATTTCTGACTTCTTTCCTAGGTTTTCTATCTCCAGAATTGTTTCCCTTTGTGATTTCTTTATTATTTCTACTTCCAAGATCTTTTTAGATTCTGGATAGTTTTGTTCAATTCCTTCACCTGTTTGGTTGTGTTTTCCTGTATTTCTTTAAGGGAATTATTTATGGCCTTCTTGAAGTCCTATATCAGTATCATGAGCTGTGATTTTAAACCCAAATCTTGCTTTTCCAGTGTGTTTGGGTATCCAGGACTTGCTGTTGTGGGAGAACTGGGTTTAGATGGTGCCATGCTGCCTTGGTTTCTGCTGGTAACATTCTTGTGTTTGCCTTTTGACATCTGGTTATCTCTGGTGTTAGTTGGTCCTGCTGTCTCTGGCAGGAGCTTGTCCCTCCTGTGGACCTGCAAGTCTGTCTCAGCACCCCTGGGAGACTAGCTCTCCCCTGGCATAGAGGGCTGTGGTTCAGCCCAGCTCCTGGGTGCAGATGGAGCCCGGAAGGATGCTGTCCCAGCTGCTCTGCCACTCCTGTGTTCCCTGTGCTCCTGGCTTGAAACCACCTGAGGTTTCATACAAAGGGGTTATCGGGTTCTCTGGATGGAGAGCTGGGGCTAGAAAACGACAGGGTGACGAGAGAAATATGGAGCCAAGGCTATACTTCCTGCTCAAGGCTCAAAGTTTAATGGACTTCTCCAACTATGTAGGCGGGAGAAAAGGCCCTTTCCCCCAAAGGTGGAACCGGGTCTGCAGATCTGGTCTGGCTGTTCACTAGGCGTTGGCTTGGGCAGCTGGGCGAGTCACTTGCTTAATTCAGGAATTCGTAGACCTAGAGGAACAAATAACTTCACCTTCACTCCACCCTACATTCAGCAGGATTATGGCTAGCACAGGAATTTCAGCTCACAGGCTGGGAGAACTTCACCTGGGTCAATGTCAAGTTTCTGCCAGGTGATAAGACACCCCAATATGGCTCTCTACATCGGCTGTACCTGCCTGCACAGTCACTGGAGAGAAAATGGTGGTCTCACCTCCAAACCCGGGAGTCAAAGCACTCCCTGGAGACCAGTTCTCCCCTGGCAGGATCAGTGCACCGATGGTTGTGGAGCAGCCTGGCTCCTGGGTGCAGATCCTTGCTCAGCTTTCTTATAGAATCCAGGACCACCAACCCAGGAATGGCACCACCCACAATGGGCCAGGCCCTCCCCCATTGATTACTAATTGAGAAAATGCCTTACAACTGGATCTAATGAGGCATTTCCTCAACTGAGATTCCTTCCTCTCTGATTACCTGAGCTTGTACAAAACCAGCCAATACACTGACTCTTAACTTTTTTGAAAAAGCTAAACTCCTCACTTCCCCAAACTGTAGCCACACAAATATTACCGGCTGTGCCTGAAGATGAATGAGAAGGTCTCTCTGCTTCCAAAGTTCTGATCTTAAAAGATGTCAGTCTATCAATGAGGGGCCACCCAATGTTTCTTCTTTTTGTTCTGTAAAGCAGACCCTTGATTGCCCCTCGTGTCCTGAAAAGAAGGGAGAGCAGCTGGACCTCTTGCTACCAGCTCATGAGTAGTAGGCTTCCTCAGTTTGGTCTCATATGTTTTTAAAGCAAATTTTACTTTTTTAAGAAAAATTGTATGTGTTTTTATGTTCTGCCAGCAAGTATATCTACATGAGGATGCCAGATGCTCTGAAACTGGAGTTAAGGTAGCTGTGAGCTGTCCTGTGGATGGTGGTAATTGAGCCTGCATCTTCTGGAAGAGCAGTCAGTGCTCTTAACAGCTGAATGAATCTCTCCCATCCCTGGTCTCATACTTTTGTCTTTGCCAACCAAACACAAACTGATTTGACCATGAAGTTCACAGTTATGTAATAATAAAAATGAACTGCAGCTGGGCAGTGGTGGCGCACACCTTTAATCCCAGCACTTGGGAAGCAGAGGCAGGCGGATTTCTGAGTTTGAGGCCAGCCTGGTCTACAGAGTGAGTGCCAGGACAGTCAGGGCTATACAGAGAAACCCTGTCTCAAAAACAACCAAATAAATAAATAAAAGAAATGTAAAATTTATGCTCTAAGTCCACTGTAATTACAGAAAACCTTCATTAGCACACAAAACAACCCATGTTTGTTCTGGTAAGATAGTGTTTTGAAAAGAATTCAGTTGCAGGCTTTAATACAAGTCATTACAAAATAAACGTTCCCACATGGTTCTCCACAGGAGACCTTAAAGGAAATATTGGAGCTATCTATTATTCAATGTAATGGTCTCTGTCCTTAAGATAGATGGGGAAATGTCCCTGCAGAATGTCAAGATTAATGAGTTATGTCATTTGTCCCAGATCTGCCAGGATAGTACCAAGCTTTAAACTATACCACATTCTCAGTAATTGTATCCCCACATAACCCTTATCTGTAAGGGTCCTGGAATTTAAAACATTACACTGTACAGTCTCTGTTTGTCAAGAAAAGCCAAGAACTGCAGAAAGATAAACACTGCCACCTGCTGAGAGGAGAGAAGAAATCAAAGCTTGTAAGCCAATAAACCCTGGAAAACAGAAGCATCTTTTAGGCTACATCAAAGGGACCTAATGCATTCTTGCTCTCCCCAATAGACACGTGACCTGTGTGCGCAAATATTTAATTAAGCAAAATGCCATATTTCCAATAAAAGAGCATTAAAGGTGGCTTTGTCCAAAGCAATGAATCCAATGTTTCTTTATAGGCAAAGTAAATGCCAATCCTCACCATTATTTTATCTTCTGCTTCCACAGAATATTTCTGGAATTTACATCTCTAAAAGTTCACAAATCATATGAAAACCAATTTAGCACTTCCAGATAAGGGAAGAAAGTGAGGAGGTTAAAGAGGTAAAGATGGATAATAGAGTCAAAAATCATTCGAACTTCTGAGCATGTGTTACCTACCACATCTCTGAGGCTCACCACTCCGATTCCTTTCCTCTGAGTAAACATACTGATTTCTGAGGAAGAAAAAGAGTACAACTTATAATTTTACTGTTTATTTCATAAAGAATCTTAAAAGGTGAAAGGAAGCTGGAGTCATTTCCAATTTTATTCGGTTTCTGTTCCTGGAGGCTGAGTGGTAACAAAATGGTAGCTTATAGACTGGACAGCAGTAAGACAGGGAACTACAATATATTGAGACCAGTGCTTATTATTTGCTGGCTAGAGGGAAAAAGGAGGAAAGAGAGCAATCCCCTGTTGGCATGAATGGAGCTTCTGAGGTGACATCAAATGTAAAGAATAGAGAAAGTAAGACTACAGCTACCCCTCTGTAACCATGGAATACTTAAACCATAGATTCGATCAAATCTGGATCAAAACTGTCTTTGGAAACCATAATGTACCATACACTAATAATCTAAACTGACAATCTCTTCACTTCTTAGTACTTCTGGTTTAATACAGAACCTTAAAAGATAGTTACTAGTTACATGAACAAGGCATGCACAAGATCAATCTAGTAGTACTCTGGCCTGGAGTGGGAAGGGGCTTACCAGTCCTCACTCCAAGCTGAGTTGATACTCAGTTCATTTAACTGATTTAGCAGTTGATGGCTGCTAAAGGAAGGAGAATCCGGTGCAGCTATGGTACTATGTTCCGCCAGATTGCCCCATATCCCTAAGTACATGGCCAGCAAAAATTAGATAGTTTTGTCTTTTTTTTTTCTTTAAGAAAATAGATGTGAAATTTAGAGGAGCAGATCTGGAAGGAAGTAATTGGAAAAGAAGATGAATATATATATATGATCATCAAAATATATTATATATGATATATATATGATGATCAAAATATATTAATAAAAAGACAATTTCCCCAAGAAT
Source organism: Tokudaia tokunoshimensis (assembly GCA_036184795.1). Classification (NCBI taxonomy): domain Eukaryota; kingdom Metazoa; phylum Chordata; class Mammalia; order Rodentia; family Muridae; genus Tokudaia; species Tokudaia tokunoshimensis. The sequence continues at coordinate 85,552,353 of BTHU01000016.1, read as the reverse complement.
GTTAGATTTTATTTGATAAAAATAATAATCTAGATATTTCTTCCTAAGATACTATAAAACATCAAAATAGTTCAGATCTTTACTCTGAGTTCTGAAGAAATACTGTGTTTTCTCAAAAAAAGTTTTGGAACTGATATTTATCACACAATTATGTATTTGACATGCATAATCCTCAAAGTAGAACCTGTTATTGTAAATATTGAAAACAGGAGACTGAGAATCAGAGTGGTGAGGGAAATTTCCAATAATTAAGAGTTGAAGTCAGAGCATCTATCTAGATGTTTATGGCCATACCACTCTGGGAATGCTTGATCTCATCTGATCTCTTAAACTAAGCAGGACTGGGACTGGTTTGTGCCTGGATTGGGGAATGTGTATCTAGGCAACCTGAATATATAATTCTCAAGTTTTATGAATACTCACCATGCTTCCTTTAGCTCAAATGAAAATAAAGTGTTTTATGCCATCATTTTCCATATCATCTTGATTATTTAGGCACTTATCTTTAAGCCAGGTGTAGTATCTAAAACTCTTAGTAAATATTCTTTTAAGAAAGACTTCCTTCCCGTACTGGAATCACAGACTTATAATCCCAACTTCTCAAGAGGCTAAGGTAAGAGCACCACAAATTCAAGGCCAGACTGAGCTACAGAAGAAATTCAAGTGCAGTCTGGGAAACTTGGCAACACATAGTCTCAGATAGATAGAGAGATAGATAGATAGATAGATAGATAGATAGATAGATAGATAGATAGATAGATAGATGGATAGATAGACAGATAAACAGATAGAAAAAGAAATAAGGATGAGAGTAGAGCTCCGTGCTAGAATGATTGCCTAGCATGTGCTAACCCAAGGTTTGATCCCAAATACTCGGGGGGGGGGGGAGAAAGTAACACTTCATTGGTACATAAAGGTAAGAGGAATAAACCATTACCTGGCCAAAGCTTCCTACACCTTAGTTGGTTTATGTGAATGTAAATGTCAATATCACTTTAATTTCCTCAGATGAAGGGATGATATGAAAACATACACAAGGTTTGTGAATACATGACTTGGGCTGAGCCCAGAATATTTCTATCTAACTATTCCTAATCCTGGAACATTTCTATCTAACTATCTAACTAATCCTGAAAGCTTCTAGCATCCATACAATCTAATATGCTAGCCCAGACCCTGGAGGCTTCAGCTTCCAGCCTGTCGAATAACACAAACCTAGAATGTTTCAGCCTCAGAGACTTACTGCTGAAGCTCACCCTTTCTAGTTCTTTCACATCTCTGGCGAGCTGATTCAACTCAGGCGTTCTGGCTGTTCTGGCTCAAACTTCTCTCCAAGCTGACTACTTCAATTTGGCTTCTCTTGGCTTCTGACTACATTGCTCTGTTTGGAAAGACTGCCTCTGAACTCCATGAACTGAACTGAAATGCACTGAATTGAATTTCTCCAAAGTGAACTGAGCACAACTGAATTCAACTCTCTCTCCCTCACTGCCCTTTAATTAGCCTCTCTTCCTGTCCTTTTAGAGTTAGGTATATTCTATCTCTTGACTCATTCTATCAAATCTTTCTCTGGTTACTTTGACTGCCCCTCAATTAGATATCATTGTTTGGAATTAGAGGTGTATAATAAGGGTGTGTCTGCATTCTAGCAGGATCGCATCTTTGGATATGATCCTTTGACAGAGCAGCCATGTTGCCAGATTAAAGTTCCTCTGCAGGTTTATAAGACATTGAACATCTACTAATTGTACATTGTCTGACTCTTTTGAATGGTGTAACAAAATAATATGGTCACATGACTGCCCTGGTTTGCTTTTTCTGTTGCTGTAATAAAACAATGACCCAACCAATGTCAGGGAGATAAGGGTCTATTTGGCTGATACTTCTACATCATAGTCTGTCCTAGAGGGATTGTCAGGGTAGGAACTCAAAGCAGAAACTTGGTGCAGAAATCAAGAGAGGAACACTTGCTCCCTCCAGCTTGCTCAGCTGCCTTCCTTATATAGAACTAAGGACCAGATGCTCAGTGAAGACATGACCACAGTGGACTGGATCCTTCTACAAAAATTAGCAATTCAGATGCCCCACAGGTATGCCCATGGACCAATCCAACAGACAGTTCCTTACCTGGGGTTCTTCCTTCCCAGATGACAGTTAAAGCTAATTATACATATGATCTAAATCTAGGATAAAATCACAATAAGAATCACAATAAGAAGTAGATAAGAATCTACTTCTTTAGTTTCTTAAAAGTAGCTGCCACAGTGGAGGAAAAAGTCTCTTTATTAAAGAGTCAAAGAAACAGTATCTGCATGGAATAAATGAAACTATATCTCTCTGCTGTGATTTGGATCTAGAACATATTCTGTGTTAAAAGCTTGATTTCCAGATTGGTGTTAAAGGGAGATGGTGGAAACCTTAAGAAATGGGGCTATAAGGGAGGTTCCAGGTCAGTGGGAGCATAGCCTCAAGAGGGATTGTGGGACCCCCTCAGTCAGTGTCTCTCTTTCCCCCTCCCTTCCTCTCTTTTTCTCCTTTCCCACTCTTGTCTTTTCTTCTTCCTCCCCTTTCTTCTCCCTCCCCCTCCTCTACCTCTCACCTCCTTGCCCTGGCCATGAGTTGACTGACTTTGCTGTGCCAATGATGACTCTCTCATCTCCTGTTATTACAAGACCAGGAGTGACTGGACCAACCAGTTCTGTACTGAAACTTCTGAAAATCATGGACAAAATCAAACCTTTGCATAAGTTAAGTTTTATTATCTTAGATATTAGCTCATACTGGTAGAAAGCTAACTCAACCAAATACTGTACATTATCCATAAAAGTCAGCTCAAAATCCATTGGAAATTTTAACAAGAGTACCTGAAACCATAAAATTCAAAGACCCATCAGCGAAATGTACTGTGGCACTGGTCTTGATGATGAACTTTTGGGAATGATCCCAGAAACACAGGAAGCAAAAGCAAAAAAGGAACAAGACTATACTGTCAAAAACACAGCAAAGGAAACCACAAGCAAAAAGGGAGGCAGGGCTCATGAGATGACCCAGTGGAGAAAGGCATAGGTGCTTGCTGCCAAGCCTGAGAATCTGACTTCAATCATCAACCCTGGGGCCCACAGGGTAAAAGAAGAGAACTGACTCTATCAAGTTGTCCTATAACTTACACATGTGAACTATGACATGCACATAATAAACAAACAAATAAATTGAAATAAATAAATTAAAAGAAAGTGCACATACATAGACATGGAGAATAGCCTTATTTATCCTTAGGAAAGAATGAAATTCTGGCATCCATGAAAATAGAAGCTCTGGAGGACAGTATGCTAATGAAATGATCCAGGCAGTGAAATACAGACAGTGCTTGGTCTCACTCATATACTGAACCTAACAGAAGTCAAAGCCAATAGAAACAGAGTAGATAGGTGATAATCAGAGACTAGAGAGTGACTGAAGTGGGGAGATATTGGCCAAAGGGTAAAAACTTAATTTTTAAAAAATTTTAATTTTAAAAAATTAATTTTTAAAGTCAATTTAAATATTGTCACTTTGAGAAATAAACAATGGATCTTTAAAGGTGTGTGTACATATGTATTATGAATGTATGTATGCATCTGCCTATGTTTATGTATGCTAGATACATGCAACTTACTACAGAAGACAGAAGAAGGGATCAGGGTCCCTGGAATTAGAGTCGCAGTCCATTGGGAGCTGCTTGATATAGGTACTGGGAAATAAACCTGGGTTTTTAAACTGCTCTTAACTGCTAAGGCATCTCACCAGCACCCCAAGATAATTTTAATATTTTAGCAACTATTTGGTTGTTTTCTCTTATACCTCAGGATTTTTTTTTAAATTTACCAATCTGATTATCTACTGTTTAACACATCCTTAGAGATAAAACAAAAACAAAAACAAAAACAAAAAACCCCAAAGCTACCTACATATATTCTATTCCACTTTCAATGCAGAATATATTTGCTGGTGAAAATCATTTTATTCTTTGTTCTCTTAACCTCCAAACATGATGAAACACATAGTCATAAGGAATTTTGTCCAGAAACTTTATTGAAGAGAAACTGAAACATCAGCGTTCAGGTACAATCTAGAAGATTCTAGAATCTAGAAGAAGTGCTGTTAAGGCACTCTGACTTCATTTGTCAGTATCCTGGTGCTATTGAAACACAAAACACAACAGAAACAATTAGTGATGTTTACCACATATTATGCCTGCTCCTGTCACAACCTTTAGATAATGTCAGGAAATGATGAAAGCTCACTGGCTTTCATGGTCACGTCTGTGAGGTGAAGGGCAGGCTGTTCCATGGGTAAGTTGCATGAAAAGAGGAGGCAGAGGAAATAGGCTCACTTGTTCTCTGGAAGCTCAAGTTCTTGATTACTGTTGGCAACAGCCCTGCTCCATAGCAGAGCCCTTCGGTCAACGCCATATCCTGCAGGAATTGTCCTTGCTGCCTGAGGAAACAAATCGAATGATCATTTTTCCCCTTATCTTGTTCTTCTAACAGGTGGACTTTCTCCTGAGTAACCACTACTCAGCCAAGTGTGAAATGTGAAGCTTTCCAAATGATGACCCACCAGGAAGTCACACAATTGCTGAGAGTTGGGAAAACATTCAATTCATGTTCCTTTTCCCTACATTTTAGCACTTCAGAAAAAAAATTCCAAGAAAAAATTCAATTTAACAATACATCTCTTCAGGGTTATAAAACCATCTGTGGAAAATGATGGTCCTGACTTGTTTTGGTTACTGGCATCCAATACCATCATCTGGGCAGTAACCATCAGGCTCATAGATGGCAGGGAAAATAGAGTAACTAGCTAGGCAGGTTTCTAAAAGCCTATCTTTCCTAGAGCAACAGAACTAAAAGTCAAAAAAGCTTACCATCAGTGGCAGAACACACTCTTGTGAATCCTGGTGCAACTAGGGGGACCTGGTACAGTGGCTAATGCCTCCAATCCTACCACTGGGAGGCTACAGCAGAAGGATTGCTGCAAGTCTAAGGTCAATCTGCACTGCATAGCAAAGTAAGGTCACCCAGGGATACATATCAAGACCCTGTCTCAAAACACATTTTTCTTAATAATGCCAAACCAAAAAAAAAAAAAAAAAGATAAATTCAATAACGGTAGTAAAATGAAATTCCAAGATAAGCCGAGCATCATGGAAAACTGAGCCGAGGTCAACTGTAAACTCCTTTTAGCATCTTTCTAGTAGCCGACTTTAAAGGAAAACCAGGTAGGTGTTTGATGTGTATTTCTCCCATACCTGTAATGATTATATTCCCTTTATAGTTGAAAGCACATGAAAATATTTCATCAGTGTGCCCCTCGAGGACCTGGAGGCACTGGCCAGTGTGAACATCCCAGATTCTGGCTGTCTTATCAGAGCTGCCTGTCAGGAGCCGGTTTCCTTGGGGGTTGAAAGAGATCTGCAAATCAGCAAAAGAGATGACAATGGATCGAGTATAGGTTGAATAAATATGAGTTTAGGGTATACTGTGGAGATGCTGTGCTTGTGGGTATTTTCTAGTCTATTTAAACATTGTCACTATGAGAAATAGACAATAGATCTTTAAAGGTGTGTGTATGTACATATGTATTATGAATGTACTTAGACTTCCATCATCAAAAGGAGGGCTGAGCACACACATCTTCTCTCTGGGCTAGAATTTATTTTGAGAACAAATTCTTCCTGGTAGAAAAATATAGGGACTAGTATCTGAAAATGGAAACTTATATGCTAATGTTTTAAATCTCTCTCCTCTCTCTCTCTCTCTCTCTCTCTCTCTCTCTCTCTCTCTCTCTCTCTCTCTCTCTCTCTCACGCACACACACACACACACACACAAACACACACACACACAATTCTAACCATAAAAAGATCAGAGCACCTGTATACACTGAGTGGTCCTCAGCAGTTTCTTCCCAAAGACTCAGTGGTTCCCTCCTCACCCTCAACAGGAACAGAACAAGGTTGTAGATGAATCTGTAATGTGCCCTAGGTTAGCAGGCTAGATTTGTAATGTCCAGTGTCAGCTCTGCAACACAACATTCTGTCACCGTTTCCTCCATCTGTGCCACAGAAAGGGCAGATGCCCCGGGCAGGGCTGCAAGAGGATTTTCGTCCTTTAGCACTCAAAATGATCACTTTCAGATAATATATTTGGATACTTCCTGAGGGCCAGGCATTCTTCTTCAGTATCCGTGTGGCAGAGGGACCTGCTGCCAGCCCTTGTATTCCTCCTGTAAGTCCCAGTTATAGACCTTCTATATTTATCACAAGACAATGTTTGGAGTTCTCCATTGGAAATGAAGGTATGCGGAGGACAAAGCTGTGTCTACAAAATGCCTAGCGTGGTAAAAGCTCTCAAAAGGTGATTACTGATACCACACTCCTCAAAGCCATCCTGTTGAAACTTACTGGGCCATACACAAAACCAGGATAAGACTGATTGGAAACAGGAAGAGGGTCCACAAGAGAGGAAGCAGGACAAGAGAGGGGAATAGGGATAGATATGATCACAATACGTTACACACATGTAGGAAAATATCACGATAAATCTACTATTGCACGTACTGAACATAACCTGATTATTTTTTAACATCTCAAGAACTTTATTATCTATTCATGAAAAACATCTCAGAAATAAGAATAAAAAGGAGATCAAAAACACAGGAGACAGCAAGTGTTGGCAAGGATGTGGAGAAAGAGGAACACTCCTCCACTGCTGGTGGGATTGCAAGCTTGTACAACCACTCTGGAAAGCAGTCTGGTGGTTCCTCAGAAAACTGGGCATGACACTCCCGGAGGATCCGGCTATACCACTCCTGGGCATATACCCAGAGGCTTTACCTGCATGCAATAAGGACACATGCTCCACTATGTTCATAGCAGCCTTATTTATAATAGCCAGAAGCTGGAAAGAACCCAGATGTCCCTCAACGGAGGAATGGATTCAAAAGATGTGGTATATTTACACAATGGAATACTACTCTGCAATTAAAAACAATGAACTCACGAAATTCCTAGGCAAATGGTCAGAACTTGAAAATATCATCCTTAGTGAGGTAACCCAATCACAAAAGAACACACATGGTATGCAGTCACTGATAAGGGGATATTACCCCAGAAACTCAGAATACCCTAGACACAATTCGCATATCAATAGATTTCCAAGAAGATGGAAGGAGAGACCCCTGGTCCTGGAAAGACTGGATGTAGGAGAAATGCCAGGACAGAGAAGCGAGAGGGAGTTGAATGGGAAAAAGAGGGAGGGAAGAGGGCTTATGGGACTTTCAGGGAGGGAGGAAATGGGAAAGGGGAAATGATTTGGAATGTAAATAAAAAAATTTAGAAAATAAAAAAAAAATTAAAAAAAAACAATGAATTCACGAAATTCTTAGGCAAATGGTCAGAACTGGAAAATATCATCTTTAGTGAGGTAATCCAATCTCAAAAGAACACACATGGTATGCAGTCACTGATAAGGGGATATTAACCCAGAAACTCGGAATACCCAAGACACAATTCACATATCAATTGATTTCCAAGAAGATGGAAGGAGAGACCCCTGGTCCTGGAAAGACTGGATGTAGGGGAACGCCAGGACAGAGAAGCGAGAGGGGGTTGAATGGGGAAAAGAGGGAGGGAAGGGGGCTTATGGGACTTTCAGGGAGGAAGAAACGGGGAAAGGGGAAATCATTGGGAATGTAAATAAAAAATAAATTAAAAAATATAGAAAATAAAAAAAGAATTAATAGGAGTTTTCTCAAGCTTATGCACAGCCACAGTTTATTTTTTTAAGTAATAAGAAAATGCATGCTCCCCAAGACTGGGAATAAAGCAAAAGTGTGAACCCACACCATTTCTCTTTGGCACTTTTCTGCAAGGTTAATGGGCACGCAGAAGGAGAGGTGTTGAAGAAAAACTAGTTATTTTCCTAAACGTAGGGAATAAATATTAAAGTATTGAAATAAAATATTGATTTCATCAAGAATTGAAATATTTATAAATTTGGTAAAGGAGACATAACCTCTATACTGAAGCAATAGAATATTTCTAAACAAATAAGGCTGAATCTGCATTAAACAGACATTCCTTGTCTGTTGATAAGAATTGGTGCTATCAACATGAAAGTTTTACCCAAATTTATCTGTAGATTAAATAAAATTGCAATCAAAATTATCTTCATTTCTTAAAGATATAAACGGTTTCTGTGTTATATAGGAAAGCACAACTGAATGTCTGCTAGCTCTAATCACTTCATCAGAGTTTTGATGCACTCCATGAAATTTTATTCACAGGCAATTGTTATCTGTGGGTAAAGTCAATTTTAGCATATGTTTTAGCACAGCCAAATAAGGGTGAAAGAAAAGAACCAAGTTGGATAGTTTTCACTATCTTGTTTCCAACTATCCAAATAAAGATGACTAGAACTGAACATGTTCTCCACTAGCCCTCACAAATAAAGAGTTAACTGCTCTTCTTAAAAGATGTCAAAGCTGTTCATTTAAGGGAAATCATCATTATTTTGAACTACCTGAAATGACTTGGTAGATATGTTGAAAGTCACAGTCTACAAGGAATGACCTTGGCCTTAGCACATGAGGGGCACCATCATTAACTTGAGATGACTCATGTAATATAATGTAATAACTAACAAGTGAGAGTTAGATTTATAATTTTCAGAATATTGGAAAACGTCTTAAATAAATAACTCATATATCTTTTAAGAGGTGAATCATTTAAATGTTCTATCCATTCAAGCGGATACTACTAACCAGTTCAAATAAAATTATTGTTATAACCTGATGTTTTAAGTGTTCCATGAATTAATAAATGAAATACTAAATGTTTTAGCTTTGCACTCCTTATAAATATTGTCAGACAGTAATTTAATGAGCAAGCTATTCAAATTTTCCTTATTGTCACGTGGTCACAAAAACAAACATGCACTCACTGGGGGAAAATGCCCATCATGGTGATGGCTCCTTAGTTGGACACTGGAGAAAATGGCCCAGGCTCCCCTTACATGCCCTATTCCTGCACTCTCCTGCCACCCCCTTATCTCTCAGTCCATGAAGTGGTCAGTAGCAACCATTGCCAAGGATACCAGTCCTTACCACAGGGCAATGGCCATCAGCAACAGAGACAAAAGATGGAGGGATGGAGAGACACCTGGGCAATGTTGGAATCTGGCTATAACCTTTGGAGTTCAGAAGTAATCAAGTTATTATTTCATAAAGAAGGGGCGGAAAAGATCTCACCTATAAAACCAAGAATTTGGGCTGATTTGGGAAACAAGAGCCCCAGTCCCAAAATACTGTGCCACGTTCTGGGGACATATACAAACCTCAGTTTCTCACTGAGTAGCTCTCTTCTGTGAGGATTCTAAAACCTGTTCGATAAAACCCTAAGATACAGCCCTGGAGTTACTTTCAAAATGGGTTATTTTATACTTTGTCAAATATTTCCAACATCCCTTCTTCCGTTATATCTAATGCACAGATCCCTTGAGGCGCCACATGCTCTTTTGCATAATACAAACTTAAGTGTTTACTAGAGCTACAGAAAAGCACTTTACAAACTCCTTACATTGCTGAGTTGGGTATTTTCAGCTAATTAAATATTTGCTGATGTTTGAAAAGAATACTGCTTTATGCTTTTTAAGTGTTTAGACAATTATTTTTCTGAGTTAGACAGGACATGCTTAAAAATGAAGGTGGTTGAGTTTTAGAGCAGAATGGTAGAATTAAAGAAAATTTAGTATCCCAGTCCCAATACATCTGCTTGGGGAGTGGAAAAGGTAAGGGGTTTGTTTTGGTTTTTGGTTGCTTGAGTCAGGGTACCATTTTTTTAGCCAAGGATAGCCTTGAACTCCTGATCCTCTGTCTCTGCCTTCAAAGGGCTGGAATTACAAACATATGTCACCAGACCCAGCTAACACCTCTCAGATGTAAAGATTCTAGGTGTTATGTCACCATCACTAGGTGTAGCTCCATTTTCTATAAAACGAATGAGCTTGTTGGTATTGTGAAAGGAACATCAATTCAATCCTTGAATTCCTGGTAAGCCAACTGTGCATAGGTGAAGCCTAGCTCAATTCATTCACAGCTCTGCTGTCCAACAAGAAGCCCACTGTTGGTAATAGATGGAGGAAAGATACTGGGCAGCCAGGGATTTATTTAATGGTAGACATTTAATGGTACTTTTGAGAGACCAGCTCTTTTGGGTTCAGACTCCATCTTTGAGAACCTGACCTAAGGTTGAACTCGAGTTAACTAACAGGCCAGTCCCTAGCACCAGTTTCCACGTTACCCCAGAACAAGACATGTGTCTAACACGAGTTTCCAGGTTATCCACTAAGACCTGCATCTAGCACCAGTTTCCATGTTACCCGCCCCCCCCAACAAATCTGCACCCCCAGGTTACAAGCCTGGCCCTTCACTTCCTGACAACACCAATCAGGAGAAAACAGAAGTTAAGTGTATGGTTTGGCTCCCAGCACCAGCCAATTATGTTAAAGGCCATAATGCCACCCCCAATCAGATGTGGACCAGGCTAAATACCCTATTCTTGCCTCTGTATATACCTGCTTAAAATTAGACACCCTCCTGTCCTGCTGCATCAGTGACGGTGGTGTGGCCCAGGCTTCAGCTTGTAAATAAAGAGACCCTAATGTGATTGCATCGGAATCAGCTCCTTGGTGGTCTTTTGGGGTTCACGAACGCTCCCTGGCACAACACTTTAAGTGGAAATTCATCTTTAAATGATGATAAAGTACAGACAGGAAATAAAAATCATCCAATGATGCGCCTTCTCGGCCATTCACACCGAATACCATTTACAACTCAACGAGGGCTCGGCTGCGAATCATTCAGTCCACTTCACTTGGCTTTATTTGTGTTCTGTCTATCTCAGTACATTCACTGTCAGAAACATTACTTCATTGCCTGACCCATATTAGTATGTTGGATATTTGGAAGGTACATTGTGATATGTTAGCTCAGAGGGTTAATTTGTAATCTCTACTATCATAACTTCTTTTTACAGTAAACACATTGCTTCAAATGAGATGGCAACTCACCTTTGAGATTTCTCCTTCGTGGCCTTCCAGCTTGGTGATGCACTTTCTTGTGGTTGCATTGTAAACGCTTGCTGTTCCTTTTGGAGAGAGGTGGGAATATACGTTAGTCGATCTGAAATGCAGCACTTCACGTTACCTAAAAGTCTATCCTCTGACAAATGAGCTCTGGACTGCTTGTCCTTCCTATGTCAACCCTCTAAATGCAGAAGAGGCTTGACATGACTTGCTCTTTGTCTCTCACATTGCTGGAAGAGATCTTGGGCTCCTGAGTATAAGAAGAAAAATGAAGTAGATAAACTGATTTTAAATGTTATCTTGGAATTGGTATGTTTACAAACATAAAGCTTACAGCTAGGATGCTTCACACCCAGTGACACCCCAGATATGTGGGGCAACTGATAAAGGAAGGCTAGCACTTAAAATTAAGTGTGCAATGCCCAGCCTCCCCATGACATCATAGCTATGTACAAGACAGCATGAGAATGAACTCAGAAGCCAGACTGCTAAGTCCACATCCCACCTCCATAACTTCCTGACTCTGTATCCTGACACAGGCTACTGTAGCTACCTCATGTGTACTGCAGCTCTCTCAGCTCTAAAGTGTGGACAGCAATTATACCAGCCTGTGTTAATTACCTTTTGCTCTGCGACAAACTAACTATTTGAAGATGCATACATGAGATAAATAAATATCATCTCAATGCATCTTAGGAATCAGAAGAGGTTTGTAGAACACTCCAAAAGAAGAGACTATTCTGAAATAATCTTTTGTAGAACAATGAAAGAACAGAATCAATACTGGAATAAATAGCAGGTAACAAGAAAATGAAAACTAGAATTGAACTTTAATAAACTCTTCACGCTCTCTCCCCGAGCCTGCTGATCCTCCGGCCCTGTCCCCAGCTACTGCATGACTTCCAATATTCTATGCAATCTAACATTTTCCAGAATAAATATGTATGAAGGATTATGCCCTGTCTTGTTTCCCATAACATAACTTCATAGGAACTATGTTGAATTATCCACAGTAAGATAAACTACAACATAAAATCACAGAATTTTCAAGGGCGTGATATAGGTGCCAGTGTACATTATGTGTGCTTATTAGGAAAGAGGAAAAATTATGTAGCAATTCACATGGTTCCAAAAAAAAAAAAAAAAAAACATGACACAGGACAGAGCTTGTCATCATGCATGGTAGACAGAGGCAGCTATAGGGAACTGTGAGCTAACGCAGTAGTGAGGTGAAGTATCACACAACTTTATGCAATGTCATTAAGAACTAGACCCAGCCTAAAGCCCACCGGAATTTACTATGGGTATGCCACATTATATAGAATCATGCATCATTCTCAAGGATATGCTATGCATTCCCTGTGATAGCTTAAGAAGATGGTTTACGTATTTATTTTTACTTATGTGTATTTGTATGTGTCTCTGTGCAGGGAGGGATCATAGGTAAGTGAGATGCCAGTAAAAACAAACTGGAACAGAATGTTGTATCCAATGGAATGGAAGGTGCAGTAATCTGTGGGCCAACCAACACGATTGCTGGAAACCAAATTTAGGTCCTCGAGAGCAGCAAGCACTCTTGCCACTCAGCCATCTTAGGAGCCCCTCTGATGCAGAATTTGAAGTGACAGAGCGCATATGCTACTGCGCCACATGTAACTAATGGAGCATAGTGAGGTAGCAGGCAAGATGTCAAACATATTACACATGCAAAGTGTAGCCTCACTGAGGTCTTCAAGGACATTGCACAGTTAGTAGAGTGTTTCCCTGATTCCTGGAAAGGAAAAAAACAGTCATTTTGTTGTGTAATATATGGTACCAGAAGCTGCCATTGAAATAACATATCCACATATGTGCTTATACATTGTATTGTATGACAGAATGTATGAAGGAAAATGTCACTCATATCCATGGCATCACATATGCTTGAAAGAAAAGCCATAATTTAATGTAGAATTAAAGTTGAATGTAGTGCCCAGACATCATCTTCATGAGATGACAGAGACATACACGGCATCAGCATACAGAGCTTCAGAATAAATTTGGTAGAAAGCTGGGATATGTTTCACCCCACTACTTCCATAGTTTAAACTACAGAATCTGGTATAGTCAGTGAGACTGTCTATAAATATGGTGTGATGCCAGAAAGAGGCTTTAAGAGAGAAGAAAAAAACAGTATGATATAATATGGGATCCCTGGGGATATGAAATTTATATAATATTAAAGCTATGATACAAAAAAAAGAAAGCATGATACCTAGGTAAATAGATAAAACCACATAGTATCACATTACATTTATCCAAGAAGGCCAGAAACTCATCATACATATTATACATGATCATATATTATACATGACATATATATAATAGTACATATAGTATTATGCATATATAGAAAGGCACCATGTATGACACATACATGCTTAAATATGTTATTCATTAATGAGAAGATGCCATAGATATGATACATTTTAAAACACTGTCATAAAAGACAAATGTATAATACTCTTGTATCACAAGTGGACATCAAACATATGTGACATATGACATTTCACCAAATGTGTTTTTAAAGATGATAAGATAGTATATCAAGTTGTTTTCAATGCATTATATCTGACATAAGATAACAATTCCTGGGACATAGGAAGATCAGACAGACATAATCACCAGACATGGTAATTTGAGATATGAAGACACAATCCAGCACCACATGTGGCCATCCAAAAGATAACAGAGACAGTATATGCTACCATCTGTGGTGTTTCTGAACATTAGGCACATACAGTGAAGATTTCTATGTGCTGATCAAGGATATAACACAGTATAGTATGAGGCGTGGCTATAAAAGGAACATCAAAAACACAGTGCAGAAACATAAGAAATGTTTTGTCGTAGTATACTAAGCATCAGAAAGATGGCATTGACCCATTAAATACTAATTTGGGTTTTTTGTTTGTTTGGTTGGTTGGTTGGTTGGTTGGTTGGTCGGTTGGTTGGTTGGCTTTTTGAGATAGGGTCTCACTATGAAGTCCTGGCTATCCTGGAAGTCATTATGTAAATGAGGCAGGCCTAGAACTCACAGTAGTCTGTCTCAGAGCCCTTTCTCTAGCCCATGATCATAACAACCTTTTGTTCAAAGTTACAGAACTATGTTATAAGAAGTGATATTTCAATAATTGATTTTATATATTGATTTCATTCATATAAATTTCTAAACTTACATAGTATGGTAGTGTTTATTGAAGATATGTCCTGTGAGACATAAGACTGATTATTATAAACTAAGGAAGGAGTATGATCACTGACAACGGAGGACAGAGAAGCAGATAAAGAACTAACAAGAATTAAAATCATTTTTAAGGACAGCATTTGGTTAACTTTTCTTTCCTGATACCAATATTTTCTTTATGTCATAGTATATAGGACTGTGAGATCCTGGCCAAAAAATAGACATAGATCACAAATAGAGTTCGGGAAAAGCTCACACATGTGGCCCCTACCCCATTGCCCATTCCAGTCCAATTGGAGACATAAAATGCTATTTTGATATGGGTAGGGAAAGCAATGAGCTCGCACGGGTACTTACTCCACATACAGAAGCTACTGCAATAAAATGTAAAAGCAAAAGCTATAAAATATATTATAAATTGTTTGTGGCTATTGTGAAGGCTGTCATTTCCATAATTTCTTTCTCAGCCTGTTTATCCTTTGAGTATAAGAAGGCTACTGATTAATTTTATATCCGGCCACTTTGCTGAAGCTGTTTATCAGTTGCAGGAGTTCTCTGGTGGAGTTTTTTGGGTCACATAAGTATACTATCATATCGTCTGAAAACAGTAATAGTTTGATTTCTTCCTTTCCAATTTGTATCCCTTTGACCTCCTTATGTTGTTTAATTGGTCTAGCTAGAACTTCAAGTACTATATTGAAAAGATATGGAGAGAGAGGGCAGCCTTGTCTAGTCCCTGATTTTAGTGAGATTGCTTCAAGTTGCTTTCCATTTAGTTTGGTGTTGGCTACTGGTTTGCGGTATATTGCTTTTACTATGTTTAGATATGGGCCTTGAATTCCTGATCTTTCTAAGACTTTTAGCATGAAAGGATGCTGAATTTTGTCAAATGCTTTTTCAGCATCTAATGAAATGACCATGTGGTTTTTTTCTTTGAGTTTATTTATGTAGTAGATTACATAGCCACAAACAATATAAAGTATCTTGGTGTGACTCTAACCAACAAGTGAAATATCTATATGACAAGAACTTCAAGTCTCTGAAGAAAGAAACCAAAGAAGACCTCAGAAGATGGAAAAATCTTCCATGCTCATGGATTGGCAGGATTAATATAGTAAAAATGGCCAACTTCCCAAAAGCAATATACAGATTCAATGCAATCCCCATCAAAATCTCAAGTCAATTCTTCATAGAGTTAGAAAGAGCAATTCTCAAATTCATCTGGAAAAACAAAAAACCCAGGACAGCTAAAACTATTCTCAACAGCAAAAGAATTTCTGGGGGAATCAGTATCCCAGACCTCAAGCTGTACTACAGAGCAATAGTGTTAAAAACTGCATAGTATTGGTACAGTGACAGGCAGGTAGATCAATGGAATAGAATTGAAGACCCAGAAATGAACCCACACACCTATGGTCACTTGATCTTTGATAAAGGAGCTAAAACCATCCAGTGGAAAAAAGACAGCCTTTTCAACAAGTGGTGTTGGTTCAACTGGAGGTCAGCATGCAGAAGAATGCAAATTGACCCATTCTTATCTCCTTGCACTAAGCTCAAGTCCAAGTGGATCAAGGACCTCCACACAAAACCAGACACACTGAAACTAATAGAAAGGAAACCTGGGAAGAGCCTTGAGCACATGGGCACTGGGGAAAATTTCCTGAACAGAACACCAATAGCTTATGCTCTAAGATCAAGAATTGATAAATGGGACCTCATAAAATTACAAAGTTTCTGTAAGGCAAAGGACACTGTCAATCAAACAAAATGGCAACCAACAAATTGGGAAAAGATCTTTACCAACCCTACATCCGACAGAGGGCTAATATCCAAGATATACAAAGAACTCAAGAAGTTAGACTTCAGAGAGCCAAATAACCCTATTAAAAAATGGAGTACAGAGCTAAACAAAGAATTTTCACCTGAGGAATATCAAATGGCTAAATACCTAAAGTAATGTTCAACATTCTTAATCATTAGGGAAGTGCAAATCAAAATAACCCTGAGATTTCACCTCAAACCAGTCAGAATGACTAAGATCAAAAACTCAGGAGACAGCAGGTGTTGGCGAGGATGTGGAGAAAGAGGAACACTCCTCCACTGCTGGTGGGATTGTAAGCTGATACAACCACTCTGGAAATCAGTCTGGCAGTTCCTCAGAAAACTGGGCATGATACTACCGGAGGACCCCATTATACCACTCCTGGGCATGTACCCAGAGGATTCCCTAGCATGTAATAAGGACACATGTTCCACTATGTTCATAGCAGCCCTATTTATAATAGTTGGAAATTGGAAAGAACCCAGATGTCCCTCAACGGAGGAATGGATACAGAAAATGTGGTATATTTACACAATGGAATACTACTCGGCTATTGAAAACAATGAATTCATGACATTCATAGGCAAATGGGTAGAAATGGAAAATATCATCCTAAGTGAGGTAACCCAATCACAAAAGGACACACATGGTATGCAGTCACTTATAAGTGGATATTAGCCCAGAAGCTCGGAATACCCAAGACACAATTCACATATCAAATGATGCCCAAGAAGAAGGAAGGAGAGGCCCCTGGTCCTGGAAAGGCTCAATACAGCAGTGTAGTGGAATACCAGGACAGGGAAGTGGGAGGGGGTTGATTGGGGAACAGGGGAAGGGAAGAGGGTTTATGGGACTTTCGGGGAGGGGGAACCAGGAAAGGGGAAATCATTTCAAATGTAAATAAAGAATATATCTAATAAAAAATATATTATAAATGTTGAAGTATATTTATATATTATATCTTGCTGCACATAACAAGTTGCCCAAGACTTGAGGGGTTAAAGATGTTTTTTATTACTTAATAATGACTGTATGAAGAACTCAGGAGGGGCTTTGCTAGGTAAGGGTTTCTTTGCTGGGATTAAAGCGGTGTGCCACCATGCCCAGCTTAAATATCATTCTTTATAGTTATCTAAAAGAAGAAGCATATAATATTATCATAAATCATTATCAAAAAGGATTAAAGTACAGTTTGAAGGCCCACAAAGCCTTCAGAGATGTGAATGGAAAGGCATTACATATTTGTCACAATGGGTCATAGTAAGACCATGCCATGACATAAAATTTAAATATGAGGCACACTGTGTTTTGTCATGTTTTGTCATGCATATGGAGTAGACATCATTCTGTAACACCAGAGAGTTTTAACCATACATGGCAAAATTACACATGGCTATCAAAGAAGAAAGAGTCAGACCATATGTAGTATTTTAAAGTGTATAACTACAACATGACATGATGCATAGTTGTCATACACGTTACCTACAGAATAGAATCATGCATGATTATAAGTGATTATGATATACAATGTCATATAATTGGCAAGGGTATGACATATTAATACAGCACTGTGTATTTATTATCTTCAAGGAAATTCTTCAAACATTGTGCATAGCTGATACATTCAGTATGATAATAAACCCAGGTGCAAAAGAGATGATACATATATAGTATATTACCATTATTCAATGGATAATGTGACATCAAGTTATCTATACCAAGCGTAGAGTAAGATATTGTCAATATAGATAATATATCTATGTAGCAATCCCTATATATGTAGCAATATATAAAGTATGATTTTGCTAATTGATAGATATTATACAGACACACATACACACACTCTACAGGATCATATAGAATAAAATATTGTCAGTAAAAATCATGTAATTATATATATATATATCTACATATATATGCATCATATAAAGTTACTGTCCATAGAGATCATGCAGATATCATTGTAGCATCATATAGAGTAAGAAACTGCCAGTAGTATTCCATTGTGTAAATATACCACATCTTCTGAATCCATTCCTCTGTTGAGGGACATCTGCAATCACTGATAAGGAGATATTAACCCAGAATCTTGGAATACCCTAGACACAATTTGCATATCAATAGGTTTCCAAGAAGATGGAAGGAGAGACCCCTGGTCCTGGAAAGCCTGGATGTAGGGGAATGCCAGGACAGAGAAGTGAGAGGGTGTTGAATGGGGGAAAGAGGGAGGGAAGGGGGCTTATGGGACTTTCTGGGAGGGAGGAAACGGGAAAGGGGAAATGATTTGGTATGTAAATAAAAAAACTTAGAAAATAAAAAATAATAATAATAATAATAAAAAGAAAGAACTTGCCAGTAGAGCATGTGTGTGTGTGTATGTGTGTGTGTGTGTGTGTGTGTTTGTGTGTATGTATTTCAAGCATCATAAGGCAGATAATGTGGCAAGTAACCTAACAAATTTCCTACCAGGAAATTGAAATTTTTACTGTAGTGTCAGAGGTGGTTTTTAACATATGACTCTGACATACTGTAGCATAGACTCCTAGTGCATGTCCACTATGCAGCTCACCCAGACAGTGTGGCTGACATTGTGGATTCTCATGACTGATTATCAGTGAGATGAGAATGTACTGTCATTTGTGGATAGAACAGAAGGGGCACAAATTCATATATAACATTCTTAGATATCTGTCAATCACACAATGCGAGGATCATGGGTGGTATTCAAGAAGACAAAACATAGAGTGATACCACATGTAGGCATTGGGAGTGCTCAGTGTTAACTGGTCATCAAAGTGACATCCAAGAGCATAGTGTTGGAAATGGACATCAAAGACACTTTATGGATATTGTACATCATCAAAGACAGGGGCTCTCAATATTACAGCACATTTGTAGTTAACGAGTGGCATTACATGATGACCAGATCAATGGTACAAAATCAGCATGAGAACTTGGGGTTTCAAAAAACATGTATGGTCATCATATGATGTTATATTTGCCTATGAACAAGATAATGAAAGCATACTATAGAATATGTTTTCCACAAGAATTTGACATACATGGTGGAACAGTATATTATTTATTAGGGGTTAATACAATTTATTATAATAACATCAATTAGTGGCCAAGTTGATAATTCCAACAGAATGAAGTATTGTACACAATCATCAAAGAGATGATTGGGAACATGGCACCATGTGTATGGAAGACATCAAGGTCTGTACAGATATGTGTGACAAGGAGGTGATTCAGACAATGCAAAACATTACATGTGACTCTCAAGAATGCAACATGGATCCAGAATTTGTGACACAGTCAACAATGCCCACTATGCAGAGACTGAGACAGGAAGATCACAAGGTCAGGTCATCCCGGCTACAGAGTAAGTTCAAGTCCAATCTGGACGAGTTACAGAAATACTATCTCAAAATAAAACTCATGGTATATAGCTCTGTGGAAATGTGCTGCTGAGATCACACTAAACTCTAGATTCAATCTCCTGATAACACACATGGGAAAACAATGTGTCATGGACATACTGGTGACATACATGGAGGTAAGGTGCACGTTTCAGCCACAGCAGGCTCTCAGGGAGATGGAGCATGGTATAGAGCCAGGCACACTTCCAAGGAGACATAAATTTCTCCATAGCTTAAATGTGTCAAATGATGGCTTACCGTCAGCAGAAGCTGTTGCAATAAGTTTCCCAGTGTAATCAAAGCAGCTGTCTAGGATCTCATCGTCATGGCCTGTTAAGGTTGCCACACATTTCCCACTGGTAGCATCCCACAACTGAAATTGGGAGAAATAGAAATCATCAACTAAGCAACTGAATTCCTCCCCAGAGTGGCAGAGACATGCAGCGATCTTACATACATGAATGAGTCTTGCCAAAGAACTGTGCTGAAAAAGGACACATATAATGCTCTCTGATCAGTTCATCCTACTTTGATCTATGACCTAAGACCACAAGCGACCATCTGTTCCCAGGAAAATCATAGCAGACATTTAGACTTTTCTACAATAGGAAAGGAAAAAAAAATTCCAAGTGGTATTGCTTCAGGAACCGGCATGAAGGGATCTTTTCTGTAACAAAGATGATGAGGGGCTGTATCCCAAACTATGACGACAGAAAAGGAAAAGAACGCCGTGAGATTGGAGGTTTTATGTATAATATCAAGTGGCAAGTGGTTTCAGCCTCTCAGTAATTACTTTTGAACTGAAGAGGCTCAATGACAGGAAGAAACTTAGTTGAGGCTCCTTGATGGCCATGCCAAGATGAAATGTGCATACTAAATAAACAGTGGGACACTGGGTAAAATTAATGTGGCTTTTCAAACAAGACCTTTACTGCTTTAGAAGCAATCAAAATCATTTTATCACCTCATGGTTCCCTCAGGCTATGGAAACCGGAAATTTTAAAGAAAAGTTGGCAATTATTATTTCTAAGTCAATGTTTAACTGTGTGCCCTCTTTGAAGTCTGTTAGCTATAATGAACACCTGACACTGTGGAGAGGATAGAGACACCTTACAAAGCAAGGCTGCCTCTGAGCTTACCATGCAGGTCTTGTCCATGGAGCCTGTTAGTATTAGAGAGCAATCCCAGTTGAACAGGGCGCTGCTGATCTCGGCACAGTGGCCAATCAAAGTGTGCACCTTCCTGCAAGACAAAAATAGTCACCACTGGTAAAAAGATGTTGTCCTGGTTTCATTTCTGCCATGACAAACCACCCTGAAGAAAGCACTCTAGGAGAAGAAGGGCGTGCTCACTCATTCCAGATGACAGTCTGTCATCTCAGGGAAGCCAAGGCAAGGACTCAAAGAGCTGGCCACGTCTCTGAGGGAAGCGAGTACAGCTCACACCCCATGCCGCCCACTGGATTCTGCTTCAACTCAGACGCTTTCTTCATTCATACACCAGGAAAGGATGCAGCCCGCATCCAGGGTGGATCTCCCCCTCAATTAACGAACAACACAGTCTCCGCCAGGAGTCCCCACAGGCCACCCTTATCTGAATAATTCCTCACTCAGAGTCTCTCTTGCCAGGTGACTCCAGGTCAAGGGTTCTCAACTTGTGGGTATCGACCCTTTTGGTAACCCTCCATCTCCAAAAATATTTGTTACAATTCATAAGAGTAGCAAATTATAGTTATAAAGTAGCAATGTAAACAATTTCATGGTTGGGGGTCAGCACAAAACAAGGAACTGTATTAAAGGGCCATAGCATGGGGAAGGTTGAGAACCACTACTCTAGGTCAGGTTAACAATAAAAATGACCACGGGTCCTTTTACTACAGCATATGCACATATGGTCAGGTCCAGCTGTGTGAACTAAATTTTAGTGTTTACAAAATTACATTTTTGATAATAAAGCAAAACAACTCTGCTGTTACTCAAAAGGAGAACACTAGTTTCCATAAAACTATACGAATGTTTTAAGCAATCAAAGATATTGTGACTGAGGCTGGAGAGACGGTCCAACACTTAAGGGCACTCTCTATTCCCAGAAGATCCATGCTGGGTTTCCAGCACCCATGTCAACCAATTTCAGGGGATCCCATGTCCTCCCTAGACGTCCTGGACCCAGACACCATGGGCTGCACATGTATACATGAATGCAAAAGACACCCATATACATAAAATAAATCTTTGCTATAAAAGGTAATATATGACCGTGTCTGACTTAATTCAGTCACAGACAGTTTCTGGTTTGATCTGTAACATATTGTATCATGTGTTCATATGGAGTACACACATCCCAGTGTACCCCTTAAAGTTGTACAGTTGTCACATATTAGTATAACTTTGAAAAACATCTCCTTAAGGAGATAGAGATGTGAACTAGTCTGTTTTCATCACCTAATAGTTTACAATGCTTGAAATTATCGCACTATATGTATAAATATGTACTGTTAAAATAAAAATTTGAAACTATAACTTAAAGTAACATTTTATAAAGGAATGGGTAATGATTCATAAAGGAATTCTAAAACTCTTGAAATGGTCATAAAATCGATGATTACAGCTAGGAAAGCAATTCAAATGGCAGAGTGCAGGCTTCCAAAGCATGAAAACACTCCATGTTTAATTCCAGAATCTGGAATCAGGTGCATTGGCACAAGACTAGATTCCCAGTATTCAGGAGTTGGAGGAAGGAGGATCAGACATTCAAGGTCACCTGCAGCTACAGAGAGAGTTTGTTTGGAGGCCAGCCTGAGCTATTTGAGACTCTGACTCCAAAAGGAATTAATTAGCTAGCTAATTCATGAATGTACGAGAACACATGAGTGAGTCCCCCAGGCCCATGGGCATTCTGGAGCTGTGCATGAAATGGTTGAAGGCCCCATCCTTCCCTCATCCCTTGGTCGATATCTCTTGGTTGATAGCACTGGTAACGAATCCCTCTATCAAAATTCTGAGTCCAAGAGTTGAGTTTTCCAATGCCAATATGCTAATTTAGCTACCTTGTTAACAAGTAAGACCAACAACCATTAGAAAGGAAATTGAAGTTCTTGGGCTCAATTAAGTTTGGGAAATTAGCTATGAGTTTTAATTCATGATATTCAGCCTTACCATAAAAAGATGTCATTGAAACTTGATTTTAAAGTACATAGGACTAATAACAGATACATAACCGGGCTCTTTATAACATTCTCCTCTATGTTGCTGCCTTGAATTATTTCCCCAGAATTGTGGGAAATCACTTATTTTATGGATTAGAAATACACTAAAGAATCAACTATGGGAACTGGAGAGATGGGTTATGGTTAAGACCACTTGCTCCTCTTGCCAAGAACCCAAGTCCCATTCCTCGGACCTACATGCTGGCTATCAACCATGACAGTACCAGACGCATTGTGGTGCTCATACATACATGCAGGCAAATTACTAAAACCCATCAAAGAAGTAATAGTCAACCGTGAGTTATACTTCTTCAGAATTTAAACCACGATTAGCTTAGGCAAGGCTAAGCTAATACATAACACAAAATCTTCTTAACCACTGGCACAGGTCAAAAATATCAAGAAAATTACCTTCCAGTACTAGCATCCCATACTACAACTGTGTGGTCAAAGGATCCTGTGATGATTCTGTCTCCTGAGGTGTCAAATGACAAGGAAATGATTTCTGCCAAATGACCCTGGAAAAAAGAACAGATACAGTCATTTACATGTGTAGATAAGAGCACTTAAATTTAAGAGTACATATGTAGTAGATAAGAGTATAGTATTATCTAAAAGATGGTAGAGAAGAGAAAGCTGGAGAGAACAACAGGAAATCTGGCTGGGCTGCGCTGGAGTGTAAGGGACTGTACATGTGCACAGCTTTCTCTGCAAGGTTACAAGAAAGTTGAGAGACCAGAATTCGGTGACATTTGCAGAGTAAATCAGCAAAGCTCATTGCCTTGCACACTTCAACCAGGTTCATTGCAGAACAAGATGTAGGGAAGGACCGGGTTGTTTCATAAACAAAAGAATACATTTGGGAAAACTAGAAGGGGTCTTTTACATTGTCCTGGAAAGAGTTAAAGGGCCATTTTCATATAGACCTGATAATAAGTGGTGGGTAAGAGACAACAGTAGATGGGATAATCCAGTGGCTTTAAAAAGGAAGAGACTCCTGTGATAGCGTGATGTGGAACTGGTCGATGGTAGACAGTGACCACGACTGTCTGTTATCTGACTCTCACTCCTCACAGGCTAATCCTGAGGATTCTACTGTATGGAGATTATATGAAGAAGTTTCTCCTACAGCAAATTCTGAGAGTCTGGAAAGAAGATCTCAGGGTATGAGCTGCACTTTCCTAATTATTTCAGTAAATGCAATTACTTTTATTTCTATTAGTTTACTTTTGTTTTGCTTTTGCACTATAGCCTTAAACACACAATCCTCCTGTCTCAACCTTTGAATGGCAGGATCTTTCTTTCCCTCTCTCTCACTTCCTCCCCATCTCCTCCCCTTCCTCCCTTCACCTTTCTTTTTCTCTCTGTCAATGTCTGTCTGCCTCTCTCTCTCTCTCTCTCTCTCTCTCTCTCTCTCTCTCTCTCTCTCTTTCTCTCTCTGTATGTGTGTGTATGTGTATCTGTGTGATATTGTGTATGCAAGTGTGCATGCAAGTATGTATGTGGGTGTGTGGTGTACATATATGTGCACATGTATGTGTGTGCACTTACCTATGGAGGCCTCTATGGAGACCAGCGGTCAACTTCATATATATTTTCTCATCACTATCCAACTTAATCTTTTCAAGACAATCTCTCACTAGACGTAGAACGGACAGACTAGGCTGACTGACCAGCAAGTGCCCAGGACCCCTCTGTCTCTGCACATCCGTAGCCTGTTTTACACCGGACATGTCCTTGTGTGTAAGGAATCCAACCCCACTGTCTAGCGCTTACTCGGAGGGATATTACCCACCTCGATATCTCCTCAACCTTTGATTATATTTCTAAATAATAAAGTAGTTTAAAAGCTCATTCACAAATTGACTTGCTGCCAAGCTGAAGCATAGTGAGCACCCAGCATGCACACGGTGCGCATGTGCAGAGCAGAACTCAGTCTGCCCAACAGGAGAAGCAGAGTCAGCAGGAGGGAAAAAATCTACTGAAACCACAGACACAATGAAACTCCATGTTCCTGAAGGAAAGGGCAATCAGGCAACTCTGCTCCATACTGACACTAACGATGCTGGGGCCTCAGATTTTAAAAAGAAAAGCTGTCGAAACAACTTTTAAGGTAATTTTTCTCCTCTTGCTTTAGTTAACTTATTTCAGTTGCGGCCACTTGGGCTGGGTCGGGTGAAGAGGAGGGTGACAGGTCCAGGGAAGGTGTCAGACATGTGGTGGTGACAAGCAAGACTGAAACCCACGGGCATGCTCTCTGTGGGTCATGCCCTTTGGCCTTTGTGTTTCCAGTCCCTTACCCTGCTTATTCAGTGTAACCCAGAATTCTAAACTGAGAGTGGAAGGGAAAAAAGAGAATGAACCATAATCTCAAAAAGAATCTTCGGGAATGGCTTTGCAATTCTGCATCTTCCAAGCACGGCTCCTACCCATTCTCTTTCAGCCAGATAGAGGAGGGGTGCTAAGATTATGTGATATTAAAATAATAGTAATAATAAT
This sequence comes from Tokudaia tokunoshimensis, assembly GCA_036184795.1. Taxonomy (NCBI): domain Eukaryota; kingdom Metazoa; phylum Chordata; class Mammalia; order Rodentia; family Muridae; genus Tokudaia; species Tokudaia tokunoshimensis. The sequence goes on along the minus strand of BTHU01000016.1, from coordinate 85,527,054 downwards.
AATAATAATAATAATAATAATTAAAATTACAAAACCTCTTTGGTTTCTCCAGCACTTTCACCTGATTCTGTTCCAGGATCCAGCAAGCCGGCTGTAACATCTCCCACAGTTTAAAAGGCAGTGGCTCAAAAACTTCTTCTAACATAGCCTTCATTTGCAAAAATAACTAATAATTAGAACAAATGATGGGCTTATCAATGATATGGACATACGGTTAGAGTGACCACTTCCTCTCCATTCTGAATGTCCCATAATTTGGCGGTCGTATCCATACTTCCAGTAGCAACCACTGTGCTTTGAGGGTTGAATGATAAACACACCTACGGCACAAAAAAACCAGGGAACTTCAGAATCCTGACTCTTTGGATGCTTAATTATGCACAGAGACTCTTGAGATTCCCTTAGCAGATTTAGGTTTGGTATGTTCTGTGTGACCACACTAAGCTATATGGGATAGTTATGCTAGACTTGGTTCTTCAAGGTTATTATTAATAATAATTATTATTATTATATTTAATAATTATTAATATAATTAATTATTTAAATATAATTATTTAATAATAATAATTATGGCTATATCTTCATCACCAAGTAGTTCAGCTCTGGTTTACAATGCCTGAGTAATTCCATCTGGCTTCCTTATCTGCCATCCCTTCCTTATCCCAGGATACCATCCATTTCCCTGAGACCTCTGCCTTGTCTCCTAGTCTGTCATCACCATCCAACTGATAACCCTGGAAGCATCGACACCTTCAGCATGCTCAACACTGTTACGCTCGATCTATCAGGTGCACTCTCAATGCAAATGTTAACTCTATCCAACAAAGGTTTGCAGTCATCTACCCTCCCTGCCTCCTCACCCAACCACGGGAGCTAGGAACAGTATATTAGAGACTGGTGAAGTTACTCTAAGAGTCTTTCTTTCTTAAATCTGGGGACCCACGTTATTAATGTACCATCTTCCCGTCCTCAGTTGTGATGTGGTAGAACAGTGACTGAAAAAAGGATGCTTATTACATGGCATAGGTATCTTTTTTCAGTCTCTCTAAAAAGTCATGTGACCTTCTCTTAGGCACAGAATAAAGGAGGGGCACTGGCAATAACATAAACTCCGAAACAAGGAATCACCTTGGATTCCCCCTTCCTCATTACTCAAGTCTATGTGGTAACCAAGTACCTCTCTCTCCTCTTCATTAACACTTCTCCCTGCCCCATCTGCCTTAAGAACAGTCTTCATCATCGGATCACTCGGACAGCAGTAAGATCTGAACCACTCAGGTCTTCCCCACCTCCCAATTCTCCTTTATAATTCTATAATAATAATAATAATAACAACAACAACAACCTTGAAGAACTTAGTCTGGCATAGCTATCCCAGATAGAAAGTCTCAAAGCATTCATTATTCACAAGATAAAGCCCAGAGTCCCTAGTATGTCATGTAAGTCCCCTTAGATCCGCCACATGACTTTTGCCTGTCTCTTCTGCTCAATAACTTCTACTTAATATTCTGCTTTGGTTGGGTACAGATGTACAGAGAGAAGATGTCATTAACCCGGGAAGCTGTGCATCCCAAGAGTCCTTTGACCTTCACCCTGGACCAGGTGTACCAGTGAATTCAGCCAGTGTGTGGCACATCCATATTGCATATTCCACGCATGTCATCTCAGGGCAAGGGTCAGGTCTCTGGTCACAAAGAGCTACCTGAATACTAAGAAATGAACCCCGGGTTCACAGCTCCAGTTGCAAAGGAGTGTTGATCCCTATGTCTGGAAATCACAAGCCCCTTCTCTGTCATTCTTTCCGGACACCTTCCGTGACCAAGGACACGTGATTGTCCCCATTCCTATAACCTAAAGTCCTATACACACTTCAAGCACAAAAACCATGCTCTTTGAACATATTGGGTGATATGGATTCTCATTCTGCCAAATTGAAACATCCTGAATGACAAAACCCTGCATCCAGTTCCCTCAGGCATTCCACAACTGCCTTCCAGATGATATATACTGGGGTTTGGTTTTGGTTTGGTTTTGTTTCTTTTGAGCCCAAGTTAGCCTAGAACTCCCTATGTAGCCAAGAACAACCTTGATCTGATTCTCCTGCCTCCACCTCCAAGGTGCTGGGATTGTGGGGATGCCCTACCACCTCTAGCTTATGCAGTGCTCAGAATCAACCCGTTGTGATGCTGCTAAGCAAGGACTTTACCAACTGAGTCGCTTCACTAACCCTTCATATGTGGTTAACAGTATCTATCTGATAGATGGTGTTGACTATGAAATTATATTACTGTCTTAATAGGAACCATATGCAAAAGAAAAAATGCTTCCAAATTCTAAGGGGCTGTGGTGACACAGCTCTGCTCTCTAAAGGTAAAGATCGTGTCTTTCTTCAACTTTGGCCAACTTACTGTCAGTGCCTCCGTTTCCCTAACTGTGCCTCAAGATGGCGCTCTGATGGGCCAAATGTAAGCTAGCACACATCAAGGGCCTGAGAACCACAGGAAGTGGCACTGCGGAGTAACTGCAGCATCCCATGTCTTCACAGAACCTTAAACCCACTGCGGGCTCTTGTTGACTGAGTGTGCTGTGAACCTGAAGGTGGGTGACAAGCAAGTTTGCTCCTTATCCAAGCAGCCTGTTTGTTCTCCAGGATCATCACATGTTCCACTGGTGCCATTATCTCACCAATTGTCATGACAGTGGATAGAGATGAGGGGGAACAAGGGCATCCCAGTACTGAGAGCTATCTATTTAAAGTCTTAGATGACATGCGCAAATCTGAAACCTCTCAAAATGCATGAAATGATTGGTGTACACATTACCCATGCTACTGTAATGACCTCATCAATCCTCATTGAGACAATGCTCTAACGATAAGCAAATGAAAATCAGAGAGCATGGCTGCCCCATCACGCTTACAGCCCAATCACACGTTGCGTGGCTACTTAGTCAATGCATGCTACTGTAACTATATCTGTGAGTGGTTAAAGCTTCAGTAGTAAGAATTACATCTATTCTGTGATGGACGATGCATGCAGACTCAAAATAGTTGGTCAAAGCTTGACTGCTCAATATAAAAGTGACCTCCACACTTGAGATGGAATCCTAAAAGGAAAGATGTCATGAAGGAGGCTTCGGGATGTCAAATGTACTCACGATCTCCGCTGTGTGGCCCTTGAAGGTGTGGTAACACTTTCCTGTCTCAGTGCTCCAGAGTTTACAGGTCTTGTCGAAAGACCCCGTGGCAATTTTGTCACTAAGGAATTTCAAAGTTTAGAAACAAATTCAGCCACCTTGCATGATATACTGAACTAGGACTAGATGTACCCAGTCACCAACCTACTTAGGCATTCAGTGCACTGTTAAGACAAGTAATTTCATGTTTGCTCTGGTAAGTAACGAAATCAAGGTCTAATAATTAATGGTATCAATTCATAAATATGGATGTTAAAGATGTTGCATTATAGGTATGAATATATTTTGTAATTACTCCAATTGTTGAATTAATATAACAACAATGTAACTTGAGAAAATTAGCTACATGAACACCAATAATATCTAGTCTTAGCCATATGGACATAAAATCTGTTATAGGTGTACAAAAGGGTAGCATTAAATTTAAAGGGCAAAATGTCACAGAGATAAACCTAGGTTAGCCCGTGATTGATAAGATTTTGAGAAGTTGACCTCAGTGATTCCTTGAGAACACAATAGCAAATTATTCCAGTTATAGAGGGATTTAGAGTGATAGATTCGAAGGCTAGAATCCTATGTGCAAAAAGATGGCTCAGTCGGTCCAAGTACTTGCTGCACAAGCTTGAAGACCTAAGTTCAAGGCTCAGAACCCATATGAGAAAGCCACATTTGGGCTGGAGAGATGACTCAGTAGTTATAGAGTATAATCTGTTCTTGAAAAGGACCTGAGTTCAACTCCCAGCACCACCATCAGGTGGTGCATAATTGCCTACAACTCCAGTTCTACGAGATGCAATGCCCTCTTCTGGTTTCCATAGGTACTATGTCCACAGGCACACACATGCACATATAGACATAATTTTAAAATTAAAATTAAAAACATTGGAAACATCCAGGCATTGTGAAAGAGATGTTTCTGAGGAGGTAAAAACAAGGGGGTCCCTGAGGCTCTAGGGCCAGGTTGCCCAGCCTACTCAGCAAACTCCAGGCTAATGAGAGACCTTATATCAAAAAACATACCTGAAATACACATCTTGCATACACACACACACACACACACACACACACACACACACACACACACACACACGAAAAGACCTGAGTCCCTTTCAAACAAAAGACTGTGTTGACTTTAGTATAGGGATATTGTCCTTACTCAAAGGACACAAAGAGGTTAGCCTGATTAGCTTAGTACTTAATCTTAGTACGGAAATCTTTCATTTCACCCTCAATCCAAATATACCCCTTTCAGAAAGTCCACTATTTGGATTAAGTGTTGCGATGGTTTGGTTTGGTATGGTTTGGTTTGGTTTGGTTTGGTTTGGTTTGGTTTGGTTTGGTTTGGTTTGGTTAGGTTCAGATAGAATTTCATTACAAACTGTGGAACTTCAGTAAAGCCAGTCCAGGCTGGCTTTAGTCTCAGGATTCTCTTGCTTCAGCCTCCAGAGTGTTGAGATTCTAGATATGCACCACTGTGCCTGACATTCTATTATATTTAATTTTATAATCTAAAATACTTGTTTTCTTTTCTTTGTCCAGTGTTTTCTTTTTTCTTTACCACACTCAGACTCTTGCCTATGCTGAGCAAGTGTTTGACCACTGAACGATGTCCAGGGCATGAAGACACTTTACCTCCACTTCCACCACTTTTCAACTCCTGCTCAACATGAGCTCAAAGCCTTGAGAGGTATCTCCGTCCATTTTGCCAGTCTTCCTGCCCTTCAAACACACCAATCTCAAGTTGCCATGATCAGTCTGTATTCTGTGACAAACTGTTCTATATCTTTATGACATCATATTATAAAAGATAATTATAGTTCAGTGATTGAAGAATTATAGTGTTGAGCCAAAAATTATCCTTAGCATTATAAAACACATGAACACTAAGTGAGCACACACACACAAACACACACTCCACCTTATTTTTTGATAGCTGTCTCAGATTCATTCCCCGAACACCAAATGCAATGATGTGCTAAAGAAAACCATACTTTAGCTCATAAATAATGAGCTCAGGTGGGGACAACTCTTTTCATAATTTTACATGTGGATTTTCATCAGAGGCATAGGTAGAATTTAATAGAACAATCAGAATATATGCCAGTCTCTAGAAAACGTTCACACACAAGAATATCATGCCAGTTAAATAGACAACTAAAGAATATTTAGTAAAATTAAAGATTACACCAGTATTAAAACAGAATCATTTGTGATTTCAATACTTTTTTGTTTCTACAAGTTAGTTTAATTAAGTTCTATTAAAAATTTCATTATAATGTAAAAATGTATGCATCGAAGTCAATCTTCTGCAATTTAATTATACTAGTTAATGTGTTCATTGTGCCCATTTACGCTGATTGTGCCATCATACTTAAGGGGTTTGGGGAGTGATTTAAAGACAGGAGAAACCACATGTCAATTGTTTTAACTGTGATGTAAAACTCTAAGCGCAAACAATGTCACAGACTCCATTGCTGCCCTCTGTCACTCTGTCAAAGAAGGCTCTGTGCCTTGTGAGGGCGGAGGGTCCCCTGCCTCGTCAGGTGGCCTTCTGACTCTTTTCAGTTTGCCAAAGCAAGTCTCATGGAAAGCACGTTCACAGTCCCACTCTTGTGTTCACAAGCCTCTGTGAGCAGTCCTGTCCCACAGGAGAAAGCATGCCCCCACAGCACAGCTGACCCCAGCCCTGCGCCCCGCTGGGGGAACAGTCACTTCAGAGACACACTGGCTATGGGGCAACTGGAGAATCATCAGCTTAAAAGCCAAAGCTGGTACTGCTCCCTCACCCTGGTACGGTCATCAGGTTTCTGCAGTCAAGACTAAGTGTCACGTGACTCACCTCTAAAGACACCCAAGCCAGGAGAAGTCTCCCTGGTCCCCTCCCCTTAGTCCTTTGGGTGCCTACTGCTGTGTTCTAGTCACCAGGAAGAGAAATAGTAAATCTCTCAAACTTATTTAATTTCAATTTTTAAAGCACACACACCACACCACACCACACACACACACACACACACACACAGAGAGAGAGAGAGAGAGAGATTTGAGATTTGAGCCAGATTCCTCAAGCTATCTTCATTAGTGGAAAAAGTCATTTTGAGGGATCAACTGTAAAAACAAAGCAAAACAACAACAACAACAACAAAAGCCACAATCTTCAAATTTTCCTCAAATATATACACTAGTCTCTTGTGACAGAGAGTCCTTCAGAAAGGACTCTGAAGTCATTAAACTGACCCCGGGTCAGCAAATTAATCACCTGTGTTGAAAACCTGACTGAATCCTCACACTTTCTAGCTTTGTTTTCTTTGAAATGTGATGAGGAAAATTGGAGCGATGTTTCTTAGGTGAGTAAAGGTATCTGCTGCCCAACAGGATGACCTGAGCTTGATCTCTGGGCCACCACGTGGTAAGGGAAGTGAAGCCTGGGAAATATCCTCTGACCTCCACATGTGCACCTTGGCTTCTCCCTCCCTCCCTTCCTCTCTCCCTCCCTCCTTCCCTCTCTCCCTCCCTCCTTCCCTCTCTCCCTCGCTCCTTGCTCCCTCCATCCCTCCTTCTCTCCCTCCCTCCCTTGGTCTCCCCTCCCCTTCCCTCTCCCTCTTTCCCTCCCCCCTCTCCGCTCTCTCCTCTCTTCTCTCTCTTCTCTCTCTTCTCTCTCTCTCTCTCTCTCTCTCTCTCTCTCTCTCTCTCTCTCTCTCTCATGTTGGTGTGTGTGTGTGTATGCTTTAAAACCTGAAATCAAAAAACTAAATTGAACATACATTTTAAAATTTTTAAATAGTACAAGAAACTTAAAGGATTTAAATCCACTGGAAGGCCAGAATTCACTGGGTCTTACCCAGAACCTCACTTGGAAGGAACTTCTCAAACATTTTCCTTATCTGCTTTCCTAGAAGACAGCAACTCTCTTCTCATTTTTGCACCTCATTCGTGTAGGCAATACTTTTTTTTAATTATTAAGGATACTTTGTGTAATTGAATTCAATGGTCATTTCCACAAGCACGATTGTGTAAGAAGCTTGTGGACATACAACTACCCGATGACACGCTCAGAATCTCACCACAGAAGAGTCAGGCGCCGTGATGGGTTACCTCGTGGCTACAGACACCCACGGTGTCATGAGCATCTGAAATGGGTGATGGGTAAGACCAGAGGACACGGTTAGTGTGCCTCGTCAGGTGCCCAGAGGTTGGCCTCAAAGGAGCCTCTGCTCTTCTTAGCACTGCTGTGTTAGTATATTACTATTTGCATATTTTTCCTCTGCCCCACAAGACTGAATATTCATCTATAAATGGAAGAAGCCATGTTATAGGGCAGATGGGTGCCACACTCCCAGAGCCACTGACAGTATGCTATACAATACGATCCACTTCCCATCACAGAAACGCTGTAAATTACAATCCTCTTCTCTTCCCTCCTTCGACCAGTAGATGGGGGGATGGATGATGGAGGGGTGAGGGGATGGACAATGGAGAGGTGGGGGGATGAACGATGGAGGGGTGGGAGGATGGATGATGGAGGGGTAGAGGGATGGACGATGGGGGGATGGAAGATGGAGAGGTGGGGGGATGGACGATGGAGGGGTTGGGGGATGGACGATGGAGGGGTGGGGGAAGGACGATGGAGGGGGGATGAACAGTGGAGGGGTGGGGGGATGGACAATGGAAAGGTGGGCGGGTGGAGGAATGGATGTACATACCCATAAGGATTGTTGAAGGCTATGGCATAGACCACATTCCTGTGGCCCTCCAGGGTGTGCAGCTCCTCTCCAGATGCTGTGTCCCATACCTTGCACGTCCGATCGTAGCTTCCTGTGATAAAGCTAACAGAGGGGATGTGAATGCAGCGTGTGGTAAGCACGGCAGGCATTGTGCTCAGAGATACCTTGGTTTTGGTTATTGTTTTCCTACAAGATAACTCCTTTATTAGCTCTTGGTATGCCTTTTAATATTGGAAACCAAACATTCAGAACAAAGAACAGTTTCAAATTCTTTGACTTAAAAACTTACTAAATAAAAAAAAACATAAATCTATTGCTATTATATTCTTATACAATTAAAGTGTGCGTTATAATGACTTCTGTGAAACTACAAATTCTGCAATTCAATTAGGACGATACCTCCAGTTGTTGGATCATAACTTTGGACGCTGTCATTCACCCTCTCTTACCCTACACTCTACACATTCTCTGTAATTACGTTCTGCAATATAAAAACGCATGTCTGTTTGACAGCAATTTGGCTACTGCTATTTTCTTACAGTAGTCCCAGTGAGCCAATAACGCATACATGCATGTCTGTATGTGAGAATCATCCTTTTATCTCAACTTTCCTAACCAGACCTTCAGATCCGAAGCTGAGCAGAACATTCTCAGCTCTGACACGACATTGGTGGTTCTAGGCATTGTGCACCAAAACACAAAAATAGAAACACTAGATAGAAAAGGCCCTCTTTGAACCAACCCATCCCAGCTAGCCACGGTGCTACCCCTGATTGGCAGCTCCCGTAGCCAGGCAATGAGCCAGGTACCCAAGTAGTCTGTTCCAAGTCTTCCGGTTCTCGACTCGATGACAACTCTAGGTGCTTCTCACCCAAAAGTAGATAAACACAAAGAAAACTTGGGTCGGAGCAGTGGAAGCAAGTGGGAGCATTTCTCCTCCGCAGTTAGCAGAATCAGACTATCCAAGAGATAGGCACATTAGGTCTGGAACTAACTCATCTATTCAAGAAACCCTCAGATATATTCATCCCAATTGATAAAAGTTAAAAAGAACAAAGGGACCTTACCAGGAGCCTGCTTTGTTGAGTGCCACGTTGGTCAACGGCAATATGTGTGCTCTGAGAACCTTCAACAGAAGAAAACACCGTTTATTTTGGACTCACACCAAATTAAGTGTATCTATTTTAACTTCAAACAGTGACCCTCCATGTATTCTTAGCCATATGTAGTAAATGGACAAGGTCCTCGGTAGACAAACAAACTAGAAATAAAGGATAAACTAAACTGTTCTCTCCGTAGCCACAGACAACTGCAAGAAATTACTGACTCACTTCTGTCGATACAAATTTACTATTAAGGTGAAGTGTGGTTACTGAAGAAGATTCCACATGGCACTCCTTTGTAGCATTGTTTTCTACATGCTACATAGGGTTTTCTATGGAAGTTTGAACAGTGTACATAAGAAAAAACTTAAATATGCTTCAAATATATTTTATACTGCATTATTAATTTTAATCCTGAAATGCCTCATTTATCTTTGAACCCATACTTTATCTATCAGTTAGTGGATGCTTAATGGATGGTCATTGAATAAATACAGTAATTGAATAGATGATTGGTTGAGTGGTTAGCTCACGAGAGTCAGCATCAGATTAATCTGCTTCTAAACCACAACTATCAATAGCTTCCTTTTGTTATCAAATAAGTTCTCTTACATGAGAAATTATAGGGTCACTGTAGTTACAGAGCTTATATTTGTGATAAAACAGTGCCACCTGCTGGAGAAAGTAAGGAATGACGACCCTCATATTCTGGGAACTTGAATGGAGACCTAGGAGAACCTGGATGTTCATATCAGGTAGAACTAATGAATGTTAAATTGCTAAATAAGAAATGTGGTTTTTATAATAATGATGATAATGATGATGATGATATGATGATGATGATGATACCTAAAACAAAATGATAATTCAGTGTAACATGAATAAAATCTTAGAACATTTTTAATTGAATTTTAAAAGCTGTTCTTAAGTAATTACACGGATGCATTTGTTATATTTTTAGTTTTGTCAGAAACACATGGAGAGAGAAAAGCATACATATTTGGTCAATAAATCACTGGTTTGTAGTTTAGTTCACAATAAAGCAGAAAATGAAAAATGTTGATATATCATGAAATACAACTTCTTGGAAGTACTCTAACTAGAAAATAATTTTAATAATCTGAAAAAAAGGAGAAGTAAATTTACTTTAAGTCCTTCTTGAACTTCTCAGTAGTAAGTATTTTAAGAGTCGCTCATTCTTTCAACAAATACCTATTGAAGGGTTAGTCTTGGCAAAATACGAGTGAAATACTTTTTTTTTACAAACAAGCATTTTTCTAGGAAAACAAAAGTAAACATAACTGGAGTGGTGGTGGCACATGCAATTAATTCCAGGACTTGGGAGGCAGAGGCAGGTGAAGTTCAGAGTTCGAAGCCAGCCTGGTCTAGAGTGACAGCCAGGGCTACACAGTGGCTGTCTCAAAAAAGAAAATCAAAACAAAAACCCTATAAGAAAAGACATTACTTTTGAGAGAAATCAGAAAATACACAAGTTTGTCTTTCCTGGTGTTCCCACGCATGCTTTTAGCAGGTAAGGTAGCAGCCATGGTCCCAATGTCCCTAAGCACTCCTTACCTTAAACAGGTAGAAGTCGTGGTCACAATGCTCTCTGAGTTTCTCCTGAAGCCTCTGCACTAGAAGTCTGACTTGCTTTGTCCTGGACGCTGTGATCAGAGGCTCTGCTTTCTGGATCTCTCCTACTAGGGTGTTGACATCAGTGCTGAAATTCACCCCAAACACTTGTATGTCAAATTTGCATCTATGTTTACAACATGAAGAATTACATTATTTTGAGCCAGGGAGGTGGCTTGGTGGCACTGTAGAGACAGGAGGACCTGAGATCGAATCCCCAGAACAGTACAAGTACCAGTAATGGCTGTGCTCTCTCAGGAGGCGGGACACAGAACAAAGAGACGTATTTCCGGTAGAAGGAAATCCAAGACCAAGCAAAGCTTATAGCTTTTTTCAATTCAGTACGCTACTGGTCCATGTGACTCGCTGGCTCTGCCTGTGCAAATGGAGGTTTGCATGGGGTTTCCTACACGGTGAATCCCGGGTACTTCAACCTATGGAGAAGTCCTCTAGGTTCACACGGAGCTTCAGCTAGAGGGGAGCTCTGGTCTCCATTCTCCATTCTCCGACAGACTGTCAGCCTTGTGAAATACTTCTTTTAACAGACTGGATTGCATCTTTGAAACTCAGTAACCAGCATGCTCAGAAGTGTTAAGGCTACCAAAAAATAGGAAAGCCTGAGGAACCCACACAGCCGAGAGGAACTATGGAGACATAAAGACTGGGTGACCTACGGGATCCTGGCTGTGGTCCTGGAACACAGAAGAGAAGTAGGGCAAACCTCTGAGAGCCTGAGTACAGTATGGACCTGCATTGGTGGTAATGTATCAGTACTGGTGTACTGGCTGTGACTATTCTACCCAAATGGGGAAAGCCAGCCACGCTGTCTTCAATACTTTCTAAAAGCTATTCTAGACTAACCAGATCATCTTTCAAAATAGTCCTGCTCAGAAAAAAATGAAAAAACAGAAAAGAAAAAAAGGCAAAGTGGGGACCTTTATGTTTTTAACAATAAAGTTGCATCAGCCAGCTGTCCATCCTCATCGGGGTGTTCGCCTGAAAGGTTTTGATATGAAGCACATATTGCAGTACATGGCTCACTTACCTAGGACTGAGCTCAAGCAAATCGATGGATTTGGTCTTTAATTCTCCACCTTTTTCATATTCCAGCATAATTCCTGTAAAACAAACAAGTTTGATATAAAGAAAACCTAGGAAACGTTAATGCACTTAAGAGTTCCTTTTTTTTTTCCTCTCACTTTCACTTTTCAGATTTTTAATTGTTTTGTGTCTGTATTTGTGTGTGATTCATCACAAGTTCACGTGCACACACTTTCAAGAGCACGTATGTCAGGGGGCAGGTCTATCATTCTCTACCTTATTTTTTCGAGGCAGGGTCTCTCAAGCTCATCAGTTTGGCTAGAATGCCTTGCCAAAGAGAATCAGAAGTTTGCCAGGATCTGCCTCCCGAGTGCTAGGATGCTGCCAATATGAAATCGGGTCTTCAGTTTTGTGTGGCACTGTGATCGGAGTATAAACTATCTCCCATCAGCTCACAAGTATGAACACGTGGTCCCTAGTGGGTGGTGCCATTTAGGAAGGTCGCATAGAGCCTCCTTGGTGGAAGTGCTTCACTGAGAGGACAGAGGAGGTTATACCTGGGTCCCACTTGCTGTTCTTGCTTGAATTTCTGAGGGTAAATGTAATACGGCCAGTCCACAGCCCAGCCATAGTTGATGACTCTTGCAGAAAGAGTGTCATTTGTCTTTAAGGTAGGCAAACTATGCTTTGGTGCATTGCCCCACACTCAGGAATACATGAAGCTGAGGGGTGGGTGAGTGTGAGAGGCACTGGAGGAGGCGTGGAAAATTAATGTAATCAGAATATTATATATATGTATGCATTAAATCTTCAAAGAGTAAAATACTGCATATTTTAATACTTAATCACAAATCCACCTGTAGTTTTTTAAGAATGGAAAAAAATCTGAGTTCCTGTCCTCTCTGCACACCATTCTGGAGACCACAGTTCTGCTTGTATCCCTAGAGGTCTGCTTCCCTCCCAGGACAACCAGGTGAAATCCCAATGCCACAATCCCCTGCCTAGACAAGTCTCCAGACAAGTCCAGGAAGCCATGAGGTGTCCGGTCCTCTCAGCACTTCATCCTCCAGTTCACACCTCTACCTGCAATCCCAGAGGGTGCAGTTATCAGAGACCACCAAGTGAGATTTCCACTCCAATTCCCTGCCTGGCAGCCCCTCCCCCCAGACAAACCCAGCTGTAGTGAGTTCTGCCCTGTTCCCTCTGCACTCCATTCCCCAAGATATAGCTCTGCCCACATCCTTAGAGACAACCAGGTAAGATTTCCCCACGCCCAAAACCCTTGTCTGCTGGGTCTTCCAGCAAATCCAGCAGCCAAGAGGTCTGCCCTGCCCCCTTTTTGCTCCATCCTCCAGTCCACGCCTATACCTGCAATCCCAGATCTGCACTCCATTTCCTAGGCTACAGATCTGCCTGCATTCCTGGAGTCCTGCTGCCACTGGGGATAAACCAGAGACCTAAAGCCATTAGGGGTTACCAGCTCTGCCTGAATCCCTGGAAGCCTGCTGCCATCTGGGACAACCAGCTCTACCTGCAATTCCAGGGGCCTTCTACCATCAGGGACTACCAGACCAGCCAGCACCAGAGACAACCAGATGGCTATAGGCCAGAGTAAGAACACAATCAACAAAAGACAGGGCAATATGGCACCACTAGAGCCCAGCTATCCTGCTACAGCAAGACCTGAATATTGTAACACACCTGAATCATGAGAAAATGACCTTAAATCTAATCTTATGAAGATGATAGAGGCCTTTAAAGATGAAACAAATAAATATGAAGAAATACAGAAAAACACAATCATACAGTGAAAGAAATGAATAAAACTTTTCAAGACTCAAAATGGAAATAGAAGCAATAAAGAAAACACAAAATGAGGCAATCCTGGAGATGAAAAACCTAGGGAAGAGAACAGGAACTACAGATGAAAACATCACCAACAGGACACAGGAGATGGAAGAGAGAATCTCAGGCTTAGAAGATACAATAGAGAGCCAGCGGGGCAGTGGTGGTGCATGCCTTTAATCCCAGCACTTGGGAGGTAGAGGCAGGCAGATTTCTGAGTTCGAGGACAGCCTGGTCTATAGAGTGAGTTCCAGGACAGCCAGGGCTACACAGAGAAACCCTGTCTCAAAGATACAATAGAAGAAGTTGATAGATTGATTAAAAAAATGCTAAATCTAAAAGGTTCTAGGAAATTTGTGACACTATGAAAATACCAAACCTAAGAATAATAAGAGTAGAAGAAAGAATAGACTCCCAGCTCAAATGCCCAGAAAATATCTTCAACAAAATCATAGAAAATCTCCCTAACCTAAAGAAAGATATGCCTATCCTTTAAGTGTACAAGAAGTTTACAGAACACTAAATAGATTGGAACTAAAAGGAAAATCCTCCTGTCACAAAATAATCAAAATTCTAAATATACAGAACAAAGAAAAAATATAAAAGCTGCAATGTAAAGGGGCCAAATAATATATAAAGGCAGACTTATCAGAATTATACCTGACTTCTCAACAGAGACTCTAAAAGCCAGAAGGACCTGTACAAATGTCTTGCAGACCCCAAGAGATCACAGATGTGTGTGTGTGTGTGTGTGTGTGTGTGTGTGTGTGTGTGTGTGAAGATGATAGAGGCCTTTAAAGATGAAACAAATAAATATAAAGAAATGCAGAAAAACACAATCATACAGTGAAAGAAATGAAAAAAACTTTTCAAGACTCAAAACGGAAATAGAAGCAATAAAGAAAACACAAAATGAGACAATCCTGGAGACGAAAAACCTAGGGAAGAGAACAGGAACTACAGATGAAAACATCACCAATAGAACACAGGAGATGGAAGAGAGAATTAACCAATTAATTATTTCCCAACATCAACAGACTCAACATAAAATTGTATACCAATAAAAAGACACAGGCTAACAGAGTGGATACAGAAACAAGATCCATCATTCTGCTGCATACAAGAAACACAACTCAACAACAAAGACTACCTCAGAGTAAAGGGCTGAAACAAGATTTGTCCAAGCAAATGGACCCAAGAAACAAGCTGGAGTAGCCATTCTAATATCTAATAAAATTGACTTTCAACCAAAAGTAATCAAAAAAAGAGAAGAGCACTCCATGCTCATCAATGGAAAAATCCACCATGATGATGCCTCACTTCGTAACATCAAATATAAGGGTGCCCACATTCATAAAAGAAACATTACTAAAGCTTAAACCACACACTGGACCCCACACATTAGCAGTGGAAGATTTCAACACCTCCCCTCTTACCCATGGACAGGTCATTGACAGAAACTAAACAGAGAAATAATGAAACTAACAGGTGTTATGAATCAAATGGTCCCAACAGATATCTACAGAACATTTCACCCAAATACAAAAGAATATACCTTTTTCTCAGCACTCCATGAAACCTGCTCCATATGTCACAATGCAAGCTGCAGCAAGATGATTGAACCCTTGCATGTTATCAGATGATCGTGGATTAAAGCTAGACTGAAATATCAGAAAGCCTACAAACTCATGGAAACTGAACAACGTGACCACTGGATCAAAGACTAAATAGACATAGAAATTACTTTCTGGAATTCAATGAAAATAAAGGCAAAACAGCCAATACAAACAACGATTTATCTGGAAAAGAAATCAGGAAAACAATACCCTTCACAATAGCCACAAATAATATAAAATAACTTGTGGTAACTCTAACCAAGCAAGTGAAAGACCTGTATGACAAGAACTTCAAGTCTCTGAAGAAAGAAATTGAGAAAGATATCAGAAGATTGTAAGATCTCCTATGTGCATGGATCAGTAGAATTAACATAGTAAAAATGTCCATCTTACCAAAAGCAATCTACAGATTCAATGGAATACCCATGAAAATTCCAACACAATTCTTTACAGACCTTGAGAGAACTCTCAACTTCATATGGAAAACAAAAACAAAAACAAAAAACAGGATAGCTAAAACAATCCTGTACAATAAAAGAATTTGGGAGGAATCACCACCCCTGACCTCAAGCTGTACTACAGAATAATAGAAATAGAAACTGTGATGTAGAAACAAACAGGTTAATTAATGGAATAAAACTGAAGACCCAGAAACAAACCCAGACATCTATAGATGCTTGATTTTTGACAAAGAAGCCAAAACCATTAAACAGAAAAAAGAAAGCATCTTCAACAAATTGTTCTAGTCTAACTGGATGTCTGCATGTAGAAGAATGCAAATAGATTCATATTTATCTCCCTGCACAAAACTTAAAGTCCAAGTGGATCAAAGACCTCAATGTAAAACCAGATACACTAAATCTAATAGAACAGAAAGTGGGGAATAGCCTTAACATCGTTGGAAAAAGGAGATAATTTCTGAACAGAACACCTATAACTCAAGTATTAAGATAAACAAGTAATAAATGGAACCTTGTGAAACCGAAACACTTCTGTAAAACAAAAGATGCCATTGATAGGACAACAGCAGCCCATGAAATAGGAAAAGATCTTCACTAACCATACATCCTACAGAGGGCTAATATCCAAAATATATAAAGACCTCAAGAAGTTAGACACCAGCAAACAAAATAACCCAATTAAAAAAATGGCATTTAGAGCTAAACAGAGAATTCTCAGCAGAGAAACCTCTAATGGCTGAAAAACACTTAAAGAAATATTTAGTATACTTACTCATCAGAGAAATGAAAATCAAAAAGATCCTGAGATTCCATCTTACACCATCAGAATGACTAAGATCAAAAACTCACGAGATAGCACAAGCTAGTGAGGATGTCGAGCATTTGGAACACTCCTCCATTGCAAACTGGACAACTCTGGAAATCAAATTGGCAGTTTCTCAGAAAATTGGCAGCAGTTCTACTTCAAGACCCAGCTATACCACTCCTGAGCTATACCCAAAGATGCTCCACCATTCCACAAGGGCACTTGCTCTACTATGTTCATAGCAGCTTTATTTGCAATAGCCAGAAACTCGAAACCACCCAGATGTCCCTCAACCAAAGAATGAATACAGGAGATGTGGTTCATTTACCCAGTGTAATACTCTTCAGCTATTAGAAACAAGGATATCATGAAATTGGCAGGCAAATGGTTGGAACAAGAAAAGATCATCCTGAGTGAGGTAACCCAGACCTAAAAGAACATCATGGTATATCCTCACTTATAAGTGGATATTAGCCATAAAGTACAGGATACCCATGCTACAATCTACAGACCCAAAGAAGCCAAATAACAAGGAGGGACCAAGGGAGGATGCTTCAGTCTCACTCAGAAGGGTAAACAAAATAGTCATTGGAGTTGGATGGAGGTAGGAAGAGGAGATGGGGAGGGGAACAAGAAGGGGCGGCATCAGGTGAGAGCCAAGGAGAGTGGGCTTGTGAATCCTGTTCCCCTAACTGGGATGCCTTATCTGGCCTCAGTAGGAGAGGATGTGACTAGTCCTGCAGTGATTTAATGTGCCAAGGTGGGTTGGTACCCAAGGGGAACTTCCTGCTTCTCAGAGGAAAAGGAGAGAGAGAGAGAGAGAGAGAGAGAGAGAGAGAGAGAGAGGTAGGAGAGGGACTGAGTGAGGGAGACTGGGGGGGAGGGGTGCAATCAGGATGTAAAGTGAATAAATAAATTAATGAGAAAAATTAAGACCTTACTGTGGAGTAACATGTCAGAGTAAAAGATGTGGGGAAAATCACAGGCTTATTAAACAGAGCTTATTAAAATGAATCAAATGAGAAGTTTATAAAACAAAACAGGTGATAACTTGAGGAAGATATATTTGTGGTTTGTCTCAGTCGTAAAGATGACTAAATGCATTATCTGTGTTTGTGAACGCTTAGAAATCAAATATACTCAGCCTACCCAACAGAGAGAAAAGAGACTACAGCAAAGACCTGATCACATTCCGGGCACATGCATTGCCTGCCTGGCTGTACTTCCTCCCTGGGAGCTGCATTGCCTCCAAACTCAAGCGTGGGCTACAAGAGCAACTTACACTTTTCAGACGCCTTGGGACAACAAATATGCTCTTAGTGTGTAATAGTTTCCATGTTAGGAGAGTTGAGAATTTTAAAGCAGCATTTCAGTGGTTTTTATAGCAGCTTCATCACATGCCAACATGACAGTATACTTTAAAAAATATATAGCATGTGTTCCCCCATAGAAACCCATCAAAACCACGGCACAGCAGTCTTACACACAGCTTCAACCCACAGCCTAATTAAAGCCAGCTGTAATGTCACTCCCACTTCGGCATTCAAGTTCTTACCACACATATGCTCTTTTGGATGAAATATAAGAAAAAGATGGTCATATGCAGATATGTAAGAGTTAAAGTTCTTTCCAAATGATAGTGGTTCTTCACTCTTCATCAATATGATATTGAAAGCTAGCAGCTAAAAGTTCTATCAAGTGATAGCTGCACTATGGCAATATCACCACTTTGGTGAGTTCTCTGATGCACAGATACATTAAAATCCAGATCATCCGTGGGTTTTTAATGTAGGCATACCTGTAAAAACACTCTTTGGATTGTACATAGTTTCTAAGTGTTCACAGACTCTATCATAGAGCTTCCAGTGACCACATCTGTTAGCAGCACCTCCAATCTGTCATCAGAAAACTCTCTCTACTGGCAAACTGTCAGGATCGAGGTGATGGGTACAAGCTTTCTGAACCTCCTTTTTTTTTCTTTGAAAGCTCAAATTTTATCATTGGCAAGAAATACATAGGCTTTCAGTAGAAACTCAAAGTTTCATGTTTGTTATTTTTCAAGAAATTATTTGCCAAATACCTCAAATCCAAAAAGCATCAGTTACAGTCAGTCTTTCAAGTAAAAATGACCTTCAAGGGGTAAGAGTTAGGTGGGGTACCTCATTCCACAGCTCATACAACCACATGTATTTTCCTGAGGACCACCGTGGTACTCGCCAAACACATGAATGTGGTGTGTGGTTGAATATGTGCCATTAGACACCTTATTTAGATTAGCTCTTCATGCCTTTCCACTCATGACCCTCAGAGGTACTCAATCACAAAGCTAACACCATCTACCTCAAATACATCTTTCTTGGGCTTTTGCAAATGTTCTCCCTCCTTCTCTTCCAATGACTTCATTCCTTTACTCTTCTTTACTGGTAAACGCTAATGGCCATTAGAATCTCTGTCCAAAGAGTCTTTCTTCTTTCTCACTCTATTATCTGTCTGTCTGTCTGTCTATCTATCTATCTATCTATCTATCTATCTATCTATCTATCTATCTATCTATCTATCTATCCATCTAGTTATCTACTATCTGTCTGTCTAGCTATCACCTATCAATCTATCAGTCTGTCTATCTTTCATTGGTACTTGGCTTTGTCATCAGTACGTTAACCACTACTTGTAATTGTGAACTTAATTACAGCTCCCCAAAATAGACCTCTTAAGTTACAGACATGCAGGTGACTTCCCACCATGTTAAACAAACAAGGCTCTTCTCCCAGCCCTGCTCCTCCTTTAGGGGCCCTTCCTGGTGTCACAACCTTGGAAGGAATTCATCTCAATACGGTCCTGCGACACTTGGCAAAACCTACACAGGTCACCCAAGTATCTGTTGAGTAATGAAGTTTACTACCTTAGAATAGGAAAAAAACAAAAAACAAAACGAAAGTATCCAGAATACTTTCAGTGACTGATGGAACCTCCCGGCATTGGAGAACACTGGAGTTAAGGTGTTCTTTGCCGTTGTTTGTTTTGACATTCCCCCACTACAACTGGAGACAGGTGCTGTAAAGATTTGGAGTCAGACTCTAGTTCTAAAGTTGTGAAATAAACTTAAAAACAGAAAAGGATCTAATGAAAGAAAATTCTTGTTTAGAATGAAAACCGACAGCCTTTGGCATGATGAGATTTTCAGCAAAATGTGGATATTGACATTTTTCTCATTTTATTAGTCCTTTGAGAGGCTTATACGATGTGTTTTGACCGTACTCCCTCCCTTCTCCAACTCCTCCCACATGCACCCCTTGCCTCCCTCCCTACCCACTCTAGTTTGCATCCCTAATTTTTCGTTAAATCCATCACATTTTAAAATCTTTTAAGAACATAGTTAAATGCCCTATGGTACAGAAATAAACTGAGTGGGGTTTAAAAGAACAGTTCAAAGATCTAGGGTTGAAATTCGATAAGAAATTCATATTAACAAATGAAGACTTAATTAATAGAAAGATCCAATTTACTATTGCAAAGGAAATTACTGGGTGCCTGAATATAAAATCAATGAGAAACACACACGATAGATCTGAACCGTTTAGAACAAATGTGACAAACGAAGAGAAGCCATTCTGAAAGGCATGTCAGCACTGGAAAGATGCCAAGTGAATGTATGAAGCTGCTATCATGAAATTTTTATGTTTGAAATGTGGATATTGTCTTACTAGGCAGCACAATAAACCATAAGATGATAAAGTATGGTTCTGACACAAAATTAAATCATTGTAATAGAAATTATTGACACATTGACATGTCAAAGTAAAGTGAAGGGAGTATACAGAATTAACAAGCAAACAATGTGTCATTTACCAAGTAATGATGCAAAAATCCATTGGATTTTTTTTAAATTAAAAACATATATATATATATATATGGCTGGAGAGATAGCTCAGCAGTTAAGAGCAGTGACTGCTCTCCCAGAAGTCCTGAGTTCAATTCCCAGCAATGGCACAGTGACTTACAACCATTTGTAATGGGGTCCAATGCCCTCTTCTAGTTTGTCTGAAGACAACTACAGTGTACTCCTATACATAAAATAAATACATAATTCTAAAAAAAAAGACCTTGTTTTAATGTATTAAAAAAATTTTTTAAAAGACATTTATCTGTCATACACATAAAAAACATGCTGCAAGTTGATTAGAGATGTTAA
Organism: Tokudaia tokunoshimensis; assembly: GCA_036184795.1. Lineage (NCBI taxonomy): Eukaryota > Metazoa > Chordata > Mammalia > Rodentia > Muridae > Tokudaia > Tokudaia tokunoshimensis. Next base: position 85,506,443 of record BTHU01000016.1, on the reverse strand, counting down.
ATTTGTAATAAAATGAAGTAGCTTGAATAATGGATCATATTTATATTTCAATATCTGTAGCCAGTTTTATCATCATAGTTTTTATTTTTATTTTTATTAAACTAAAAATTTATTTTAAAATATACAACTTTTATTGACTTTTTTTAAGTCATCAAAATAATTTATAATAGTTAAATGTCTCTTGATATCTTCTGAAGCTAAAACTAAAAAGCACTCAACCAGTTTGTAGAATCTATTTGGATTATTAAACATGATAGAAGTAGGAAAAAAATCTTTTACAAAGTCCTCTATGACAGGAAATTGTGACAAATTCCTGATTAGACAGAAACCATTACATCTCCAAGAGAGAATACGCAGCATAACTGTGGCTTCATAGAATGAATTGAGTAGTTTTCACTCTGTTTCTGCTTTGTGGAATAGTTTGAAGAGTATTGGTATTAGGTCTTCTTCGAAGGTCTCATAAAATTCTGCACTAAACCCATTTTGTCTGGGATCTTTTTGGTTGGGAGACTTTTAATGACTGCTTCTATTTCTTTAGGGGTTATGGAACTGTTTAGATGGTTTATCTGATCCTGATTTAACTTTGGTATTTGGTATGTGTCTAGAAAATTGTCCATTTCATCCAGATTTTCCAGTTTTGTTGACTATAGGTTTTTGTAGAAAGATATGATTTTTTTGAATTTCCTCAGTTTCTGTTGTTATGTCTCCCTTTTCATTTCTGATTTTGTTAATTTGGATACTGTATCTGTGCCCTTCTGGTTAGTCTGCTGTAGCCAGTTTCTTAAGTACATGAAACTCAACAGCTAAAAATGAAAATTTTGAAAGAAACTTTTGCAATTAATTTTAAGCTCCCACATAGTAAAGCTGATGATATTAAAGAAACAAATAAAGATCCGTGGGAACATTTCAACTCAGGGAGTTACATACAAAGAACTCTAAGCCTGATATTAAAGACGAAAAGCAAACAAAAGGCATGAGTGGTTAATTTGGAAAAATAAAAACAAAACAGAATGATGAGTAAATGAAAAACTGAGACTCTCTGCCTCATTAATGAGAATATACAAAATAGGAGTCCTGCCTTGTTAATGAAAAAATATACAAAATAAGAGTCTGTGCCTGTGCCTCATTAATGAGAAAAATATACAAAATAAGACTCTTTACCTTACTAATGAGAATATACAAAATAAGAATCTCTGCTTCATTAATGAAAGAAAATATAATTTTCATAGATTAATAAAGATCGTGGATGATAGTGACACTCAGTGGTAATTGGCCTAAAAAGCGGAGCTCATACAACTGCATGAAGTGACTTTATCAGGGAATCACCCATCCTCCAGAGGATGAAAGCACTCTTAGTTCTTCTTCAATGTGTTTTTAAAGATTTAGGACTAATTAAATATGTCCATAAAATTTTAAAAGTATAAAGAGAAATAAAAGTGATAGAAGTTAACATTGTTAGGATATAAACTCTTTGGGGGGGGGATTATTTTTTTAATTCAACTGTAAGGATAAGAATAAAAATTGCAGTATTGTCGAGTCAAGGAACATGCAGGAGTTTCGTCAGCTACCTGAGAAGTTCTTTTCCCAAATGCCTAGTGAGATCATTGCTAAAGCATTAAGTCCCTACAAAGAGGTACAGGGTGTCTGAGACTAGCCGGTCACCATAGAAAAGAAGAGGCCATGGTGAAGCCAGGTAGCTGACCATGAAACAGGGAGAATTAAAGACCCCACAGGCCTGAGCTCCAGAGGACACTGAAAAAGGGAGGTCTGAGGACCCCACACTGTCTTGAGCTGGCACCTGAATATCAATGGAAGTCTGGCTGACCTGGCTGTGGCCAAGGGTCTGCTGTGGGGATATTCTGTGTTGTTTGAGAGCACCAGGACAGAAGCTTCAAGGAAGAAGAGAAGAAAGAAAAGAACTGAGTCGCTCAGGTGTTGTGTACTTATGGGAGTTGAAATCAGAGTATGCCCTGAGCCTGTAAGTTCAAGTCTTGTCTGGGCAACATTAAGTCACTATCTTAGAAGATAAAAGGAGCCTGGCATGCTAACCATCATCCATAATCCCAGCACTTGGGAGACCAGAGTGAGGAATGAATGGTTCTGAGCTAACCTGGAGTACATTGCAAAACCCTGCTTTAAAGGAAAGGAAAGGAAGTAGGGAACAGGAGGAAGGCTGGCAGACGAATCTTTCCTTTCCTGCTGGGAACAGGTTTCAGGGCAGCGGCTTAACATGGCCAGAAGACAGAGAGGCCCCAGCAGAGGAGTCCAGCCTCAGTTTGTCCAGTACAGTCTTCTTGATGGTAGCAGGGGTGACGGTTTCCTGATCAGCCGTGATCTGCAGCTCCCGTGTATGAATACAGGAGGCTTCCACCGAGTTGATAAGCAGGGAGCGAAAGCCCCCGCTCTCTGGCACAAACAAAGCATGGATGGTAGCCCCACCGGGAGAGCAGACATTGTCCTTGAGATGGCCCGGGTGCTGTTTTGAGTGTAGTAGCATCCTGGCTGCTCCCAGGAGGACCTGGGCCCCAAGGCAGACTGCCAGGCATCTTGGAAGCCCCATCTTCACACCACCATCAGCCAGAGCATGCAGAGTAGTGAAAGCAGAGGCTGGGCCACTGCCACTGAGGCCCATGACTGCATTGATCAGACCTTCCTCCACCTCCGTGTAGAAGTACACGCTACCCAAGCTCCATGAGCTTGCCATCCTCCACCAGAGCGTGAGTACCTGTGACATACACAGTGACCCCCCTCCCGTACCACGACCATGACTGGAGGTGTTAGTCATACATCGAATGACTTTGGGAGCAGGTTGGAACGCTGTCAGCTTCTTTTCAATGGAGTTGATGGTGACGCTTGCTGCACAAGACTCCACGATGTGCCTGTCCTCAGTGTTAACACCAGTTTCATCCAGGATGAAGGGAATGCTGTGTGGCTTCACGACCAGGAAGAGCACGTCGCTGTGGCGTGCACTGTCTCTTTGTTGTGAGGTGTCAGGCTCACCCCTATCCTCCAGAGGGCAGAGACCATAGCTTGGTCCATGTCTGGTTAACTGGCCGTTATCTTGTGTGCAACCAGAACACCTGCATCAGGGAAGCCCTTGGCTAGGGTAAAGGCTAGCTGCCCTGCCCCGATGAAGCCTACGCTCATGTCTGGAGGTCCACGACCCACAACCTTCACAGCTGACGCCGGCTCTGTGGGGCAGCAGAGAAAGTGTGGCTACTCGGGTGCACGACAGCCAGCCAGGATATAAACTCTTAAGGAATGAGGACTCCACCTGATTATCTGACCCAAATAAAATATAATACTTTGAACTATATAAAGCCTACTTGAATGCAAGGCATTGTTATCATTAAAACAATTTTCCTGGGGCTAGAGAGATGACTCACTGGTTAAGAGCACCGTCTGTTCTTCCAAAGGTCCTGAGTTCAATTCCCAGCAACCACATGGTGCTCACAACCATCTGTAATGAGATCTGATGCCCTCTTCTGGTGTGTCTGAAGACCTCAACAGTGTACTCACATACATAAAATGAATAAGTCAAAAAACATAAAATAAATAAATCTATGGTCCTTTACTGTGACCATAGGATTTTACATTATGTATAAATTGACATGTTGTGTACTGTTACCGAGGAAAGCAAGCATTTGATAAAACCTTGGCAAGTAAGAGCTGTAAGGCACAGGTATCGCTCTCCTTCCAGACAAGTTGCCTAAGACCATCTGAAAACACAGATATTTACATTACTGTGCGTAACAGTAGCAAAAATACAGGTATGAAGTATCAACAAAAATCATGTTTTGGTTGAAGGTCACCACAACATGAGGGACTGTATTAAAGGGTCACATCACAAGCAAAGTTGAGAACTATTGTTACAAGGGATGGATAGGTAATACAATAATCTATGCCTTAAAGATTGGGGAGAAAAGTAGAAGTTGGCACCCCATATTATACAACCTAGTATCCTAAGAAAACAGATTTTTAAAATTAGCAAATGAATTTTTCAAAAGTTCTGCTTGGCTCCTATTTCTGTTCACTACTTATCTTCTTTCTATCAAAATGAACACATCTGGCTGTGTCACTGTGACAAAGTGTCAAGGCAGGTGTGTTTGTCCTTCTCACAACTACTGAGCTCCAACTGGAGCTACAGAGAATGTATAAACAAAACACAGACCACATTGCTGATAGTCTTCTTCTCCCTTCAGTGATCTGTGTCCATATCTCAGTCTTCTTAGTCCTGGGCTGGTCGTCAAGTCACTATGCAATAGGCATAATTCTAAAAAGACTTCAGAAAGAAGCCTCTACTCTCATACATCAGCAACGCATCAAGAAAGAGTAATATTCTTTACTCAGAACAGCTGAAGCTTTGGACGGGATGGGAACCTGGGCCAGTTTAACTGCTGTGTATTTAATTACTAACCAAAGAGCAAGGAACTGGGCACAAAACAACAGAGGAGATGAAGGCTGTCATATTTAATTGGTGGAAAGGCTCAGTCAGCACCTAAATTTCAAAAATCCAAAATCCTATCAGTTAGTGAACCAAAGCACGTGACCGGCACAGGCAGGAAATGGTCTCTGTTGGCTCAGTCGCATCCTGCTATGTGCTCTTGATCATCAGGTATGTAGGTAGGGATGAGTTTGATTTAGTAGATGTTAACAGAAGGATGTCCCAGACTTGTAAGTGGGAGAATTGAAATGAGAGCCTCAGAAGGCTAAGCAAAATGAATCTCTATATAGACCTGATAGCATACGGGAAACATTCCATGTCGAGCATTTTTATCCCCTATGATAATGTTATTAAAACACCCACTTGCTATTCAGTAGTCTGGAAAACTTGCATATGAAATACCACCATGAGGACTGGAATTTAAAAGTCATAAATATCTAATTGTGCTAAACAGGTGGCCTCACTAGAAAAATAATCATTAAGTCAAGCACTGCAGGCCAGATTCTGCAGTCTGTGATAATCTGAGACTCCTGCTAGAATACTAGCTGTCAGAGCTGGATCAAGGAGAGATCGGATTTCTCTGCTCTAGTCTCACTTCAGCTAAAGTTCCAACATGACCCTTGTATGTCACCTCATCAAGTTTGCTTATTCAACACACATATATGCCGAGCTCTATGTAGCTGCCGAAAATAGATGATAAACAGGGTAGGCAAAGTCCCTAATGGAATTTCTATCTTGTGGGGAAGGCTAAACATGAAAAAATAGTAAAAAGTAAGTATATTGGATTGACATAGCCCTGGGGTGCAATGGGTAATAAAATCAGAAAAGAAGACTGGAAATTACCTTGGAAAGATGGAACTTTTTAGAAAGAGAAGCTATCTAGACTAAAAGGACAGGACTAAAAGTTTGGGAATACCTGCTATGCAAATGGCCACAAAAAACTATTTCAGGAAAAAATAGCATCAGCTTCAGGACCATGCCCAGCTGGTCCAAGGCACATAGAACAGAGTGTTGTTACTAAAGGGGGACTCAGAAAATTTCGGTGTGAGAGAGACAGAAGGATGTGGTCCTGCAGGAGCCTGGACAGCCTGGCCCTTTGCCTTTTGAGATTAAAAATAAACAAAAGTGTGGGAGGAGCTGGAACAGCAGAATGAATTATTCAGATGGAGACTTCAGCAGTCACCAGGTTGCTCTGTTGGCATGGGGCAAGGTGGAAGCTATAGTAATAGAGAAATTGATGTAGGAATGGAGTATCTAGTAATACTGGTGTAATATTGGGATAATATTATATCAGATGGATAGAGAGAGAAAGACAGGGATGGATGGATGGATGGATGGATGGATAGATGGATGGATGGATGGATGGATGGATGGATGGATGGATGGATGGATGGATGGATGGATAGATGAGGAGAGAAAAAGTGAACCAACAGAATTACTCATCCAACAAGATACGAAGGGAGGGGAGGCAATAGGAATGAGTCCCAATCTTTGCCCTGCATTAGTATAGATCCAAAGCTGCAGCTGAGATGGCAGAGACCATGAGAAACCTATCCCATGTTTACACTGAACACGCCTATGAAGATGTCAGGCAGAGAGCTAGGTGCTCTGGACTACTCAGGGGGCTTTCTTGGCCTTGAGAATAGATGAAGATGCCCAGCAAATGAGTGCAAGTGGGTGAGAGAAGGCTGAAGTCAAGAGGGCTGGGGCATTCCAAACTGAGAGAGCAGAGGAGCCCACGGGACAGAGCAAGGAGTAATAGTGAGGTGAAAGAACTACAGGGAGTTCATCTTAGAACCCAAAGAGTAGCCATGCTCGTCCCATGCCGCTGTCTCCTCGGGACTGTGCTTTAGGGGCTCCCTGTGGGCACCGTACAGGAAAGCGAATCACACAGAAATAAGAATGAAAACCTCTGTGTAGGCTAGAGGTCCTCTGATCAACCGAGATCAGACTCTGGGGAGTCTAATGACAGGCGGTTCATTGTCAGCGTATTGAAAACGCAGTACAATTTGGAAAAAGGTTTCCAAGCAACAGTCAATCCAATCAGTCCAATTCCAGATGCATGATAAGGCTGAAAGTGTGACTACATAAAGACTCTTTTACAAAATGTAAGTGACCATGAGGGTGAGGTCTAGAGCTAAAAGGCCTAGATTCTAATGTGGTCTCTGACCAACAGCACAGAAGTCAGCAGGCCATAAAGTACATGTGACGTCTCCCCTAGGGATGAGTAATGGTCTAGGGAGGGGAGATTATGGGATAACTATTTGGGGGATCTGGGTGAGGTCTGCTTCCACAGAGAGCAAAGAGGTCACCAGGTTGTTAACAAAATCTCAGTTTTCTCGATGGAGTGCACGTGTTTGACTTTATCTCCTCCACTGATGAGACAGCCCTGTGTGATTAACATTCCTGGATCTCTTGGTGCTTCTCTGTGAGCACAAAAACCTCTGTGTCCCCAACCTGAGACACAAGTGGATTCAGAAACATGGAGGTCAATGGGGATCCCAAAAAGTACAGACTCCAGGGCATGGCAACAGTGAAAACAGGAAAGGAGCTAAAGACAAAAAGGAGAAGGTCGGAGGACGTGGAGCTCAAAGTAGCCGTGCACTGAAGGGAAGCGACAACCAAGCTGGCAACTGCAAAGCCAGAAGAAGTGTGAGGCGAGTGCTGTTGATTGACAGCTTGACACATCCAATCAGCTCACCCCAACAAAAAAAAATGTCTGATGCGTTGAGAACTAGCTGCTTGGGCTTCGTAGCCCACATTCCTAACCTGAGCTCCACAGCCAAGGGATGAGAGCAAGGTGATCGTTCATCAGACTCTATTCTAGAGAAGCACCATCACTAGAAGCAGCTTTGGAGGGAGAGAGGATTGGATTCATCTGGCTTATACACACCTATCACAGTCTGTCAATGAAGGAAGTACAGGCAGGAGCCATGGCGGACACTGCTTGCTTCCCATGGCTTGTTCCGCCTGCCTTCTTATACAAACCAGGCACCTGCCAGGGTTAGCACCAGCCATAATGGCCTAGCTCCTCCCATATCAATCATTAATTAAAAAAAAGAGCATGGATTTGCTTATAGGCCAATTTGGTAGGGGGGAGCAATTACTAATCAAAATGCACTCTTTCCAGATGATGCTAGCTTGTGTCCAGTTGAGAAAAAAACAAAAAACAAAAAACTAACCACCACAGTGTCGTATGATGATAAATATAACAAAAGCAAAGCCAACAACAAAAAAAATGCTGTACAGGAGGTCAGTAAGATGTACTTATTAGATGTGGAAAAGCTAGGTTTCTCTGGGTCAGTTACATTGGCTGAAAGGAAGTAAAGAGAGGCTAGCCATTGTGAGGTCTAGGGGAAACTCTGTCCAGACAGGGGACTGTGCATGACAGGCCTTCTTTGTAAGTTTTAGAAGAATAGGTCAGAGACCTAAACTATAGAGAGGGCGGAGAGTAAAGTTCTAGAAGTCAACAGAGCAAGCTGGGCCAGTTCTCTCAGACCGTAGATCTCATTCTAAGCCTAACAGGAGTATAACAGGCAATCGTTGGAGGTGTTGGGTTCAGATTCTACTGGCAAATGGTAGACGAGACTGAGAGCCAAGAAAACACTTGAGCAGACCCTGAAGTTTCCCAACAAGAGACAGGGCTGGAGTATGTCAGCAAATGGAAGGGACACTGAGTCAAACTGTGAGGGGGAAGAGGGCTGAACTGAAAGGTTCACCAAATGTTTTGGAAGTAGAACCGATAGAATTTATCAATAGATGGAAAAGACTGAGCAGAGAGGAGCAATGAGAGGCATCAGGGGGAAGTAAAGGAAGTCTGTGTAGCTACTGAAGAAAACAATAAAAAAATGGGTAAGGAAAAAAAAAGACAGGTGATCCTATTACCTGCTGACAGGGGACAAAGTGTAAAAACAACGAAATTAGGATGGCCTCAAAGAAAGGAATAATAACAGCCTCAAATATTAGACATTTTGGCTAAAATGATGTGCTAAAATGTTGGCTGCTTTGCTGAGGAAAATAAGACACATGCCCTAAGATTCAAGTCCATGACCTTAAAACTGTCTTGGTTAAATGGTTGCAAAGTGAATTAATTTACTCTACTCTGAAATCTCTGCAGTTTCTTTACCCAAATTGTCTGTCATTCAGCCATTGCAGTTAGCTGTTATCCAGAGACAAGTTTTAAGGACTTTGTTTTACATATTTCACTGGATTTGCTCTTTCAATTACATTTATCCATTTATATTATGTGTATGTACATATATATGAGAACCACACAACATGTGTGCAGAGGTCAGAGAATAACTTCACTCACTGAGGCCCTCCTCACCCTCCCCACCCCCAACCCTCTTATTTTTAATTTGAATTCCTAGAAGCTGAGAGTTTTCCTCCAATGTTGTCCTCATCAAGTTGTATTTCAGTTACTCTCTCATGGTGAGCAAGCCTTCTCCCCAACCCATAGCCCATGACCACCAGGAAAGCATACCCTACTCTAAAACAGCAGCATTTGCTGTGCTTATTTCACAATCACCAGGTTGGAATCAAGGATTCTGGCCTTCGTTAAAGTCATCTGAGGAGGCACACAAAACAGGTTACATTGTATCCTAAACCGATTTCTTACTGCAGCAAACTGGAGAGTGTGACAAGGGTAGTACGCTCAGTTGAGTGTGCATTTTTCTTTTCATGTGTCCTTCGCTTTAACTTGATCATTAAGACTTTAAAATAACAGGAAGTTCATTTCTGTCGCTCCAGAAAACACTGTCCCGGGCAGTCACTATTCACTACCCCTCAGTCCCTCCCTTCTCAGACTCATGACTTACTAGAAAGCTTTTAAAAGTTTTTAAAAGCTTTAAAAGACTTTCTCAAAGAGTCACTTAAAGCATTTTTGAGGAACAGTGGTCAGTGTGTGAAAAGGTGGGCGACCCAGACTGGGGAGCTCTGGCTTCCTCTTCCACTAAATCACTGAGACCAGGCTACGCGGAGCCCTTCCCCGCGACTCCGCGTCCCCGCCCCCTCCTTCGTCCCAGATCATCCCAGAATGGGAATCGAGGGCCCACTCGTGGGAACCCCGTACCTGGTGGGTAATAGCGAAGCAAGAGGCTCTTAAGCTTCATTTTCTTACTCTCCTACCCTGAGGGGCTTCGTAGCCATGGAAACGGACAAACAGCAGTAGGACACCAAGGCGCATGCGCAAATGTTTCCGGATATTGGAGAGCCCAAGCGGCAGCCTAGTGTTGAGGAAACTCAGCGGGTCGCTCAGCTTGCAGCAGGCTGGTGGTCAAAGGTGCAGCCAGTGTTCGTCGGTCCACCACATAGAAAAGAATTAATTCTTTAACTGTTTAAAATTTCCCTGAATCGACTCTATTTTAGCCTCTTTTAGAAGGTAACAAGAATTGTGGGAAAGAAAATGTTCATACAGTTTTCAATAAAGAGCAAATTCAATTATGCAGATTTGGTTTGTTTTTTTTTTAATTTTTTATTAAATATTTGATTTATTTACATTTAGAATGTTATCCCCTTGCAGTTTTAAGGAGCTATTTTAACCATTCCAGATTAGTATTCTATTTGCTGCCAAAGCCTCTAAACCAACGCTTTCTAAACAACCTTTTGCTGTTAAAGAGAAATATGACAACTCTTGGAAGATTTTTAAAAGACAAGCCAACCAAGACTACCTGCTTGGAAGATTGGAAAGAAAGTTGAAGGAGACATGCCTTTGCTGATAAACACAATTAAGCCTAGTAGACGCGGGCAACACATCTCGAGCTGGACGTGTCCCACAGTTGGCAAACAGACACATATGTGACCTTCCTTCTCAGACATTCTATTAGTCATTACAAGGCTCAAACCTGTGAAAGAGATGAGAAGAAAGATGAAAATTTCCCTTTCTAGAAATGAGGAAGTCTTTGGTAAATTGTGTTCATCTGTCTTATTTCTAGTTGAGAACATAGTCATTGGAAAACCAACTTCACTGTGGAGAAATGTGATGGGCAGATCTAAAGCACATGGTCGAAGTTACCATCACCGATGCTGAGACACACTGACATTCCTTACCTGCTATTAGAGTCTGTTACTGTAGTAAAATACCTGAAAGAAATCTTATTTTGGATTATGGATTTTGAGTTTTAAGTCTATGCTTGGCTCTGACACTTTGGGGTGACATTGAAACATTATGGTATGTTCTAGAGGAGGCTACCCACCTTGTCGTGGCCAGGAAGCAAACAGGGAGGGGAAGAGGTGAATTAAGGGAACCCCTAAATGTTCTCCTTCTTCCAAGTAGACCCCAGTTCCTTTAGCTGCTACTAATTCCCAATAGACAATTAAGCTGTGTCTACCTCAATGGTCAATCATGATGAAGTTAGAGTCACCCAGTCACCTCCAAAAGACCGTGTCCCTGAACACCACTACATATTGGGCCCAAGATCTTTAAACCCGAACTATACCACACCCTTCAAATTGAATCCCACTCTCTCAAGGGTCAAGACCTCCCAGGAAGGCAACAGGCCTTGCCTTGGTCTTTGTAGGAGAATAATTATTCAGAAGTGGCAACACTGAGTTCCATTCAGTTTCCAAAGCCATAGTAGTTCCTTCAAGGACCTCTTATATTAGGGATATTAGGGTCCTAATTTATCAAACCAGAACTCTTGTCAAATACCCAATTTAAGTTCTCCTATTCCATTTTCCTAGAAGACTATTGTCTTCTAGTTGTGTACAAACAGGTGATCAAAAAAAAAAGGCAGGTAGAGTGTTAAATAGACTCTGATCTCTCTTGGCAGTGGTTCAGATTGAGGTGAAAGCTGACTTATTGCTTACTCATTACCAGAAGCCACAGGACCAGTCTCTCAACCATTATGAGAGTTCTTTCACCTCCAGTGCACTGAGCTATGAGTCACAAAAAATAGTGCACACACTGCCCAGATGACAGTCCCCAGCACAGTGTGTGGCTTAGTGCGGTTTTCTCGCGGGGTGACATTACCACCCTTCATGAATGGAACCTTCAGTGGTTTTGCGCAGTTTCTCACTAGATGAGCCATTGACATTAGCAAAGACTTCTACAGAATGTAGTGTTTGACTCTAGGTCTATCCCCTACAGCAGGCTGACTATCTGTTCCACTCCACCCCTCCTCCAAATTTCATATGTTCAAATTCTTAACCAAAAAGGATGGCATAGGAAATGGGTTTTGGGAACTACTTAGTTCCTAAGGGTAAGGCTGGTATAAAGGGTAGCCCCAGAGGGCTCTGCAATCCTCTTTCTATATGAGGATACAGTGGGCTGTTAACAAGCTAAAACCCATTAGGAGAGACTCACCAGAACTGACTAGAGGGTCTCCCTGCCCTCAGACTTCCTGCCTCCTGAATCACAAGGAATCCGTTTCTATGATTCCATGACACTTTATTGCAGCAGTTTGAACTGAGAAGTTCTTAGGGGATTGGCCTTGTGCAGTCAGAAGCTATACACATAGTAGCCTTAATTTCACTCCTCTAAACCAACTAAGCTAGTGGTTCTCACAATGTGGTCCAGGAGTGGAAGCAACAAAATTACTTCAGAATCCTTCAGAAAATTTTGTTCTGTGCTCATTTTCTATCTCCCTAGACTTGAGCAGGGAAAACAAAACAAAACAAAACAAAACAAAAAGAAAAAACAGCACGGAGGCCCTACAGTTCCATCTGAAACAAATTTTCTGGTGATAATCACAAAAGATGAAGTTTGAGATTCACAGCATTGGTTTAATAAGTGGCCCAGACTGAGTGACTCAAGTTGGGCCCTGTTTCCCTCTGTCAGATCTTTTCTGTACTATATTCATAACAGGTTATGGTATAGTTACTTTTCTGTTGCTGTGGCCAGGGCAACTTACAGAAGGAAGGGTTCACTTGGCTTATGATTCCAGAGGGAGTGCTTCATCATCATGGTGAGGAAGAGTGACAGCAGGCAGGCATGGTGACTGAAGCAGCAAGCTTGGAGAGCACATCTTAAATCCCAAGCATGAGGGAGAGAGAAAGAGAGAGAGAGAGAGAGAGAGAGAGAGAGAGAGAGAGAGAGAGAGAGAGAGAGAGAGAGAGAGAGGGAGAGAGAGAGAGAGAGAGAGAGAGAGACCTAGAAACTGCAGGATTCTTTAAAATCTCAAATCCCACCCCCCAGTGCCAGCAAGGCCACACCTCACACCTGGTAGGCTTCCCCAAACAGCAGCACCAGCTGGGAAGCAAGTATGCAAATGTTGTAGATTATGGAGTATCTCTTCTTCAGACCACCACAGAGACTTTATCTTCATAGCCACAAATCTGAATGAGACCCAAAAAATATGTAGGAAGAAATTGGAATCCTTTACATAACTGTGCTCTAGATATCCCAGTAACCGATAAAGGCCAGTGGACACAAGCTAGGAGTGTGATAAGGTCACCAGGATGGTAAAAATAGGGGAGAGGGTCATCACTAAAAGTGACAGAGGCAGAGAAAGACAAGGAGACAAAGGCGGGAAGTCAGGCTAGACAGCAAGGGTCTATAGAAGACAGACAGAGCCGAGTAGGAGTACAGACTCCATCTACAGTTGGGCTTCATGGAATCCATTTGGACTCTTCTTGAGAGAGACCTGCATCAGCAACCAGTCTGCACCACTGAGCCTTCATTGAGAGCAGTAGATAAAATACAGCCTCCATCTTCTATTGAAGAAGAAGAGAATACTGGATATTAGAAGGCCTGCAGGGAAGGTGGGCTATGCACAGAAACTAGATGTGGCCTTGCTCAATGGGCCTTGGAGTAGAGGGACTGCTTAGTGCCAGAGTATATGATATATCTTGTTACATTTTACCAGTTCTCCAATTGTCCTTGCACTCCTAAAACAGGACTCAGAAATATCTGATCTTACCTGGAGCTTGAAAATTGGCAGCAAGGATCCACTGAGTCAGTCAGTAAATATACATGAAGGATCGGGTAAAGCTAGATATGTTACTGTTAGCAGTACCTAATTCCGCAACTGGTACCTAACAACACTGCAAAGGAATCAGTGTTCAGGTGGATTTAAAATGAGTCACACTTAGGTCAGGGTATGTTCTGAACATAGATAGAAGGGTCCAACCCTTTCCTTTCTCTCTTCTGAGTCTCAGCAATGAAATGAACAATTTGGTTCTACCACACACTCCCCACTGTGACATGCTGTCACAACAACAGAAACAATCTTTCCAGGACTTAAGTTTACAAAACCATGATCCAAAATTGCTTCATCTATTAAAATTTGCATTGTTTGCACATATACACAGACATGAGAAGAGTTAAATGGAGTTAATGGACTTGCTGCCATAATGGGACAATGCCCCTACTAGAAAGTACAAGCGAAGGAAAGAAAGAAGGAAAGAAGGAAAGAAGGAAGGAAAGAAAGAAAGAAAGAAAGAAAGAAAGAAAGAAAGAAAGAAAGAAAGAAAGAAAGAAAGAAAGAAAGAAAGAAAGAAAGGCAGGCAGGCAGGCAGGCAGACAGACAGACAGAATGAAGGAAGGAAGGAAGGAAGGAAGGAAGGAAGGAAGGAAGGAAGACAGAAAGAGAAAGGAAGGAAGGAAGACAGAAAGAAAGAAAGAGAGAGAGAGAGAGAGAGAAAGGCAGGCAGGCAGGCAGACAGACAGACAGACAGAGAAAGGAAGGAAGAAAGAAAGACAGAAAGACAGAAAGAGACAGAAAGAGAAAGGAAGGAAGGAAGACAGAAAGAAAGAAAGAAAGAAAGAAAGAAAGAAAGAAAGAAAGAAAGAAAGAAAGAAAGAAAGAAAGAAAGAAAGAAAGAAAGTTTAGAATTTAGTGCCAGGAATAGATAACTTTTTTCAGAGTTGTTGGCCACTGAGGTCCCATAGACCGTTGAACATTACAGACTATTGCAAATGTTATTGGTTACCATCCAGAACTTGATAGCAATCAAATCCCCTATTGCTGAAGACACCACACACTTGAGACCCAGACCATAGATATATCAAGCTGTTTCTGACTGAGAGGCCTCCTCTCTACTGGCTAGCTTTCATGGTACAGAAAGATGTGATACACTCTGCACTACAGGAAAAGGAAAGTGATCATCAATCTTACCTAGCCCTGAACCCTGTGAGTTCAGTAACATCTGTCCTGGCCAGACATCCCCACTGGTAGTATGAACATCATGTGAGTAACCAACCACTTTCTGACCTGACTTACAGTCTATTCAGGCCTGGCACCATCACTGAACTGAGAACCTGTGACTACCCAGGTTATAGTCCCTATGGAAGAACCTACTCCTATTATTCTGATAAGCAGACGTAGATTTAAATGGACTTCTAAGGACTTACAATTATACCCATACATTAATGTGTCTCTTCGCCTTCATCAGAGAAGCCTCCATTTGCAGTGCATGGTTATTAACACAAAACCCCACAACTTTCTAAGGTGAAGAGAGTAAGAGGCCACAGAATGCTTTTCCCTAAATAGGATTATCTATTTCACACCCCTTCCTCCCATGGCTCATGGAATCATTGCAGAGGAAGGGGCAGAGACATTTCAAGAGCCAGAAGTCATGGGTCTGAATACAAGAAAACAGTGACCTTTGAACACAGTATAGAAATGAACACAGAGATTGTGACAGCATGCATGAGCCCTGTACAAGCTCAAGCCAGACTAAATCCCACGCGGAAGGAAGGGAGAGATGAAATCCCACTCTCATTAAGGAACTATTTGCAATAGACGGCTGCTGGGAAAGAGAGAACCAGTTTTCTTTAAGAGTGTTATCCTTGGTAAGCCTTGGTAAGTCAAACACATTCCAATGGAAGTCTGCATCTTCAAGGATATACCCCAGCACAAACTAGAAACTATGGATGAAGGAGAAAGAGGGAGAGAGAGAGAGAGAGAGAGAGAGAGAGAGAGAGAGAGAGAGAGAGAGAGAGAGAGAGAGAGAGAGAATACAAAGTTGGGTGGATATGGTGGGGTGGATCTGGGAAGAGTTGGGAGAGGGGACTGACTATGATCAAATTTCTCAAGGAACTAATAAAATGCTAATTGCTTTATCTCGGATATTGTTACAGTAATGAAAAGCTGACTAATACAGGCTGAGAATTTCCCAGCACCAGAAATGTTCTAGCTACCGCGGTGTGACCAGCAGCCAAGTTACAGAACTTGCTGCCAAATTGGCTCAGCGACAGAACCAGATGAAATTTCCCTCACAGTTCTATGATTCTGATTCCGTGCTCTTAATGTATCTGTGCATTTCATAAGAGATTAGGGAAGGGTTTTTTAAAAAAAAAATGCAGGTTGCTAGCTACAAAATTATAATCCCCAAGTCTGGCCCTCTCCCCCTGACCTTGATGAAGCAGATCCTTTACCCTGTTCACCTTTGTTACTCAACTCTGCATGACTTTCTTCCATTCCATCCAGTGCTCACATCCTACAGGCTGCTTATTTCTACACCAGCTTTTATCCCTCTCATTCCTGAATCCTGATAAGCCTCCTACTCCAGCTGCTTAAAGTATTACCAGGGTAGGCTCATCTTTTCAACACACTCAATTCAACTTCATTCCACAGAGTGTGGTGCATGTGGACTGCATATCACATATTCCATGGCATCCCTGCCCCGCCATGGCCTCCTCAAGCCTTCAAATAGAAAACCATATCGGTCAGGTAAAGTCATGTGACCTGGGGTTCCTCAGTCACTTCATGTTGAAAGTTCCATTACTTTTAAATTTCTCCTTTTCCATCTTCCAACCAATTTTATTCTTTTGTTTTGCTTGTCCCCACATCCATCCCCACCCTGTGAATGTGTGTGTGTGTGTTTGTGTATGTGTATGTTTCTGTGTGTGTGTGTTTGTGTATGTGTATGTTTCTGTGTGTGTTTGTGTTATGTGTTTGGTGTGTGTGTGTATGTGTGTATGTGTGCTTATGTGTGTACACCATGCTTTCCCTATCTTCTGCCGATGGGACTGGATTCTGTAATCTAACTCATTACTGAAAACTTACCACATCTTCGACCACAATGACGTCTTTCTTTTCTCACTTTTAGTTGCTCCACTAACTTGGATTCAAGTTTCCTGGACACTAGAAGATCCAAAAGGTCTATAAAAATATACCTCAAATTCCAACTCAGCATCAAAATCAAGCCCCAAAAGGTAGCTAAGAGTTTTCTTACCATGATACCAGGAAACACTAACTAGGAGCTGAATGGCTGGTACTAAATCTGTTTTGGCAGGTCCTGTATGGAAAGGGTTGGCCTGAAACTGTTGCACTGGGGCCTACACGTGATGCTTTCTGGCATCCCTACACTTTCTTATGCTCTACCCTGAGAAGTGACAATGACCCGTGGTCGGTCTTACCACATCCACACACATTGGTGCCAAATGATTTACAAGAACTCCTGGTTCCAAGGGATGCGCTTCCCGTCTGGCCGGATGAAACTGCTTGCCTCTGTCCCTCAAACATTTCTCGTGTCTACACCATCACCCAAATATTCACACTATAGACTGGAACCTCACCATGTGACCCTTTAAGGAGCTCTCCACCTATTAGTAAGTCTCACAATCCACTCCAGGGCCCCAGTGGTTTTCAAAATGCCTCATTTCTGGCTCAATAGAAAACAAATTAAGGATCCACCGGAGCCCACAGCGGGCCATCACTTCTGCTCAGTTTCCACCCATTTGGCAGGACATGAAAGTTTCTTTGTGGGGCTTTTGAAAGTCCATCATCACCTCAGGGAGTTGCATGTTATTCTTTTGGTTTTGTTCTGCTTTTTTCTCCCCCTCCAGCTCGGTTCCCAAAATTTCAATGAAGTTCTTCAACCTTGCCCTTCTACATGCAACTGTGACAAAGTGTCTCCCTCCCTTCTTCTACCACACCTAGGTAATCTGTCATCGTCTAGACATGTTACTGGTGGTGGCACGGTTAGAAGAGGATGGCCTGGACCCAGTTCTTGGATGCCCTTCATCTTGTTGGGGGAAAGAGCCTTTGCTATGCTTGTAAATGATGCACCTCCTGTGGGAAAGGGTGAGATGTCACACTTCCAGGACTGAATCTCCAGGGTGAAGCCAAAAGGGATATTCACACAACTGGAGATAGGAGGCCGTCAAAGTCAGCCTTTATCCTGCCCATCCTCTATGGTAAGGTTCTCTAAGATGATGAGACTTCCTAGCTGCAGGAACTCCAGTCCTTAGGAGTTCTCCCTGAGCTAACCCCACTGGCACTGAGGGCCCTGCACGTTGCCTTATTTGAACCATATACCACACCATCCTAGTCTGTGACCAGTCTCTTACTTAGGACAATTTGACTTACAACTTTTCAATTTTTTGACTTTGTTATGATGTGGAGGCAATATATACTCAGTAGAAATCACATACTTGAATTTTTAAGTTTTAATATTTATTCAGGTTTTCTATGCTGGAGAGAATCAATGAAACACATAGAGCAACTGCCAACACTCCCCAGGATATTGCTAAGCTGTGGTGTTCAGTAAGATGCATTCTCAAGGTGGATGGGTTCATTAGGATATAAGCTCATTGCAAGTCAAGAGAGCATCTGTGTTTCCTTTCAAGTTGCTTTTCAACAAAGAGCAAATGTGGGAAACCATTTGTCATGTGACTAGGTTAGAATTGCTGAAAGTCAAACCTCTGTCATCCTCTTTGGAAAGGCAACCGCACATCAGAGGACACAACCATCAACCAGAGGAATCCGATATTTGAGTTTCAATTCTGCCATGTATTACCGAGGTCACTTTTAAAAGGTCAGTTGCTTCCAACTAAAGTGAGGATAATGATACTTCCTGCCTCATGGGAATATTAAAGTAGATGGCTTACATGCAGTACACTGTACCCAAGTTCTAGATATTTAGGACATTTTTCTATTAAGTCGTACTGCAGTTATCCCCATTTATAACAGAATCCTTTAATTCTCCAGTATGTCTTGGCATGCCGAGTATGTCAAAACATCTATTGAAAGTAAATTATCATGGAGGGAATTTTGCTACTGGTAAAGGTTCTGCATGTGGTAAATAGCTCCAGGACAGCAGGGGGCAGGGCTCACATAGGTCTATCTGAAAGATGTTACTTGCCTTTGAAGAACCTTGGCTATGCAGACCAAAGGGCTTTAGGTTCTGAGTGGAATAAACCAATTCCTTTTAATTTCATGAAATCTATCTTTAAAAGTAATACCATGTATTATAACAAAACAGTATAAAGACAGATGCTATTTGTTCCTTTTCTGCATATGCTATGATTGTTAGCTTGGTGTTTATCGAGCTCCTAACAGTGATAATTGGGGTGTCTCTGACTCTTTTGCCTGATCTTGGAACCCTTTTCCCAAGGTTGACTGGTCCAACCTTGATATGAGGGTTTATGCCTAGTCTTATTGTATCTTGTGCAGTATTCTGTTGATAACCTTGGGAATTCTTTTCTTTCCTGAAGGAAAACAGAGGAGGAGTAAATCTGGGAGAGAGGGGAAGTGGGAAGGAGACTAAGAGAATTGGAAGGGGTACTTGAAGCCAGGAGGTATTTTAGGAGAGAAAAATGGTTTTTTTAAAATATGTGTTTGTTTACTAAAATTAATCCAATCTGAAAGTATCCCCATCCTTATTTCAAATTTTTTTTTCAACTTAGTAAGCCACACTGCACATGAAATTGAAATGTCACTGCACTGTATTCCACAAAAATGTACAATAACTGAATGTCAGTTAAAGATCAAATATATTTAAAAGAGTTTTAAAATTGGCGAATTAGACTTAGCTGTCATTTTATACTGCATTTAACTTTCCTTAACTATTACTACTATGCTTTTAGCCATATTTTAGTATAGTTGAACAAGATAAAAATGTATAGCCAATCTTGAAAATATAATTTAAGAGTCATAGTTGCATCCATACAAAACTTTCTTGCTTGCATTTTAGTCTATATTTTTCAATTTAAAAAAAAAATGGAAAAAAATTTTTTACTCATATCTTTGTTTCCAAGAATGTAACCTTTTCACCATGAATGTAGACCTGCATGTATTCTTTTTCTGTGTCTGTGTGGGACTCAGTACCACTAGGTCTCTACAGCCCGCACTCTAATTCATGACAAAATCAAAGATAATCACTTAGGCAGATCTCAGACAGAATCTTGATGATGGACAGTAACTGAACCAAATGCATGACTGCTAAAAAGTAATATTTTACATCAAAAAATGGAAAACCAGACTCCCTTGTTTCCCATGGGAGTATTTACAAAAAAAAATTAGAACAATTGGGGACTTAGATCTGTGTTCACTGCTGCTGAAGCTATCATGTTTTGGGCCAAGCCTTAAGTCTGGCACACTATGCAACCATGTTGAATAGTAACATTCCCGGATAGCTGTGGGAGATAGGCTGAGCACACATTTGTCAATACCAGGATTCTAAATGTTTTCCATCTCGCCTCTCTTTCTCTGCTTCTCAGTATATTTCTGCCTCTAATGCTACATCCATAACAACCCTATGCTCCACCATATCTGCTTCAGCCCCTCCCTGGACTCCTTTTCTCTGTTCTCTCATATTCAGTGACCCTGCAGGACCTTTCATTTCTACAACACTTACATGGTCATTCTAGATGCTTAGTGGGTTGACTCACTGGGCCTTATTTCCTCCTCTCCGTTGATGGCTTAGTGTCGGCTACAGAATGTATGCATCCTCATAGCCCAGGTATAGCATATGGCTTGACTTCCACCAGAAAATGACACCTGTGCCTTCTGAAAATGAAGCACTAGAGAGAGGCACACCCCTTGCTGTATCTGGTTAAGGTCAGTCACTCTGTCACTGAATCCATGTGGTTTCTTTCTGCAGTAGTTTCATGGCTCCTTCTGCATCTAGACTATACTGACTTCACAGATATGAAAAACAGAGCAAAGGCCGTGAGAACACCATCAATCCCAAGGTCCCATAGCAGTCAGCTACGTGCTGATGTCCTGGCTCCCTGTTCCTGCTCACAGCAGAGCTAGTGACAACCTGATTGTCACCATTTTTGGTAGACTCAACTGGAAGTTCTTTGCAAGTTCTACTCCTCTGGCTGTCTAGTGGTATTGAAATTTCTTATTTCCCTGTTTTAAGCATTTTGGTTTGAACTAGCATTGAGTCAAATCATTAATTGACAAGAGAGGTGAGTAAAGGCAACAGACTCTCAAACAGCAGAGTCCAGGACTTGTTGTAGGGTGTTTGGGGTCAGCAACCACTACAGAAAGAGATGCAGAGAGCTACCACATGCAAGGTCTAGTGCCGTCTCGGCAGTCCATGCTGCTTCTCTGTGTTGTAGCCATGCTGATAAGACAATATGAGAACAAAGTAACAAGATTCCTAATGATGAACCAAGATGGTTCAAAGATTATCTCTGCTAAGTACAAGGGTCTGCCACTGCATTGACTTTATAGAAGACCAGTGTTCTTGGGCTTCTTGACAAGTAAAAATAGAAAAATAAAATGCACACAAATCCCATCTCATTAGGAAGCAAAAACCTAGGCAAATACGTTGCATGTTGTCTCCAGAGTAAACTTCTAAAGCCATCAACATGAACAGGGGTGACTATAAGAAGGGGTCACATCTGTTCCAGGAAACAATGCAAACAGAAGTGGTCCTGAGTCAAAGGTCTCCAGCTTCACAGAATGTGGTATAGAACTGCAGGCAAGCCTTCACAGAGACCTACAGCTTGGAACCCAGTGTTAGAAATGAACCATCTCCTGTTCTTTAAGCAGCTCTTCTTTTGAAAATAGTTTTTCTCTTATCATGTGGACCTGGTAGAAACTACTCCTCTGCATCTAATGATCTGATTAAAGAAACTCCTGATGCTGAAGTCACCGGGTGAACAAAATATAAGTGTCCGGTACACCCTACCTAGCATCTTTTCCTCCACCTACGACTTTCTTCCATTGCAGAGCTCAGTTAGTTGCAGTAGGGAATATAATCGAATATTTTAAGTATGTCCCCATAAGTGGTGAGTAGATGGCTATAAAGTTACAGTCTAGCTAGAAGGACTATGTCCTGTGAGAATGCTCACCATGGTCTCCACAAGAGTGGAGCTCATCACAATGGGTATTTTTTTTTTCTTTTCTTTTCTTGAGGGGGGAGTTGTTCTAGGTTCTTAACTAGGGGTTGACCTCATGACCTCATGCTTACTAAGTAAACATTATATCGCTGATCAACATCCTAAACTCTATGAATATTACCAGAAGACAACAGAAAAAGGAGAGCCATGGTGAAGGAATTTATCAGTCTTCTCTCCATTTTGAACTCTAGAGGGCCATGTTTAAGTTGGCTCTAGAGGCAGGGAGGAAGGAAGACGTGGCTAAAGAGAGGTTCCTCTCAGCAAAGCTGACCAGTTGTCAGTGGACTGGAGTACATATTTCTGGCTGAATGCTGAGGTCACCTTTAGCAGAAACCAACCTTAAATCCCAATTGTGTCAAGTATCCCGAAAGACTAGGATGATCTCCATGAGATGGAAATACCCTGCTGGTAAGGAAACAAAAGGTTATGCTCACTGGAAAAGAGTAAAGTTGGGCAAGAACTTTCTTTCTGTTCCTCTATGAAACACGGGGTGCTTTATCCACAATTACAGTGTTTAAGCAGTATTGCTTCTCAACATGAACCTGATATGAAAGTCAAAGAATAAAGACATTCAAAGGACTTCCTGCTCTTGTCAAGACACTGCATGACTTGAAAGTGACAGACATGTACAGAGTACATAGTTACAGGGTTGGATGGAAAGCAATATCTTGTTGCCCTGATATGATTATTTGCTTTGAACTACAAACTAGATTGGGTGCAAAGTCTCTGTAAGCTAGAGCACACTCTTCTGGGATCCAAAGAATAAAAATGATTTTAGTATCTCTGAAAAATCCCATCTAACAATTCATTCAAATGGATTTTATTTTTTGCAACCATCATTTCCATTCCTTGGAAACTGACAAGGACAAAATTATTCAAAGATGGTAACTATGTTCACATAGCTAAAACCTTCCTTTGGGTCATTTCAGGTTGCTTATGTCTCAGGATAAATAGAACAAAATGAGAAGTTACCACAGTGACTAGAAAGATTAGATTATCAAGAGGAATTGGGGTTCCTGTTAAAATGAGACACTATTCCTCAAACCTAGATTTTCCATAAGATGGTATTTTTGTGCCAAGTGGCAAAAACCAATAGGGGTTGTTTTTGTTTTTGTTTTGTTTTGTTTTTGTGCAGTGGATATTAGTGCAATCAGTATATTACTAATATCCATGCCCTTAGCTAAGATTTGAATTATCTTGTAACTTAGACCCTAACCTGGTAGATATATAGCTGAGACAGAACTGGCAATGGAATAGGGAACATACTAGGTATACGTATTAATTAAACCTTATGGTCAGTTGCAAAGGAACAGTGTTCATTGCTGTAGCTAATGTATTTCCTTGTGTGTCATTCTATTCTCTCCATCCCTTTTGCTCTCGTACTTGGGGAACTATTAGTAGCATGTGAGTTCACAATTTTACCCACAAGTTAAAGTATGACAGCTGTGATAAAAGGAAAGGATGTTGCCCAGAGATGAATGCTGCTGCTGGGGCCTCTGTTTGAGAAAAATATTGTGTGTGCCCTCATGTGCATTAGTGGTGGGCTCATTACATGTAACCATGAGTGCATTTTTCCAATGCTTTTGCTATGGTTTGAAGGCTTAAAGGGGAAGAAGAGTGTGTATGAGTATCTTGTAGCCGATGATGTGGTGGGAAGCAAAAAGTAGCCATTGGCTCCATGAAGTCTACTGCAACCACTTTATCTCTGGACTTTACTGCAAGCTGGAACTGAAACACACACACACACAAACACACACACACACACACACACACACACACACACACAGGGAGAGAGAGAGAGAGAGAGAGAGAGAGAGAGAGAGAGTCCTAGTCACCCTGACTCAGGATTCCACTGTGATCAGACCTCTGAGAACCTCAGCTCTCTGAGAACTGTGCCCTGAACCGCCCCCCCCCCAAAGACAAAGATTATTTAAGCCTAGATAAGGGCTGCTTTTAAACTGAATTTCTGGAAATTTTGAGAGATGTTCAGGTCAGAAAAAAATGGGAACTTGAACCCATCTTATGTTCCTAAATCTATAAGAATGTGGGCAGTTTGTGGACTTCATAGAGCTTTGAGCCTCTTCCTATCATGTGAAAAAAATTATACATACATACATACACATATATATTTATATGAATAAATAAATAAATAATAAATGCCTATCCCTGGAAGAAATAAAGAAAAAGATATGCAAGCCACTAGTATAGTATCTGACATAAATCAAAGGATACCAGTCCACCTAACTGACAGATGGATTTGACAGTGTGGGACTTAATCACGTCTTTTCCAGGGACATCTAGAGTAAAAACCTGTATGGTGTTACAGGGAAGATAATAGAAGAATTTGCAATATTATCTACCTGGGCTTGAAGCCAGGGGAAATTTTAGCCCTGCTGGCGTCTGATTTCTTTTCTGGATGTGAGGTTACCTATGCCAAGCTTCCCAATGTCATAATAAAACTTCTAGACCATCTCATGGCTTACAGGGATACAGGACAGAAATGTATCACATGCTTCTCTTGCATCCACTACCATCTTGTTATCTTTCCCTCTTGGAGCAGGATGTGCAATTTAATACATAAAAATTGCCCAGAGTGACCTCTTTTTCAGTTCTTCCAGCACAGTAAAGTTCCTGAAAGCTGTTGTTACACGCTCTCCAGCCTCTTACTACAGCAGAGCCTTCTGATTGCCTGCTCTTAAAATCCACCCAGGATTTTAACTTCTAGACAGGAAAAATATTCAAATGATTTACTTACCAGTGGAAAGTACCTCCTTTTCAACAATGAAGTGAAGTGAACCATTCTGCTGAGAGTGTTGCTTCAGAAATATCTCACACCTGAACACCTGGGGTGGAACAAGAGAGTTGTTGATTATTCAGTAACAAAACACACACCATGTAATGTGGTTTCTGGTATAAACCTCTCAGTACTTAGTGTGCTCAGGGCGGAGAGAGAAAGTTCCTCTTTTGTGAATTGATATGGGAGAGATGAAGAACTTGGGTTTTCTTTTTTTTTCTTTTATTGAAATGTATCAGGAGTTCAAAGAAGTCATATACGAAACTTAATGTAGGCCATATTGAATTTTTACTTTTTCTCTGTAACCAAAAATATAGAAATGACGAATGCATATATTACAAGTGCTTATATTTATATAGTAGATTTTGTTCAACAAATGTGTTAATGCTGTTAACATATTCGTGGGTAATGGCAATGAGGTAGATGGAAGAATGAGAAATAAAAGACCTCAGGAAGAGACAGTTAGATGGGAAAATAATGAATCAGAAATAGAGAAAGAGGAACAGAAAATGAAAGTAAAAAACAGGGAGGGATGGAGAAAAGTAGAGAGCGGGAGATTAACTCTAAGATACATGTCGAAAGTACTGTCTTAAAAAAAAACAATCTGAAAGTCTACCATTAGAGGCACATGAGTCACACTGTTTGTTTCTGCACTTTCCAATTATGCGTGTGTGTCTACCACAAAATTAATCATGCTCAACACTCAACCATTGTTCTACATGAAGCGAGGGAATCATGAGAGAACCACAACATCACAAATCACTAGAAAGACCTGAAGACACAGACCTCATCCGCAGTCATTGTTCAGCTCCAATGGTTCTTTGCAGTAACATGGGATATGATCTTCAAGGTACTTGGACACTATTTTCTCTTCATATCAAGTTCTCCTGCCTCTGCTTACCACCAGGTTAGTTCTTGGAACTGTACTCAGCAAGGCTAAGGTTCTTCTATAGAACAGCTCAGAGGAAACCGTCAGGACACACCTTTCAAAATGGCCCCCGAGGCCCACCCCTTCCTAACACCATCTCCACAGCCCTCATCCCTGAGACCATATTACAGTTTGAGCTGAAATGCCCTCGATATGCTCCTCGCATATTTAAATACTAAGTCCACAGCTAGTAGTAGTGTTCTGGGAAGTTGTGAACGTTTTAGGTTTGGACTATCTGGACCAAGTGGATTGCTGAGGAGAACAGCTTCAGGATTGTGGTCCAACCTCACTTCCAGTCAGCTCTCAGCTTCCTGGTCTGAGATATGACAAGCCCCACTACCAGCTCCTTCCACCATGTCTTGCCCACTATGGCAAACTATATACCCTTTATACCGTGAGCCAAATAAGTCCCTCCCTCCTAAAGTTAACATATCCTTTGAAAATACTTCCATTCTCTCTTCTTTTCCAAGACTCATTCTCTTGGTGCAGTCTGAAGAAACAAAGGAAAGAACTGATACACGTCTCATTCTAGAAACCCCAAGTCCAATATTGTGCCTTTTGTGAATGACTGCATGGGGCCAGAGGGCAGCCACGTGATGATAGGACCTTTCCCTAATGAGTACTTTATAGTTTATGTGCTTCACACTAAGGATCGGGTTCTGTCCCTCCTCTGGAAATTATTGGAAGGGATCAAGGAAGTGTGTGCCTTTGCACAAGCAGGCATCCATGCTTTTCCCCATAGGGATGGTCCTGTGTGCTCTTTTCTTTCAGCTTTTGCCTTGAGTGAGGCTCTCCCTGGATTTACCTTTGGAAGTGAGCATACTGTAAGCCTGAGTACCCACTCTCTTCTTTAATGATCCCCCAGTAAGCCCTTTCCCAGCCAGACTCTAATTTCTCCTGTCCACCCATCTAGTGAAGAGACAAGCTCCGAGTCAGGCTCCAGGCCACTCAACAACATGAATCCAGGCAGCAGAGTTAATCTCCATTTCCTCTCCCACAAAATGAGGCTGACAACAATCCATACATTCTTGAGTCCTTGAAAGATGTGGCAATACATGGCCACCGCTGCCGTGCACGCCTGAGGACTCAGCGAGCATTCAGGAAGTACTGAGCACATTACAGTGCTTATCTTGGTCCCGCCTCCTCAAGGAATCCCTGATTTCCACAGTCACACTAAGGAGTGGCTGGCTTTTGGCTCTAGAGTGTCATGGGCGAGATTCCCTAATATTGAGCTTGTGGAACAACAGGCAAAGTTATGTAGACGCAAGCAATTTCCCCACTGAAAATTCTCTACTATGGCTGTATAATATGTCTGGGGAGCACCTATAACTTCTAGTGTGCCCCACACCCCACACATTATCCAGATGTAAGCAGTCTTTGGTAAGACTATGATGCAGCTAGGGATGGAAACATAGAAGCAGAGCTAGGTTCTTAACACAAATGGGCATCCAATCACTTGAGTGGTTTGGGAAAAAAATAATAGCCATGCCTCCAGGAACTCTGGGTCTAAAATGGAACTGAATAACCATATTTTTTCTTAAACCTCTGCAGGAGTTTTGGTTTGTTCTAGACAACCACTGACTGGCAAGTTTCTACAGTACTTTAAAACACAATGAAAAATGGCTGGTTCCCAAGCTGACATGAGTGTCATAGTGTATATTCAAGAGAAGGTTCCCCTGGGTGAAGCTCTCTCATTTGGACCCACACTAAGTTCCTGAGGTTCAGTTCAGGGTATGTGCAGATCTCAAGAAAGAAGCATCCTGAATCTTCTGGGTCTTTTCCTTCTCCTTGGTAAAAATCGCCAACAACAGCATCTTCTTCAAGAAAAGTGACACAAGGCAGGGCTTGACTACAACCTGGAAGGACATTTTTTTTTTCTTTGAGACAGGGTTTCTCTGTGTAGCCCTGGCTGTCCTGGAACTCACTCTGTAGACCAGGCTGGCCTCGAACTCAGAAGTCCGCCTGCCTCTGCCTCCCAAGTGCTGGGATTAAAGGCATGCGCCACCACTGCCCAGCTTTGGAAGAAGGACTTCTTATTGATACACAGTGCTTTAGATTGAGAGAAATGGTCTCAACATTGTTGTTTCTGTTCCTGTCTTCCTATCCTTATGAGAATAGAGGTTCAATAACAAACTGATAAAACAAAATCATGCTGTATCAAATATAAATGTGTAACTTGACAAGCTTGAATAAAAATGAAGGTCAAATTAACATTTGGGTTATTGCTTTTATTTTTACCTATCTGAATTCTTTAACCCTCTTTCAAAGACACGCATATGTCAACATGTTTACTTCCAATAGCTTTTACAGTATTTCCCCATTTTTTTCTGAAATTGTTCTTCCCATATTTATAGTGTTAAAATATCCTTTACTCAATACAATAGTAGCATATTTGTTCATTCTTATGTCCGTGTCTACTGTCATACCATGGCAGGGATGATAAAATGTATGAAATACTTGGAAGAGGTCAAAATTAGTAGTATTTGAAAGTGTTCTTTTGAAATAATAAAAAAACCAACCGAAGGATAATGGTCCTCATGAGTAGATGGATAAATGCTTGAATGATGCTTGAGTGGCTGATAGAGATGTCTAGGAACAGAAAGAATTTTTGGAGTAGAAAGAATTTTGAAGAAGGAGATAATTTAAGGAAAACGAGGAAGAAAATAGAAGAGAAATACTCTCTAAGCAGCAATAAGGAAAGGATACTGGGTCATTCTGCAGCTGAGTTATCTATCAATCATGCGTTCATGAGCAAAATGATTCTGAACATCCCCAGTATCTTTCTACCCTACACATCCTCTGCATCTCCTCAGCAAGCATAGAAAGAGGGAGAGGAAGGGCAGGATATGTGTGGAACAGAATTTCAATTAAAAAATTATACCGGGGGCTGGAGAGAAGGCTCAGCAGTTTAGCACGCTCGCCGCTCTTCCAGAGAACCCGAATGTGGTTCCCAGCATGCACCTGGGACAGTTCACAACCACCTATATTCTTCAGTTCCAGTCGATCTGCCCCCCCTCTTCTGGCCATCATGGTCCCTACACAAGTGGCGTACCCGCACCCAGACACATAAAGAAAGAAAGAAAGAATAAATAAATAAATACAGCAATTATGTCATTTGCCTGAAATCAGAGTTCACGAATTATCCTTTATTTTATCTGACAATCTTTCTTGCAGTCATACCAACCAGCTGGGTGGGAAAACATCACGGGGAACGGTGTTCCAAGGAGTGTTTGTGGTCCGGGTTGGACCACAGTTGTTCATCAGCCAGCAGTCTCTCAGACCCGCTCCACACTCCCCCCCCGCCCCCACCACCAATGGCTCCCACGTCATTCACCAGCCATGCCAGTCTCTTCTGCTCTGCTTCTGAATGCATTTAGTCGTATTACTGTTCTATCAGCTTCTCAACTGTCAACGTGGTCTGTCGATTATGTCTGGATCTATTTCTCTACCTTCTTTGATTTCTTGCACTTCCATGTCCCTTGCTTCTGTTCTGTATCCCTCTTAGAAAACTTCGATGTGAAGTGGAATCATTTGTACCTCCCCCATTACGCAGAGAGAGACACATATAGGCACTGAGCTGCCATTTAACACCAGGACCAGACTAAGAGGTCTGCTCACAAGACTGCCTCTCCTCTGGTTTCCCAGATTCTGTCTCTTTGCTCCGTGGATTTTGAGTCTGGGCTGTCTGTCTTTATTAACTTTTCTTAGCATCTCCAAAGAGCTAGAATGGAAACTTGTTGTACAAAACAATCCACAGAATGCACTTGTTGGAGGGAGGGGGCTGTTTAGACTTCTGTTTGGAAAGAAAGAAAAATGGCCTGACCCAGTTTTCAAACTAGGTCAAGATGTGGTCGACTGAGCAAAATCACAGAAGGCACAAATGACTCTGGAGCACAGGACCATGTGACATCGCTTCCTTAGGGTCCCGTTGGCTGGTATATAACTTGCTTTTCCTGCAGAGCTAGTGCTTAAGCCCAAGGGGAGGAGAGATGAACTCACAATTAAACAGCCATCTACTTGAGTTTTCCCATCCGCCTCTCCAGCTTTACCAAGCAATAGCTTTGCCTGCAATAGCTGGGTTTCCCCTGTTTTAATGACTGGGAGGGACTCCAAATAAACGCGATGGCCGTTGTTGTACTTCTCAACTCTCCTGCCTCCTTTCAGTTTTACTTGTAACAAAACAAGATGCAAGTCGCATTGGCATTTAGAAAAATCTAGCAGTTCTGTGATCTGTATTTCCTTTGTGTCTGGGTTCCTGTATGTGTGGGTGCATGTGCATGTATGTGGAGGCCACAGGTCAAGTCCATATGTCCCCAGGAATGTGGTCCACCTTGCTTTTTGAGGCAAGGTCCCTTCATTGGCTGGGAAATGGCTGATTTGGACAGACTGATGAGCCAGCAAGCCCTAGGAATCTCCCTGTTAGTACTTCCTCCAGTCTAGCCACCATCTCCTGCTTTTAAGGTGTATTCTGAAGGGCAGAACTTAAGTCCTCATGCCTGCACTCATGGCAAGCACTTTAAACACTGAGTCATCTCCCTGCTCTCTTCTCTATGATGGATGGGATGGATGGCACCACTTGAACCTTCCCCCAGTTAATATCCCAGCCTTAATAATCCAATCATGAAGACTTTTAGGTCATTCTTATTTTCCCGTTACTCTGTTTTTATTAAGCTTTGAATTGTGAACCCTTTTGTTTTCCTATAAATACTTCTTATCTAAAAAAATTTAAAAAAAAAGATTTCATTTTTACTCATGAACTTTTGACCTTCACGTTTCTTTCAAATCTTTGAGTGTATTTCTCTTTTCCCAGCCATACTGTTTATTCATTTCTTTTGACCTTTGCCCTGCTTTTCTCTGAGAGGGGAATGAGCTTTGGAGCCTAGCTGCGAATATTCCTTCTGCTTCTTGTTTCTTGCCTTTTGGCATAATTTTTCCTTCTGCTCTTTCTTTTAAGTCTTCTCCTCCCTCTTTGTCTCCCTCCCCCTCCCATCCCCATTCTTCCATTCATTCTATATCTATGCCTTAATTATTCCATCCAGGTTTCCCTTGGCCCCTTTCTCTTTAGCGCTCTATGATTCTGCCAGTGTTTTGCATTTGCTTGTTTAACAGGAGAGAGAGATTTTTAGATCTTCCTTTCCATAAGAGAAATTCTCATACCTCCAGAAAACCTGTGGAGATGTCTCTGTCTTTATCTGTTTCACAGGTCATTCTGCCCATACCCTCACACAGACCTGCTGGCCACCAAAATCCCTAGCTTTCCTAGAGTGAGCCTCATCCCTGCCTCAACGCTTCAAATGCTTTATCTTCTAGTTTTCCCAGGTCACCTTCCACCTGACCTTCCTAGCCTGGTCAGCAAAACTTCGCCTATGCATCTGTCATCCCACAGATGAAACTTTCTTACCAACCTAAAATCAAACTGAGATTGTAAATTTGATGTTTGGAACACTACTCTGGATATAAAAGCATATAGAGTGTATGGATTAATACTTGGCATTTTCAGTAATTACCGTCTAAAATTTCACAGAACCTTCGTAAAAATCAAAGCTCTTCAAACCCCATACATCCTGCCTTATTCATTGGTGCCTATCACAGAGACTTTCCTCCCTTCCCAGCAAGCACTTCCACACTGCTCTATCTTCCCTACAGCATCTGTGTTGAAACACATGAGTTTACTGTTAGCCATTTTCAATTTTATAGAAAATGAGATGTCTGTAAGTCCTCTGTCCTCATCCTTCCACTCAAAGCTGCTTTTACCATCCCAGGGTGTCACTACATTTCATTAGGCATCTTTTGTTATCTCCTCCATTTAGACTGCCATTGTGTCTGATAGTCTACAATTCACTTATCCGTCATAAAGCTGCTGGACCAGTTTGGAGCTCCTGTAAACAAAGCTTCTGTAAACATTCCTGAACAAAATTCCTGGCCCACGTGTGCATGGTGCTTGCGGCTCTACAGGGCAGCTAGAACTGCTGAGTCACAGCCCATACACCTTTGTTACCAAATGCCAAACTGAGTGTTTCCAAAGGTGTTGCCACAGTTGGCTTTCCCATCAGCAGAGCATAGGACTTCCTCTCACTGGACAGTTTTGACATGAGCCATGCTCATCGGGTGGCCAGGGATGGCATTTTCATCTCTCTATGCTCAGAGCTACTGAACCAACTGAGGTGTAGGAAGATCTTCCACCTATGTGTTCATTCATGAAATTCTCTCACACTTACAAATCCTTACCAATCTATTTGGTATCTGAAATTCCCCAAGGATCAGCTTTAGGAAGTCTTCAGGGTGAATGCTTGTGGACAAACCTGTTCGGAAAACCCATTTTCCAGTAATTCATGCAATACTTGCTTTAGTGATACTGTGGATTTATAGGAGGGAGTGGAGTCAATTTTATATAAATCAGAATAAGGGAGGCAGCAGTGTATAATAGAGCCAATGTCTAAGACCTTAGGGCAAAGGATCCTTCTGATGCCCACCTCTCTCTCCCTCTCTCCCTCCCTCTCTCCATATGTCTCTCTCTGTGTGTGTCTCTGTGTGTCTGTCTCTGTCTCTCGGTCTCTCTCTGTCTCTCTGTGTGTGTCTCTCTCTGTCTGTCTCTGTGTT
Organism: Tokudaia tokunoshimensis; assembly: GCA_036184795.1. Classification (NCBI taxonomy): domain Eukaryota; kingdom Metazoa; phylum Chordata; class Mammalia; order Rodentia; family Muridae; genus Tokudaia; species Tokudaia tokunoshimensis. Next base: position 85,474,657 of record BTHU01000016.1, on the reverse strand, counting down.
TCGGTCTCTGCCTCTGTCTCTCTCTCTCTCTCTCTCTCTCTCTCTCTCTCTCTCTCTCTTTCTCTCTCTCTCTCTCATTGAACCCAAGTCCCTATACACATTAAGCAAGAGCTCTACGACAAAACCACATTCCCAGCCTGAACTTCCCAGAATCTTGTGCTCAGGAGAAATCTGTCCACTGAGTCCTCACAATGAAGTTCTGAGTTCAACAGTTTTAAATGTCCATCCGAGGGACTTCCAAAAAGTTCTGCTAACTTTAGGAGCAGGCTACAAAGTGGGGTAGTCTATTCCAACCTCTTCAAGGAGCCTCTGCTGAAATCCTCACTGCTCGTGAACTAACTGATGCCCACCCGCAGAGTTCCTAAAATTACAAGCCTTTATGCATTGATTTTTCCTTTTTTTTAATTGAATATAATCTTCATTTACATTTCAAATGCTAAAACCTTTCCCGGTTTCCCCCCTCCCCAGAAACCCCCAACCCCTCCTCCCACCCCCTGCCTCCAAGTATATGCCCTTCCTCCTCACCCACTCCCATTCCCCCAAGACGTCCAAGAGACATATTTGATACATCTCATACTGCATGTTCATCCTACTGTGGAAATCATTTCCTAAGGTAGAGGAATAAGATGGACTGATGTTATAAACATAATATAGGCTGATGTTATAGAGCACAAATTGAGTCAAACTTGTACATACATGTTCAATTTTTTTTGCCTCTATTTTTTGGGGGTGGGGTGGGGCTGGTTTTTGAGACAGGGTTTCTCTGTGTAGCCCTGGCTATCCTGGAACTCACTCTCTAAACCAGGCTGGCCTCGAACTCAGAAATCCACCTGCCTCTGCCTCCCAAGTTCTGGGATTAAAGGCACGCACCTGGCTTTTGTCTCTACTTTTAAGTATGCTTTTGTGCATGAGTGCATATGTGTGTGCGTGTGCATGTGTGTGCACGTGTGTAAACACTTAGTATCATTTTCTCTCACTCTCTGCCTTATTCCTTTGACACAGAGTGTCCCTCTGAAGCTGGAGCTAGGCCAGCAGTCAGCAAACCCTAGTTTTCCTCCTGTCTCACTCCTCACAATGCTGAGGTTAAAGGCGCATGCACTGATGCTAATCTCTTTCTGCTGGGACCAAGCTCAGTACTGAAGCACTCTTTCTTAGTTAGCTATTTCCTTAGTCAGACGTTTTTAATGGCAGCAAAATGTTGCCTTTAAAAACAAATCCTGGGCTGGAGAGATGGCTCAGCAGTTAAGAGCACTGACTACTCTTCCAGAGGTCCTGGGTTCATATCCTAGCAACCACATGATGGCTCACAATCATCTGTTATGAGATCTGATACCCTCTTCTGGTATGTCTGAAGACAGCTACACTATACTTATACATAATAAATAAATAAATAAATTTTTTTAAAAAATAATAAAAACAAATCCCTCCATCTATAAACATTTCTTTTAATTCAGATGTCAATCAAATATGGGCATTACTGCCGTCTCACCTTTAAATGCATTTTTGTTAAGGCTTCTATGACACATTAGTCAAAATTCTCTTCTTCAAATCTCTTCCATCTCCATGTACATTTAAATGGTTCTTCAAATCAAATGTTACGATGTGAAATGCCTTACCTGTAAGAATTTTCTTTTTTTTTTTTAGCTGAAATTCTTTTTTTTTTATTTTATTTTATTTTTTTAATTTACATTCCAAATCACTTCCCCTTTCCCGTTTCCTCCCTCCCCGAAAGTCCCATAAGCCCCCTTCCCTCCCTCTTTTCTCCATTCAACCCCCTCTCATTACTCTGTCCTGGCGTTCCCCTACATCCAGTCTTTCCAGGACCAGGGGTCTCTCCTTCCATCTTTTTAGAAATCTATTGATATGCTGATTGTGTCTAGGGTATTCTGAGATTCTGGGTCAATATCCCCTTATCAGTGACTGCATACCATGTGTGATCTTTTGTGATTGGGATACCTCACTAAGGATGATATTTTCAAGTTCTGACCATTTGCCTAGGAATTTCGTGAATTCATTGTTTTTAATTGCAGAGTAGTATTCCATTGTGTAAATATACCACATCTTCTGAATCCATTCCTCCGTTGAGGGACATCTGGGTTCTTTCCAGCTTCTGGCTATTATAAATAAGGCTGCTATGAACATAGTGGAGCATGTGTCCTTATTGCATGCAGACTTTACCTGCATGCAATAAGAATTTTCTTATGTGTACATAGGATAAGAATATCCCTGCCATTTGGAAATTTTTCTAAGTTGTCTGAACACCATCCAAAAGCAATATTTGAAACTTACAAAAATGGAAAACCTCTAAGTTTAATACTGTCTAGTTGGCAGTTCTGCAAACTCCACCAGCCACTGATGGATTCCTGTTGGTGGACTAAACCTACGAGTGAACAGAATGCAGAAAGACATGGATACTTTCTCACTACTATTTCCCTTCTACTCAGCCTTGTTTTTGCTTTAAGGCAGGAATACGATCACTAAAGCAGAATGCAGTAGTTAGGGGAGCAAAGCAGCTGGGATCTCAGGGACAGAGAGGGCTCTGAGCTGAGACCAGAGGGCTCACGGTCTACAGCTTGAACAGGCTCGCTATTCCTCAGTTTGCTCAGCTGGAAAATGACTGAAAATAAAAAATACCCAAAAGCAACTGGACTTGGTGGTGCAAACCTGTTATCCCCATCACTTAGGAGGCTGAGGCAGGACTGTGCATTCAAGTCCAGCCTGGGCTGCACAGTAAGATTTTTATTATTATTATTATTATTATTATTAATAATAATAATAATAAATATATAGGTATAGATATACCAAAATCACATATATTTACATATACACAGACTTAGATGAATGTGTTCAGTTGCTACTGAGGCCCAGCAATGATTTAATCAGGGAAAGATCATAGCTTTTATACATTCTTTAACTGAAAGAAGAGACCGCTGGGTCTGAGAGTAGCTGGGGGAAGCACGTGAAGTTGGAGTTCTTTTTAGTGATTCCCCACAACACCTGAGCAACAGAGCAAGAGAAATGAAAAGAAGGAAGGAAAAAGGTGAAAGGATGAGAGAAGGAAAAGGAAAAGCAAACTGGAACAAAGGGAGGGAGAGTGGAGAGAGGGAAAGGGGAGGAGGAAGGAGGGGAGGGGAGGGGAGGAAGGGGAGAGGAGGAAGGGGAAGGGGGAAAGGAGCAGATATAAAAAGAGAGCGATTCTCGAAGTCAGGCTCTGTTTCCATGAACTTCCTGAGTGTATCTATTTCCATTGTTGCCTCCAGGACTATTGGTAAGTATAGGAGAGAACATTCTAGAGTAAGGATAGTTACATAGCTTTGGCTTTTGTTAGAGTTTACAGAATGGTACTCTTAATGTTTATGCTTCATGTTTTATTATTTTTTAATGTTTAAAAGAAATGTGACACTGTAAATAACATGTTGGACCAGAAGTTGAAAGGTTTCGGTAGAGTGCATTGGCCTTTGCAACTCATTTTGAAATTCATTCTAAAGTATTCGGGGTTGATAGGTGGAGAGACTTAGGAGACATAGCAAAGATGTACATAGACACACACCCAGCACACTGTAGCCACGCTGTCTTGTGAGCACCGGCAGACAGTTCTTTCAATGTTTGTACATGGTTGAACTTTTTAATAAGAAAAAAATTTAGAAAACCATGAAGTAAAGCAAAGGAAAGAAATGAATATAAATATTTATCAAATCTAATACTTCGAGAGACATTTTAACATGGCACTTTCTAAAATCTTGGTGGTGTTTACCTCAAGAGCAAATAAATCTAAGACAATAAACAACTTCATGTGATGGTTTGATTCTTTTTATTTATAGAAGTCATCTATTTATGCATTACTTTTCTCAATTACTTCATAATAGTTACACAAATGTATGGTATATAATGGAAAGAAATTTTGACTATATATTCTTTGTTTATTAAATAAATCAGCATAATTAGTATATCTTCTACTTCAAACATTATTTACTTTTGGTGAAACCCTTACTATTCTTGGATTTTTATATTTACCTATTTTTATTTTCATACACAAGTGGAGGCCAGGGGACAACTTGCAAGAGTCCAAACTCCATTTCCAGTACTCAAGGCCTGAAGAGACTGACTCAGGTCACCTGGACTGCTGGCAGCAAAGGCCCTTAGCTGCTGAAACATCTCAAGGGCCCTGAAGCACTGTTTCAAGACCATAATACCTAAGTCTCAGTCCCCCAAATGCTGTTATTATATGCATTATTACATTTATTAGATGTGGCAATGTGCAGATTAAACAAGAGAAGCTCAGCTCTCTCCATTGCTGCTGAACACTTAGAGGGGAAGCATAACTATTGCTCTCCAAATAATCTGAGAAATTCAGGTCAGTTCATCAGGAAGGAAAAGCATAGGGGTAGGAGTCGATGTGATAAAATGTATGAGCATGGAAGACAGCTTAGCGAAGTGGTTCTCAACCATGGGATCACGACCCCATGGGGTTGAATCACCTTCACAAAGGAGTTCCCTAAGACCATCTGGGAAACACAGATGTTCACATTACGATTAATAACGGAAGCAAAATTATAGTTAAGAAGTAGCAGCAAAAATAACTTTATGGTTGGAGTTCCACAACATGAGGAATTAATTGTATTAAATGGCTGTAGCATTAGGACAGTTGAGAACCCCTGGCTTGGCAGATATGCAGTTGGTCACTTACTTTTCTGTACATTTAAACCTTTTCATTTTTTATAAAAATTTCAACAGAGAAAAAAATGGAAGATAAATAAAAACTTCATGAACTCATAATAAAGTCTGCGATTTCAAAGTACAGCAGCATCAAACTAAAACGCATTTAAAGTAAAATTAAATATCAGTTAAGCCTGGTCACACATGCCTAAGGTCCCTGTTGCTTAGAAGATGAAGGTGAAAGATCTGAGTTCCAGGACAGCCTGGCAAGATTAGCCTAGGGAACTTAGGAAATCCCTGTTTTAAACTTTAGAAAGGCTGGAGAAACACTTCCATGGTAGAACACACACCTGGCATGTGAGAGGAGGTGGGTTCTATCCCCAGAACTGCTCCATCCACGATCATATCTAGCATCTAGTCCTAGACTCATTTAGTAGATCAATACCTTATTATCAAATTACTTCTCAAAGATCATGGATTCCATCCTTCTGTGTCTCAGAGATAAAAATCACTGCTTCCTTTAGACACTTCTTGTCTTGCAGAATCTGGCTCAGTCAGACAAGTGGCTTTGCCCCGCAGAGAAGTGCATCAAAGGCTCCTCTGTACTCCGCCCATGATGGACACTGGACATGGCTCCTTTTTATCTCCGTGCTCTCTTCCGGATTTCTGAACTGAAAAGCTAACAGCAGCAATCTGCAAATGACCTGTCGACTTGAGAGTTGGCTATGAGCCAGGGTCAGCCATCAGATCATCTGCTTCAAGTAACATTAGACAGACTGGGCAGGTTGTATTTATGTATCTAGGAATATATATGTATATACATATATATCACACTTACATAACAACAGCTGATGAAAAAGAGGCCATGGCTTTGCAAGAGAGCATAGAGGCATACATGTGAAGGTTTAGGAGGAGAAAAGAGATGGGAGAGGTAATGTAATTATGGTCTTCAAAAGGTAAAAGATAATTTTAGAGGATTTCAGATTCAGAAGTGAGATAGCATCACTGTTCCCCCCACCCCCACCCCCACCCCACTCTTTTATTTTCTAGATTTCCATGTCTGGAGAAGCCACAAGGGTGATACTTTGGTTACCACCCCACATCTACCTCAGCTTCCTAAGGAGACCTTCAGTCCCCAGGTCCTAGCCATGGAGAAGCAGTTGACGTGCTAAGACAACTGCCATAGGGCAGCCGCAGCTCACGGGGTGCTCTCAGCTCCAGGACTGCACTTGTGAGGAATCGGCCTTTTCTAGAACCATACCAAAGAATCTCAACTGTGAGCTCACTTTCTAGTGACTTTTCTATAACCAATTTCCTGTACCAAACCCCATCTTGACTAAAATACCTACAGCTCTTCTTATTCCCCACATAAAACTTAGAAGGACAGAATTATGTGAGTCTGGGAAATAAGCACCGAAAAAATAAGCTATTTTGAAATAAGAAACGTAAGAGCTTACGTATGGACTAGAAGTAAAACATCTAGAACATGAAACCACCTTAGGCAATTGAAGTGGGAAAAATATATTACTCAACTCCACCCCAGACCTATAGAGGAAGAATCTCTCCAGCAGAATACCGGATACATTATGCTAAGCCTCCAGGTGTTTGTGAGGCAACCTATCCAGTGTAGAAGTCCAAAGGCTGTCATGTAAGGTTATTAAATGTGAGGTCATTGGGCGTCATGAAACCAAACCTGCTGTCTGACTAATGCAAGAGTGTCTGTCTGTCAGTGCTGACATTTTCTTATTTCCCAATCGTCCTCTCCTTCGGATTACAAACCCTGTCCGCAGCATTTTTTTTTCAGTCCAGCAGGAACTCTCTACTGCTGGAAGCCACCATCGCAGAAAGAATGAAGTCTCAGCTTCCAGAACTATACACACAACTCATCAAATCCCTAGGTTAAACTGTGACTTTAAAAATCAAATTTGGTTTTAGCCTTGTATGCACTACACAACTCTTACACTCTTTGAGAGGATATTTATTAGTTGTGGTTTTAAATGGATTCGTTTCTTGTCATGGTAAAGTGTCCATAACTGTCTCATGCTGTTGGCGCTGTTGGTCTATAGCTGGTGATCCTGTTTTGGGAGTTCTGGAGACAGGAGCTTTACCTTCCTCTCTTAAACTGCTTTTGTGGTATGTTTTGCCACCACACGAACCAGAGAAAGCAATTGTACAATTAGCTTAGAACACATTCCAGATGGGAATATCACAAATATGCCAAGCGAGATATGAAGACAGTATGTCATGGAAATAAGGAATTACACACTTAGAAGCAAGTGTAAGGTTAATTGCACAATAGCAGGAATCTATAGAGGAAAGCACAATTTGAAAACAAGTGCATTATAAAAGAAAGACAGGTCGAGGACCCTTGTCCTTTTACCCAGTAACTGTCGAACAAAAACTAATGTATTGAACAGGACTTTCCAGGGTTTTTTGCAAGTAAATGCCAATACATGTCCACTCCCCACTTGGTCATTATGTCATAGTAACTGAAACCCTTCTTTGAGATGTTCATTGGCTTAATTCCATCTGCAGAGCCCATTTTAACACAAAGATCAGAAGTCATCAGGAAAACAATTTTTGTAAAGTAGCAAAAAATCTATGCATTTCAGATAGAAAAGCCATCGTAGAAAAGCTTACAGCAGTTAAGTCAGAAATCCAAGGTAACTAGTTTCTCCTACTCTCACTTCTTGAAGCTTCCATTCCAGAAATCTCTCTATTCTTCATATTTGTGCTGGCAGTAACAATGTGAAAAGGCTTCACTTTCTCTTGTTTACAAGCACAGAGCACAGATATAGCAGAGTTTATTTGACTTTTTCTTTCCTTTTTTTTATTTTTTTTTTTGAGAACTCATGAAGATCCTTGAAAACTGTTGGACCAAACACGTGTTAGTTAAATGTCACAGAAGTAACCTGCACTGACTTTAGGGTAGAGAACTTATATCTACATACAAATGAACATGTCAAAAGCCCATCTGAATGTGTTCAGGAGTTCATGGCTAACAGCTTTATATATACAGAGTCAGACTCTCAGTCTTAAGATATTGGTTGCTTTGACCTACCCTAGTGAGTGGAGAAAGACTCCTGAGCACATAAGGAAGAAAGAAAGAAAGAAAGAAAGAAAGAAAGAAAGAAAGAAAGAAAGAAAGAAAGAAAGAAAGAAAGAAAGAAAGAAAGGAGGGAGGGAGGGAGGGAGGGAGGGAGGGAGGGAGGGAGGGAGGGAGGGAGGGAGGGAGGGAGAGAGAAGGGAGGGAAGGAGGGAGGGAGGGAGGGAGGGAGAAGAAAGAAAGAAAGAAAGAAAGAAAGGAGGGAGGGAGGGAGGGAAGGAAGGAAGGGAGAGGGGAGGGAAGGAGAGAGAAGAAGGAAGGAAAGGAGGGGGGAGGGAAAGAGAAAGAAAGAGAGAAAAGAAAGAAGGAAGGAAGCAAGGAAGGAAGAGGAAAGGAGGAAGGAAGCCAACAATCTTTATTCAGCTGTTTGAAATGTAGAGCATCATGCATTTATTGTGTTCTAGTTAAACCAGTGAATTCAAGATGGTTGACAAACTTAGACAATGTGTACTGGGTACCTGGCATGTGACATGGAGTCTTACTAGCATGGGATAGTGTGGTGACCATTCCAGACATGTTACATATATCTGGAATGCTCCTAGTGGTCTCAGAATTTCCTTCTGCCCTGACACTATGGAGATGTAAGCACTGGGGCCACACTGTCCTGGACTTGATTCTCAACCTCACCTCTTACTGAGCACACCATCCTGATGTCACTATCAGATACCAAGTACCACCTGCTTCCCTTCCTCTTCTGTTGCCCAGAGTAGATACAGTAGCCAATAAGGTACCAACATTGCATCTTGGTCCAATCTCATAAAGACAGTTAATTCAATATCCTTCAGATGAGGAAGGATAGCTCTTGGGGAAAGAAAACAAAATTCTTACAAACTCCCTTTGAAGTGTTCTGTCTTGAGAATCCCATCCAGATAGGACGTCTGCCAGATGACTCCTGCTCCCACAAAGAGGAGTGTCCCCTGGACATGTCCCAGAGACCATGGTAAGACTCAGTTGGTCCAGATGCCTCCACTCCAGACCTAATCATGACTTATCAAATTCACTAGGGATTTCCATTTAAACAAGCAGCATGGAGAAAAGTTATATAAGGATCACACAGCCCCAAACACAGTCTAAGAATGAACCAAAAGCAGGAGGCTTGCTAAGCATAAAAAGAATTTTTCTCCCAGGGTGCTGAGAGAAAAGATAACCATCTAGTTTCTTTGACCATAGCCTTTTTATTCAGAGGTTACAAAGAAAGAGTTAGCATGTGGTTCCTTGTTTAAAACTGTCCCTACTGTTTTCTCTGAAATGGAAAGGTTTCTGTCCTTTAAGAATCAAAAACATTTGTCTTAAGTATTCTACAAATCATACTACAGATTTATCACAATAACCTTTCAAAGTTTTAGATAACCTTCTTGAGGACTTTTCTGATTAAGAAATTAATACATGTATAGTTAATATATGTACATTCTATAGTATTTTGTTCAGACAAAATGAAAGTTGATCACTACCTGACATTTTAAAGTTTTGTAAAATTATTTGATCGTTGTTTCTTCTTTCAGTTTATTTCCTATGCATATTCATTTTTCTTAGTTAAAGGTAATACTACAAATGCTGATGTTTGCTTGTGTATGTTCTCACATGTTTTTATATGTATTTCAACATGTGTCTGATTGCTATTTCACAGAAATCAAATTTATATCTCTATTGTTATTGATACTGTTGACACAGGCAGACACTGTTACAGATGTTGGGAATGCAATGATGAGCAGATGGGCTGAAATCTGGGTCTTAATAAACTTGTCGTGGTGGGACATGATCAAGACAATGCATAAATAAATAGACAATGCATAAATAAATAAATAGTTGCAGCAATGAACATGTCAGGAATGATAACATTTGGGTGCCTTCCAGGCATCAGGATTTGTTCCAAGTTTAAATTCATTTAATCCTTCCCATTTTTCCAAGGGCAAAGACAAATACCAGGTGCCCAGCTATGAACAAAATATTATAAAATAAATAACTAGAAAAAAACTACTCAGGTCAGGTTGCCAGACAAGCCTACTCTTGTGGAGATGTTTGTTTACTTACAAATTAAAATTTAGAGCAGCAGTTCTCAGCCCTTTCCTAGGGATCGAATATTAGATATCGTGCATATCAGATATTTACATTATAATTTATAACAGTAGCAAAATTATAATTATGAAGTAGCAATGAAATAATTTTACAGATGGGGGTCACAACAACACGAGGAACTGTATTAAAGGGTCACAGCATTGGGAAGGTTGAGAACCACTGGCTTAGAGAATAATACTGGAGCAATAGTGTAAAATCTTAATAGCTTAAAGGCATGGGTACAGATATTCCTTATCAGTGTGTACAGAATCCTGCTGTGAGGATTGATGGGGTTACCTCAAAAATACCCACAAGGCCTTGCAGTTTCTTACAGCTACACTCAACTTCAGGCAGGCTACTCCACCCGCAGGATTCTAATATTGCTCCCTTTCTCAGAGAATCTACATTAGAAAATTTTCTTGCGGGGAGGGGCAGGGGACTGTTTCTGCCCTTTTGAGATGTAAATTTTTGAAAAGCTGTATTTTACAACCCAGGTATGACTTTCTCTAGAAACCAAAAGTCAGCTTTTGAAATGTAATCATCAGAAACAGGAACTTAATACTCTTAACCTCTTAGCTCTGGCCTTAGGAGAAAAACCTAACTTTTTCAGGCAAGTGTTTTCCCAAGATGTAAAACTGTTTCATAATGAAATTAGGATGGATTTACCCTCATATTGACAAAGCCAATTAACAAACACACATTGCCTAGAATACCCTACTTACAGCTCTTAACAATGCTTCTGTCCTTTGTTTAAACAGAATTGAGTCCAGATTTGGTACTGACTTCTTTCCCATACTGTTAATAACGTTGTTTAATTTTGAGCGGTGCAATCATTGCTCTGCCAAGCACTCTGATGCCCAGCCAATTTGGAGGGCCATGGATTTACAGCTGGACCATACAACAGACAGTGGAAGAACATGGTGACCAGCAGCACCTGACCATCAGGAAGACGAGCAAGAGTGAGCCACAAGAAAACCACTGAAGTGTGGACATGTCACGGAGGACCAAGGGGGTCAAGGAAAGAGACAGGAAATTGATTCAGTATTGCATTCTGGGATTTAGGTAGATAGGTCAGGGGAGGAATCAAGAAACTCGAAAAGCTTATGGAATTAAAATATAAACAAAGCAAATGCACTTGTCAAGCAAAACTGGTACCAATGAATCCAAATAGCAAGAATGGTAGCGGTGATCCTCAGGAACTGGCCAGCACAGGGCTTGTCACTCTCCACTCTTGCTGGGTTTCACTATCGCAAGCATGAAAGAACTTCCTTAAGGTGACTATTACCTCTTGCAAGTCCCAATATCCAGGCTCTTCTGCACCATTGGCTCATATACACACTCAGTAGGCTGTTTACACACACCCTAGCACATAACATTTACTAACACATCATGACCAAGGGCTTTAGTGTACAGATGTTGATTTACCACCCAAACAATGGTAAGCACATTCTCACTCACTTGGCAGAATTCCCTGGAACCTTGGCAAAACCTACAAGACCCAAGTAGAATGCCTGGCCCTTCCCTTATCTATTAAAGCTATTTCTATGAGTTTAGGAAATGTCTCTTTGTCCTTCTCAATAGGAGGATAAATGTAGGACTTAGGGATTTTGTTGGTGGGGTTTTTGTGGTTGTTTGGGCTCAGGGGAACAATATTTTACACCTTTGTTTTAAAACAGGAAACATCTCTTTACTCAAAATGACATTGGCACCCACAGTGACTCATGTGCGGGCAGGTTTTAGCATCCAGAGAAAGTACAGCTAACTTTCACAGCAGGCAGGGAGGAGGGCAGGATGTGTCAGGCCCAGACAAGGTCAGGCTAAGCTGTGCAAGATGGCTGAGGTACAAAACCAGGCAGATGGGGAGGAGCAGGCTGGCTCATGAGTGAGTCCTGAGGGTTGAAACCAAGGAAGTAAAGCCCTTTCCTCCTTTCAACAGAGAGATGTAGCATCTCGAAGCCAGATCAGATTGTGCCCAACCCAGCAAATACATGGAGCCACCACCGGAACTGGGTGGTGAAAGAGGATGGTGATAAGTGCTACAGCCACCCTAGATTTTATCTTATTACAGATGACAATGGCACAGGATTTACCTCATACGCATTCCCCAAGGTGTCCTCACTCACTAAGACAAAGAAAGGGAACATACAGACACCCTACTACCACCCCAGGATGTGAAAGAGAGTACAAACCAAGGTAGACAAAAGAAATGTCTGTGATCAAAGAATTCACGTTAAGAACTGAAGATCTTGTATCAGTTTTTGGACTGTGGAGATGACATAGTGGGGAAAGGATAAGGACTTGAGTTCAGATCCTTAGCACTCACTTCAAAGTTGGCTCTTTGATTACCCAGAAGCCCAGTGCTATACAACTCAGCCAGGTAGATTCTCCTGACTTACCAGGTAAGTCTAGTTCAAATCATAAACTCAGACCAAACTATGAGAGATCCCCCGTCTCAAAAATAGGGTGGAGAACTAAAGAGGATGGCACCCAATGTTGACCTCTGGCCTCCAAAATCCCTGACACAAAATAATTAAAAACTAAAAAATCAATCAAGTAAAATATGCTCTTCATAGATGTTAGGAGGGAATTTCTGAGCAGATATGATAAGCGTTGTATGATCATCCTGCTTCAGCTCTCCTTGGCCTCTTAGTCTCAGGATCCTGTCCTGCCTGGATGCCTCAGTGTTAACCACTCAGATAAGCAGTTCTGTCTTTCCTGAATTACAGACTGCAAAGCAATGAGCTCATTAGGATAGTTTGGTCCATATATATATGTCTAACACACATGGAGATTAAGTAGAGTTCAACGCCTCATATTACTGTTAGCAAACTACTGTTATTCAGCCTAGGAAGAGGCAAATAGGACTATAAAACATAAAATTATGTTCTTGGGTCAGCCTTTCAAAAACAATGCTGATCATTAGAGGAGTGGAGACCAGGGTACCACTTTCAACTAAGCACAGTGTTGTCCAAAACTGCATCATGGTGCCAGAGTCCTTTACAAATGTTGTGTGTTTGTTTTCATTGAGTCAAAGCCATAGTAGGGAAAAACAAATGTTTATGTATACACCTGTATTATAGTTGTCTTCAGACACACCAGAAGAGGGCATCAGATTCCATTTCAGATGGTTGTGAGTCACCGTGTGGTTGCTGGGAATTGAACTCAGGACCTCTGGAAGAGTAGTCAGTGCTCTTAACCACTGAGCCATCTCTCCAGGCCCAGGAAATCAAATTTTTAAATCTGCCTGTCTTGATGGATGTAAAGACATTTCCTCATATTATCACTGAAGGCCCGAGGTTTGATGGAGTTCATCGTTCTATATACTGTCACAACCGTTAGTTGTCCCTAAGAATGAGCATGGAAAAAAAAAAAAAGAATGAGAATGAACTTGTGAATTATGCATACAATTAAAAAGCAAGTTAAGACAGAGATTCTAGTTTTTGTTTTAGAAGGCCAGAAACCAAAGAATATATTCTATAGTTTCATGAGTATGAAATCAAGAAGAAGCCATTTACTATGAAACAAATCCAGACAGCTCTTACCTTTGGGCTGTGCAGATGAAAGAGCTCATGAGGACAGTCTTGGGTGCTAAAAACATTTACTACCCCTAAGCTATCAAGGTTACTAACAGATATGCAGCAATGTGAAAGAAAATTCATCGAACTATATATGTGAGATGCACATACTTTGGTGCATGTAAATTATACCTCAAATAAAAATTACGCAGGAAAACATACATTTTCCAAAATGAAACACAAAAAAAACCCTGCAAACTAAAAACAGTATCCATGATTTAAGGCCGTAGTTAGTCTAATAAACTAATGCATTAAGTACTTAAGATACAAAGTGATGCCCTTCTGTGCTCAGAGGCCAAGTTCAACAAACCAGCTTTCTGATTCCAGCATGATTTTTAAATAGCTTGCTCGATTAATATATCCATGAGTGTCGACCCATTTATCTATCATCTGTGTGTCTTTATTGTCTGCTGTTAAGCTGGAACCTGTCCTGGAGATGTTAGTCTCCAGAAACTTAACGAGTAGTTGTTAGATTGCTTTAACAAACATGTTCAGGATATTAATAAAAACTTGTTCTTTTTCTGGCTCCACAAAGCTTACCTAGTGTCCTCTTCAATTTGTCAGCCAAATTTTCCATCCCCTGACAACGATTTTCTTTATCTATGCAGTACCAAGAAAGGGTGACCCGTAGGAGTAGCCAAGAAGGTATCTAGGCTATTTCAACATTCATCTATCTCTTCTCTACATTTCCTTCTGCCCTTACTTTAACTGAGGTTTCATTATCTCTCACTGTTTGGAACATCGATAATTCCCATTTGCTTCATCTCTCTTTCCTCTATTACCAGAGACCCCACCTGCTTTGGCCTTGTTAGTGGTTCCCTGGCAAGCCCAAGACCAAGCTCAAACCACTGTACTTAGTAAAGATAACAGTCTTACTTAATCTCCTACTTCACACCCATGTCTCTTCTTGCATGCATTCTGCCCTTTCCAATATTGTTCCATGGGTGCATGACTATGGCTGACATTTCAGGTGGGACAGTTCCTCATTGTTTAGAAGTATTCTATGCATTCCAGTAGGTTTAGCATCCCTGCATCCTGCCCACTGAATGCCTGTGGTACCCTCCTTCAGATATTGTGACAACTAAAACATGCTCCAGATGTTTCCAAACACTCTGAGCTGACCCCTTTCCAACTGACTATGTCATACTGGTCTTTCATACCACGCCTTAAGTGCTGACTGGAGCTATGTGGAACTGCTTTGGTTATAGTCTAAGAACATGGCAGCATTGGCTATTTAATATGGCTAACCTAACTATTCTGTTCTTCTGGAAGCCCTCCCTAATGATGTGCAGGGATACCCTATGACTGTCTGTATTAAAGTGCTTGCCACCAGGCATGGTAATAGCCAGGCTACTTGTCATTTCTCACCACACGGCTTAACCCTAATTAACTATGAGCAAGTTACCAACTCTTACGTCATCTCATCTCTCTAGCACTTGACACGGTGCTTGGCATATAATGAGACTAACCCTGGGCTGGCTGAACCAACGAACAGGATGTTAGGCATACTTTCCCTGATGACTCAAGGTTACTATTCCGGGGCATGGAGATATCTTCTGGGTATATTGGGCCACTTATTTTTTTGGCATTTCATCAAATGATCCACCTCTGAGCTGCACTGCAGGAGAGAGAGAGAGAGAGAAAGAGAGAGAGAGAGAGAGAGAGAGAGTGTGTGTGTGTGTGTGTGTGTGTGTGTGTGTGTGTGTGTGTGAAAGAGAGAGAGAGGAGAGAGACGGACAGAGACAGAGAGACACACAGAGAATTTTGCTTTATTGTATCAGCATGGCTGTTAGAGGGGTCAGGGTCCTTGGAGCTTTTTAGAAATGGAGACAGGCCATCTGAAGGGCTGGGAGTGAGCCCCCAGAACAATGTCATTCTTTCAGAGTCTTATTGCTAGATTCTCTCTAGCTTTAACCATCTTAAGTGTCCCCTCGGACTACTAAGGGAATTGGATTCTGAGACCATCCTATGTTTTCCTTTGGAAAACTGCTTTAAATGAGGCTTGGGACTTCAAAGTACAGAAACGTTCCTAGCTGAGATGAAAAGCAGCTGAGAGAAAGATGAGCCAAGGGGCTTCTCCAAAGCATTTTTAAATGGTTGTTGTTCTTCTACAGTCACCAAGTGTATGGTTCTACTCACTTATGCTAAAGTTCTTATATCAATAAACACTGACTGTGGGTCTCAAATATAAGACCATTCTAATTTGGGAATGGGGGGGGGTGACTTCCATTTCCAAAAGTGCAATCTTGCTGTTTGTATGGATAAAGCCCAGGCCATGAGGAGCAGAGGCAAAGGAGAAAGCCAGACAGAATTAAATGAAGATATATTTTTTTCAGAAAATACTTATGTGGGTTGTATGATTTAATATTTTCAGCATATATCAATAAGTAACATATGACTCTATCAACAAGTACCTTTCAGTTCTTTTATTTTCAATATATTCTTATGATTCTTTTCTGTTTTATAAGGAAATCATATCAATTTAAGAAGCAATTAAATACACAGAAGAACATTAAATATTTTTACAATAGCTTATTGTTGACAAGAAGGTCCATATGAACTTATTTCCTTAATAATTGAACCTTCTACTAAGCGCCCCCATAGAGTGTGGGAAATTAACATTAAATAGCTAAACATAGAAAATTCAGATCTATAAATAACATAAAATACAACTTAACTCTAATGTGAGCTTAAATATGACACACTATGATGCAATATGAATCAACTTCATCCATTGGACAAGTCCACTGGGACACAGATCAGGTCCGTGCAATGATGTGCAGGTAAAGCCTCCAAACCCAGCTGTGGTCATTTCCTCCTTGGGCTGTGTCCAATTCTATCCCAGAAAAGCATCAGTTTTTACATCTTCTTGA
This sequence comes from Tokudaia tokunoshimensis, assembly GCA_036184795.1. Classification (NCBI taxonomy): domain Eukaryota; kingdom Metazoa; phylum Chordata; class Mammalia; order Rodentia; family Muridae; genus Tokudaia; species Tokudaia tokunoshimensis. The sequence continues at coordinate 85,458,392 of BTHU01000016.1, read as the reverse complement.
CTTTCAGGCTATAATAAAAGAGGAAAAGTGTAAATTGTGAGTGGATGACTGGATGGTAGGAACGGCTTTAGTACATCACATCTTCTTATGAGGAATTTGAGTCTAAGAAAGAATGGCCTTGCCCAACATAAGTAAGCTAGTTAATGACAGGAATGGAATGTGAACACTTATCTAGGGTCTCTAAGTTCAGTATCTATGGTGCAGTAGTATCAGATACCATCTATTGATAAAATGCTACATTACTGATATAAACCAGAATCACTGGTCTCTTCTTAGCTAAATTTACTTTTCAGGGTTTAGCAAACAACCAAGTGTCAAGAAATCTATAAATGATACAATAAGGAAACATCTTTGCCACGAGAATCAAGTAGCTAGTGACTATCAGTTTGCACAGGAAATTCTAAGACATCTTGCGAGACAAGTCATTAAGTTAAAATAATATCATGATGCTAATGATGGTGTTGGCACATAACTGCAAAAATATATCATGTGTGTGCATGGTCTAACTCAAATCTGCCTTCTAAAATTCAGTGTCACTAGACTGAAGAACTCCAACGGATCCGTGACCCACCCTCTACTCCCTTATCCCCATCATTTAAAGAGAGGCTGCTTGTCCTTCAGGGATCCGTACCTGAGGAGACGCACAACATTTTTCACCCATCGCAGCTTTGGATCAGCACACACCAATTTTTTGTTCTTCATGTGAAAGCTGAAAAAAATCAAATATTAAAATTTGTATTTGCATCCAGTCAGCCTTTAAGTGGGTTTGCTTTTCACCAAGCGTGTACTCCTGCAATAACTGAAGTTGGTGAGTAACTTACATGATAGCGTTAATGTCACAGGCTTCGTCGGCCATCTGTCTTGTGAAACCCATGATAGCTCTGGGAGGATAGACGTGCTTTGTGTAATTGAGGCAGCAGTCATAGTTGCCTGCAGCTAAAAGAAAAATAAAAGGTATCAAGTCCACAGGAATAAATTTCTGTTTCCTTGAAACCTAGTTGGAGTCTTTGAAGTCCACTTTAACATACTTCCCAGTTATCTTTTTTTTTAATGGTGTGCTGGGATGTTTTGGATCAACTAACACAGTTAACAAGCCCATGACTTCTCTCCATCTTTAGTAAGAAATTCAGATACTCCACTGCAGTTCACCATAGTCACTCAAGAATACAGATACTCGTCCCTGCAACTGTCATTTAAAAATAAAAGATCTTCATAGAGATGTCTTTCATCTTCAGAATATAGGGGCAAGTCAAATTTCAATCTTTCCTCTGGCTACTGGGTAGGCAGAAGTGAAATCCCAAAGAAAATATGATTTTCTAGGAACTATGGAAAAAAATTACAGAGAAAAATGTAGCCATTAAGAGTCGTGTGCAAAGCACTCTGGAACTATTGTATTGGCTGGTGGAACTTAAATCCCATTCATAAAGTTCACCACGTGTTTCCAGCCGTGCACCTGATGCAGATAACAATATAATAAAGCAATATTTGGACACTCCTCAAAGTTAAAGTGTAACCTGCTGTAAGGTACTGGATAAATGCTATCTCAAAGTTGGAGAACAATGTCCTTTAGACCTCATGGGGACACTAAGGTCAGCTGTCACAGTCAGAACCTCAAAAATAAGTTATGAACTTTACAAACATTACTTGGTTGGGAGGTTTAAAAAAAGCCAGAGGTGAAATGCTCTACACGTTTCTGAATGATCCTATACATCTTGAAAAATGTTACACTCTGGCTCATCACTTCCAGAAATGGTACTTGGGCCTTGTCCTGAAGTTTAAGTGTCTCTGAAAGCCCATCCATCATCACTCTCCACATCTGCTAGCACTGATGGCAGAGAAGATACCTGATTGCTAGCATCAACTCTTTCCTCCTCTTATCTATGAGCCAACCAGTCCCTCTTACATACTCCTTAGCAGGCTGCTGTCCTCAGGGAACCCCACAAGGTTCAGAAGACAGGAGTCTCCTGTAACCAGCAGAAGGAGCCACCCTTACCTTCTGACTGGCTGCAGAGGTGAGCCAGCAGGACCCATGCCAAAGCGAGGAAGAGCAGACGCTTGCCACTGCAGGCCATTCTCAGCTCAGAGTTGATCTGCTCAGGGCTGGTACCCAGTGCTTCGAGTGCTCCTGAGCTCCTGCAGCAGCCCTACTTATAGCAAAATACCGGGAATGTACACAAGAAGGCGTGTTCTCACCAGGGGTTTTCCCCCATTGATTAATCTGCTTCATCCTGTCATCACGAAGAAAACCCACAGGGAAAACTTCCTGCCTTTCCCTACTGGTGAGAAGGTGCGGAGGTCAGGTGGGGGCTGGGGAGGAGGGAATCCTGTCAATTCTTCTGGATGTAGGAGGAAGAAATGCAGCTCAAACTAGTGGCCCAGAAATGACATCTGTCCAGGTTTAACTTAATATCTTTCTCTTTCTCTCTCTCTCTCTCTCTCTCTCTCTCTCTCTCTCTCTCTCTCTCTCTCTCTCTCTCTCTCTCTCTCTCTCTCTCTCTCTCTCCCCCTCCCATCAGAAAAAGGGAACAGCCTCTGAATGGGACATTTCATGACAACAGTTTCCTTCCCACATCCAGCCCTAGAGGGGAAAGATCAGCTGTGATGCCAGGCATGCTGCAACATATGGTTGTGATTATCTGGTTGGTGTTTAGCCGTCATAAAAGATTCTGAATTTCTAAACCGACATCCAGAACAGGTAGAAAAACAACACGACAGAGGTGTCCCAAACTATTATGGAAAATACCAGCCTCGAGCAGCTGCTTCACCTTGATGTTAATATCAACTCCTCTACGAATCGTTTATGTTTGTATGCCTTTCATCAATACTGCAGCCAAGAAAATGTCCTCGACCTGCCTTTTATTCTTTCTGTTGATGTATTTAATACAGAGCTTAAGGGAGAGAAGAGAGCAAATACTATCAGAAATGGCCAATCTAAAAAACACTCCAAAAATGGTGGGGATGATGATAATAATGTATTGGAATCTCGAATGTATGCTAAGACATAGATACCATATAGAGAACTAGAGAAAATTGAGTGGTAAAAGAACCAAAAAGAAAAAAAAGTAAATAAAAGGCAACGGGGGCTTGCTAGCCCTGGACTAGACATTATAGGTGGTAAATAAAACACACAGACAACATTTCAGATAAGGAAGGAGTCTCAGATCATTAAGGGATCTATTCATTCAGGATTATAGAAGTATATATGTGGAGGTTATTAACACATACACACCAAGCAATTGCATCACTAAATACATGATATAAAAGCTGATAGAACTGAAGACAGGAGGAGAAATCTTCCATAATACAGACTGAAGACTAACATTCTACACTTGTCAATAATTATCAGAAAATGGGGGCTGAGGACCTACCCAAAAACCTAGAGAACTTAAGCAGTACCTCAAACCAACTAGACAGCAGACATCTCTAGAACATTCTACCCAGAAATAAGATAGTCATTCCTCTCCATTGGATGAAAGATTCTCTAAGATGAATTATGTGATAGATCACTAAAATGTCCAAATTAATTCCAAGTGTTTCAATAATATATACTGTGGGTTTTTTTTGAACACAATGAAATCAAACCACTAATCAATAAGAGAAGAAGATTTGAGGATTCACAAATTTATGAATGTTGATTGATGTACTCCTAAATAACCAACATGCCAAAAAAAATCACTAAGACTAGAGAAATACTTGGAGATGAGTATTTCAAAATTTAGGGGAGGCTGTTGTTAGCATTCCTTCTAGGCTCTGCCCTACAGTTACCTGGTAACATCCGGGTGTGCCTGACTCACTATAAAAGGGGCTGCTCCCCCCCTCCTCGTTCTCTTACTCTCTTAGCCTCTTACTCTCTTCCTTCTCTCCCCATTCTCCTCCCCCCTCTTTCTCCACTTGCTCATGGCTGACCTCTACTCTCTCTCTCTCTTTCTCTCTCTGTCTCTCTTTCTCTCTCTCTCTCTCTCCCCCCCCCCCCCGCTTCCCAACGCCCCTTCCCATGCCCTAAATAAAATCTATTTTATCTATACCTGTGGCTCATACCTCAGGGGGAAGGGATGTCTCAGCATGGGGCCTGCAGAGGGACCCCCTGCCCCCACACCATACTGAGCCTCTACCAAACATATTCCTGGTTCTTTCTTTCTTTTTCATAAAACACAACAGCTGCAAGGTCGATGTGCAAAGGGGGCCCTCAGTTGCAACACCTGCATTAAAACCAAGAAGGGTGCTAAGCAGTAAACTTACCTTCTGCTTCAAGACACTCGAAAAGTAGAGCAAGTTGAACCCAAGGCAATTGAAAGGACTAATAGATAACGACTAGAGGGGCGTAGTAACTGGGCACAGGACAGCAATGACTAGAGGAGCATAGTAACTGCGGCACAGGACTGCAAAGGAGCAGAGGAAACTCATGGGACCCAAACCTTTCTCCTTCTTAGTCGCGGTTGACAACTTCAGTGAGCTTTAACGATGATAGCCAGGAAGACAGGAATTAAAGCCCCCTCGCGAATGAGAGCTCTTTCCTACTGACTTAAAAGTAATTAGAATTATAAGGGGAAACTATGGACAACTGTATGTCAACCAGCGAAACTGATTTAGAACTAGAGTAGAACACTTGAATAGATTTCAACAGGGTCTCCTATTAGTAACTATAGTTTTCCTTCACCACAAAAATCCCAGGATGAAATGGTTTCACTGGTCTGTTCTGCCAAAGAAAACTTGTTGTCAATCCTCCACGGCTTTTAGGAGAGAAAATTTCCAAATCACTCTGTGAGTACAGTGTTGACTGACGATAATAAAATGAGAAAGAAAGAGAGAGAGAGAGAGAGAGAGAGAGACCTCACGAGCAAAGAGAACTACAGGTCAGTACGTCTGGAGAAAACAGACATGAAAGGACTGGAGAGATGGCTCATAGCTTGTCCTGTTTTGCCCAGGGGCCTGGCTCAGTTTCTAGCACCCAAGTTGGGCGACTCACCTCTTACTCCACCTATAGGGGAATCTGATTCCCTCTTCTGGTCTCACAGGTACATACATATGCATAATTCAGACTAAGATCAATCTTTTTTGAACATTTTACAAAAGTACATGAATGTCTACAACAAGCTAATCTATCCAAACTAAACCTAACCACTTATATATTACACATATATTATATATTACACTTAAATGGAATTTATTATACCAGCCAACTAGAACATTGGCCAACCCAGAGGGTATGGAACTGAAGAATGTGTACTGTAACATGCGCATACATACCAAAATAAATAAATAAATAAATAATAAATCCATTTAAGAAAATATTTGATAAACACTAATGCTTACTCATGATAAAAATACTCAACAATCTTGGAGCCATAGATAAATTCCTCAATCTGGTAAGGTTGATCTGTGAAAACCCCACAGCTAATGCCACGCTTATGGTTGAAAGGCTTAATGCCTGATCCTGTTGGCATGAACAAGACAAGAATGTCCGCTGTCACCAGTTCTATTTACTCCTGTACTGGAAGTGCAAACAAACATAATTCAGCATGAAGCAGGGAAGGAGCGGGACACCCAGATGATAAAGAAGACAGGAATTTGTATTAATGTGCAGATAATATAAGCTTCTGCCTGCAAAATTATTTTTAAAATTCTCTAGTATGATTAAAACTGATAAGCAAGTTCAATGAGGCCCAAGAGTCAAGCTCACTATACAAAAGCAATTGTGTATCTATAAACTATCAGTGCGTATTCTGAAAACACAACTAAGAAAACGGCTCCATGATGCCATCAAAAAGAATAAAATGTGAGCTGCTCATGGTGGCATGCCTGTAATATCAGCACTCAGAAATGAAACAAGAATAAAATGTCATAAACTTGAGAAAAGAATGGGCCAGCAAGACAGTTTAGCAGAAATAGGCATTTGCCTCTGAAGCAGACTTCCTGTGTTTGATCCCCAGAAGCCACACAGTGGAAATAGAGCAATTTGTCCTCTGATCTCCATGTGTTCGTAGTTAGCCTATGCTCACAGAGAGGCATCATACGCATAATTAATAATTTTTTAATTTGACAAAAGTAAAAAAATTACCGAAAACTTAGAAAAAAGTCATGAAACAATTAAGAACAGCTATATAGACAGAAACAAATTCCATTTCCACAAAATAGATTTAATATTATTAAAATGGCCATATTCACTAAATTATCTGCAGATTCAACACAATTCTTATTTAAAGTCAAGCTAGCTTCTTCATAGAAGTAAAGGAAAAAACAGTATTTGAAATAATATGGCAGGTAAAGGGATCCAGATTAGCCCACATGATCTTGAAAAGGGCAGAAGCGAATGGGACCACTCACAGTGTCTGATACCAGGTCTTTCCACAAAACCACACACAGTAACTAAGAAGTGCATGGACAATTGTGACTAGTGGCAAAGAACTGAACCACTAGGCCTAGCCCCTACCTTTGAAGAACTGATTTTTGCTTTCTGTGCTAACTCTGACAATGGCAGTTGGCAAAAGTCCTCGCAATAATGATAGATGTTCACACGGAAAACCGATGCTAGACTCACGACATATGCGAAACAGCAGGCATGAACTTAGTTTTAAACTATTAAACTCCTAGAGGTGAACTCAGAATTCCTGACCATGGATTAGGCGACGGCTTTTTATATCCACCATCAAAAGCTCAAGCAATGGAGAAAAAAAGAGAAATAAAGTTAATTAAATAAAAGCCAGATAGTGGGGGAACAGGAATGGGGGTCACAGGGAGTGAATACAAGCCAAGTGTAATGGTATTCATGCATGAAGTGTTACAATAAAACCCATTAACAGAAAACTAAAAACTTTCCCATTTCAATGGATAATACTAATGTGTGTGTGTGTGTGTGTGTGTGTGTTTGTAAAGAGACCACCCATCAAAGGGAAGAGAATAATTGCAAATTATATATGTGGTAAGGAACTTCATTTGTATCCAGAATATATGGTGAACTTTAGCAATTAAATAATAAATAATCCAATCTAAAAATTAACCAAAAAAAGTGGACCAATGAAATCATTCAGAGAGTTGGGGTGCTTGCTGTCAAGCCTGTTTACCTGAGTTTGATCCTGGGAATTTACATTGCGGAAGTGCACACATGTCTAAATAACATTAAAATTTTAATTAAGTTTTAGCAAAGTGGATGAGCATCCATTTCTCCACAGAGCCATATAAATGTCCAGTGAGCACATGGGAAAGCTCAAGATACTCAGCACTGTGAGTCACTCAGGAAATGCAAATCAAAACCATGGCGGCATGCGGGCATCACACCCACAGGGTGGCTCCAGTCAATACGACAAATAGGAAGAGCTGCCAATACTGTAGAGAAATGGGAGCCTCATCACTGGTACTGCGGGCGAGAAAGAGAACAGAGATTTTTGGCAACAGGTTACCAGTTCCTCAAGTGTCTAATCATAGTTTACCCAGCTATCCCATCCCTAGATAAACACCCAAGAGACTGAAAATCCTATCCACACAAAAACTGCGTGGATGGCTGTCCTTACAACAGCTAGAAAATAGAAATGGCTCAAGTATCATAGGCTGATGGATAGTTGCCTACAATGAAATATTACCCAGGAACCAAAATTAATGGGGAAATAGAAGCAAGAAAATGTGTGACCCTTGGAAAATATTGTCCCAAGAGGGAAAGCCACGTTCTAATGCTTGCCCATATTCGGTTCCTTCTGTGTGAACTGTTCAGAATTAGCAAGTCAGTAAGACTTAAGAAGCAGAAGAGTGATTGTCCAGGGCAAAGCTGGGGAAAGGGAAGTGGAATGTGGGGGACTGTTGATGCATATGTGATCTTTTGTTCTTCCTTCCCCCCAAACAGACAATGAAGATAGCCGCACAGCCTAGGGAATGTACTAAAGCACACTGAATCGTGCAGCTTAGCTGTTTGTTTTTATGGTATGTCAATTACACCTCCATAAAGAGGATAACAACACAGGCGTGCCCTGTCTGCCTGTGTCTGATGCCTGCCCCAAATGACAGAGCTTCTTTCTTCTTTATCACCACTCACAGAGCCTTGCAGTCTGTGAATCTGATCATCTTCCCTGATCCTTCCACTCCGGCCACTCCTGCTTGTCTCTCTCCCTGTCTCACGGCTGAATAGGCACAACTGTCATTTTAAATTTGGTCTTGACATAAAGAAAGCATAATATTTCTCATTCTAAATCTAACCTATTTCACTTAACGTGATGATTTCCAGTTGCGTACATCCTGCAAATATCATGATTTCATTTTTATTTATGGTTGCACAAAATTTATATCACACACACACACACACACACTTATCTCTGAGGTAGCATTTAGAGTCCCTATAAGACCAAGAGTGTATAGCTGGGGCACATAGTTGTTCTGCTTTTAGTTTTCTCAGAAATGTTCAAATTAATTTCCCCACAGTTAGACAAGTTTTCATTCTCACCAATGAACAAGAAGTTTTTCTCTCATATCCTCTTCAGCTTTAGTTGGAAGAAGTTGGAACAACACTGTGTATTTTTTCTTGATGTCAGCCATGATGGCTGGGGTGAGATGGAATCTCAAAGTAGTTTTGGTTTGCATTTTCCTGATCACTAAAGATATCGAACATGTTTTTTATTTAATGTTTATTGACCATTGTTTTCCTTCTTTTCAAAAATAACTATTAATGTTACCCTATGACAAAAAAAGAATCTATCATGGGGAATTTTTCTGGGTTAGGTAAGTCTCTAGAATTTATACTTTTCAAATAACTTAGACACAATTGTCACAAGTCCTAATTCCTATACATAGTAGACTCCCAGGTCTTGCTTTCCATACCTTCACAAAAAAAATGAACAGTATCTCTTTCTGTGGAAGGAGTTTACTGGTACATATATACAGACAGTTAAAACCTGATGCCTGCATTCAGTGTAAGCACTTTTAAAAGCAGTATGTGCCACATATGTATAACTTAAAACATGAATAGAATTGCTAACAAATTGATCATCTAGACAGTGCATGGCTTCCTTCGGTTTCTAGGATATGTGAATATTAACTTGGCTCGCTAATCAAACCATGTGTCCACCCAATGTTTTCCCTCTCTGGTAAATTTCCATGACACATTTTAGGAAGGGGGAAGTTCCTTTCAAAGCTGCATGGAGCGTGCCTCTGTCAGGTACATGATGGTTTAATAGAGAATGTACTATGAATTCAAGGAGGCATGATGTTTGGTTTCTACTAAAAGGAGTTCATGCCTGGGAAAGGAGACTTTTGAATGAAAACATAGAGCATCCTAGAGTCTGGAAAAATACTGCACCAGAGAGAAATCAAGACCCATGGAAGAAAAAGGGTGAAGTCTCTGTCTAGAGCAGTGTAGAAGGCATGTCTGAACTTCAACTTGAAGGGAAGCTGGAAATTTTCCTTCACAATATCAAATCCAAATATTCCTTGTCTTCCTTCTGGATCACCAAGAAACTGTGAACTTTGAATTTCTAGTCTTTCAAAGAAAAGGTTCAATATGAACACTGGGGGAAAAAAATCTAATCATATGGTTGCTAACCTTGCACTCTTCCTGACTAAGTGACTTTGAAAGAAAGAAAGAAACTGACTTCTCATAAATGGGGATAATGAAATATGTGACAGGATAGAGTAGGATTTCAGCAAGTAATCTCCTCTTCCTCCCTCTCCATTTTTCCCTTCTAGTCTCAGGATTAACTCATTCCATATGTCTCCTCTTAACTCTATGTAACAATAGAGTCATGCATCGTAGTCAATGCTTATATAACGGTGTGCCCATAAGATTACATGGAATCAGCAGAAACATTATTGTCTAGTAATGCAACATCCTACCTACACACATATGTTTAATGATGCTGATATAGAAAAGTCTGATGTTCTATTAGTGTATATGATACCACATTCAGCTGTGTGCAGTGCAGGAGACTTGATAATTAGGACAATGTTATTGATTTATGTACTTACCATACTCTGATTTTCATTATTATATTAAGGTGTACCTCATACTTAGAGAGAGAGAACTTTCCAATGGGCCAGGGTATGAAGGCAGAATACAGTGGCATGATCCTGACCAGTATAGGTACTATGGTGTAGATACAAAATGTACCCTCCCCCAATGTGGTGATTTGGGTAAGAATGGCCTCTCATAGAGTCATATATTTAAATGTTTAGGATGTGGCACTATTTGAAAGGATTAGAAGGTGTGGCCTTGTTGGAGAAAGTGTATCACTGGGGAGTAGGCTTTGAGGTTTCCAAAACCCAAGCCAGATCCAGTGGATTTCCTTCTTCCTGTTGCCTGCTAATCTCATGTAGCTCTCAGCTCTAGTACCATGAATGCCTGCATGCCACCATGCTTCCTGCCAGGCTGATAATGAACCAAACCTCTGAAACTATAAGCAAGTCCCAGTTAAATGATGCTTTTCTTTATAAGAGTTGCCATGGTCACGGTGTCTCTTCATAGCAATAGATCATAGGCTATGTTACCCCCTAAAGTCACATGTTCAGACACTTGGACTCCAACTGGCAGTTCTATCTTGGGAAGCTACGGAATTTTGAGACTGTGATTCAACCAATTGAATTGGGTTCTGGGAATGGGCCTTGAAGACAGTATCTATTTCTGATTTCAACCTGAGCTTTCTGCTTCTCGGTCTGCTGGGATGTGAACAAGCCATGCCTCAAGTCTCACTACAGAGCCATTCAGCTATCATGGCTTCCACATAGTGATGCACTATTTGCCCTGAAATTGTGTTCCCAAATAAGTTCTCCCCCCTTAAGTTAACTCTGTCAACTTAAGTGGTCATACCAGCAAGGAAAATAACCGATACAATAGATGTTCCAGATAAGCCTGGCCCCATTGCGTGAGACCAGCTCCCAGGTGCTGTGACACCAAAGGCAAGGAACAAACACATCCAGGGTCATGCAAAGGGCAGCCTATTGGGTACTTGCTGGTAGAATCATGATTCTTGGGATAGAGCCAGCCCAAGTAGGTCTCCATAATTTAAGTCATAATATGAGGACTTTGAAAGCACTCAAAAAAAAAGTGACTCCTTTCATATGTAATGCACCTGATTCGTCCCAGACTAGTATCAAAGAGCCAGACATATGCCTGGTGCCAGGATCCAGTTGTAAAGATCCACAAACCACTGTTATAGACCTTGTCTATTTATAGTAAGCTGGTTAAGTATTTGGGGAATACCAAGCAGGTTTACTCTAAGGGAGTGGTGGGGATTAGGGCTCAAGATGCCTACAACCCCCAAAAGGGGAACTCAAGAGAGTAGATTAACTTGCATGCTTCTGTCTTACCTTTCCACAACTTAGTTTAGAAATGGAATAATACTAATCTCAAAGAGAAAATAAATGTTACAAGGAAGGAAAATATGTCTACCTGGTCTTATAATACCTTTGTTTTCTTAAGCAATGTTTCTTTACCAAAGCTAAAAGGTTTTAAACACGTAAAAGTTTATAAAGTAAAAATGTCATAGTGGCTAAAGCTAATATATTTCTGAAAAACAGTTTTGAAAGTTAGTTTACAGAGCTTTTAAACTCTGCACAGGTATATAGCAGTGTCCCAGGTCTCTACACTCATTCACCAGTCACCCATTCAGCAGCAGAGCGTCTGCCAGCCCCGCAAGCTCCGTTCATGGGACCTGCCTCATACAAGTTTATCATTTCCTAATTTTTATAGCATCTTTTTTATGGTACCTGTCCTACATTTAAGGACACAAATACTCGAGAGCAGAGGGAAGCCGACATGGAGGCAGACAGACAGGAAGAAGATCCTGATCCCATGTGGTTTTAAACAGCCACAAGTAGCTAAGATTTTCACAAAGTTAGAAATATTGGGATAAAGCTTTTATCATTATCAATTGGCTCTGAAATTACTATATTGGCATCTTGGAAATTGTGATTTTATTGTTATCCAATAAAGGTGATTGGATAATTGAAACACACACACACACACACACAAATACTTAACACGTGTCCACAATAGTCAGTAAAGTCACATGCTGTATAGGTTTACAACCTAAGAGCAAGAGACTGTACTTTGAGCCAAAACATATAATCAACTACCCATCTAGATTTGTGTGAGGACTCTCACCAACACAATAGGATCTCCTAACTATGGTTCTCTCAGAACCCCATTCTATTGTTAAGAAATGTGTGACTGCATTTAGATTCATTCTTCTTCAAAATCTACCTTTAGCTTCAAGGAGTGTCCCACAAAAATTATTCTCAGTATCTGCTCTATTTGGAAATAAATATGATAATAACATGTACCATGGTGCGTGCCTCAGGGCTATAAAACTTAGTACAGAAACACACTGGAAGCTACAGATTTTCTATTTATCTTTAAAACAACTGTGATAATGTTTGGGGAAACTACAGTTTATTGATTCTCTTATGGGAATTAAGTTATTTACAGTTTTTGCTATTACAATTTCTTTTCAGGTGAGCATGTAACCATGTGTGCTTCTTTTTATTATTCATACAATGGGACACACGTGTGTGCTCTGTCATTCATGTCAAATGCATGATTTTTGGAAAGCCCTCAAGGGTTTCCCTGGTCCAGCATCTCAAACGTGAGTTCTTTGATTCTCACTATTATTTACTTATGCATAAAATCCAGATGTCTGCTATCAGTGGCATCTAGATCATGTATGGCCCTACATGTGTCTCTCTCTCCTCCTTCTATGTCTCTCTCTCTCTCTCTGTGTGTGTGTGTGTGTGTGTGTGCAAAATGTAGTTAAAGATACATCATGATAAGAACCAGAGTGTGTTTCACTTGCAACTTTATTGCTTTTTAATTTTCTTTCTCTTTGTCTTCCTTTTGTGGTACTTGGTATTGAACCACCCCTTGCACATGCTAGACAGGCATTCTATCACTGAGGTATACTCTCTATCCTCAGGGTCATTTCAGAGGAAAACCACAGAGAGAGCAAGCAGTTAGGAATAAGGGGTCTTTTGTCCAGAAGAGTTCTTTAAATCCCCTACTGATCATAAATACTAAAAGTACTTGAGCTACATTCTGCCTCCAATGTCAGGAGGGGAATTTTTTTCAGGTGCTAGTAGGGCAACATTGGTTCCAAAGGTAGAAGCATATGGAAGGTGTTGAAATTACCTGTTATATCAAAGATGGGTTTGAAGCCAGTGATTTTCAAGCCATATGGTAAGTGTTGTTCATCAGTTTGACCTGAGAGAATCCAAGAGCAGCCAACACACCACTGGTCACATAAATGTCCCAGAGACAATCAAGACAAAGAGTAAGTTAGCTTTGTAATAAAGAGGGTTTTAAACACAAATTTATATCAGAATATTAGTTACAAAAGAGCAATTTCAAAGATCACTAATCATGACTGTATATAATATTACAATAGTTTTGTGTTTTAAATCAGTAAAAGTTGTTGATATATGTGAACTTGTGAACCACCTTCACCACCTTCAAGTTTCTGGTATCTATGACAACCAGAGATAAAGAATGAGTGGTGAATTTTCATGATAATTGCTTAAAACTTTGGTGAGATTCCATAAAATAATTAATTGATTAAATTAATAATAGGCTGATATTTTTAATTAAAATGTAATCACATCATTTCCACTTTCCCTTTCCATGCTCCAGCCCCTCCCATACACTATCCTCCCTTGTGCTCACTCTCTCTCTCTCTCTCTCTCTTTCTCTCTCTTTCTCTCTCTCTAATCCTAACCCTAAACCTAATATATAATAGATAATAGATAATTATAATATATATATATATATATATTTGTCTTTCTTTCTCAATCATGACCTCCTTTTCTTCTTGTCATGTGTGCGTTTGTGTATGTGTGTGTATCCTATTAAATAAATGCAACCTGCTGATTCTGTTCAGAGTTACGTATGTGCAAGTGATTTCAATGCTGAACCAACATGGGGCTGCATCCCTGGGCAGAACTATTTTTCCCACTCTTAGCATACCTTAGTTGCCTGCAAACTACATTTCTACTCTCTTCACATCATCGGACATTTTGTCCTTTGATTTAGTAAACGTATACGCAGGGTTACTAGCCTGCTGTCTGCCTGTTCCCCAGTGTTATTTATTACACTAATTTTTGACTCACTTTAAGATTGTTTTGATGATTATGAGCACAGTTAAAGTGTTCTTATCCCGGTTTCTTTTCTTCTTGCATAGCACCAAACTATATAATTCCTAAAGGAGAATGGCAGGAAGCCTATCTGACTTGATGCGTTACTGTTCAAGATAAGAACCCAGAGGTCAGAGAGACATGAGACATTGCCTGTATTGTCCTTAAAGACCAGAACTGAAGCTCCTGACCTCCTGCCTAGGTCAATGTATTATTCCCCATTTCCTCCATGAAGGCTGATTACCTAATTCTGGGATGGATCACATTACTACATGTCATTAAGCTACAAATCAACCTAGTTGCTTTCAGAGAACAATACATGTTGTAGCTTCTATTCAGGCTTAATCATAAACGACGTATTATCAAACAACTAAATAAAAATAACGAAGCATGGACCTGTAGTCACAACTTCTCTGAGGGCCAAGATGGGAAGACCACTCCAGCTCCGAAGTTGGATACCTGCCTGGCAACACGGAAATATGCTGTCTCAGCACAAATTGATTAAAACTAAATTAAAAGGTTCCACTTTCATGAAGGATGGCAATTATATGAATTACTGTAATGACTACTTAAAACAAAAAAAAAAAAACTTCTCGATTTTTGGCATCTTAGATTGTACTCCCATGAAAGCAATGAAGCTTCAGATAATTTTGTTGAGAGGTTATCTCAGAAAGCAAAAAGACAGACAGGAAGACGCATGAATAGCTTCCGGGTCATCCATGAACACTGGGAAGTCGACTTTACTAGAAACTTTGGAGGGGAAAAAAAAGTAAATAGTTCTTTGAAAATAATCCTCCTGAAGGTAAGAGACAGCGCTTCACGCACTGGTTTACATCCTGCATTAGCAGAAGCTTTCTCCATAGGCCGCAGTCTTCCCGATCATATTAGTGTTATGAAACGTGGAGAGCACCGACAGCCTCCCGCAGCTCAAATCAGGTCCAGGAGCGGAAAGAAATGCGGACACAGAGCAAGCATGGGCCAGCATGGGTGTTGGCAAGGGCTCCAATCAAAACTGGAGCCGAAATCACGTGGTGTGTGATGGCAGAGAGGCATACCTACTGCAGGCAACTCAAGAAAGTATCTCAAGCAGCAGCCTGTCTAAGGGCAACTGTGACTAAAAGAAACATTCTGCATGCTTAGACCAGATGAATCCTCCAAAAATCCAGAAGGATAACTCAGCTCTCTGGTTTAAAAAAAAAAAAAAACGAAAAAAAAAACTGTCTTCTCCAGAAAACAGCGCATATTCACATATCCATTGGTTGTTTCCTTGTGATTCATTTATTTTGAAGGAAAAGATTTGGCCCATAAACCCACGATGCTACAAGATCACATAGCCTTGGGGAGGGATAATCATAAGATTTTCCCAGGAAAATCAAAATGTCCTGGTTATAAGAGTTGCAACTGACTAAAAAATATTGTCATTGCTATTAAATAAAACAACAACAGCAACACTCTGAGGATGTACAGAGCCAAGGCATGGAGAGACTGGCAAGCATCTTGAAGAAAATATCAAAATAAAAAATATTTTTGCAATTTTTCATGAGCTCCTTCCAAGAAGTAGTTTGCATATTTAGTTGCTGATTATATGTACTCATATTCTAATGCTTAGATTGCAAGTATTTCATCTATGGAGTCTCTGATGGCTTTTAGAACTAAGAAATATGTCACTCAAAGATTGCTAACATATCCGTAGCAGGTCACATAGTAGAGAAGGCCAGCTCTACCATGAATTTCTGGGTAGTGTTAATGAAACCAAAGAACACCAACATCCAATCCAATGATCACCGATGCAATCATCTCAAAATGGAGTTTTTAGGATCACTAAATAAACTGGTAAAGTGCTTGGATCTGAATCTATAACAGATAGATAGATAGATAGATAGATAGATAGATAGATAGATACATACATACATACATACATACATACACACACAGATACATAGATACATAGACAGATACATAGATAGATACAAACATACAGACACTGACAGACAGACAGACAGACAGACAGACAGACAGACAGACAGACAGATAATTATGTTCTCCCTGATCCTGCAACATTTCTAACCTTATTGATCGGTCATCCAGCTCAGGATGGATAAGTGTCTCTATAAAAAGAGGAAAGAAAATCCAGCTCATTCTTCTATATAATCTCCATCCTGACTGGGAAACTCTCTGCTTTCCTTGGTCCTCCCATCTTCTTGATTCCTATTGCAGTTCACAGCAGAAAAGTCTCCACCAATGTCACACAAGACGAAGTCAGCAAAAGTCAGGGTTTGGGGGAGGTCAGGAGGATTTCTGAAACTTGCTGGTTGGTCAATGAACTCCAGGGTTGGTAAGAGACCTTGTCTCAGAAAACAAAATGGAGTACATTAAAAGAAGACACTCAGTGTTGTCCTGTGGCCTTCCCTGTGTGCTTAAACAGGCATAGACATTTCTACACACACACACACACACACATAAACACACACACTAAATTTTGCAAGTAACAGCCAAAGAAAGAGTTTCCTTTCCCCACAAATGCCAACTCAACATTGATTTTGGTCATCAGTGCTTAGACACAGCTGAAAGGCAACTTGGTCTTGAAGATCATGAACAAATAATTAGACACAATATGGAATTGCTGTAGAGAATACTTAGTCCTCAATAGGACTTTAAACAGAATACACTGGGCTCTTCATGGCAATACCACAGAGTCTACTACCTAAACCTTTAAAAGAAATAGAAAATAGTAATAAACAGTAATGGAGAAACCAGCTGTTAGAAGCCAGTTTTGTCCAGATGTGAAGGAGTCAAATGGCAGGAGCAAAGTGTGACATTTCTATAGAAAGGGAAATTAAATGGGGGGTGGGGTGCTTTATAGGGAAATGGTGCCAAATTTTTCTACATAGCAAAAACTGCCCACATTATTAAAAAACTTATCATTATGCTTTCATTTTGTGTTCAGGTTCAATGTCTTGTGGTCAAAAATGATTTGTTCTTAGGTGTTATAAAAGAGATCGCTCGCGACGATTTCAGATCGCCACCACTTCAACTGTTTGAGGAAGCTGGGGCTTTGGCTGCTCTCCAGCAGTCCTTCACTGTAATAGGATTCTGATTGTTAATGTAGCTGTAATGAGAGCGCCAACGTTCCTGTAGGAATTTCCCACTGTGAATTCTAAAGCCAAGAAGTCTCCCCAACTGCTGCAGAATGATTTGCATAACCGAGCAAGGCCACTGCCTCTGGCTACATTTTCTTATGTTCTGTTCTACCAGAGTGAATTTGTTCCTTCAGAAGTTTGATTGTTTGCTTGCTTGCTTAGATCCTCCTGTCTTTTAAGATATGGTGGTGTTCTTAAATACTAGCATTTTCTTTTTTATTATTATTAGATATATTATTTATTTACATTTCAAATGTTGTCCCCTTTCCCCCCCCCCCGCCAAAATCCCCTAACCCATACCCCCTCCCCCTGCTCACCAATCCACCCATTCCCACTTCCCTGTCCTGGCATTCCCCTATACTGGGGCATCAAGCCTTCTCGGGACCAAGGGCCTCTCCTCCCTTTGATGTCCAACAAGGCCATCCTCTGCTGCATATGCATCTGGAGCCATGGGTCCATCCATGTGTACTCTTTGGTTGGTAGTTTAATCCCTGGGAGCTCTGGGGATACTGGATGGTTCAAATTGTTGTTCCTCCTATGGTGCTGCAAACCCCTTCAGCTCCTTGGGTCCTTTCTTTGGCTCCTCCATTGGGGACCCGGTGCTCAGTTCAATGGTTGGTTGAGAGTGTCCCCCTCAGCATTTGTCATGTACTAGCAGAGTCTCCCAGGTGACAGCTATATCAGGCTCCTGTCAGCAAGCACTTGTTGGCATCCACAATAGTGTCTGGGTTTTGTAACTGTATATGGGATGAATCTCTAGGAGGGGCATTCTCTGGATGGTCTTTCCTTCAGTCTCTGCTCCACACTTTGTCTCTGTATCTCCTCCTGTGGGTATTTTGTTCCCCCTTCTAAGAAGGACCAGTGTATCCATACTTTGTTCTTCCTTTTTCTTGTGCTTCATTTGGTCTGTGAATTGTATCTTCGGTATTCCAAGCTTCTGGACTAATATCCACTTATCAGTGAGTGCATACCATGTGTGTTCTTTTGTGACTGGGTTACCTTACTCAGGATGATATTTTCTAGTTCTGTCCATTTGCTTAAGAATTTCATAAATTCATTGTTTTTAATAGCTGAGTAGTAGTCCATTGTGTAAATGTACCACACTTTCTGTATCCATTCCTCTGTTGAGGGACATCTGGGTTCTTTTCAGCTTCTGGCTATTATAAATAAGACTGCTGTGAATAAGTACTCACTCTGTTGTGATATGCCCTAATGCCAACTCACTAATGGTTGGTAACTTTTAATTCCCCCCCCCACACACACACAAGAAGAGAATGCCCCGTGATGTAGATGTGTCCAATCAGGTAAATGGTTTGTCAGAGAAATGGAAGAACCAGAGGAAAAGAGCTGAGGGAAGGAGAGAAGGCAGCCTGTCATTCCCGTACTTTCCAACGAGCCTCGGGGTATTCAGTATATTTATTCAGCAGACCAAAGGTTTTAATATGTAACTGAGCAATTGGTCCTATGATGATGAAATCAAGGTAGCTCCCTATTGTAAAGTGGAAAATTCCCCTACATAGTTTTCTCAAAGCTGCCACAAAGAACCCAGCTTAAAATACCTGTCTGACTGATCGGAAAGTAACTTGCTAAGGAATTCAGTTCATCCTTGTCACTGAGTCCACACGGCGTTTTGGAATGTGAAGCTTCAGGATAGAGCTGAGAATAGCCATTTGGTCTAGACCAGTGTCATTAGCTAAAAGGCCCACGCGTCGACATGATAATGGACACTGTTTCGATGCTTTAGTTTTATGCAGGGTTAAGCTTATTGTTCTTCTGTAGGGCAGGTTCAGATATTCCTTTGTTACATGTTTCTCCAGTCTGGAACATCTACGTCTAATTATTTATATAACAATACCAATCTAAGAATACCCTCAAAGCCAGACTCGATAATGGCGGGTGCTTGTTATCCCAGCTTCTCTGGAAACTGGGGCAGGATGATCACAAATTCAGGACCTGCCTGGACTATAGAGTTCATGCCTAGCCTGGGAAATGTAATGAGACTCTGTCTCAAAATCAAAATGAAAGGATGGCAGGGACTGTATTCTGTGGTAGAACTCTTTGCACTTAATTTCTTGTATTTGTGTGTGTGTGTGCGTGTGTGTGTGTGTTTCTTTTTTCACTGGTGTGATGCAAATATCTGGCAAAAGCAACTAAGGGAGGGAATGGTTTATTTTAAGCCATAATTTGAAGGGAAGTTAAGGCAGCAGGAGCTTATGACAGATGGTCACACTGTATCCACACTCAGGAAGTAAAGCGTGCTGAATGTCTACACCCAATTTACTTCTTTTCTATTCAGTCTAGGACCCCAGTCCACAGAATGGTAACACCCCCTGTTCAGGATAGTTTGTCCCACTTCATTTAACCTATTCTTAGAAAATCCCTCATACACATGACCAGAGGTTCATTTTCATAGTGATACAGTGATTCTAAGTCTTAAGTTGGCAACCAAGATTCTCTCTCTCTCTCTCTCTCTCTCTCTCTCTCTCTCTCTCTCTCTCTCTCTCTCTCTCCCCCTCCCTCCCTTCCTCCCTCCCTCCCTGTGTGTGTGTGAGTGTGTGTGTGTGTGAGTGTGTGTGTGTGTGTGAGTGTGTGTGTGTGTGTGAGTGTGTGTGTGTGTGTGAGTGTGTGTGTGTGTGAGTGTGTGTGTGTAAGTGTGTGTGTGTGTGAGTGTGTGAGTGTGTGTGTGAGTGTGTGTGTGTGAGTGTGTGTGTGTGTGAGTGTGTGTGTGTGTGTGTGAGTGTGTGTGTGCGTGTGTGTGTGTCCACAAGCAGCTGTGGAAGTGTATCTGAAGGCAAAAATAACTAAGAGCTCATCCCTAAGTAGAATGTCTTTATTAACAACCCTCCTCCCCGCCACGGCTTTCAGAATGTTCCAGAACAAGAGGATGGATGTAAGAGCTGGAGCTGGAGGGTGGAAAGGAGTGCAGTGAAATACTGCCACTGCTCTCCGCTCTTATGGCTGCCACTGCTCTCCGCTCTTATGGCTGCCGCCGCTCTCCGCTCTTATGGCAAGGCTATGGCACACATGAACTCACACAGCTGTGGGTCCCTGCACAACATCAGATCAGCTGAAGAGCTGGAAATGAGGGAGATGATCTCCAGGCTCTGCCCCTTAGTACAAAGCTATTTTCAGTAGATAGGTGCTGGGGAAGGGAGACTCATTCTTCTTTGAGGGTGTGACCACCTGTAGGGTTCCAGCATGCCAGTGGGTAGTCACACACACCCATCCATATATGGGCAGCGCCAATTGGCATTCATCAGTTATCAAAAAGAAAAAAAAGATAAGAAATTAAAGAGGGGGCTGGTGGGGGAATGTGGAGCACACTAGAGAGATAAGTGTGAGTGTGTATTATTGTATCTCATTCTACACACATATATGAAATTATCAAATAATAAAATATATATTAACTTTGGAAAAATCACACGCAAAGCTGTCCATTGAAATGCAACTAGAGTGTGGGGAAGAGTGATAAAAATATCCAGCCATACAGTCATAAAATGGTTATTAAACAGCCATAGCGTTGTGTGATTTGTTGCCATTTAATATCTTTGAAGTACGGATGAGATGGAAACTGCTGTCACATGGTGATAGGAGTGAGATTATAGGAGAAGATTATAAGTGTAATGTTAAATCATCATAGAAAATCATGCTTACTTACATTCATGTATGAACAAAACCTGAAGGAAACTCACCAACATTAAAATAGAATTATCTCTCAGTGTAGGAAGCTCCTACCATCTATTTTCTCATTTTTTCCCTGTATCTGTAAAAAAGCACATATTGGTAAGCCCATTTCCTTGAACATGATATTTTTATAATAGAAAAATAACAGATTGTTTCCAAAGGCAAAAACAAAAGGAACCCAGGACCTAGTATAGGAAGTAAGTTGAACTTGGGAATATGACTTAAAAAGCTACTTTTTATTTCCACTCTCAGTCATTTTCTAGTAAAACAAAAACAAAAACAAATGCCACTAAATGAGGTTGCAAGGCCTTACTGAGTTGACATTTCTCACACCAACTTTTCAAAAAATAGCAAGGTTGACCTTGCAAACTCCTCATTGCCTTTGTAGGCCTGTGACTGGCCCCAGAAAAGGCATAATTCTGCCAGGAACACATACTTCTTGTTCTGGAGTAGGTAGAACCTCACAAGAGATGTTTTATATGACTACTAACCTTCTTGGTGATTTAATTGTGCAGTTGCTTTATTCAATTGGGAAGTGCATCCACAAAACAGTTTTAGAACAGATTGCTCTATCTGCTGGGGTCAAAAATGACTAATTACTTAAGTATCCATATCAATAGCTCACTGTGTGACCGGGAAAGTCCGGTTCTCTGAAGCTATGTGCTAGAAAATATGCAAATACAAGCCTCTGGACTCTTTGCAGGAAGTAGAGGCTATCAAAGATTGTTTATGTTTCAATAATATAAAATAATCTTTATAGAGTTTGCTACCTGGTGACTTCAGTTCTACTCAATAGAAAATGACTCTAAGCTCTTGCAATATGTGAACCTTATAATTTAAACTGGCTTACAACAATCCAGTTTAACCAGTGGATGCTTTCCGCCATGGCCTGACCCTATGCAAGTTTCCATTTTAACCCATGTTGTTTTCCTTGACAGTTCTCAAGCCGAGGCTGCCTTGCACCTTCTTACTACGTGCGTTATCATTCACGACACGTCTTCAGTGCTCACAGGTGCCATTGGGAGTAAGCCCAATGACAGAACCAGATAAGCAACTGGAATGTTCCACCATGCCCTCTGGATCTGCCCAAAGTCTATATGTCAGTTCACAGATGGAATGAGTCATTAGCTCATTCAAAAGATGTCAAGATCGCCACTGGAATGAGGCAGGGTGATGACATAGCTATGCAGGGAATGACACTAGTTAAGTCCCCAAGTTCAGAGCCATGACTGAACTACTGAACAGATCAATCATTGCTTCTATCTAGGCTTTCCTCATAAAAGGGGGGCAAAATATAGAGATGGATCACAACAAACGGAGGTCTCCTCTGACAAAAAATTCAGTACAACATCTTCAGAATAGTCCCCGAAACCTTTTGTGACAATTTCCCAACAGGATCCACCCAGTATGATGAGTTAAATGCTCTCTGCAAAGCTTCCACTCCAGCTGACAGCCACTGATGTCCCTTGCTGGAGTCTCAGGAGCGAACCCAGTAAACTCAAGTGCTTCACACAAAACAAGGCTCCCAGGAAGGAAACTGCTTCAGCCACAACTCAGATGTCTCTGATGACTTTTACACAATGGTAAGCAGGACCAATAGGAAAATAAAGATTTAAGGAAAGTTATTTTGTCGTTCTATGAAATTGTGTGTCTCTCTATTAGGGTCACTGGAGACTTCTTCTCCATAAAATAGTGTGTTACGAATTAGCAGAGATTTGTGATCACTTTCCCAACAACAGTAAATCAAGCACTGCTGGGTACAGAAGTTCAGAAAGCATCCTCACAGGTGCCTGCTATCATTTGTTTGCATAGTGTTTTATTTTACATCACTCGTGTCCTGCTTGGGAATTAAAACGTTTTTTACTCTATTTCCCTCTTTCTGTTCTCTTTCTGTATTCCTGACTTTTTTCTTTTCCTGCTTTTTCTTTATTAATTTTACACCCATAGCATATGTTATGTGAAATAGGACACATCTTGCCTTCTCCTTCTGCCCATTTTTTACTTCCTTCCTTCCTAGACCAAATGGTCACACATAAGTAGAATAGCTGTGTGATGGTTTGTATAAGCTGGGCCCAGGGAGTGGCACTATTAGAAGGTGTGGCCTTGTTGGAGTAGGTGTGGCCTTGTTGGAGTAGGTGTGTCACTGTGGGAGTGGGCTACAAGACCCTCATCCTAGCTGCCTGGAAGCCAGTCTTCTCCTAGCAGCCTTCAGATGAAGATGTAGAACTCTCAGCTTCTCCTGCACCATGCCTGCCTGGGTGCTGCCATGTTCCCACCTTGATGATAATGGACTGAACCTCTGAACCTGTAAGCTAGTCCCTGTAAGAGTTGCCTTGGTCATGGTGTCTGTTGGCAACAGTAAAACCCTAACTAAGACAGCAGCTTATACAAATATTAGCTAACTGTTTTCTCATTCACCTCTGAGGAATCCTGACTCTCACTGAAAACATAAATAGAAGACCAAGTACAGAAATGCAAAGAGATGTTTTTAAAATATCTTGGACTTTTTTAAAAAAACTATGCATATTTTAATTAATTCTATGGGAATTTCAAACATGCATGTAATGTCTTTTTATCATATATATCTCTCTTCCAAGATCCACCTCTCACCCACCTTGTTGCAGTAATTTTCACCCTCAATAAACCCTTAACACACACACATGCACACATACACACACACACACTCCAGTTATTATATTTATAACCTTTAACCCTAGATTGGCAGCTCTATCAGCACACAGCCTATTCCCCAGCTATGATACCTTTGCTTCTTGCAATTTCTCCTGGCCATGTGGTTCTGCTCCATCTTTCTTCCTCTTCCTCTCTCCTCCTCCCTCTCTTCTTCTCTTGGGTTTATTGGGGGTGAACATTACTACAACACCACCTCTAAATTCCATGCCCTTTTTGTAAATAACCCACTAAGTCCAATTTGTGTTCTCCATATACTCCTGGGTGTGGGGCCATCCACTGGCATATGGTCTTTCTACCAGGAACCACATCCCTAAAGAAAACTGCCCTCTCTCTATTAGAAGCCACCATGTATCAATAGCTCCTCAGATAGGAGCAGAGGCCCACGGAACCCCTCCCCTGTTTATACTAGAATATCTTCACTGGCTTGATCCCTCTGCAGGCTTTGGACAGCAACTACAGCTGCTCCGTGTCCATGAGTGCAGTCTGCCTGTTGTATCTGGAAGACACTGCTTTACTTTGGTCCTCCTCAGGGGAGGGGATGAGATAACTGTTCCATTAGTGGCTAAGCACCTCACAGATGCTTATTTTATACAGCTTGACCAGTTGTGAGTTTCTGCATTCATCACCTTCCACTGTACATAGAAAACGCTTTCATGAGGTCTGAGAACTGTACTTGTCTATGAGTATAGACCATGAATGGAGAGAACAGTTTAATATATGTCCATTTAGCAAAATGGTAGTCATGGGTTCACCACCAGAACCTGTGAGCTTCCTGACTATGGGTTTTAGGTGATTTACTATGCTAGGCATGTATGCCATCTCACAGAATAGACCTTAAATCCAATCAGAAAGTAGTTGCTAGCCC
This sequence comes from Tokudaia tokunoshimensis, assembly GCA_036184795.1. Taxonomy (NCBI): domain Eukaryota; kingdom Metazoa; phylum Chordata; class Mammalia; order Rodentia; family Muridae; genus Tokudaia; species Tokudaia tokunoshimensis. The sequence goes on along the minus strand of BTHU01000016.1, from coordinate 85,433,915 downwards.
CACAGTATTTGTGTCGTTATTACACTCATGGCATAGCTTACCATATGGGTAATTTTAGGTTAATAGATGGGTAAAACTGTCAATGATCTTTCCCTCCAGCAGTCTGCATAGCACTTTTGAGTCCTATAAAAGCTAGTCAACAATGAGGAAAATAACTGGTCAGTGACAACTTGATTTCTCTATGTCCTGTGACCAAAGGGCATGTCTTCAGCAATAGGGACTTACCATCAATTCCTTGCCAATCAGCAACAATGACAATAGCCTATATTGCTTGGAGGTTGTATCTGGGATAACCTAGCCAACAGCCCAAGAGACATCCCATATCTGACACTGGACTTTTTATTTGGCAATAAAATAAATATATTTTCTTTTTTTTCTCCCCCTCTCTCCTCCTCCTTCCAATACCATCCCTTCCCCTCCCTCGCCCGTCCCCCTTTTCCTTCCTCTCCCCTCCCCCTCCTCCTTTTCTCTTCCTCCTCCCCTTCCCCTCTTTCCCCTCCTCCTTCTCCCTTCCCCTCCTTTTCCCCCTTCTTTCTCTCTCCCCTTCCCTCCCCCTCTTCCCCTTCCCTCCTCCCCTTACCACTCCTCTACTCTCCCCCTTCTCTTTCCCTCCCCTTCCCTCCTCCCCTTACCACTCCTCTACCCTCCCCCTTCTCTTTCCCTCCCCTTCCCTCCCTATCCCCTTACCTCTCCCTTCCCCTCCTCCCTCTTGGCTTCTGGGAGAGGCACTATCCCCTCTGTTGGGTAACCCAAATTAAATTCTTTCACATGAGTTTAGGAGATAATAAGTTTCCACATGGCTTTTTCCAATATCCTTAGTGTTGGCTGTATCTTCTCCCTCCCGCTGGAAAGAGTTCATTAAAGAATGAATATTTGGAGTTAGAGACTGGATGTGGGGCTTCTGGATATTAGCAAGGAGACAACCAAGGAAGGCTGACAGGACTCAAGAGGAGGCACCTGCTGCCAAGCCTGAGGAAGGGGCTCCAACACCCACAAACTGTCCCTGACCTCCATGCGTGAACACTGAAGAGGTGTAAGTTTCAATCTTTTTTTTTTATAAAAAAAAAAAACTAAAGATGCTGATTTTTCAAAAATCTTAATCATGCAAAACTAAGTAAGAAATGGATCCACCCCTTCCTTCCTCTCTTGGAACCAGGCTATAAAATCCTTATATCTGTATCCACAGACACACGGTACTCCCAGCCTTAATGTGAGAAGGTTCTCTTAGTTCCAATGATGATGAAAACAGAGACATTCAGCACTCAAGATGTTAAGAGAAAGTAACAGTTTAGGACTCAGCTCTAAACATGGCTCTTCTTTCACCCCCTCTAAGGCTCTGCAAACATATTATGGAAAAAGAGACAGAGAGGAAACACAATCAATCAATCGATCTAGAAGATGGAGAGAAGGGCAGGAAAATACAGACTTCTTGGCAGAAGAACCAAAAGGAAGACTGAGGGGTATGGGAGATTTGTGCTTGCCTAGTCTTCATTAATTCCCTGTACAAATAAAGGGGAGGGGAGGAGGAGGGAAAGAGAAGGGGAGGGGGGAAGGGCAGGGGAAGGGATGACATTGGGAGGAGAAGAGAAGAGTGAGGGAAAACAAAAGAAATTATGGTTCTAAATTGTGTGTTTCATCAGTTCTATTATTAAAAAAGGCAACTGAGATGACCACCTATCTCTATTGGATGCCCACACTGATGAATACACTGAGAAAATAGAAATTTAAGAATTAACTCTCTGTCCTTATTATGTCCATATTAAAAATAATATGGTGTGTGAATCAGACACATGACACTTTACCAGAAGATAAGACGGATATGTTCACTTCCCCACCCCACCCCCATCATTGTTATCTCAAAACTTGTCATGACATAAGTAAGAACTTTCCTTGAGTAAGAGGAAAATGCACATTCTGGAAATGGGAGGAGTAGAATGTTATTTATTTAATTAATTAGTTGAAAATATTTTTACCTGATATGTATGCAAAACCATCTTGGAAACTCCTAAATGTGTTAAGATACATCTGGGCACCTATACTCATTTCTTTTATGAAGTGGCTTTAAAAATAAAATAAAATAAATCCACACCCCCTCTTCTTGCTTGACATTCCATTTGCAATACTCCTACACTCTGCATGATACCATCCTACGAAAGTTTCCCCAGCACGTGTGCCATTTGGCCAGAGGGTCTAAGGGTGTCAGCACCTCCCTCCTTCACGTCAGCCCTTGCAGCTGCGACTGAAGATCTTGGTCCTGCCTTTCTTGTGACCTAGTTATCATTTCCTGCATACCAAGAAGAGACTTGACTTTTCAGAGTAGAAAGTAGCCTGTCTGCATCTTGTCTCAACAAATGTTTTAGCTCTTGAATGTCTTCCAGTTCCCAAGACTGAGTAACAGCATCCTGGCGTGACTGTACTTGAGCCATCCGATTCTCTCCTCCAAGCCACAGAACTATACTCACACAGGGGTTTGAAGTAAGCGTATCCAAACCACCCGTTCACCAGGGTGTGATCAAAAAGGAGTGTGTGGAGAAGAGGAGAGTGGGAAGACAATGCCTTGGAAACTGACTGCAAAAGACATGTTAGCCTCAGGCAAAAGGCACAGCCAGGAGCAGAAGGCTTTCTTCCTCTTCCTGAGAATCTTCTACATCTCTTGATGGCTTTCCAGTCATCCATTGTGTCTGGAGGCACCTATAGTAAACAAGATTTCCAAGAATACCTATATGCTTGGGAGCCTTGGGAGAGTTAGAGTATCCTTGCCTAATGTTCTGCTTATGGTCATCAGCTGCAATTCAGCTCTTCTAAGAACTGTTTCGAAGCCTCTGGTCTATCTCCCTCTGAGCCCTAGAGTACTCATAACTTGAAGGTCTTTCTCAAGTATCCCTTACCTCATTCCTAGACCAACCAGATCATTGTCTTTCTTGGCTGTTGCATCTTCTTTATCACTTGGGATGTAGTTAGAAGCCTGCTTTTCCAGGCAGTGAGATGAAACAAGATTTGGGTCTTTACTGTGAACACCCACCATGGGGTCTTCATTTCTCGTACCACATAGTCGCCCTCACCATCACATCCTTGTCTATTTAGCACCTCATAGAGGCTGTTGAGGTCTACACCATGATCTAAATACATTGGGTTACTCCCGCTTTACTTCCTATACCGATTAATCACTGATTCTTTTTCATACTTTACCTCCAACTAGGCGTTTTCTCACTGACCTCTGTAGTCTGGTCTCAAGTTTCAGAATTCACTGTATGCATTGAACTTTCTCACCCCAGTCACAGAAGAGTAGGATAGCAATATGACAGAGGAACCTGTCTCCAATATTGTATTTAGTCACCTCGAGGGAAGAAAAAAATGTTGGCATATCATACCAGGTCATCTTTTCTAGGAGGCTATTTTTCTTTTTAAGTAAGTCATCTTTTAAAAAAAAAAGTTTTACTACATTTATTATTTATGTAAGTGAATACCACAACATACACATGTGGGATCAGACTACAACTTCCAGGCACTTGTTCTACCCTTCTACCATGTGGGTCCTGGGCATTGAGCTCAGGTCACCAAGACTGGCAGCAAGCACCTTTGGTTGTCATCTCACCAGCCTCTAATCCACTTTTTAAATGTCCATCAATGATGTAAGCCATTAGAGATTTTCAGTGTATTATTTCTGGGTCACTGTCATCTGGAGACTTTGATGGAACCAACGTTTGAGAGGAATTGTTTGGTTTGTCTTGTGGTGCCTGAGGGTTCAGATCCTGGTAGAGTGGAGATTAGGGTACTACAGATGGGTTCACAGTGTGGGAGCATGTGGTAGGGGTTGTTCAGATTACTGATAATACACGATAGGTCAGAGAGGGCCTCCAGCAACCAGGAGCTAGGAATAATCTTCAAAGGCCTCCCTCTACACACCTACTTCCACCAGCTAGGTGCTATACCTCCTCCATTCCATACCATCCCACACCATCCCAAAGCCCTACAGCATCTCATAACACCACCAGCTAGGGGAAAAGCATTAAATAAATAAATGCATATGTAAGTTTGTGAGAAACATTTCAGATTCGAAAAATTTACAGACTAGGTTAACTACTCATATAAGAAAATGCTAGGACATGGGTTTGAAACACTTTATTTGACTTGACTGTAAGAGGTACTTTACTGAGGGGTGTGACCCAGCATTCAAGTTGCTGCTATTGGCTTTCTCCACAAGCTTCACTCTGTATTTGTCCTTGAACTTAGTTCTCTCCTGGAGCTTCCTCAAGTTTTGCTTCTGGGAACTCTTAAGTCTCAGAGGATATTGCCTCAGGACAGACAAAAATAAGCTGAACAGAGCTCAGATCTAGGGAGGAGGCAGGGCAGGTTGTGAATAGAAGCCAGCCCCTTATGTACTTTAGGAAGACTTTGCTATGTTATTACTATGTCCATGAAATGGGGTTTGGAGAGAGGAACAATGTAAAGGACCAGACTGGAAATGAAAGGCCTTCTGAGCATTATAGACTCATACAAACACCCAGATCCACACCCTTGGTGACCTCAGCCAAAATGGTTTAGGCCAAGGGCAGCCATGGGGTCTCCTATAGTCCCTGGAAACAAGGGTAAATATCCTTACCAAGTAATGTTCAATTTTGACAAAAACTTTTGTCAGGTCTTTTCTATATGCTGTTTTTCTTATTAGTATACATTAATTGTACAGTGTTCTGGGTTTCAATGGAAAATTCCTATAAATCCATGCACAGTACTTGATCTAACCTGCCCAATACACACACACACACACACACACACACACACACACACACACACTCACATGTGCACACACGTACGCGCACACACACACACACACTTCCGTGTTCTCGATCCCCTTTTCCCTCTCCATGTTCTCTTCCTCTTTCCTCCCACTACTCCAGGGGAACGTTCTTTGACTTAAGCAAACTATTTTCCCTTAAGTCAGAACATGTTGCAGGAGCTAGATCTTGAGGAATCACGGTGTGGGGCAGGGGATAATTTCATAGGGAAAATGAAAAAGAGAGAGAGAGAGAGAGAGAGAGAGAGAGAGAGAGAGAGAGAGAGAGAGATTTTACAGAGTAGTAACTGAATTTGAAATATAGAGAAACAGAAAAAGCATGTTGAATAAAGGTCAGCTCAGAGAGGGAAAGGACTCTAGAACACTACTCCTAGCTGGGAGGCTATTGAAAGTCAGTAGTGAGGCACGCAGGAATTCCACCAGACCAGTGGCACAGGATTCTTCTGGTCTTTCTGGGCCGGTGCCCTGAGTAGACCTTGGGCTCAAACTCCACAGCCAGTCCCACAACACCCAGAGGAAGCTCCACTCCCAGGCGCTCTAACACGCCCAAGATCACAGGATCACAGAATCCCAGGAGCTTGGTCACACCAGGATCTCAGAATCAGAGGCAGCTTGACTCCCAGGAGCTCAGACACAGGCAGGATCTCAGAATCACAGGATTCCCAGAATCACAGGATCACAGAGACAGCTTGACTCAGAGGAGTCCTGACACAACCTGGATCACAGGAAGGACAGGCTCCAGTCAGATACAGCGAGGGCAGGTAGCACTAGAGATAACCGGATGGCTGGAGGAAAGTGTAAGAAACAGAAGCAACAGAAACCAAGGTTACTTGACATCATCAGAACCCAAATCTTCCACCATAGCAAGTAAGTCCTGGATACACCATCACACCGGTAAAGCAAGATTTGGATCTAAAATCACTTCTCTTGGTGATGATGATAGAAGACTTGAAGAAGGACATAAATAATTCCCTTAAAGAAATACAGAACACGGATAAACAGCTAGAAACCCTTAAAGAGGAAACACAAAAATCCCTTAAAGAATTACAGGAAAACACAATCAAACAGGTGAAGGGAATGAACAAAACCATCCAGGATCTAAAAATGGAACTAGAAACAATAAAGAAATCATAAAGTGAGACAACCCTGGAGCTAGAAAACCTAAGAAAAAGATCAGGAGTCATAGACACAAGCAGCAGCAACAGAATACAAGAGATAGAAGAGAGAATCTCAGGTGTAGAAGATACCATAGAAAACATTGACTCAACAGTCAAAGAAAATGAAAAAAGCAAAAAGCTCCTAACCCAAAACATCCAGGAAATCAAGAACACAATGAGAAGACCAAACCTAAAGATAATAGGTATAGAAGAGAGTGAAGATTTCCAACTTAAGAGGTCAGTAAATATCTTCAATAAAATTATAGAACAAAAACTTCCCTAACCTAAAGAAAGAGATGCCCACGAACATACAAGAAGCCTACAGAACTCCAAATTAACTGGACCAGAAAAGAAATTCCTCCTGTAACATAATAATCTAAACACCAAATGTACTAAACAAAGAAAGAATATTTAAAGCAGTAAGGGAAAAAGGTTAAGTAACTTATAAAGGCAGACCTATCAGAATTACACCAGACTTCTCACCATAGACCATGAAAGCTAGAAGATCCTGGGCAGATCTCAGACAGACCCTAAGAAACACAAATGCCAGCCCAGGCTACTATACTCAGCAAAACTCTCTATTACCATAGATGGAGAAACCAAGATATTCCAAATAATGTTAAAACCAAATTTACACACTATCTTCCCACAAATCCAGTCCTACCAAGGATAACAGAGGGAAAACATCAACACAAGTAGGGAAACTATACCCTACAAAAAGCAAGAAAGTAATCTTCTTTCAACAAACCCACACAAACATAATTCTACCTCTAACAACAAAAATAACAGGAAGTAACAATCACTTTTCCTTAATATCTCTTAATATGAAAATTAATATTACCAACCTATCCTAATCAATTGAAATTCAAAAATATGAGGAATTAGAAATTTGTTGGCTGTCACCCAGTGGTCTCTGTAATTTGGTAACTGGAGAAATATATCCAATATTGTACAATCCATACACACTTCCTCTCTTGTTTGTGTACCACATAATGGTCTTGAAATCATGCTTCTCCTGTCTCAGCCTCTCTATAAGTAGGATTTTTTATTTGATGTTTTTGTACTATATTATGGTTTTCAGAACAGCTTACATATTTTAAAATTATTTATACAGTCAAAAGAAATGTAGACAATTAATTTGGGAGGTGGCTTGTAAAAGAACAACAAAGAGTGAGACTGAATATTTTGCTTGATATTTATAATTATTGTATCAATCTTGAAGAAGATAACCTTGTAAGTTACTCTTTTTCTGAGATGAGTGCTTTTCAAAATCATTACAACGAATGAACCAAAATCTTACCCTCACCTAATGTCTGTGCCACCCTCCAAGCAGAACCATTGTTCATTGAAACAGTTGATGAATGACTTCATAGCAGACCATCTTAATACACACACCATTTCTTAAATGAATGTAACCTGTTCCCTGTGGGTTGAGAATGATAACAACCACTCAAGTCAAATAGCTTTGACCATAGCAGGAAATCTGTATCCAAATAATTGTGCCTACAGTTCATTCCTTGGCGTAGTAGAACTGTCAACTCTTAGCTACTACAGAGGTAAAATCCTTTGGTGATGTGAGGAACATTGAAGTATAGCCTTATTACAATGAACTCCAATGTCTTATAATTGTTCTTATTTTGGGTTTGTACCACAATAAGATCTAAGATTTTAAGCTCTACTAAAAACAAAACAAACAAACAAAAAAGTTGTCATGGTTATAATGTCTCTTCACCAAAGTAGAACACTAAGACCGAGGGGAAACAAACTAACAGTAAGAATGTCTGAAATGTCATACAGACTTATGTGATCTATATACCTAAAATTATATAAAATACATAAAAGTCTGTGTATCCATAGTTAAAAAAACAACTGCATCCGTATCAACTTTTAACTGCAAATTGATAATGATATGCTATTAACTTATCACTACACTTTGTATGCGTGCCTTTTTAAGAAAAAATGTACTTGTGCATATGGGCAAAAGAAAAAATTTAGAAGACATTTATCAGCCAATATTTTCGAATGAATGACCTTGAAATTAGAATCATGTAGCAGAGATTGACAGACTTATATCCATTTAAAATATATATTATATATGCATGTATTCAATAAGTATATATTATGCATATATATGTATTTATACTTAAAGTATAAATTGTTAAAATGAAAAAAAATAAAGTCAATGGCTCCTGGGCTAAGGACAATCAGTTTTCTTTGGTGACATGGTATGTACATAGTAGGGTGCTTATGTTCTAATGGATACTCCTACATCCATACACACATTGACAGCACTAACCAGATTCACTGGGTTATAATAAATAAATAAACAAATAAATAAATAAATAAGGCAGACATGAATTTGGAAAGAGGACATGGGAGAAAGGTTGTTAAAAAAGAGTTGGGAATTTGAAGTGGGGAACAGAAGGGGGAAATATGAAGGCTTCCTGCGGCCATTTACACAGGGGAGCTGGGCAGCTCCACAGCCTTCTGTGCATGGCCCTGCAGGAGAGAGTGATCTCCCAGCAGCACTTTCACTTCTGAGCTCAGAGGTGAGATCTCCACCTTCTCTCTGGAGGGGAACAGCTGGGAGCACACAGGGCAGAGAGTCAGTGGAGCTGCTGGGACAGAAGTCTTCAGGCTGCCATTTGCAGCAGGGAGCCAGGTGGCTCCACAGCCTCCTGTTCACAGACCCTGCCAGAAGAGAGTTGGTCTCTCAGGAGTAGGGACACAGGCTTATAGGCCCACAGGAGGGACAAGTTCCAGTCAGAGACAGCAAGACCAACTAGCACCAGAGATAACCAGATGGTGAAAGGCAAGCTCAAGAACCCTACCAACAGAAACCAAGGCTACTTGGCAACATCAGAACCCAGTTCTCAAACCAAAGCAAGTCCCGGATCCCCAGCACACTGGAGAAACAAGAGTTGGATTTAAAATCATATCTCACGATGCTGATGGAGAACTTCAAGAAGGACTTAAATAACTCCCTAAAGGAAATACAGGAGAACATGGGTCAACAGGTAAAAGCCCTTAAAGAAGAAACACAAAAATCCCTTAAAGAGTTACAGGAAAACACAAACAATCAAGTAAAGGAACTGAACAAAACCATCCAGGATCTAAAAGTGGAAGTAGAAACAATAAAGAAATCACAAAGTGAGACATCTCTGGAGATAGAAAATCTTGGAAAGAATTCAGGAGTCAGAGATGCAAGCATCAACAAAAGAATACAAGAAATAGAAGAAAGAATCTCAGGTGCTGAAGATACCATAGAAAACATTGACTCAACAGTCAAAGAAAATGAAAAATGCATAAAGCTTGCAACCCAAAACATCCAGGAAATCCAGGACACAATGAGAAGACCAAATCTATGGATTATAGGTATAGAAGAGAGCGAAGATTTCCAACTTAAAGGGCCAGTAAATATCTTCAATAAAATTATAGAACAAAACTTCCCTAACCTAAGAAAGAGATGTTCATGAACATACAAGAAGTCTACAGAACTCCAAACAGACTGGACCAGACCAGAAAGTCCTCCCGGCACATAATAATCAAAACACCAAATGCACTAAACAAAGAAAGAATATTAATAGAAGTAAGGGAAAAAGGTCAAGTAACTTATAAAGGCAGACCTATCAGAATTACACCAGACTTCTCACCAGAGACAATGAAAGCTCTAAGATCCTGGGCAGATCTCATACAGACCCTAAGAAACACAAATGCCAGCCCAGGCTACTATACTCAGCAAAACTCTCAATTACCATAGATAGACAAACCAAGATATTCCAAATAATGATAAAACCAAATTTACACAATATCTTCCCACAAATCCAGTCCTACAAAGGATGACAGATGGAAAACATCAACACAAGTAGGGAAACTATACCCTACAAAAAGCAAGAAAGTAATCTTCTTCCAACAAACCCAAAAGAAGATAACCACACATAAAAATAACATCAAAAATAACAGGAAGCAGCAATCACTATTCCTTAATATCTCTTAACATCAATGAACTCAATTCCCCAATAAAAAGACATAGACTATCAAAAATATTTTTCATGTAAATCTTCAATTTTATCAGAAAATGTTTGCAATTCCTCTTTCAATTAATTTAGTAATGTTTTTATGTCTACCATTTTATCTGCATTATTTTTCATGACAATCTTCAATTTTAACATGTCTTTCTATATATTTGTTCTATTTTATCAGAAATGTTTTCCATGCCAATCTCTGATTTTATCACAAAATGTTTTTAATTCCACCTTCAATTAATTTAGAAAGGTTTTTTATGTCTACCATTTTATCTGTACAATTTTCCATGAAATAGTCAATTTTAACATGTTTTTCTAAATATTTCTTGAATTTTATCAACAATATTTTCCATGTAAATCTTCAATTTAACCTGAAAATGTTTATAATTCCACTTTCAGTCAACTTAGAATTATTTTTATGCCTACCATTTTATCTGTATAATTTTACATGATAATCTTCAATTTTAACACGTTTTTCTATATATTTCTTCAATTTTATCAGAAATATTTTCCATTCAAATCTTCAACTTTATCAGAAAATATTTATAATTCCACTTTCAATCAACTTAGAAATATTTTATGCCTACCATTATATCTATATAAAATTTTCCATGACAATCTTCAATTTTAACATGTTTTTCTACAGTTTTCTACAATTTTATCAGAAATATTTTCCATGTAAATTTTCAATTCTATCATAAAATGTTTCTACTTCCTTTTTCAATTAATTTAGCAATGTTTTTTATGTCTACCACTTTACTCTTTAATTTTCCATTAAAATTGTCAATTTTAATGTGTTTTTCTATATATCTCTTCTATTTTATCAGAAATATTTTCCATGTAAATCTTCAATTTTATCATAAAATGAACATGCTTTTCAAAAATGGGGGAAATATGATCTAAGTACAATATATGCACATATGAAATTATCAAATAATAAACATAATTTAAAAAATAAAATGAATAGTTTTAAGCTTTTCTGACATAATATACTTTGGAAAATACAAAATTTTAACCTGCCTCTACAAGAAATCCACCATTATGATGCACTTTATTTGTAAACATTTAAAATTTTTATATTTTTTTCAGTGCCATGTCAACAAAGGCTAGAGATCACAAACACCTTTGCCTTATGTTGGCTCCAATAGAGCGTTGGGATCCTAGAATATTAAGATCTAAGAAGAGAACTATCTCTCACATGAGTAAGATGAAACCTACTAAGCTCAGATGACCAACGTAGACATGTCACTAATCACTGGGATGTCTGGCATCTCAGAAATCACTAATTTCTCAACTAACTCACCTTGCTATTCTAATATCTGAAGAATCTCTCTCTCTCTCTCTCTCTCTCTCTCTCTCTCTCTCTCTCTCTCTCTCTCTCTCTCAACTCATTTTCCATCAAAAGACATTCTATACATTCTAATATAAATCCACATTTAAGAGAAGGGCGAACAAGGCATAGCAAGATATTAAATGAATAAAGGTTTCTAAAAATAAAAGTAGACAGAGTTTAATACTTTCAGTTCTGTATTAGACACCTCATAGAACCTATTCTCAAGATGTCACCTCTGCTGAAGTTGAACTGGAGTTCTATGTCAAAATAAAATAATAAAATATATAGAGTTCTTTATGTAACATTTCAAAACATATTTGCATAAGTTTTTAGGTACATATATCTGTACCTCTCTTAGAGATGACAAAGCTAAAGAACTGAGGAACTTGTTTAAGGCTCCCCAACTAATAATGACAGATCTTGGTTCTGAATCCACCCAGATCCACCATCCACACAGATCTATGTTGCTGTCTGCTCATCCATATTGGCTATGGGGAGTATGTGAGGGTAATTAGACCTCTGGGCTCTGAGCACCACAGTAAGTGCTTGTTGTAGTTGGCTTTCTGTTGCTGTTTATAAATACCGTAACCATAAGCAACCTGGGCAGGAAAGAGTTTATTTATCTTACACATCTCAATCACTGGCCATCACTGAAGGAAGTCACTGCAGGAACTCAAACAGGAGTAGAAGCAGAACCCTTGGAGGAAAGCCGTTTACCATCTTCAATTTCTTATAGAACCCAGGATGATCTGCCCGGGAGTGGCACTGCCCACAGTGAGCTGGGCCTTTGCACATCTATCATTAATCAAGACTATGCCCCACAGGTGTTCCAACTGGACTATTGGATGGAGGCAGTTCTATAACTGAGGTTTCCTTTTTCCTGGTGACTCTAACTTATGTCAATATGACAAAAACTACCCAACACAGAAGTCAAGCCCAAACCCACACTGCCAATCTGCAAGTGAATTCCGAGTTCGGAAGTGACCTGGGTTCTTCCTACACTTTAGGCTTTGCTAGACTTCTAGCCTGGTGATCTTGCTTTTGCCTGTTGCTGACTGAGTTTTACCAACCTCCCAAGGCATTGCTCGGGATAGCTCAACCTTCTCTGAGGTCTTTGTTCTCGCTTCTCAGTGTTAGCTGCAGAAACTACATACTAAAGAATTAACTGAACATTTTTTAGGTACCTAGGGACTCCTGGAGATAGGCTACAGGAATGTTCTCACCCTGCTGCTGTTGTAGGAAAAACGGTGGGTTTGTGTGTTTACATCTATTTTCCTTGAGAGTTAGTCCATAGTTTTCATTAGAGTCCTTAAGGAAGATAAAACTCAAAATATCTAAAGAAGATCTGAAGAAATCTTTCAAACACTTGAAGTTTTTTTTCATCTTACAAAAAATAAAAGAAAAGAAAGAAATGAAAAAAAAACTAATTTTTGTTCTTTTTAGTAATTTCCTAGCCTACCATGAAAAGGATCTTAACTGTCCAGAATTTCTGGAACATATAAAGTGCCCAGAATTACTCTCCATTGCTTCCTATGGTAGAATTACAGGATTCCTGTTAGTTGGCCTGTGGATTCCCAGCCCTGATATTTCCCTCTTCGCCCCACTTGGGTGAGCACATTTGATTGTGTCCATGTACTTCTCATTCGAAAACCTAAGTGATAACTGTTCCCAGGCTCTTATCACAGGATTTCCTCTCCAGGCCTGACTGAGCAAGTAATTTCCTAATGCCGGGACCAATGCCAATCAGTTCTTTAAAAAAAAAAAAGAAAGAAAGAAAGAAATTAAAAATCCCCCAAAGGAAAACCCAAACATATTGAGAAACGTGAAGAATGTTAGCCCAATTTATTCTCCATCTCTATTTCCCCCATAGATTCCACGATTCAATAAGAAATGAAATGTTGACTTGGGCTGAAGGTGGTGAAATGCTCAAATCTGTCCACAGTCAAGTTTCAATACAGCGAATAACTCTAGCCATCAATAACTCTACATTAATATCAGCGGAAAACTAAGGTGTTAAAATTTCTTCAAGGCAGTCAAGAGAACGTTAATCTCAAACTATTCTTTATCAATGATGCTTAGGCACATATATGCTGTTTTAGTTAGGTGAATCAATATTTTTCTAATTCTATACAATGTGTCTTCTAGCCCTGGAAACAGAAGCATGCAGGCACATTCAGGGGGTCAATTTCTCAGCTCCTAATTCTCAATAATGACAAGTTTGGAGTCATATACAACCAGCATAGAAACCTAAGGTTCTCCACTGGCTCACAGTGTGATGGCTTCCCTCTGTTTCCCAAGCTCAGAAGCATCCTAGACCCTAAGTTGCAGAAGTTCCGCCGGTTCAGGGTTTTATAGCCTCCCAAACCAGGAAATGACCCACCTCAAAGGTCCTATAAACTCTGCCAAACCCACCCCTCACAACTGCACTTCCTCCATGAGAGATGAAGAGCAGAAATGTCATCCTTTCAGAGAGCACCATGCGGTTACAGTCAGAAAGATGTTGCCATGGTTAACACGTCTGCGATGTTGAGGGCTCTCTTTCACTCCATTACTTGGTTCTGGAAGTGAATCAAGCAACAGGAGGCAAGATAAAGTCAAGAGAAAGCTGAAGCCAGGTGGGTAAAGGGCAAGACAGTCCTTCCTATGACACGAACAGAGAATTCCAAGGTGTCACTCAACGTAGGAGTAACTCCAGGTGGACATACATTAGACTCGCCATGTAGTTTGAAAATCAGACATTTCCTTGATGTAAGATAAATTCTTCTGGAAGATAAAGACATCCCATTCTTTATTAACATAGTAGTGAACTCTCACTGTCTGATAGGAGTTCTAGTTTGGATGCTGTTGTTGCTGTTGTTTTAGTTAGTTAGTTAGTTAGTTACTTACTTAGTTAGTGAGTTTTTCTCAGTATCCCATGAACCTAAGACCAACCTAATCAAATGCTGTGCCAACTTCTAGCATGACAAGCAACTCATATAAATTCTTATTCTAGCTTCTTATCATTGAAGCCTCACCCAGTGGCTCATGAGTTATTAATTTCTAGAAGGAAGAAAAAGGAGGAACTTTTTTTTCTAGTCTAGCAAATACGCAATGCTTACATTCCTCTAGTAGCAAACCCCGTCCTACGCGATCTTTAAATATTAACTCATGAAACACAAGCTTCCAGGCTCGGGGACTTTGAGGTGAGCATTCTTCCTGAAAGCCACATTCCCAGCCCTGGGGATTTTGTACCCACACTTTAGTCTCCTGTTTCTCAGAAATATTTGGAAACTGTTTGTCTCAGGATTCTTGTTTAAATTAAATTGTCTAATCCTGTTCTAAATCAGTCTTCATAACTGTGGAGGATTGTGTATTAGACTCATTTTATTGAGCGGTGAAATCCAAGCTTAGATAACAAATAAGTCAAGATGAAAACCTAAGTCTTCCTGGCTCTAGAACTCATGCTCATTCAGCGATAGAACTGAGCATAGAAGGAGGATGAGCACATTGGTGCTGCTGTGCTGCAATTACCACAGTGCTGCAAACCCTCCAGGCTCAAGACATCCAGAAATGCGTGCTGATCTACCTCACATAGGGCCACATTGAGACCAGTAAATTTGGGAGTTGTATTGACAGTGAATTATCCAGGCAAAGAAACATAGTACTTAGACATTTGAAATGAAATAAAGTGGTATCCAATAATATATGGTATTATACATATATGTAATATACGCTGTGAGTATACAGTGAAGGGGGAATCTCGAGAAGACAGTCAAGATGCTCACTCATGGTGAGGCTGGAGTTCCTGGATTAACATGTTAAGAGTAAAACGATTGGGGCTGGAGAGGTGGCTCAGTGGTTAAGAGCACTGACTGCTTTTCTAGAGGTCGTGAGTTCAATTCCCAGCAACCACATGATGGCTTACAATCATCTGTAATGGGATCTGATGCTCTCTTCTGCTGTGTCTGAAGAGAGTGACAGTGTGCTCATATACATAAAATGAATAAATAAATCTTTTTTTAAAAAAAAAGAGTAGAATGTATTTAAGTAGAATTAGGGAAGGTGCTAGAGATGACCAAAACCCCAACAATGAGAATTAGGAGCCGAGAAATTACAACTGGAACATATAGTCAAGTTGGGCAAGGCAGGAGAGTTCCAGAAATTTCTCCACTAGCTATGGCCCATTACCACTCAAGACAAGGAAAGTCAATATGGATGGTCTTGGTTAATTCAATTTCACCAGATACTTTGGCAGTGTGTTTTCAGAGGCGTTTGTATATGCTAGCTCCCAAAGTGGAATATGATGCATTTCTTGTGTGCATTTACCTATAGAACTACCCTTCTGTTCCTGAATAGACAACTATTGTCTTCTAAAACATGAAGAAATAAGAAACAGTGGGACAGTGTTTCTCACATCCTCTCTCTGCCTCCACAATTGAAAAATCACTTCTTTTTTTTTATTAGATATAGTCTTTATTTATATTTCAAATGTTGCACCCTTTCCTGGTCCCCCCCCCCAAAATCCCATAAGCCATCTCCCCTCCCTCTGTTCCCCAATCAACCCTCTTCCGCTTCCCTGTCCTGGTATTCTTCTACACTGCAGCATCCAGCCTTTCCAGGACCAAGGACTTCTCCTTCTTTTGATGTCCAACAAGGCCATCCTCTGCTGCCTATGCATCTGGAGCCATGGGTAACTCCATGTGTACTCTTTGGTTGATGGTTTTGTCCCTGGGAGCTCTGGGAGTACTGGGTGGCTCACATTGTTGTATCGCTTCTTAACAGAGCTAGGTTGTGACTTCCCAAGGGATCTGGGGATCCAAGCCATGCACAGATCCTACCACATAACTGGGATCCCATAAGACTGCAGCACAAACAAGGTGAAAAATGCATAAAAATATGGCTCTGCCTTGCATAACTTCACATTCTATGACCATGAAGTCTTTCCAAAGGGGTGGCAAGACCTTCTCTTCCACTGCTCTCCAAACACAGGCAGCATCTCCGTAACAGTTCTGCTGGCTTCTTCCTCCACTTTTCCATAGTCAGTCATTAAAAATAAAATGTGGCCTTTTTGTTATTTTGTCTTTTTTTTTTCCAGAGCTGAGGACCGAACCCAGGGCCTTGCACTTGCTAGGCAAGCGCTCTACCACTGAGCTAAATCCCCAACCCCCAGGGAGGTAACCCAATCACAAAAGAACACACATGGTATGCAGTCACTGATAAGGGGATATTAACCCAGAATCTTGGAATACCCTAGACACATTTCGCATATCAATAGATCTCTAAGAAGATGGAAGGAGAGACCCCTGGTCCTGGAAAGACTGGATGTAGGGGAACGCCAGGACAGAGAAACAAGAGGGGGTTGAATGGGGAAAAGAGGGAGGGAAGGGGGCTTATGGAACTTTCGGGGAGAGAGGAAACGGGAAAGGGGAAATGATTTGGAATGTAAATAAAAAAAACTTAGAAAATAAAATTAAAAAAAAATAAATAAAATGTGGCTGAGTTACACTGTAGAAAAACAGATCAGCAAAATCCAAAAGTACTCCTGTGTGCGTCAACATATCCTCAAAACCTTAAGCTAAGCAGGAAAGCCAGGCACAGCAGGGAACGCATTAGAGTTGTGTGTTTAATGTAAAATGTCCTCATCAGACAAGTCACAGATAGTCATCAGAGCTATGATTGTAAGAACTGGAGGCAGAAGCAAAACGGTACGCTTCAAGGAACATGGGAATTTGATCTTCATGAAGCTGTTTACTCAAACTGTCTCCTGGGCTGGCAAGACGGCTCAGTAGATGAAGGCCCTTGCTGCCAGGCATGAGAATCTGAGTTT
Source organism: Tokudaia tokunoshimensis (assembly GCA_036184795.1). Lineage (NCBI taxonomy): Eukaryota > Metazoa > Chordata > Mammalia > Rodentia > Muridae > Tokudaia > Tokudaia tokunoshimensis. The sequence continues at coordinate 85,416,799 of BTHU01000016.1, read as the reverse complement.
GATTCCCTGGGTCCCACATGGTAAAGAGAGAAGCAACTCCTACAGGCTGTTCTCTGTCCTCCACATATGTATCCTGGCACACACTTGTTCCACATGGAAATATGCATGTGCATACGTGATAAGTAAATGAAATGTAATTTTAAACATTCAGAACCTACTAGGAAGCGCCTACGTGTGGCTTGACTGGGACAGGAGGGCATTAGCCCTCCATTGCTCAGGTAAGGAGAGTCTCTTTTCCTGATATTCCTCTTCTCTTTTTCTCCTGGTGGCCCATATCCTTTTCTGTCATGTCATTACCCTCCTCCTGCCACGCACACAGAACTCCAGTCAGTTCTAAGAAGGAAATGGCTTACTCAAAACATAATTTTTGAATCTCCCCAAAAGTCCTCCCTCTCAGGAAATGGTCATTGATGGTATTCACACTCCTTTACCAGAGTATTCAGAGACTGAAGACACTGACTAGTCCTGTAATGCCAAGGATAGACACAGAGAATTGTAAGTCAGTGAGGAGGACAGACAAGAGGACAATGTCCTTTTTGCACACATACTCCAAGACTTGAATGCTTTTTAAATTTAAAAAAAAAATGGAAAGTGCTAGATTCATTTCTTTTCCACAATCTTTGTCTCTTTTGTTACCTAGATTTGTAGCCTAAGGACATTTTAAATATGAGAAAAACAAACCTATGAAAAGTGACTTACTCCATTTAAGTTCAGTGATATTTCCCTTGATCCATAGTTCTTAACCTCCCTAATGCTATGACCCTTGAATACAGTACTGTCTTGCCACCATGGAAGTATTTCTTTAGTACTTCATAATTTTATTTTGCTACTGTTGTAGCACTAGGGAAATGTTAGTGATCCCTGAAAAAGCACACAGGAACTGATCTGATGTAACTCACAGCAGGGTCTTTATTCAAGCTAGCTCAGCCCTCCCCCTACCCCCACCCCTAATGCACCACCATCATGCAGGATGGTTTTGGTGATTGGGGAGCCCTGAATGTCTATTGGGGCAAGACTTTATAGTAAGCAGCAAGTGTGGGGGGGGCGATGAGTGTGCAAGCATCTCATTGGAAAGCTACTGTGGCCTTTAACATAATTGGCTGGTGCTGGGAGTCATATCATAAACTTAATTTCTGCTCCCCTCTGCACTGGTGGTCATTAGGCAGGAGGTGGACTTGTAACCTGGAGTGCAGGTTTGTTGAGGGAATAATCTGGAGACACTGGTCTTGTTGAGGGTGTAACCTGGAGATGCTGGTCTTGTTGGAGATTAGCCTAGAGATCGGAGCTAGGCTCAGATTTTGTTGGGGGGAGGGGGCAATTTGGAAACTAATGCTAGGTACCAGCCTGTTAGTTTACCTGAGTTCAAACTTAGGTCAGGTTCTCTAAAATGGAGTCTGAACTTAAAAGATTTGGCATCTTACTGTTAAAAATCGTGATGTAAATATCTGATATGCAGGATATCTCATATATGAACATAAAGGGTTGAGACCTATGGGTTGAGAACTGCTGCTGTCTTAGATGCTTTCGAGGTGGACAAGCACAGCCACTGCTGTTTCTGACCTTGAAACAGAAGCCAGACGCAATGAAGAACTTTAGTTCCCTAGGAAAGCAGACGACCACCACTCCAGGACATCTAATCCTATGATTGACGCTTACCGCTGATTTTACTTTAGAAACGACATAAAATGTTAGAATATGGGAAAGGCATAAAATTATTCAGCACTTAAAAAATTACATTCCCAATCAGAAGAAGAGAGAACACCAAAGAAAAAGCTGGGGATAATGGCTACCCGTTCTTGGAAAGTAACTACTTAAGCATAATGATAATGATATTCACATCATTGGATCCAGAGAAATGCTATGCTTCCAAAGAGGCAATTATCTTACAGCTCAAGCTTCTCTGCCCCCATTAGCTACCCACCCCTATCTGTTTAGTCCTAGAAGATAATTAATTCTACAGAGAATACACATGTCATCAGTGCCAGAAATACATTCAAAGAGTCAACTGATTTCGTAACCAAAACATTGTAAGCGGGGGGGGGGGGGGAGTTGCCAGGAGCAAGGGCAGGTGGAGGAGGGAGAGCTTAGGGGTTTTGTATTTTATAAACAACTGAAAATGTGGCTGTGGTGAGAGAGTTGGGGGGAGATGGATGGACAAACTAGAAGCTCCCATGACAGGTGTCCCAGACACTATCAAACACTTAGGAAGAAAGACAGCAGACATAACCGGTCCCCACCTACCACATTGTTGGTATTAGATCCTAGGAAGTAGATCTTTGTCCCAGATAGACACACAGCATAGGGAAGTGAATGCGTGTTTGACACGATTTGAAGAGGCAACTGAATTCATTCACACCTCACAACCTGGTGATGCGGGCCAAGGAACAAATGAATATGACTCCTTCGTTCCCAAACGCATTTGCCTCCCCTCTCTCTCTCAGCCCCCTTCATCTTCTGTTCTTAAGTCTTTCCACGTGTTGAGTGCCATTATTGTTTCTTGGAAGATCTCAAAAGGGACGGTACCTAAAGGAAGGTTCAGTAATGACCCTCAAACTTATATAGACAACTTATAGCTTACAGTTCATGGAACAGAAGAAAGGGGGCCTGGATCTAGTGAAGACTTTCAGTATGTAATGAGCAAGAAAAGCAAATGTCTAGCCTCACATAAATTGGTTAGGTAAAGTTTGACTCAAATATCCTGTTTTTCAGGTCCATGCAAAAGAAATTCAAACTTAACCACTTCAAAAAATCCACTTGCGCCTGAACTTAGTGCCGCACCACATTTTCCAGAATGTCTGTTCTCCCACTTGGAGGGAAATGCCCTCCGAAATCCAACCACCACCTTGCTTGGTAGAACCTGGGATTCATCTTCTCCAAAGGCATTCAGCTGGGCAAAACAACTAAAGAACAACAACACAGAGACGGGTAGATCCAGGAGCAGTCAAACAAGGGAAAGAAAATTCTAGAAATGAAGACACTCTGAGGAAAATACCCATAGCATAAAGCTGGGTGGAATGATCGGATAGCATCCGAGCTGTGTTTCCCATAAGGACAAGCAAGCAGAATCATACTAATACGATGAGATAAATGAGACAATAAAAAAACATTATGTGAAAGTGAGCTTTGCTTAATAAACAAATGCCTCATTTGCTAACAGGTTGATCACCTCAAGAATTTTCAATGGAACCTTTGCCTTGAGACGATAACAGTTCCCACTGCTCACTCTTGGCTCTTAGGGTAGTAATGCCAGTCACGTAGTTTGCAAATAGGCTCTGATCTTGTAAGATTTTCCCCTGACTAAACACGAACCTCTGAGTCATCAGAAGGACCTATGTTAAAGGGAAAGGCGCTACAGGCTGACACAGGATGGCTACTAAAGATGCCTAGGCCCTAACCCCTGAGACCCACCGATGCTGCCTTACCCGACAGAAGCAACTTTGAAGATCTGATTAAGGGTTATCTTGGTTTGTCAGGATGGACTCTAAAAGTTCATCTCGTGTCCTTCTGAGGTGGAGGCAGCTGCAGAGCTCACTGCAGAGGAGATAAGGGAAACCAAGGCTGGGAGGTTCTTTCTATCAGTTGAGGATTCACAAGGCCTCCAAGTGCTAGAAGAAGCAGGGGAACTGGAACGGATTCTGCCTGCAGGAGGGGCCAGCCCTACTGTGACAGGACTTCTGCCCCATGAGACCAGCGCAGAACTGATGGAGACTCAAGAGAGCAAACACGGCTCATTTTAAGCTACCAACTTGTGATTATTCACACAGTATCAAGAGGAGATTAACAGGTGATTGATTTTTATCACATAGAAGCTATCAAAGTAGTTATGGTGCTGGAGGTGGAATAGAGGAAAGCCCCTGGCCTCTAGTTTGACCCCTGAGGCCTGACTCTCAATCTGTTCCCACAATGCCTTCCTCATACTGCCTCACTAGAGACCCTAAGCATGCTTCCTGGGCCTAAAGAATTTCAAAATGAATGAATAAAGTTAGAATGTAATGTTAATGTTATTGATAATAAGTCATCTTGGAAATTTTCCAATAATTTCCTGTACTCTTTCACTTATAATTTTAAGTGCTTTCTTTCTAGTCAAGTAAAAATCGGATATGCTCATAGTATCATTGTAAAATGGCTAAATCAAACTATCGAGATATATACATTTCCTTAATGGTTACCTTTTATTTTATTATTTTTATCATAGAAACACAAAACCTAATTTCAGCAGTTTTCAAGTATACAATACATAAGGTTTTGTTTTGGCCTAGATTGAAAAGGTTTTTTTTTTGGAGGGGGATGATTATTTTTTATTTTTAAACATGGTCTTATCATGTGAATATGTAGTATAGGGTGACTCAGTAACATAAGACCCCTGCCTCAGCTTCCCAGGTCTAAGACTACAGGTATGCATAATCACACCAACTGTAGTCACCAAGATATCCAACAGATCTCTTGAATGTATCCCTCTCATTAGCGGAAGCTTCATGTCCTCTTACCAACATGCGCTTTTAAATCACAAACAACTTGAAAACATCTACAGTTAAGCAGTATAGATTCTCCCATGAACTGCCACAGGAATGGAAGACTATGGCCCTATGGTTGTATCCAAAAACTCATCTATTGAGACCTACTTACCAACGAGCTATAATTAAGGGATGGACCTTTTGAGGGTGACAGGTCACAGGGCTCTACCCTCATAAGTATAATTAGCGTGCCTATATCAGAGACCATGGAGAGAGAGCTAGTCCTTCCTGACATATGAGGACTTAATCAGAGTCATCGTCTGCATGAAATGAAACTCACAAGCACTAGATGTGCCAATATCTTGATCTTAGACTATGCAGCCTTAATACTGTGAGAAATAAACATCTCTTGCTTATAAGCTAGCTGGTGCGTATTTTGTTATGTCTGTGCAAATGGACTCAAGCAAGTAGTGTTCCAGGGTTACACTATTCTGCATCTTATGCTTCTAGAATCTTCTTTGGAAAGCCTAAGGTCAGAGAGATTATCCCGGGATGAGACTATACATTTCAGTCACCCAAAGATGTAGAACTTGCAAGCATGCCCAAGTTTTTGACATTGCCATTAACAAAGTTTACTCTTAAAGAAACACACAAACTAGTTACAAAAAAAATTACAAAAAAAACCCCAAATCTCATAATGTTTTAAATATTATGCAGGATTTAATATTAGATCATAGTCATAGTTATCCTTGGCCAACTACAGGTCAGACATGTCAGGAGGTTTGTGCCTGACCAGATTCCTACTTCTGATCCTTGCCTTGCGACCCTGGCTTCAGAGCTGGGCATCCATCCGCAGCAGCCTGGGAAAGCAGGATCAATGCCTAAAGGTCCAAGAGCATCGCTCAGCTTCCAGGTCTCTTGTCACACTTCCCCGTCGTTAAGCAGTAACGTTTCAAAAGGCCAAGGGCACGTAAGGAAACAGCAAACTGAAGAGACCTCACTCCATCCTCACCATTTCTTCTTCATTGGGTAAGAAAGTGCTTACAAAGTTCCTCCTCTCTAACTAAGAAGAGATAAATAGCGTCATGTAGTTGGAGGAGCAGGGGAAGCGGAGGGAAATGCTGGTATTTCTTGACAGAGAGGAGTGACACTTCATCACAGGCCAGACAGAGTCTGTGTTTTGTTCCACTTGCTTTTCTTGCTTTTGCAAAACTATCTCAAAAGCTCCCAAACCACCTCCAGTTTCAACACATGCTGTCATGTTTCAAATCCAGCGGAGAAACTGATTCAAGAAGCATTGTAAAAACCACAACACTTACTTCAACGAAACGTGAGGTCAAACTGCTTTGCCCACGCTGTCTGACTTTGTAACGCATTTCATAAATATTCTTAGCACCCAGAAAAAACATAGTATCAGTCTTTAGAGAATACCAATTTCTTAGGGTTTCAGCCATCTCAACTGGGCACTGTGGTTTTTCCAAGTAAAGCTCGTGTTGATGCTGAAAGTGCTTTTTCACCAACCATTGTTTGTGCTCCAAAGCAAAAAGGAATGTACTAGAAGATAAGCAAGCTTCTGTTGCTAGGGTCTATAATAGCTGACAATTTTATCTGTCTAGCAGCCTCTCTTATATATACTTTTTTCTTAAGTCATGGGACAACTAGGAATTTATGTTTGATAGTCATTTGGTACTACCAACTAGCAGAGACTGGTTGACTATCCCCCAAAGTGCGTGGTGAGATGTAAGGATGCAGAGAGGTTTCCCAGACTGGGCTAAAGGCTGTGGACAAAAGCTGTTTTGCAGAATGAGGAGTCTCCAAACCTCTTATAGGTCACACTCCCTGTCACCTGCTTTCCAGTAAATAATGTGCCCTTGTGTTCATTTTCCTGGCAACCACAAGGGGAATTATGTAAAATTCAAATTTCTCTACATGATCAAACCTCTTCAATGATTTCCCATGAGCTCAGCATACAGTCCAGGCCCCTTACCAGCCCCTACGAGGTTGCCCACATGGCCCATTACCTCATCTCTACATGTGGTTCAAAATCTGTAATCTTAGTGCCTTGGCACAAGCTGCTCCCTCTGCTCATCTTCTAGAACAATCACCTTAATATCTATTTCGATTCAGCCTCTTCCAGAGAGTCACTGACTCTCTCATTAATTCACCTTGATGGATCGCCTCCATTACTGTACTTATCACTGCTGACCACTAGGTGGCAGCATGGGGCTCTTTTTTTCAGCGCTCTATTCAGAAGGGCTCTGGGAACAACTAGTTAAAGGAACCCCTCATTAACTCCCCTCTTGCCTCTGTGTGCCTTGTTTGCCTTCTCTGTAAAGTATTGATAATAAAAATCCGTTCCACGAGATTTGTGTGTGGCTTCTATGAGGCAATATAAACGAGCTCCGAAATCGCCACAATGAAAGCTCAGATTGAGGAACGTGTCAGTTATTTAAGTCTGTGTTTAATGTCAAGTCTCCTCTAGCCGATTGTGATTAACCTTTCATGTTTAAATATGAATAGCAAAACATCCATTGCACTTCACGGGAGTCTCTTAGTACCACCTCTATGGTTGCATAGTTATCAGAATATCTGAGCAGTTTCCTAGCTATTTATAACACTCCCTTTGTCAACTGTCTACTTAAAGCCTGTTGTCTTCTTATTTATCTTCCTCTGGTGAAGGTTTCAGCTCAGTCCCTACTTCAAAGCCCTGTTGACCGTGGTGTTTAAAGAATGAATGAACACTCTTGCCTAGTTTACCAAAGTCCTTGAAGGTCATTGGGGTCATAATTTTGGGACATCCTCACTGTGGATCCAGCTCAAATGCCACCTCCTCACCTCCTCTTACCAAGGCCAAGCTCAGATATGGCGACCGGTTAGAAGGCACTTCTCCCCTTCTCTGACAGGCAAAGTCCTACCTTCTCTTCAACGTTCTTGTCGTGAATGACTCTTTGGTATTTCCCTCTCCATCATAAGCCCCCAACACCCTCAAACCACCTCTTCTCCCTATGTTCATTATTGTACAACATATGAAAATATTTAACAACAATGTATCTTATTCTTGGCAAAATAAGTCATTTGTTGTCTCTTAGTTGTTGGTGCTGACATCTGACTTTATGAAAGGAATTTCATTCAACTACTACTTCTATTTGGTAATTTTTTTCAAAAAAAAAGATAACCTTTGGTTTTGTGAAAATTAGCCTTTTCCCACTCCGTTCAAACAACTATTTTAGGAACCGGGAATAGAAAGAAATGGGAGTCTAAAAGCCCAGGGTGTTGAACAATGAAAGAATCCCCATACTCATAAGGTACAGGCAAGAGTCCAAGACTAGCTTGGGCTGTATAGCAAGACCTATCACAAAACACAAAACTATAGTCCCTAAGGTCTTTCTTTCATCCTCCCAGGTTCAGTTTTTGAGGTCAGGAAAGACAGTGTGTTCAGGATGGAACAGCTACAGATTATAAAGCAATTCCTATGCCAATTTACGGGAACACCTTTTTATCATAAAGCAGGACCTACCTGACTTACCTACTCAGAATGCAATGTATTAATTTACTAACAAACATGCATAGTAATTCACTTGTATCTATACAAGAACTTGCTGAAGCCATACATAAATCCAAGGTATTGGTTGACCACATTGCCAACAACTGCAAATACATTCTATTTTTACAATATAGAATTATTGTAAGCACAGTGTGATGGCTACAAGAATGTGTATATCTTTTGCAACATGGTTTGTCTCCATAACAAGCCAATGTTGTCTTTAAAAAAAAAGGTATAAATCCACCAGAGTGTCTTATAGCTGGTGTGAGAAGCTAATGATAAGAACCAAACAGATGTATGCTGAAGGCCAGCTCCATACCCTGGTCTCTCCAGAGTCTCTTCCCAGCAAGACAGGACCAGTTTCTTCCCCTTTCCCATACTCAAATGTCCAGCGAACTCATCCTGGGCTCTCTCTGTTGTGCCTAACTTCTTTCCCTACTCTTCCCATAAATAGGGTTTGCTTTGCTTGACATTTTTATTAGTTTCCCATGCAGAGATCTGGCAGGCAATCTCGAAAGCTATCGAGCAAAAGGGAAGGAATGCTTATCTATACACTTTATGTATATAATGTATGACACATCTTGTAAAGCACCGAACCCACTCACACAGTTTTGCACAGAATTCTACTTCTGCACTGGGATCAACAAGATGCAGGAGATTAAATGGAAGAAAAGAAAAAAGTAAGGAGACTTCCATATTACACAGATGCAACTTGCTCACATTCAACAAAATGCCTTCAACTCTCTTAAGACAAAGTAGAGTAGCTACAAACTTAACATCTTAAGGAGTCCTTCTGTTCACTACAAAAATAGCAACTGAGAAAATGGCCACAAAACCATGTTATATCCAGTTACTAAACTCATTTCTTCTTCAATATAATGCCCTTTGTTCTGTTTTTGCTACATGTCAAGGGTCAGCACAAAAAAAGCTGGGTAATTACCTAGTGCAATGTCAACCGCTGTTTTTCAGGATTATTGCCTAAAGAACGAGTACTCTTCAGAGTTCTCTCTGAACCAGCTCGTACTGAGCGTCATAGAAAATACCCCAGCGCTAACTAGTCTCCATGGCACTAACTAGTCTCCACAGCACTAACTAGTCTCTACCACGGCACTAACTAGTCTCCACAGCTGACATTCCTTCAGAGCAAAACAGTTTCCAGCTAAGACAAAAACAGTAAGTGTAAATCTACCAGGGAAGTTACCCTAAATGTATTCACAGCTTTTAATAAGTGACTTCTGCTATCTATCACAGAGTTTCTAAAAGCAACATTTTGTTTTTTCATAGTACGGAGGATTCAACCCAGAACCCCCTGCATGCTATCCTACCTCTGAGCTACACTGCCAAGAAGTGAGTTTTCACAAAGAAAGAAAACATTCGAGTCGCAGTGAAATCTCAGTGAACTTCCGGGAAACCAACACCGGGAACAACCCAAAGAACGTGGGGCAGCAAGAGCAGGGGCGCAGGACCTTTATCCTGCTCATGAGTTGCTTTGGCTTACCACTTGAGACATCGCTCCTGGACTCTAGACAACCGGCCCTCGGGGAACCGTGTCATGAAGGTGCACAGTCCTTTCACTCACAAGTGTGAAGACAGGAGCATTCCTTCCAGCCTAGAGCTATCTGTGGGGTTTAGTCATTGTCTTCACCCTTAGAGTTCAAGTTCTGAAAATCACACAGGTCAAGCAATGCTGTGGCAGTGGGGCTCTTAGCCAGGGAAAGTCCAAAGAAAACTGTCATTTACATGCTAATAGCGTAGCTGTAAAATGTGCAGTTTTATGAAATATATGTATATTTTTTAATTGAGTTGTCTTTTTAAAATAAAAATTAATTCTGGGGTAGTAGTGTATGCCTTTCATCCCAGCACCAGGAGGCAAATGTAGGCAGGATTCTATGTGAATTCAAAGTCAGCCTGGTCTACATAGCAGGTCTCTGTTCAGCCAAGTCTAAAGAATGAGACCCTGGATAAACCAGTGGGGGAAGGAGTTTTATGTACAAGCCTGGAGTCCCACATCAAATCCCTGAGAGAGAGTGCCAACTCCACAAAGTTGACCTCTGAGCTCCACACATATGCTGTCACACACACACATACACACACACACACACACACACACACACACACCACTAAATTGTAATAGAGTCACCAGAAATTTTTCTGTCTGTTATAAGAAGAAAAGAACATTTTTTTTAAGATTTATTTATTATTATGTCTAAGTACACTGCAGCTGTCTTCAGACACACCAGAAGAGGGCACCAGATCTTGTTATGGATGGTTGTGAGCCACCATGTGGTTGCTGGGATTTGAACTCAGGACCTTTGGAAGAGCAGTCAGTGCTCTTAACCACTGAGCCATCTCTCCAGCCCCGGGGATGGGGGGGGGAACATTTTTAAATGTTGTATTTTTCACTTTAGGATGGATCTGCCCCTTTATTCCACACACATATAAACAAGATGTTCTGTCAAGGACGAATATAAGAACAAAGGAACAACAAGAAAGGGTAGTGTAGTAAGGAGTGGGTTTTACACCGGAAAAAAATATTCTATGGTGTCCTAAAGGGGATTAATTTTCTGTTCGTGCAACTGAATTCGCCCGCATACCAAGTATAATGTTACTGTCAGCAATGGACCAATATCACGATGGTGGTCTCACATGTTTATTTTGTCTAGTGGCTTCATAGCCATCTTTGCTTGTGCAAGAACACTCAACAGTGTCTTCACAATCACCTAAAGGCATATTTTCCAGACCCTGCCCCCAAGATCATCAGTACATATTTGTACAAATAAATGTGTGAAGTTCTGACCTGAATGTCGGACACAGTCCACGATCTGGGATGGCAAAGAGATGCTCAAACCTCTGATAAGATCTCAAAACAAAAAGCTGAGGTGTGTCTCTGGGAGAGTCAGCCAGTCCATCCTTCGACTTGATTTAGATAGAAAATGCCTTTGTTCATTACGGGACCGCAAGGAGGGACAAGGAAGGAAACTAACTCTTAAATATGCTATAAACATTATTATACTGAAGAAGGATTGATATAGATCATTTAAAACACAATATTTCTGAATTGCCACCAAGTGTGGACAAGAGCTATCTCTAAGGATCATAGAAGGCTGCCATTTCACTGGGGTACAGACAAAGTATCCCAACTTTACCTGCAACCTTACCTATCTCTTTTTATTATTATGCATAATCTTTTATTTTGAGGATCTGTAAATCCATTTTAAACCATGCCTCAAAATATTATGGGCAGATGCTTGGGTGAAATAATGGCAGAGGGTCAGGGCATTTGACAAAGCAGCTATGGGGCCTTTTCTGACAGGAAGTAAACTGTTCCAGGTAAGTGAAACCAAAGAAGCTGAATTCTGGAAAGTTCAAGCCAAGACGTGGCACTTTTTCTTTTTTTTTTCTTATTTGGCGGAAATGTAGGCAGTTTTAGCTTAGTATTTGTCTGCTTGCTTCTGGAGATTATGCCCTGCTTCACAAAGGATTTGAGATCACTCAGAACACATGCAGGAAGGGAAGGGTTGAAGGGTTGGAACACAGGAAACACACAGCTATGAAAATCAGCGGAGAAAGAAATGCACAAAAGTGGTCATTGCGTACTCCTACTTGGTGCTAGAGTGTATAAAACCTCGATTCTAAGTGTCTTCTCAGAAATCAAGACAAACAAGCCATCGTCACAGTGCCTCCAAGTTCCAGGCATGCTCAGCTTGCTCAGACGGCCTAGCAAGAAGACAGGCTAAGCCATGACCCTTTCTCCATGCATAAGACTAACAGCTTTCATTTGTTTTTTAAAGATATATTTATTTTATGCATATGAGTGCTTTGGTACATGTATGTAGGTGCATCATGTGTATGCCCAGTACCCATAGAGGCCAGAAGAGACATCAGATTCCTTGTCATGACTGACATGGATGACTGTGGGCTACCATGTGGGTATTGGAAGCTGAACCTGGATCCTCCTGCTCTTAACCACTGAGCCATCTCTTCTGATAAATGATTTCTTATTGGGACACCAAAAACAATCATAAGGTTACTGTGGCCTCATTTTTAAAATTAATTTTAAAATAATATATCCAAATCAGTATAAAATAACAGAGAGCAAGGTCTTCTGTGTTATTAAAATTTATATAAATATTATGCTTCCAAATCTTATTTTCTTTTCTCATTAGTCCTGAGACCTCTATCCATTTATCCAATTAAGTTGGATCTCATTTAACTATTTAACTATTTAACTGCTGCATAGTACCTTATCATATGAAAATACTAGCATTTATTTCTTTTGGAAATTGTTCATCCAGAAGGCACCACTGCTAATGATATCGGCAGCTATGCTGGCTAGGTTTTATGTCAACTTGACACAAGCTATGATCATCTAGGAAGAAGGAATTGTAATAAGGAAAATGCCCCCATAGGATTGACCTGGGGACAAAGCTGTGTGGCGGTTTCCTGATTGACGGTTGATGTGGTAGCACATCCTCCCTCCCACCCACCCATCCCCCCACTGTGAGTGTGTCTCATGCCTGGACAGGTGGTCCTGGGTGGTATAAGAACAGTGAGAACAAGCCACGTAAGCAGCACTCCTCCATGGCTCCTCCTTCAGTATCTGCCTCTAGGTTCCTGCCTTGAGTCTCTGCCCTGACTTCCTTCTAGGATGGACTGTGATGTGGAAGTGGAAGTTGAAACACACCCTTTCCTCTGAGGGTTGCCTTTGGTCATGGTGTTTTATCACAGCACTGTGAACCTTAAGACAGCAGACAATTTCTTTGTATCATTTTTCATGCAGGAATCAGAAAGGCTCTCAGAAACATAAAATTAAAATTTTAATTGCTGGCTCGATTTTATGCACAGTTGAAAAAGATGTTGCCTAACTGTCTAATTTCCAAGTGGTTGTATACTCTCCAGAGACCCCCTCTCACATGCACAGAGAGAGAGAGAGAGAGAGAGAGAGAGAGAGAGAGAGGAGAGAGAGAGAGATTGTACACCTAATCTGATGGATTTAACAGAATACATCCTTATAACTCCATATTTCTCTAAGACTAGGAAGTATTTAATCTGAATTTTCTTTGTAACTAGCCCATGTACACACTTTATATATTTTTCATTAGATTATAAACATTTTTAAATTTTTAAACTTAAAGGTGCCCCTTGTGGACCTTTCCCAGCACACCTTTGCTTCCCATGTCACTAGTATCTTACTGCTTGCATTTTAATCGTATGTGTTTCTTCCTCATAAAAGTGTTTATTATTATGTAATCAATCTTATCGTTTCATATTCACATTGGTGCTGGTGATCTCCACTTTAAGAAGTCTTTTATAATCCCAAAGCCATAAAGATATCACGTATTTCAAAGTGTTTGAAGAGCAATTAAAGTTTTGCTATCCAAATTTTTCTCTTTAATCTACCCTCAATTTACTTTTATGACCTGTATGACCTGGGGTATAAACTTGTCTGATTTTTTTTCCTATGTGATGAGCCCAATTGCTTCAACACCATAAACTGAATAATTCTTCATTTCTCCCAGTACATTACAATCTTGCTCTACTACGCGCCAAGTTTCTAAATGTATAGATTTGTTTCTAGGCTGCCTCGTCTGCTTTGTTCTCCCTGTCTTACTGATATAACATTACTTCGCTTACTGTAGTCGAAGCTACATTCCTACCTGTAAGGACAAACAGCCATTCTGGTCATCTTGGCTCTTCGTGGTCATTTATTCTTCTGTACATGTTTTATTATTGGCTTCCTGTGGTGACTTGGGTGAAAATGGGCCCCATGGGCTCATGGGTTTGAATGCTTGATCCTAGATGCAGAAGAATTAGGAGGTGAGGCCTTGTTGGAGGAGGTATGGCACAGGGGTGGGCTTTAAGGTTTCAAAAGCCTAGGCCAACCTAGTTCTCCCTCTCCCTCTCCCCTCATTCCCCTCCCCCTTTCTCTCTCTTGTGGTGTCTCAACATTTGTGCTCTAAGTTGCTGTCCCAATGCTGTCCCATGCTTATCTCCCTGTTGTCATTATTCCCACCAGGATGGTCACAGAATCACTCTCTGAAGTTTTACACATTTAATTAAATGCCTTCTTTTATAAGTTACCCTGCTCGTGGTGTCTCTTCACAGAAAAGGCACTAAGACACTCATTAGATCCATCTTAAAAACTGTTTATGCTGCTTTAGAACTAAGTTAAGTTTATTTATCCGTTGACTCATTTGAGGGGCAACAGACATCTTCACAGCATTTCTTCCTTTCGTCTGGGGATCTAGTCCAATGGGTGGAGACGTGACCTAACACGAAGCTCCAAGTCCCATCTCCACCTCTGCATGAAACAAGGCTTGCTGAAACAAACTCTTGTGATCCCAGAACTCTGGAGGTGGAGGCAAGAACATCAGAAGGTTAGAAGTTCAAGGTCATCCTCGGCTACATAACAAGTTCAAAGCCAGTCTAGGCTCCAAAAGAATCTGTCTCAAGGAGAAAAAAAAATCAAAATTCCATGGATGAATAATGTATATGTAATCATTAGTCTTCATTAGCTCAGGTTCCCTTTTGTGTTCTTTAAATACTTGGTTATTTTCTTCAATAACGGCCCGCCCCAATTTTCACTAATTTATCTTGACATGCAAATAGCCTCTGTTCAAAGAGTAAGCAGTGTCCTTCCCCTGTCACATTTTTGTTGACTAGGAATAGTTTATAACATATAATTAATTTTATGTTAATCTGTTCCTAACATTTCTGTCTCATCCTGTAGTTTGACGTTCACTATGATTGCCTAGTTAAAGAATTATTTCATATAAAAATAACAGTAGTCTAGATTTACCCATCTTTTCTTCCTCCAAATGCATGTGTGGTCAGCTGGGATGTGGGGAGCAGCAAGGAATGTGAAGAATTTGACAAAGGTACTTTCAATGTCGTTGAGCCTGGTGCCACCTGCCTCATGCCTGGTGGCACAAAAGCACCTCAAGGCCATGGTTTTGCCATTCATTTCTTTTTCTGTCTTCACTAGCTCTTTCTGCACAAGGCTATGTATGGTACAGCTCCTGGGTGTAAGTCTATATGCTCTTGGCATCGGGCACTGCCAGCGGCACCGTGGTATCCCCCTCCAGGAGATGGGC
Organism: Tokudaia tokunoshimensis; assembly: GCA_036184795.1. Lineage (NCBI taxonomy): Eukaryota > Metazoa > Chordata > Mammalia > Rodentia > Muridae > Tokudaia > Tokudaia tokunoshimensis. The sequence continues at coordinate 85,401,707 of BTHU01000016.1, read as the reverse complement.
TCAGTCAGTCAGCTAGTTTCTCTGCAGTAGAGAAAGCTAGGGTGAGTTGTGCCGGCGCATTGATAGGTCCAGCTCTGCACAGGCAAAAGCATCTGGGAAAACCTCGTGGATGGGGGCACAGATGGCCACGCGGCTGCTTCTGCTAGAGGAGAAGTTCTGGATGCCCACGAGCTTGTAGTTCCTTGTCACGGCCTGACACCACTCCAAAAGGATTTTCTTAGCACCATCCTTGGCTGCCCCAGCTCCCCTCTTCTTTTATCAGTAGCTTTAACCACTGCTGAGGAATGATGGCAGCACCCTAACGCTAAAGAGAAGTTTCCAGAATACACAGCTGCTGTTGGTTTGTACCTGCATCTTCTCGGGTGTGTGGTATTTGCTCACATTCCAGTCCTAACCTTCTTAACATAGTGAATGGGGAAATTTGAGCAATGGGATTTATCATCTACTGCAACAGCCTTGAGCACTTTTTCTCTACTAGTCTTTTAATGTAGTTCATTCCATGAATAGATATTTCAAATGATAGTTTATTCTTACACTCTTAGGGGAAAGCCTGGTTGGTCATCGTATAAGGCACATGCCTGTAGTGAGTTCTGCTTGTTAGACGTTTGTGTGGAACATTCCATGCTCACAGCCAGAACTGCGTCATGATGTCTTTCCGGTGCCATCCTTGTCTGGTATTGGAAACACAGTTGTATTACTTTCTTGTTCTGTCTTCCAGGTCCCTTAGCTACTCATTTGTATTTCCTAGTAAGATTGTTTCCAGGCTAGTTACTGCAACACAGTAAATAACACTTGAACCTACACGGGATATTATGGGAAACATCCCCTCAACTAGAAGGATCTACTAGATGAAGGATCTATTAGACAAAGGATCTACTGGATGGATCACAGCTTTTCTCTTCCTCTCACACTATATCCGTGGTCTGCCTCAGGAAGCGTGAGTTCATAAGACGTACCCATTGTTCATATGCAGTACAATCTTTCCCTGACATGCTACTACAGAGATGATGTGTGAGCCATCCCAGACTCCTGTGCCTCACATGCCTATCTACTAAATATATAACTAAACCTAGAACTGATATTAGCGTATGAAAGTCTCATGTTTGCATGAGATCATGTAAGAACAAGCAGACTCCTACTACCTAGACCTACTAGCAGCATACATTAAAGGTTCCTGACCACATCAGGAGTAGAAAAGGTGCATGCTGGCTAGTTTTATGTCAACTTGATACAAGCTAGACCCCTTAGAGAAGAGAACTTCAGTTGAGAAAATGGCCTCACCGGACTAGCCCATGACAAAGCGTCTGGTGTTTTGTCTTAATTGATGGGAGATGGGAGAGATGCCAGCTCACTGTGGGTAGTGCCAACCCTGGGCTGGTGGATCGCGGTGCTATAAGAAGGACTGATAAACAAGAGAGGAGGAGCAAGCCGGTAAGCAGAGTTCCTCTATGGTTTCTACATCACTTCCTGCCTCTGGGCTCCCACCTTGATGGTGTTCCCTGAATCCCCTCAGTGGTATACTGTGATCTGAGATTTATAAGACAAAAGAAGTCCTTTGTTCCCCATACTGAATTCCACAGTGACTACACTAGCTTATATCCCCGATCAGCCGTGGGTAAGGTTTCTTTCCCCCATATCCTCACCAACACTGCCTGTTAGTTATTTCCATGGTGACAACCATTCTCATTGGGGATGGGGAGGGGATGGAATCCAGCACACTTCAATTTGCGTTTCCCGGACAGCTGAGGATTGTTGAATGCCTCACATATATCCAGTGCCCACGTGTGCTTCATTTCTGAGAATTGTCTCTTCACCTCACCTTCCCGTTTCTTGGTCAGATTATCAGGGGATTGGCATTTAAAGTTTTAAGTTCTTTATATATTTTAGATATCAATTTCCCGCTAAATGGATAGCTTAAAAAGACGTTCTCTTCATGTGGGTCTTTTCTTCACTCTGAGGAAGCTTTTTAACGTCAAGCAATCTTGTCTGACAATTCTGGCTATTGTTTCCCAAAGCGGTGGGCCGTTTTCAGAAAGCAGTTTCTTTTTTTTTTTTTTTTAATTTTCTATATTTTTTATTTACATTCCAAATGATTTCTCCTTTCCCGTTTCCTCCCTCTCCAAAAGTCCCATAAGCCTTATTCCCACCCCCTGTTCCCCATTCAACCCCCTCTCGCTTCTCTGTCCAGTTTCTTGGTGCAGAATTTTTTTTTCCCCCTTTAAAAAGACGTGTGGTGGTTCTGCCATCTAGTGGCGAGAGACGGTACTGATGTTATGCCTACAATTTTTCCTCAATTTGTTCTTAGAGGTTAAGGGTAAGTTTATTTTGGGAGCTCCTTTGACACAGTTCAAACTGCTCCACTTTCGTGAGCTCAGAGCAATAGAGCTATGGACAGATTTGAGACTTCCCCCAAACTCACTGTTAAAGCCCTAAGCCCAAACATGTCAATATTTGGAGACCGAAGTGTTCTGCAAGTGTCGAAGGGATAGAACTACCACCCAATTGTTTGATCGATGAGTTTTATTTTGTCGTTTTCAACACTCTAGACTGAACCACGACCTCGTGCATGCTAGGAAAGTTCTCTGCCAATGAGATATACTCCAGCCTTCTTTTCATTTTGAGAAAGGCTTTCACTAAGTTTCCTAAGCTGATCTTGACATGACTTTTCCACCCACCCAGGTAGTTCTTGAAGTTTCATTTCTCCTGGTTCCAATTCTCAAGTAGTTTTAATTATAGGACTCTACCCTAGGAATGCCCATAATATGATTTCATGGTTTGAATATTTTTTGATCTCTTATTCCCAGCTAGACAAATGTTTGGGGAGGTTGTGGGACCTTTGGGACAGGAGGCATAGCTGGTGGGCATTAGCCATTATGAACAGGCCGTTGAGATCCCAGTTCCAGTCTAGCTCTGATCCCCAACCTGCTGCCATATAACACAGGGTTAGCCTCAATCACCTGCCATTACCAGTAGAGCTGTTCCACCTTCTATGTCTTCCCTGTCGTGATGGACAGCCCCCTATTGCTGAAGTTGTTTTTGTCAGAATGTTTTTGTTGCTGAGAATAGCTAGCACATGCTTTATGTCATTTTTATAAGATGAAGCAATGCCAGGAGGGACAGACACAGAAGAAAGTCCACGTGAGAGAAAGAGACAGTAACCAATTATAAAACAAAACGAGGGTCTTCTGGGGGCAAAAGTCCTGTCAGATCCTTGAATTTGAGCTCGCAGATTTCAGAAGTGTGAGAAGATTGATTTGTTTTCTACACAAGGCAGTCTGTGCTGTTTCTCTACCGATGACTCAGAAGACTGCTGATCCACGAGGCTACCCATGCCAGATGACGGATCAGAAAATCTCAGTTGAGACATAGATTAGTATTCTATAATAATCTTGTTAGTAATTGAAAACAAAACACTGTCTTCTTTATCATCAGGGTTAAAGTCAATATTATCTGTTCCTGGTTCAATAAGGTTAAATAAAGACAAAAGCAGCAGTGGTAATTTGGATTATTTGATGATAACACAGGGAAGACTGAATGTGCTGTGATGTTACTTGAGGCCCTTGTCAAGGACTACACACCTTTAGGCTGAGAGAACCCAAGTCATCAGGAACCCAACAAGGCTTCATATCTTAAACTTTAGACATCTTGAACAAAACCTGTCATGCTGTCAAATGAGAGGGCCAGGAGTCAAGCCTAAGAAAACCTACTGTGGGCCAAATCTGAGCTTACCTATGTGTACGAGCAAGCCAGTAACCACTGTTCCGTGAGCCTCTCTCACTGTCATCATGAAGCCTCCTGCACTTCCACCAAGCCAGCCAGCACCAATACACAGCTCGATAACATTCTTTGTATAGGGTTTTCATGTCTGTCATGTTGGTCCAATATCATGCCACATGATAGTGGTCCCATCAAATTGCAATAGATCTGAAAATGTTCTCTTGCATAGTGACACTGTAGCCACTACACAGTCGTGGTGGCTCATTGCTCATGAATTTATGGCATCATTGGTATGAACAAGCCTACCTTGCATTCATTCACAGAAAAGTACAGCGTATGCAATTACATTCTTCATGTAGTGTTTGATAATGATAACAAACACTGATGCTAACTTATATTATTGCTACACTATACTTTGTTATTTTGGAGTATGTTCATGCTTATAAAAGTTTATTGTAAACCAGTAAGTCACGTTCATCCTGGCGTAGCCTCTTACTGCTGTGTTTACCAACTCTCTTTTATGACTAGTTAATCTCATGCTTTGTTCACTGAAATTTTAGAAGCAAAAAAAAAAGCCTCTGTGTCTGTGTGTTTGTGTGTGTGCATGTGTGTACTTTCATGAGCGTGTGCATATGTGTGTGCATACATGTGTGTGTGTGCATACATGTGTGTGTGTGCTTCTGTGCGTGCACGTGTGTAATTGTGTGAGTGCATGCATGTGTGTGCATGTGTGTATGTGTGCATGTGTATGCATGAGTGTGTGTGTGTGTGTGTGTGTGTGTGTGTGTGTATGTGTGTGTGTACTCATGTGTGTGAGATCTAGGCTTTCTGTAAATTCATTCTATAATCTTTGCAAGATGACAAGTAACCAAATGACACGCCACTTCCTAAAAGATAAAATTCAATACATGGAAAGTTTCTGAATCTTTGCTTTGACTGAATTCAGTGTCTACAAGTTTCTTCACCCATCAGATGACACTAACCTACTGTATTAGTCAGACTTTGCAATGTTGTGACAAACAACCTCACTGAGGAAAGATTTGCTTTAGCTCATGGTTTCACAGGTTTCCAGACACAGCACTGGGTTGGATCTACCACAGAAAGAACTACCCATGACTGGGAGCAGGGTGATATGCTAGGGAATGACCATGTATGAGTATTAGATGACTCTTACATCTCTAGGCTATCAACTCTCTACCTTTCTATCCCTTACAGAATGGGACAAACTTGGGAACTGACTGGCTCCTTGTCTAATTGCTACTCATTTAATATGACCCTCAGACGTCTAAAGCAGCATCTTAGCCTTCCTTTTCTGGCTTATTTATAGCTATTGATGTCAATATACTTGATCTCAGACGCACTTTTTGCAGCCTCCCGTGTATGTCTCTAATTCCCATTATTCACCTGTCTTGATTGGAGCATCTGCCCCTAATCGTTCTACTAGCTCTCACTAATTCTTCAAACCACATCCCAAAATGACCTGTTTCTTGAGCACTAGTTCTTTTGAATTACAACCATGCTCCATGTAACAGTGGGCTAATCCCTTTTGTCCATGCCATGTCCCATCAATGAAAATATTTTACGATGCTATTTTTCTGCCTCATATTCATGGTCATCTGTGTAAATCTAGATAATACATTGCACAGGGACTTAATTATTTGTGTGTGTTTGATGGGCATATCTCATAGAGCATAGTAATGAACGGTAGTATTGTGAAAATAGCAAAATGAATAAAACTAAAGGAGACATATTACATCTTATTTTGTAATTTTATTTAAAAGGATTAACACATTGTCTAGACTCTAGAAAGACTTCCATGGCTACAGAAAATATAGATTACCATTGTTAAACACAAGGAGACCTAAAGCATAGGTAGAAATTCAAGAAGGAAAACACAATGAAAACCATTATACAATTTTATTGACATCAGTAAGCAAGATGTCCTGCATCTTTGTTCTTACATAACATTGACTATGACTGCTTTTTTTTTTTCTTTATGCTAGTATTGCATAGTCTTTATTGCTCCTGGGAGACTGCTTTTAAAAAGATAAAAAAAATTGCTTTAACTTCAGAGTGTTCAAATCAGGGAACAAAGCGACAGAATCCAGATACTATAGAGAGACCGATGTTGGGGAGACAGCAGGGTATACCCAGACAAGGGCAGAAGAAAGCTTTAGCAGTGAGATCAGGGCGACATGTACCATCCCCTGTATCCAGGACTTACCAATAGATTGGTACTGGTAGCACCTGCTGGGATTCCAGCAGCCATGCTAGCAGCAGCACTTCTTGCAGCCACACTTCTGCTGGCAGCAGCACTTCTGCTGGCAACAGCCCTTCCCACAGCCACAGCCGCAGCCACAGGAGCCACAGCCACAGGAGCTGCAGCAGGAGCGGCGACAGCAGCAGACTACCACAGGTCTGCAGCAGCCACAGCAGCCACAGCCACAGCAGCCACAGCCACAACCACAGCCACCACAGCCACCGCAGCCACCGCAGCCACCGCAGCCACCGCAGCCACAGCCACCGCAGCCACCGCAGCCACCGCAGCCACCGCAGCCACCGCAGCCACAGCCACCGCAGCCACCACAACCTCCACAGCCACAGCAACCCATGGTGTCAGTAGAGAGGACTCAGGTGCAGTGAGGAGAGAGACTCAGGAGAGGAGATGGAGGTGTGATGCCCCCTTTCTGCAGGGAACCCCCTTTTATACTACTGCTCCCTTTATTTTTAGCCTAGTTTCCATGGAGAATTTTCCAAGACTTTGTTTACTTACTTTTTGAGTCAGTGTGTCACAATAGCAATGCTATTTTTAGCATTACTATCTTGGAAACCCTTGGAGTATGCATTTGGGAGTGAAAAAATATGGTGTCGATTTAACCCAAGAGCAGAAAAAACAATTCATAAAATGCAGCAGAAAAGTAGTTGTAGCATTCCCAAGTGATTTCTGCATCCAAAGGAGACATTTATGATCATCCTCTGCATGAGGCTGGATCCTTGAGGTACTGGACAACCAAACTGTTGGGTAGAACAACCCTCCTAGCCTCTGGTTGGCCAGATGCATATCAAGGGAATGGATTTTAATGCGTTCATTCTCCTTCTTTTCCCACTGGCTTATTAAAGAAATCCTAATTGGAAGTCCTGGAGTGGGCATCCCAGAGTAGACAGGACCCTGAAAAGCCAGATCATCCATCTGTAACCAGAGCTTGATGTAAGTTCAGTAGAGACAGTAGCATGCACACGCACAGCACAATGAACAGCACAGGCACAGCACAATGAACAGCACATGCACAGCACATGAACAGCACATGCACAGCACAATGAACATCACATGCACAGCACATACACAGTACATGCACAGCACATGCACAGCATGTGAACAGCACAATGAACAGCACATGCACAGCACATGAACATCACATGCACAGCACAATGAACAGCGCATGTACAGCACATGCACAGCACATACACAGCACATGCACAGCACATGAACAGCACATGCACAGCACATGAACAGCACATGTACAGCACATGAACAGCACATGCACAGCACATGAACAGCACATGCACAGCACGTGAACAGCACATGCACAGCACAATGAACAGCACATGCACAGCACAATGAACAGCACATGCACAGCACAATGAACAAAACAATGAACATCACATGCACAGCACAATGAACAGCACATGCACAGCACAATGAACAGCACATACACAGTACATGCACAGCACATGCACAGCATATGAACAGCACATGCACAGCACAATGAACAAAACAATGAACAGCACATGCACAGCACATGCACATCACATGCACAGCACAATGAACAGCACATGTACAGCACATGCATAGCACATGCACAGCACATGAACAGCACATGCACAGCACATGCACACCACAATGAAAACAATGAACATCACATGCACAGCACAATGAACAGCACATGCACAGCACATGCACAGCACAATGAACAGCACATGTACACACATGCACAGCATATGCGGGGATCTCTGATGTGGCTTGTTGGTGGCACCTAAGTTAGCCAAATCACCATTCATGTGAAGACAATTGAGCAAGAATGTAGCCTCATCCACTGCACAAGACTGCTACAGGTACTTGGGACTGGAAGTGTAAACCTGGCAGGCTGAGTTAGCTGGACACTTCTAATCACCATTTCATTTTAAGGGCGTTTCAGGATTTCAAAACTAATCATATAACAGATCAACGAAAGACAGGCGCCTCCCCCTGGCCCCTGCTTACACCAGACTGCCACAAAACTGTATTTTTAACATTAGACATCTCTTAATTATTCTTCTGTAGTTTTAAAGGCTTTTCTAGTGAATTAAGACTCCCAGGGAACCACGAAGAGAACATCTATGCTTTAACGTGAAATTGATAATTTTAGGGCTGCCTGCCATGTCCCTTTTGATGCCAGTTTTCCCGTGAATTCTTCTGAGAGCATTTTCATAAAGGGGCGTGTTCCCAAAGAGAGTTCCCAAAGATGAATAATCCTCTGACCTGCAATGACGGAGACAGAGAGATAGAAGCACAGTACTTTTATCTGACCCTCGACTTGGTATTCATAGCTTTAAAAGACTACATTTGCAAGAGAGGGTTACAAAGTATTCTCAGCATTTATTTAATTTTAAAGGTACCCACTTAGTATTTACAATGTGCCAGGCTTTATTGAAAGTTCTACAGTAAAACACACACACACACACACACACACACACACACACACACACACACACTGATAGAAAGCTGTCAGATTCCTACTGGGATCTAAATATAGGACTGAAGAGGTGAGTAAAAGTTAGAGCTAACTATAAGTTCAGGATGTCAACAAGGAAGGATGCCAGAGGCCTCGTGAGTTCTTTCACAGAAATTTAGATAAACAAGAACGAGCTAAATGTGCCAAGGAGCTGGTATATAAGGAACCCCCCACCAGGAGGAACATCACATCTCCCTCTCCTCCCCTGAGTCTCTCTCCTCACTGCACCTGAGTCCTCTCTACTGACAACATGGGTTGCTGTGGCTGTGGAGGTTGCGGTGGCTGCGGTGGCTGTGGTGGCTGCGGTGGTTGCGGTGGCTGCGGTGGCTGTGGCAGCTGTGGTTGCGGCAGCTGCGGTGGCTGTGGCAGCTGCGGTGGCTGTGGCGGCTGCGGCGGCTGTGGAGGCTGCAACAGCTGCACCACCTGCAGGTGCTACCGGGTTGGCTGCTGTGGCTGTGGCTGCTGCGGCTGTGGCTGCTGTGGCTGTGGCTGCTGTGGCTGCTGCAGACCTGTGTTGGTCTGCTGCTGCCGTCGCTCCTGCTGCCGCTCCTGTGGCTGTGGCTCCTGTGGCTGCGGCTGTGGCTGTGGGAAGGGCTGTTGCCAGCAGAAGTGCTGCTGCCAGCAGAAGTGTGGCTGCAAGAAGTGCTGCTGCTAGACAGAAGGGTGTTCGGGAGCTGTGTGAGTCCTTCACTCCATTGCTTCCTATAGCTAAAGGCCTCTTACACCCCATCTTGTCTGTCTCCATCTGACTCTCTGTCCCTCCAACTCTTTCACACTTTCTTCCTTGACCTTTAAGGTAGTCACGTGGACAACTCTCACAAGGTCCTCCTAGGCCTAACATGGGAACTTCCTGATTGTTCTCTGGTTGCTACAACTCTTGGCAATATCATTGATTTGGGCTGCCTGGGGGCTGGCCTACGCCCCTGGGATCAGGGTAAGTACTTCAGGCTGCTCTTGTCTGCCCCTCCTGATCAATGCCCTGCTTATGAGATTGTTCTGAAACCTTGGGTTTTTGCAATCTTTTCTCAAAGCCTTCCCCATTGGAAGCTGTCTAGACTCACAGTAGTTAAATGTGAGCATGTGAGCATCTCTCAGTGCCTAAAGAGTAGATCAGTAGGATCTCAGATCCCTGGGACTTCAGACCCATGGGCTAGATTATCTGTATTTGATTCCCAAAATGTGTTGCTGTCCATCAATATCTGTCTTCCCTATGAGAACAGTGGATTCCCAGTGTTTCTTATGCTGTGATGTAATTGGTTTTCTTCAATGTCCTCAATGTCTAATAAACTACATAAAATGTCCCTTGCATCTTTGCCTCACAAAAGCGTCTTGTTTGGTGGGTACTTCTAAGGGAGGATGGATGGGTACCATGGAGTGGAAGGAGAGCATCCTCCCTGAACGACTAGGATTTATTGCGGACTTGAAATGTAATAATGGTAGAATTGCATTAACTAACATTGAAATTGTAAATCCTTTACCCATTTCAAATCTGTACTTTAGCCTGAAATATTTTAGCCTGACAGTATACATCTACATATACATATGCACACATATGCACACACACACACACACACACATCACACACACATACACATTTATAATACCATCACTGGTATCAGTTTGCATTAAATGCAAATAAGTAGGGAATTCATCCTTCACTTCTTCAACATTTTTTCTTTTAGTCCCCACAAGTCATTTTTGAAAATGTGGCAAACTACAGGCATAGATGTGGAATGTCGTTCTTCTACTATAGAAGCAGGAATGCAAAATGACATTGTCTCCTAGGACAGCAATCTAACAATCTGAGTATTTAAAAAATCAAAACAAATAATACCTTATAGTTTCAAATTTTCATATCTAAGATAAAATCCAAAAAAAGCTCTTACCATTTAGTATTTATTGCAGTGCATGGAGTGAAAAGCCCAGGAAAACTGAACCACTGGTCAGTCTTCTATTTTTAAGGTCAGATCGCATGATCTATCCATAAAAGGGAACACTGTATAGTGTCAAAAACAAGTGAGCCAGATTGCTGTAAATTCAGAAAGCATGGTTTGAGTCTCGGAAATGTTTTAAAACCCATGTAGAGTACACATAGGATTATTTATGTAAATAGAAATTTACCTTAAGAATTTAAAACACACAGTCAAGGGACAGGCATTCCCAGGGAGATTCTCATGGAATGGTCTCCAGGTGCCTGTGGTACAATATCAGGATGAAGGGAGAGTGGATGAGGAAGACCTTAGACCATGACTTTAACCCATGGAAGCCTTCCAAATGTCACAAGATCACCCCATGCATTGTAGTGATCTTGTGTCATCATTGCATGGGAATCCCTCAGCCAAGGAGAGCAGTAATCATAAATCTTTTGGGGGATAAGACTGAAGTATTGATATGTCTCAGCACAGAAGCATGCCAGTGGCTGTCTTCACCATCATAGCTGACCTTCAATCAGCCAAATACTTCAAAATCTCAATACCAGAAGAGAGATACTTAGCCTAAGACATGTCCACAGCAGATGTGAAAACTCCAGTAGGATACAGGCAAGGCCAAGGCCATTTCCTTCACATTCCAGGTGAGTCCACCCTGGACATCAACACTGCTCTTTCCTCTTTCCTGAGTCATCTATGCTGCCTGCCTTAGGAATTGGTTTGCAATATTGAGAGAGAAAAATGGGAAGGAATCTGATCTCATCAGAGACAATGGGAATTAATGCAGAGAGACCCATGACCAGACAATGTACAGAGAGGCTTTGGGGAACTCAGGCCTAAATGTCTTCATCATGGAAAGATTCTAAGAGTCACAGGTACAGAGGTGATGGATGACTCCAAGGACACAGTGTCTTCAGACACAACAAGACTGATGCACATGTGAACTCACAGAGGCTGGGGCAGTACATACAAGGTCCGCACAGGTTCAAACCGGATGGAGTTCCATCACTGAAAGGAGGAAGTGGACATGGTTTCTCACACTTAACTTCTAGTTGATAGACACTAGCAAAAGAAAAACCAGTTTGCCCAATGGATTGTCACTGGGTATATGTCTTAGTAAAGGTTTGTATTACTGTACAAAACATAATGACCAAGAAGCAAGTTGGGGAGGAAAGGTTTTATTCAGCTTACACTTCCACATTGCTGTTCATCACCAAAGGAAGTCAGGACAGGAACTCACACAGAGCAAGAACTTGGAGGCAGGAGCTGATGCAGAGGCCATGGAGGTGTGCTGCTTACCGGCTTGCTCAACTTGCTTTTTTATAGAACCTAGGGCTACTAGCCCAGGGATGGCACTACCCACAATGGGCCCTCCCACTATTTGAGAAAGTGCCTTACAGCTGGATCTCATGGAGGCATTTCCTCAAAAGAGGCTCATTATTCTGTGATAACTCCAGTTTGTGTCAAGTTGACATACAAAACCAGCTAGTACAGTATATTAACCATACTTCAAGGTAGGCCGCATGCCCAGGGGTGGCTGGTCAACACAAAATGAACACAAAGTCATTTTTAAGACTTTGTCTCATTTTACTTTGTTTGAGCTGTGTGTGTGTGTGTGTGTGTGTGTGTGTGTGTGTGTGTGTGATATCTATGCTTGTTTCTTTGCTTTTATTTATTTGTTTACTTACTTTTAAAGACATACATAAAGAGAGTTAAAAAGAATATTAAGTTGAATGAGTATGGAGACAGGGAGGATTTGGAAGGAATTGGGAGAGGGGGAATATATGACCAAAATATATTGTATGAAAAAAAAACTTTCAATTAAAAAAGAAAATAATGGAGAAGATAAAATGGATTTTCCCTTTTGCCTTTTTAAATTATATTTTTAGTGTGTGTGTTAGCTGTTTGTATTTCTGTATACTTTGTGTTTGTGTGTGTGTGTGTGATTGGATGAATCGCAGAAGAGACCTTGAACTTTGGACTTTTAACATTGTTGAGACTGCTATAGACTATGGGAACTTTGGAAGTGGGACTAAAAACTTCCCTAACCCTAACCCTAACCCTAACCCTAACTCTAACCCCTAACCCTAACCCCTAACCCTAACCCTAACCCTAACCGAACCCTAACCCTAACCACCCAGAGGCCACAATTAGCATGCAATGGATGGTGGCTCTCCTCCATTCCAGTTCTTCTTGTCTTAGATCTGTCTCCACCCAAGATGACAGACAGAGTCTCTGATTCTTATAGGGCAAAATCCATCCTATGCCTGAAGCTACACATGATGGTCTTGTCTTGAGCCCAAGTTCATGGCTACACTATCACTTTATGATTCAATAAACCAGCTTTAGCATCTTATCACACCTGCTGTATTTTGTTTCAAGCATCATGTGTGCAAAATATGAGCACTGTGCCCTTGACAATTGAACATTGAGACCAATACCTGTGGTCCCAGCTACTTTCAAGGCTGAGATGTGGTGTGACCTGAGCCCTCTCCTGTCTCAGAAGGCATCACAGGCACATGGTGCACAGGCAGGCCGACATACTAGCAAAACACCATACACATAAAAAAAAATTCTTAAAAATAAATCAGACTACTACATCTTTTTCAGAGTCTATAGGTCCATGCTCCAAAACATTTGCCAGCATCCATTTGAAAAGAGCACCAACACAATCACACTGCCCCTCTCTCGGGCAAGGAGTCTGAATCTAAACAGAAAAAGGAAATGTGTCTATTCACACAGCTTCATACCAGCATAACAAAAATATATTCCATATCAACATGACCAAATAGAAACTTCATGCCTAACCCCTGGGTAATACAGAATGGAAGTCCGCAGAGAGACACACCTGTGGTGTAATTGAAGCCCGCATTCAAGACAGAACCCTGCATTAACTTTTATATGAAACCTCTCCTCTTTACCAAACTTTTACACGGGACACCCCATAGGGGGTAGGAAGTTGACAAGGCAAATTTTACATGTTAAACACTGAGCTCTGGTGGTCCATTAGCTCCCCTCTATTCTCATGGCACCTAAGAATATTGCTTTCCTGAAAACCACTGAGTCTCCGGTAAGAATAATGCTATCGCTGCAGTTGCACGGGCCTAGAAGACTACTCCACAGGCCGGGCCCCATTCTGTTCACCCAGGGCTTCCTTAGAACAGATGGTGTAGGTCCCACTTCAGCCACTTGCCCGGCCAGATCCCTTGGCATGGAAAGCAGCAATCCTTCTGCCCTGGCAGCTTCTCTCCATCCAAGCTGCCCTTTGCGATGAGCTAAAAGTCACTTCTGCCTTCCGGTCCGCACTCCTAACATAGCATTCAATTGGTTTCTCTAGAATGGAGTTCTTTCAATTCCTTTACCACTTTCTAGAATTTTACTGTCCTCAGGACTGGACAGTTCATTTGCTTGTCCCTTCATGGTCTGGTCAGAAGGCACATTCTACCTGAATCCTCTTTGGCCTCCACAATCATAAAGCTTACTCTCCCTTTGCTTTACTCTCTCCACAGTGCTACATTTTACCATAATTTTATAAGAGGCACAGAATACGTGAGGCGTAGTCTTGTTGCTTCATAAGATATTCTAAAGCGTTGTCTTCTTTGTATAATACACACACACACACACACACACACACACACACACACACACACACACAAAATCTGGCTAGGACCTTGAAAATATGGTGTAACCATCAGATGGTCCATCCCCCAGGCATCCCACTCCCAAGACAGCCTCTACCCTAACCTACGTTCATCATTATCTTCTGCTATGCTTTACACTGGACATGGTTTCACTGTAATCACATACATTTCTTTCTACAAACATACTAAAATTCGCCTCTTCATCTGCTGTCTAGATGATGGGATGTTGTTGCTATTTTGGCTTTACTATCTATCATGAGCATCCTCGTATATGCCTGCTAAAACATACATGCAATCATTTATACACACTTGTAAGTGGGATCCATGGTTTCATAGAAGAAGATGGACCAAATGAACCTAGGCAAAGGCTGGGTTCCAGCCACAGTTCATTTTTGTTCATTTCACTGTGCATACCCATGTCTGGCATGAAATTGGTGATTGTCAACTTTATACTGAAGCAAATTCACCTCCTTCATATTGTTGTCTGGTTCTTCAGATGACCGTAGTGATGCCAAGGCTGCAGCAAAGTACCAAGTATTAGTAGCTGCCTTTCTCAGAGCCAACATCATAGTCCTTCATCTTCTGGGTGTGTCTGAAAAAAGCTGGGGTTGGCAAAAGGTACCCATTTCTCCTTTGTTTGGGGCCTCCTGGCACTCATATTTATTGTTATTGTTGTTGCTGCTGCTGCTGCTGTTTTTGATGGGGTTACTGTGTTGCCTGTGAATGCCTGGGCTCCTGTGATCTTCCCACACAGGGGCCACACTCATTTTCTCAGGATGATATTTATCTATCATGGGCTATAGTCAAGCCTGTTCTAGCAACTTCCATCTCTTACTAGCTGACTTATTTAACTATGGCTATGTTGTGATTCTAATCTACCAGAGAGATAGTTAACAAGAACTGGAGATGGAATAAAGATCGGCACTAACCTGCCATTGAGTATTTGTGTGTATATTAGTTCTTGTGTATATGCATTTATGTGTGTAGGTATATGTGTACATGTGAACACAGGTATATGAAGACCAGAAGTCAGCACCATGTCATTATCAATCACTCAGCACCTTATTTTTAAATATTTTATATACATATGCATGTATGTATATGAATATGTATATATGTAGATGCATGTGCACACACCAGCCATAGGGCAGCATCATGGTCATTCTCAATCACTTTACATCTTTTTATTTTAAGACAGGATTTCTAGACGAACTCAAAGCTCACTGATTTGGTGATACTACCTAGCCAGCAGGACCCAGGGATCTCTTGTCTCTGTCTTGCCGATGCTGGAAATAATGTATACATAACCACGCTTCGCTTTTAAATGGATGCTCAGGGCTGAGGCAAGCACTTTACCATCTCCCCAAACCCATGTGATCAAACATTAACCTGTTAATAGAACCAAGCTACAATAATTCAGACCCCAGTTGTGACTGCATAAGCTTCAGATTTGCATATAGTCTGGCCTCAGACGCTGAGATCAGTATCTGCTGGGAAATGGCAATGCAAGGTCAAAGAGAGATTGATGAAATGTGACACCACACATGGTACCCCGGGGTCTTCTCTAACTTATATAAGAGGGTAGGTAAATGCTCCGGATCCTTACAATCATGCGAAAACCTATTAGTAGAGACTACCTGCTCAACATCTGTCTTGAACCATTCCTTTCCTGGTGTTAGTTGTATTTTATGATTAGACACGCCAGAATAAGAAAAGAAACAGAGAGATTGACAATTTTGGGTAGTTTATTGGGAGAAGACTATCTTGGTTTCACCGAGATGAAACCCTTAGCTAAGATTCAGTAGGGGGAAGTTACAGGGAGAGGGAAAGAGGGGTAAAAAGAAACATTCAGGAGGGGAAATCTCCAAAGACATAACGTTGAGAACCATTACGCTATTTTGTTGCTTTCAGGCAAGATTCTTGTTGGTCTTTTTCTCACTTGGAGGCAGACTCTCAGAGACCAAGGGATCTGGATGGACTCTTGTGATTTGAATCATAGTGGGCAGGAAAGCAGAGAGTCTTACCAAGCAATTACCTGCAGCACCTTCCCAGAGAGCAGGTCGACTCCTCTTAGCAGCAGCATTGCTTCTGGCAGCAGCACTTCTGCTGGCAACAGCCCTTCCCACAGCCACAGCCGCAGCCACAGGAGCCACAGCCACAGGAGCGGCAGCAGGAGCGACGGCAGCAGGAGACCAACACAGGTCTGCAGCAGCCACAGCAGCCACAGCCACAGCAGCCACAGCCGCAGCAGCCAACCCGGTAGCACCTGCAGGTGGTGCAGCTGTTGCAGCCACCACAGCCGCCGCAGCCTCCACAGCCACCGCAGCCACCGCAGCCTCCACAGCCACCACAGCCACCGCAGCCACCACAGCCACCGCAGCCACCACAGCCACCACAGCCGCCACAGCCGCCACAGCCACCACAGCCACAGCAACCCATAGTATCAGTAGATAGGACTCAGGTACAGTGAGGAGAGAGACTCAGGAGAGGAGATGGAGGTATGATGCTCCTCCTGCTGGGGGAGCCCCTTATGTACCCCCTCTAGGGGGAAGCAGCAGCACACATGACCACTTCCCTGTCCAGCTCAGTGTCACAAAATAGTCTTAAATGTGTTATTTACTTCCCTCTCATTACCAGCTAGAATCTCCCAAAGTCTTCCTTTCCCATTTTCTTACCCAAAGTTGGAAAAATGAAAAGTCTCAGGCACAAATGTCACTGTCAAACAATCCAAACAGCCTGCCAGAGCTTGTCCACTGAGCAATGGGAGATCTGCCACCCTCCTCCTACATGATTGTGGCATGAGCCTCTGTTTTAATATTCAGTGTATTTAACAAACTCTGTGTGATTGTCTAAAAAGCATGAGGAATCCACAACAGTCTATGATCTATTTTCTTTTTATAAATTCCTATTAAACTTTAAACACGCACAGACCTTATCTTAGAATCAAAACTTGGTTAGAGTGTTTTGAAGTTTTATCGATTGATATCCAAAAGGAAAATCTGCATATCAAGCTATTGGTTCACAATGGTAGACACAGAAAGAGAAATAAATTAGACAGACATGGGGGTGGGGGTGATAAATTAGCATATTTGAAGATGTTTCATCACAATGGACTATTTGATTCTATAGAGAATAATATTTATGAAAATCAAATAATCTTCCATTTCAGTTTTGACTAAAATTAGTGATACAGGTATGCCAAAAGTACCATCGAAAAGTTACATTGACCCTGATCTGAATATAAATTAACATTGCCCATCAAAAAGGAACCCTGTAGAGGAATTTAATAAGAAACATGGAGACAGCTTACAGCAGCAACATGGCCCCACTTCTGTGACGGGTGATGGGGTGGTGGATAGGAAGGAACATGGAAATAATGGAAACACACAAACTCATTTAGTTACTTAGTGTTTCAGACATGTTCAAAATCACCAATGTGGTCAGCCTCGCACAGCTTCATGGTCTAATAGAGGCAGCCCAGCTTTAAAACAGAAGCCAGACAAGGAGCCTGGGGCTCAGCTTCAGGACCTACTTGAGGAATACTTTCCTTTTAGGTGAGTTTCCACCAACTATACTGCTTTGAAACAATAGATGGGAAAATGCTGTGGGGAGACCTGACAGCGAGGTTTTGTTTTTGTTGTTGTTGTGAATCTTTGTCTTCCTCTTCTTCTTCTTCTTCTTCCTCTTCTTCTTCTTCTTCTTCTTCTTCTTCTTCTTCTTCTTCTCCTTCTTCTTCTTCTCCTTCTCCTTCTCCTTCTCCTTCTCCTTCTCCTTCTCCTTCTCCTTCTCCTTCTCCTTCTCCTTCTCCTTCTTCTTCTTCTTCTTCTTCTTCTTCACCTTGGTACTACTGACATTTTGAGCCAGAAAATCCCTTTTAAGGAGGACTGCCCTATCTATTGTAAGGTGCTGAACAATATCTCTGACACAAAGCCAGGCAGGAAGAAAACCTCTGTCCTATGTACAACACCTGACAATGTCTCTGCCAAGTGAGTCCTGAAGGCAAAATAGTCTCCTATGATTGTAATCCACCATTCTGTGAATGTGTGAGGGGAATATTGAATATCATGCAACTAAGAGGAGGGGTGTTACATTTATAATTATCCCTTTGAAGTATCTGAATTTGATATTTAAAATAAAAATCTTGTTTTTCTTAAATATTTGGTGAGACTTCCCGAGGTCCATGATCTAGAATGTTAAGATGCTTGGTGTCCAGAGGAGGTGGGAGAGGGAGGTGCTCTGTTTTTCATGTTCTCACAGCTCCATACTTCCATCATCACAGACAGACTGTGTCCTCTGTTATCATCTCGGTGGTGGTCTTCTCCTCTTCCTCTTCCTCTCCTCCTCCTCCTCCTCCTCCTCGTCCTTCGTGTATTTCATGGGAACTGAAGTTGCAAGGAATTACAGTTTATTTGGGGCATGAAGCCAGCTGGTGCTGGAAACTCTGGACTCTGTGGCCCACCCACCCTGGGAAATCCATGAGAAGAAAGGGGGATATTTTCGAGCCAGTCTGGGACATTCACTTTGAAATACATCATGACAAGTTCTCAAAACCCACAGTGGCCATACCAGGTGGCTTTCCTGTGAATCAAGGGGGAAAAGGGAGATGTCTGACACCCTAACATAGAAACTGGAGTGTGAGAGGGTTAAGGGGCTTTGCCTCTTGGTAAGGGAATGACAGTGACTCTCTATTAATCAGAGAGGAGTTGAAACTAGGACACACCCCTCTGAATCCCAGAGACAGATGTGAAGCAGGAGCCTAGGAATTCTGATATGTGACCAGGAAGTTTATTTTCCCCAAACAAGACCACAGGAAGGTCACATGTGAGCTTGAAAACTGATCTCAAAACAAGACCAAATATTTCAGAATTGTATTTTTACTGGAAGCATCATGGGAGGAAGTAAATACTAAAGTAAGCAAGTCTGTAGAGCGAGGCCCATTCCATGAGGAAATGCACTCCGGGTCTTGTGGATCTTCCCAGGGAAGTTGGTAGAAATAAGGAAGTAGCTACCTGCTGATGTGGGGCCAAAGGTATATTTAAGGGCCCTTTGAAGCAAAGGCCATCACATCTCCCTCTCCTCTCCTGAGTCTCTCTCCTCACTGCACCTGAGTCCTCTCTACTGACACCATGGGTTGCTGTGGCTGTGGAGGTTGTGGTGGCTGCGGAGGCTGTGGCTGTGGCAGTTGTGGCTGTGGTGGCTGTGGAGGTTGTGGTGGCTGTGGAGGCTGTGGCTGTGGTGGCTGCGGTGGCTGCGGTGGCTGTGGCTGCTGTGGTTGTGGCTGCTGTGGCTGCTGCAGACCTGTGGTAGTCTGCTGCTGCCGTCGCTCCTGCTGCCGCTCCTGTGGCTGTGGCTCCTGTGGCTGCGGCTGTGGCTGTGGGAAGGGCTGTTGCCAGCAGAAGTGCTGCTGCCAGCAGAAGTGTGGCTGCAAGAAGTGCTGCTGCTAGCATGGCTGCTGGCTCTGGATCTAAGCTATGAAAAGCTTGGGGCCTTGCTCATTGCATTTGGTAAGACTTTTTGGCCACTGTTGACTTTCCATCCTTTTTACCTATCCGCCCTGTTGGCTTCCCTCCTTCTCTTCTACCCACTGGAAATGCTTTTTCTGCCTTTTGTGCTCTGAGTTTTCAGGCTTGTTTCTTTGCTTTTTTAAAGAAATCAATGCTCATACAATTTCTTCTTCCTGTCTTCTGGGACTTAGTACTCAATATGTATATTTGCTGTGATCTTTCTTATCTTGACTAGCGTATATTCTCGACATCATGGGTAAAAGCAAAGCTGTTTGTCTCAAAAATATATTTACATTATGAACTTAACAATGAGAATCCCTAAATAGGTCCCTTTGTTGAAAAAAAAAATTAAGTTATGGCTAACTTTTTACTTTTTCATAATATGTATTCACTAACTACTTTCCTACCTGTACAACTTTGTTTAAAAGAAAAGCAACTCACTGTCAATAAATAAAACAAAAAAACCTAACCTATTCTAATGTGTCTGCCTAGTTTGTAAAATGTGCTCTTGCATGGGGGAGGCCAGTGGAACAAAAGAAGGTGACATTCAGACTTTAGTGATGTTTAGCTGGTGGCTGGCTTGTCTTTGTCTTGTCTTGGAATACATTTTACAACAGAGATGAAGACTAGGAATGCATCTGCAGTCTCTGGCATCCATGTCACCTCCTGCAGGGACTACCATGGCCTACCTGAAACTGATCAACAGCCTTACCCTCCAGCCCCATCACTAACACCAGCAAACAGGTAGTGAGTGCTGTACTAGTCCAGGTATTCAACCAAGCACTAGATAGCCAAAGATAAACAAAGCCTGGTCTCAGAAATGAGTAAATCAGAATCAGTTATCGCAGCTCTCCAATTGCTGCTGTTCTCTGATGAACCACCCTTTCTCCACTCCTATCCAGACTATGTAAATAGGTTTTCTGTGTATTTTGTGGGGCCATATTGTGGACTACTGACACTAAGAGATTCTCAATTCACTTGCTAGACAAGCTGATCACACTTTCCACAATGCAAGATCAAGAACACACAGAAATGACCCCATCCCATCCCCCTCCTCTGTAATCACACTCCAGCCTGAATAGTCCCCTCTCCATGCAGCTAACAATGTGTGTTCCCACACATCCTAGTTTAACCGTGAACACTGACTGGCCCTGGTAAAAACCCTACCTGGGAGAGAAGTTTACTCTCTAGGTTCCTCTGATGAGAGAGCTACTGTCAGGTTTATTCTGAAATAAACTTTCTCTTCCCTCTGAACTGCATCCTGTCTTTCTCGTCTTAGACACAAAAATTTCATTTGATCTCCCAGTATGTTTTACCAAGCTGATCACTGGGCAGAGCTGACCACTGCTTCCCCCAAGCCTTCCTTCCCAGCCTTCCTGCATCCTCTCTAATAAGCTGTTGTACCCTTGAGGCTGTTCTTGTGACCACTGCTAACCTATTTGGCCTCTCCTTCCAACACTGGAACGCCAAGTCTCAGACCCTACCTTCTTCTCTTCTCCCTCCAACTCATCAAACCTACATTCTCACATGATTTCCTCTCTCCCCTAACCCTACCCCGACCCAAGGAACTGAACACATTCTAACCGACTATAAACCTCACATATTTACATTACCGTGCTTATGGTTTGGTGTTCCTCTAACCAAACCCCATCTCCAACCACAATGTAAATCCCTAGGAGATCTCTTACACAAGGAAAAGGTTAGTATTGGTAGAGATAAACCACCTAGAGGAGTAACTTACAGATACATAGTATATATAATTATACTTTTACATATTTTAAAATATATAATTATATATAATTAATAACTTCTTAAGCGATTTTTAAATGTGGTTTTCTTATATGCAAATGTATAGAAGAGTGCTGAAATTTGCCAAGAGCCACACGCAAGTCAGCAACTGTCTAAGCATGGCTAGCCCCTCCTGTGAGGTTACCCTCACTCTTTCCAACACAGGATTCAGATAACTTCTCAAAATCTGTCTTTCACTGATGGGAATGGAGCAGATCAAGACACCACCCTTCACCTATCAAACTATGTCAAACACTCTCTGGGAGAGCCAGTTTGGCTAAAACAGGGTATTGCCCAATGCATGGAATTCTCCCACACCCAAGGTGTGGCTTTACACTCACAGGTAGCCTTTTTACAAACCATGGTGGTGGGGAGAAGGCAAGAGAAAAATCCAAACTAGAGGTGTGGAGAGTCAAGACTCCTGCAGGACTGTTAACCAATGTCATTTCTTTGAAGGACTATTTTACTTCTCTAAATTAATTTTAAGTATTTCCGTTTTAACCAGTAGGAAATCTATGTTAAATTAATAAAGTTAAATTTAAAAGCCGTTGGGAACTGGTATATACCTCAGCGGTATATACCTATGGCACAAAGACCTGGGAACCGTTTGTGCCAAATATGAACTATTTGTATCAAAACACTCTTAAAGCACTAGGAAAACACCCACCCACACCCTTAGGATCTGGAGGGACAGTGCTTATAAATTTGATTCAGAAGCCAGGATGTCCCAACTAAAAGGTATGCTTCTCTAAGCCTTGAACAGTTCTTCCTCTTTAGTAGTCCTTTTCTTCGTTTGCAAACTGGAGGTCATAGCCTACCTTTCTCCTGATTCTTAGTTGAAACAAACGAATTCATAGGAAGAGACAACCGGCGCAGAGGATCAGAGCTGTTTTCCCTTCATCTTGCCCTACTACGCTGACGCTGACATGGAGAGTGAGCTCATTGCTTGAGGTTGTTCTCTTCAGGTACTGGCTTCACCTTTTTAGTCCTTTACAAACTGGCTCAGGGACTTTTCTACCCTCCGGATCAAGGACCTGGGGGGCTTCATTAGCATATGCAAAGTTTGGGCGCGGCCTTTGGTCCAGCGGGAGTGACCCGGTGACCAAGTCCATCTTTATTTGAGATCGCCGACCCACAAAGCTGAAAGTGCTAGATATCCGGGACAAGAGAGCAGCACCCGCTTCCATAGGTAAGACCTCCCACGGAGTGTACTTAATTAAAGAAAGTCCAGGAGCCCTGGGCCGCCCTTTTTTCCTCTTCCCGCTCTAATTTGGAGGCGGGGTGGGGGTGGGAGACAGCAGAGGAGCCTGCGCAGCCGACGA
Organism: Tokudaia tokunoshimensis; assembly: GCA_036184795.1. NCBI lineage: Eukaryota > Metazoa > Chordata > Mammalia > Rodentia > Muridae > Tokudaia > Tokudaia tokunoshimensis. The sequence continues at coordinate 85,379,035 of BTHU01000016.1, read as the reverse complement.
CTTACGCATGCGCCGGCCTGCAGACAGACTGGCTTCAGTTTCTGGGTCCTTCTGTCAGCTGCTTTCCTGTCCTGCTGAAACCTACCCACCGTGGTCTAGCCCGGATTCCTATACAGCCCTCCCTAAGAGCAGATTAAGTAAAAGCCACCATTCTGTTCTCGTGCCAGTCGCTGCCATGGTCACACCCGGCTTCCCAGGTTTTAGCTAAAAAGCAATTTTAGCACAGAATGTCAAATCCCAAGCCAGGAAATGAAAAACTACCTCCAAAAGAGGAAAGGAAAGGCGAGCATTGAAATTAAAAGAGCCAAGATTGTTGAGAACTATCTTAATGGAAATGAAAATAAAACCGCTCATCTATCAGGTCGGCGTTCCTTCAGTAAGAAAATGTTTTCTAAAATTGGAAAGAGTCCTGGTTCTACCAGGATCCACGCGCGCACTACTGTCTCCCAAGGCAAACGGCATTTTGGCATGAAACATACATTTTAAGTAGCTAAGACATTAACTAATTTTTCAAATATGTTTTTTCTTCGTGTTGCCTAGGTAGTAGCAGAAATGGACATATCAACTTTGTTCAGTCCGTTTTGCTAATGAAGCAAATTCTGTAATAGAAAATACAACTCGAGAATTCAAGAATGTCAAAGGACACCATTTAAGCAATCTTGTATAATGTTCCAAAAGGGTTCTAGAAAGGACATTTCATTGCATAAAGCAGTGCTTCCATAGGCTGGGCAAAAGAGATAAAGTGAAGCCTATTCAGGTCATTTCAGGGTTACAGCCTTTGTGTGACAGTGACAGAGGCAGAATAGGAAATATGTGGTAAGTTAACTGTAGATGACTACTTTTCTATAAGAATTAACTCAGAGGGAACTTTGTGTTCAGCTAACAGCTTAGTTACTTCATAGTGACACAGGACTTTGGTATGAATGTCTCTTGATTACCAGCCAATCTGTGGGAGCCTAGTGCTGGTACTTGTTACGATGGCCTTCTTTAATTTGTTTTTATCTAACAGGCCTAAGTAGTCCCAGGTAAATTATTATTCTGCCCCCGACCCCCTCACTGTTAACATAAGGTTTTCTGCTGTCGACCTATTTGAAATCTATCCTTAAGCTGTAAGAACCCAGAAACACCTGCAGTTCAGGTAGAATCTGTCATGTGTGCTTGCAAGATGAGAAATAGACTCAGCTGTCATGTGCCAAGAGCTGGATGAAATACTTCCCTGACCAGTGCTCTCACCCGAGTCATTGCACTAAGCTAACCTGTGTCATAAGAGAAGCCATACACGTAACTCAAACACAACTGGGGCTGGAGAAACATGAGGTTCAGATCTCAAAACCAAGCTCCTTCTATTGACCCACAGCACACTCCACCCCGATGGAAAACGGAGGAAACCAAACGAAACATAAAAGCCCCAGCTCGGAAGACATTGCAGTTAAGAAAGATTAGATGGTTTAATAACTTCTAGTTATGAAATGCCAAGTCAAGAAGAAATAAACATGTTAATGATGCTAAGTCACCATGGAGGTAATGAGTCAAAGAGAGAGTCAGATGGAAAGAAATGCCAGAGGATGGGTACATTAATGGAGCAGGGACGTTGAACACTGAGTAATGAAATGCACATTGGGATAATTGAAACTAATTTCTATGGGAGAAGAATATTTTCCTTTCCCTAGGTAAAGCATATGTGAGTACCTAAAGACAAGAATTTTTTTTTTCACGAAGCTGTCGATTGCTACAATATGGAGTTATAAGATAAATGGACCCAGCTGTACTTTTTCTTTTTCCTGGAACACAATTATTCCCCCACTGCCACCGTCATCGCACGGTTTACGCCAGGTCCCCCCACACTGCCACATCCGTGGCGAGGTTTTGATTGGCTTTCTAGCTAAGCTGCTCACCGCTTTTTATAGCCTTGTTACTCAGACAAACGAAAAGTGGTTGGGTCAAACCGTGGACGTGTGCGGAATAAACATGATGGGAAACGCCAGAGCCAATAAAAAGATCAATACCATACATGGTAGAGCAGAACCTAAAGTGTGTGCGCGCTACCAGTGTCACGTGTGATTTGACAGTGGCTTTGAACCAAAGTAGAACCAATTTTTATTGAGCTTTTAAATTTTTTATTGTTATTTATTTATTTATTTATTATTTTTATTGTTTATTGAGTATCTGAGCCCAGTTCATACCTTTTGAATCTGTGTGGAATGCTTCCCATCAGCAAAGTCTGGGAGTTGATGTGAAGGTTTACCAGTGACTTTGAGGCTCCTTCCTATAGTTTTTCTCAGTGTGTAAGTGACTTAGTACAGTGTTCTTCAGAAAAATAGACTATTTTGATACTGCCATTCAGAGCAAAGTGGACATTGTTTTGAATTTGTAGATCTTTCTAGCCATTGTGTTTGGGGCAGATCTGAGCCTAGGTGTTTGTTTTCCGGGATTCCACAGAGGGTGAGGGGTGTGGGGATTGAGCCTTCCTGGAAGGGGCAGGGTCATTGCCCTGGCAGCGTGCCTCCTGAGAAACCACCTTCCTCACAAGTTGAAGGGATAGCCAGCTGGCTGTGCTCAGCAGCTCGCTCTAAGGCACAGAAGTCAGGATGCAGAACAAAGAGGTACTTGATCTATCTGAATTAATCTGAAGGATGTCAAGGAACCAAACTCAGGCTTCTTCATTTGTCGTAGATCTGACTCGTGCTAACATTCTACTCTACATTTTCTAGGACAAACACAAATACAAAGACAGTTTTCAGTTTTCCGTTCATATAGGGGCCCTGCCTTCATGTGACTTGGAATAACCACAGTCACTGCACCTGTAAGAAAAACTGAGGGCCACTGTAAGAATGCTTTGAAGAAGCGAGGGGAGGCTGCCTTTCATCATATCGAGGTGCAACTTACTTTCAACACGGAGAACAGATTTAAGTTTGATTGTAATTATACCCCTCCTTGTAATTAACTCTTTGAGGTACAGGATATTTAATACCTCAGAAACTGCCCTCATATAGCTGCACCCCCTTCCCAGCTCCTGACCTCAGAGTTCTGGTTTCAGTCAACATGAAGTATTGTGGATTTGCCTGCTTTGGGACAAGGTATGAATGAAATTGCTTGGCCTGTCCTTTATGGGTCTGGATTCCTTATGGACCATAGCGTTTGAAGTTAATTTACTTTGTTCCTTATATCAGTGAATCTTTGTTTGGTATGGCCTCCCTATGCTAACTTACACTTTATGAGTCTGTACTACATAAATTTGGATTAAAAATTTACAGCCATCACCACATCCAAGCTATAGAGAGAGCCTTCTTTTCACCACACAAACCTCCACGTTCTCTTGCTCCTGTTCCCTCCCCTCACCCCCACTCCAGGGAACAGCCAATCTATTCCTCTTCTCCTTAGATCAGTCTTGCTTGCCCAAGACTCTGTGTGTGGTGGTGGGCCCCATGGATTATAAATCATGATTTACTATTCATTCTAGTCCTGCCCTAGTGTGGTCCTTCCTGCCGCGTGTAAATTTCCCCATTTAGTGGATACTTCGGCCTCTTCTCATTTTTCACCACATCATGAAAGCGTGTGCTTTCTCGGACAGCTCGCCAAGCGATGTTCCAAGAAGCTAGTACTGTTTCGTCTTTCGGAAAAGCATCGCATACAGGTTCATTAACTTGAAATCCTTCCCAGCATTCGGCATGCCTGCTCATCAGTTTTTACTCAGCATCCCAGGAGTCATTGCGGGTAGTTTTGATGTACGATTTCTGAGAACTTCTAAGGAGTATCACTCTGTACTTCCAGATAGCTACATTTTTTTTTAAAGTGCTCAGATCTCCTGCCCATCATTTTAGTTTTCAAGATGGGATTTCTTTTGTGTAGCCTTGGGTGTTCTGGTACTAGCTCTGTAGACCAGGCTGGCCTTGAACTCACATTGATCCGCCTGCCTCTGCCTCCCCAGTGCTGAGAATAAAGGCGTGCACCACCACTGCCTAGCTACCTGCTCATCTTTCACCCCTGAGTCGTCAGAATTTGTTACACATTTTGAATGTCATTCCTTTGACAAACACCGGTATTATGGCTGTTTTCTCTTGGATCTGAAGCTACCCTTCCCAGTATTTGAATAGTTTCTCTAGATGAGCAAATATGTCTGCTTTTTTGCTTTTATAAAATTCTATTATTCTCCTTTCTTTTTTTATTTTCAAGGTTCTCTTTTTTCTTTTTCTCCTTCCTTCCTTTCTTTCTTTCTTTCTTTCTTTTTTCTTTTCCATTTCTTTGAAATATTTACCAGTTCCTTGCTTGTGATAGTGTTACACTTTACAATATCAGATTGGTTTTTACATACAGGGAGGTAGTGACAGTGAAAGGCATTTTTAAATTTGACTAGTCACAGCCAAAATACAGTGGCTAAGGTAGAAATGGGTGGATTCCTGCTCCAATCCTGATTTTGCATTACACAAATCTACACTGATGGCAGTAGCTTGGCATCCTTTGTCCGTGCCCCGCCCCCCCCACACACACACAAGCAGGTTTGCCTTTGGTTAACCTGGAAGTTCTTTGCTTTTTTTTTTTTTTTTAAGTCAAAGTCTCCCTGGCTTAGTAATAAGTAGAGGGAAAGACTTACTTAGCTTTTATGATCTGATATCAGCTCAAAGTAAATATTTCAATTTTTGCTAATCAGATTTCTAGCTTGGATCTGTCTAGTGAGGGGATTATCTGTCCAGTGAGGGAATTGACTGGTAATATTGAAAGCCTGGAAGATGGGGTTCTTAGAGAACATAGGATACACAAGGAAATAAAGGAAATATACATTACAGCACCATAGTGCCTACTTCCAGTCATTCTTGGAAATGTCAGAGTGGTAGGAGTGGGTGTGTGTGTGTGTGTGTGTGTGTGTGTGTGTGTGTGTGTGTGTGTTTGGATTTTTTGTTTTGTGTGGATGAAAGAGCAGTCGTGGAATCAGAAAGTGACTTCTAGCTTTCCCTTGTAACCAACCCACTTCCTCATGGGATCCTGGCAAGGAAGCTGGGGTGGAGATTGGGGGGTGCTTTGTGATTTTAAAAGAAGGAAAACCTTACTTTCTGCAGTGTCATGGAACTGAGATGTCAACTGATCTCACCTTGAAGTCAACATGAGATTGGAGAACTTCAAATATTCTTTACTGCTTTTTAGGAAAGGGGCATGAGGAAAAACAACGGCGGGATTAATGATTTTAAGAAGACAGCATCCAACTCCGATGAGTAAGAGGCAGCATAAAAAGACATTTTCTAAGTACTGAAACAAATCTCATGAGAAGCTATCTGCTCAAATGTGAACATTTTTAAAACACAAGTAACTCTTACATGCAGTATAGATGCAGTTGTGGGTTTGTTTGGGTTCTGTTTTGTTTGTGTGTGGCTGGACTCCTGCAAGGTCATACGTGCTGCCTTGTTGTTGGAGCCGACAGTGCCAGGGCGGACATGGTGGCGCACTCTGCCCCAGTCAGAGGCTGGTGCTCTTTGTCTTCAGGGTTGGTGGGACAGGTGTGACTGGCTGGTATCCTCAGTGAAAGGCAGTGGAGCTGAGGCTGAGACTTGCTAGTTATTGCTGTTTATTCTCCTGGCCCATGCACCACCTCCTCCTGTGCTGTGAGCCTTTTCTCTCCTTCTGTAAAGCCCTCCACATCCTTCCCGGGCTACACAGGTATGCTCTGTTATAGCTTTAACTGCCCTGGGACTGAGCTAGAAGGAATGGCTGATGAAATTCCTGGGTGTTGCAATCTCCGCCTCTTCACTGAAGGGATGTTTGCCCCAATCTGAGAGTCTTGATTTTGCTTGGGCAGTGTTTGGGTTTTCCTTCCTTCCTTCCTTTCTTCCTTCCTTCCTTCTTTCCTTCCCTCCTCCCCCTCCTTCCCTTCCTCCCCCTCCTCTTCCCCCTGCCTCCTCCTGCTTCTGTTTTCTTTTCAGCCCACACAGTATTCTTGTACCTTTAAAAAGAGAGAGAGAGAGAGAGTTGTGATGTTTATGATTAATGGACGAGGACAGCCTGCTGTGGAGCAAGTCTTTAAAGGATTAGCCTGTTTGGAAAGCACATGAAGTGAAGGGGAAAGGTAAGATTACTTTCACAAGTATCACCTCATAATATCAAACCAGTCCATGTCCTCAAGTCACATGAGTAAAGCCAACAGAACTTGAAATGGTACTTTAAGGATGGGATGATAGGGTGGTCAGAAGAGAGTGATAAATGGAAACATGAAAGAATATTGCAGTTCTGTATTATTCTGTGTGAGCTCCATGAGTGTGCATGTGTGTATGTGTGTACACGTACTCATATGTGTACTTTCATGCCCCACACTTACATATCCCACAGCCTGTGTACAGAGGTCAGAGGATAATTTTGTGGAGTTGGTTCTCTACTTCCACCTCTATGTAGGCTCCAGGGATCAAACTCAGGATTCCAGACTTGCATGTCAAGTGCCTTTATGCAGTAAGCCATCTCCCAGATCTGAAGAAGTGTCTGTTTAGAGGGTGTGTCCCTCTAGAACCACATAGATGTTCTAGAATGAGTTGCCCCACTGTGCTATTGAGGGATATGTGTATACACTTGTACTTCTTTCCTCTGCAACTACTGACCCTGACTGTCTCATGTTACTCATGTTTGCAATTGTTGACATATTTGTTTGTTATTAAAATAAGCCAAGACTACAGAGGGGAAAACCCCTCATTCACTCTACAGTGAACTCTGCTTTTAATAGTTTCGAATCTTCTTTAAAAAAAAATCCTACCCATGAGGATTAAATTCTTCTTGATACCACATTCAGAAAAACAGTATCCTAAAATAAACTGGAATTGAAGTTTTGAAAATATATCTGTGCTTTTCAGCACAGGGATGAGAAAAGCTAATGAAGCTGAAATTGGAAGAACCAAATCCAGGTCCATGTTCCAGCCTTCTGTTTCCCTTTTATAATATGAGGACAAAAGACTGGGGCTACAGATCAGTTGGTAGAGTGCTTGTCTGCAGGATGCTCTGAGTTCACACCCCAGCACCATACAAAGCCAGACAGGATAGTACTCTAAGGGTGTAGAAGCAGGAGGATCAGAAGTTCAAGGATATATTTACCTGCATAAGCAGTTGAGACCAGCCTGGGCTACACAACTCTCTCAAAAACTAAACTCAGTAAAAAACTGAGTTAAATGAGACCAAAATTACCTTTCCCTCCATAAAATTAATTTTCCCAATGTAAAAATCATTGCAAAGAGATCTGGCATCTCACTGATACAACTAGAAAGTGGGGACCACCCAGGAAAACAAGACAATATTTTTGTGTATTCTCATGCACTGTATCTCTGACCCTGACATCTTCCCTTTCCACCCCAGTTGTCCACATAGACTATAGTTGCTGTTTTGTTACATTCATTCTTTATCGTCCTTGAGGGCTTATTGACTGTGAGGTACTTTCTAACCACTTGGGACAGAGCAACAAACCACACAACACCTCCTAACTTTGTGGGACTCATACTCTAGAGGCATATTTTCTGCCACCTCTCCAGCTAACTGACCACAAGGAGTCAAGCGATAAAGAATCCATGGTCGTATTAGTAGCCCAGGAACCAAAGACATAGTCCAAAGTCTCTGAGCTACATGGAGAAGAGTCAATAGCCAAATACATGGTCAGTAGAGATTGTATGTTCTGCACGTAGCCAGCAAATGTCACACTATTACTACCAGACTTGAATAGATGGTCTAGCCTTGGTAATTGTCAACTTGAGATAACTGTTCCAATGAGACCATTAATGAGGTAGGAAGGGAGTTCCCAACAGACTTGACAGAATGTCAGGAAGTGGAGAAAAGAAAGCCCATGTTTTCTGGGCTGTAAATTGAGAGTGGTTAACTCAAGTTTGCCCTTGACAGACAATCTACAGTGTCAGCATTGCTCACCATTGGAACCATTTTCCAAAATGCAGTCATCATGCTTTCTAAGCTGGGAAGTCCAGGGCATTGTAGACACAAATGGAAATAATATTGACTTTACTTAAGTTAATAGAAAAGTCATATAGCAGTTTGGAGCACTTTGTAGAAGGCCGGGTGAGGACAAGCTGTTGTGTGACTGAATAGGCACCTCTGCCTAGACAGCTGAAATTCCACTCAGGTGGCCCACCCGTCTGAGATGAGTGCCCTCCGGAACTGCTTTGACAACTCAAAATTCACTTTTGGAAGTGTTATGTGTGAAGTCACAGTGTCTGCCACAGATTTGTGTTTGAAAGCATGTTCCTCATGATAAAGCAACATTGTCATTATATTGTATGAATGTTTTATTTTCTCCTTGTGAAGAGGCTGTCAGTAGATTAATGAAGCACTGTAGGAGGAAGCATGACACACTGAGGCAGAGTGTGGATAAAAGGGTCTTGATAATGCACACACACACACACACACACACACACACACGGAGAGGGAGGGAGAGAGAGAGAGAGAGAGAGAGAGAGAGAGAGAGAGAGAATTCTTAGAGTAGATAAAAGTGTCCTGATGGAAGAAGTTAGGACCGTGATTCCAGTCTTGACCACAGAATTTCAACCTACTGGTTAGATTTTTTTTTTCATGTAGTCCCCTTGGAATTACAATTACTATGATGCTTTAACAACAAAAAAAACCCACAGATTTTGAAAAAGGCATCATATCTGTAATGGCTATTTCTGGTTGTCAACTTGACTATATTTGGAATGAGCTACAACCCAGAATTGGAGGGCTCATCTGTGATCCTGGTCTTGAGACTGGAAGACACAAGTTTCTGACCTGGATCTTGGCATGGAGATCTTGAGGCATAGTGGCCATGAAAAGCTTAGGCCCAGGCAAGGTAGTACATGCCTTTAATCCCAGAAGACTAAGGCAAAAGGATCTCGGAGTTCAAGGCCAGCCTGGGACAAGCAAGTCCCAGATCCAGGCATGGTGGTACATACCTTTAATCTGGGACACATCTTCCACTGTAGGCATAAAGTCATTGGATGAAGGAAGATTCACTCTTTCTTCACCTGCTTGCACTTACTAGTCAGCACATCTACTGGAACCTACTTCTACAGAAGACCAGCTGATACAACTAGCCTAGTGGGACTAAACAACTGCTAGATTCTCAGACTTCCCATCCACACTTGCTCATTGTTGGGTGAATTGGACTACAGACTGTAAGTCATTACAATAAATTGCCTCAATATAGAAAGGCATTCCATAAGTTCTGTGACTCTAGAGAATTCTGACTAATAAAATACCCATAGCCAGTTACTTACCTATAGATCATCTCAGAAAATAACCAAAATCGGGGCCACAAAAGAATGTCTCTTAACAGCAAAGTTTGATCTCAGATGTGAAGGGACGATAAACTTCTCGGTGCTCAGTGCCACCCATGAAGGTGTCTGGGGCAGGGGAAAATAATGTAAGGCTGATTGTGTTTGCTGTTTACTTTCTGGGCAGTGACTAAGGTCTTCTTGTGCTTTGTGTCTGAAGTTTGAACTTCAAGGAGTATCAACATTAGGAAAAAGTGTGAAGAATGAATGCCTTCCCCTGTGAGTCATCTACAGCTACACATTTAGAGAATTTACATGCTATGGTGCACTTGTAGACTCTTGGGGTCAGAGGCCAACTCTCAGGAGACAGCTCTGGACTTCCACCTTGCTAGGGATGAACCACTTTCTCCTGTGCTGTGTACTACAGGCTTGCTGGCCTGTGAGCTTCTGGGCCATTCTTTGCTTGTTCTCTCAGTGTAAGAGTTTCAGGTGTTATAGCTCTTTGTCACCATGTGAAATTTGGTGGCCTACACCTTTAATCCCAGAGTGTGGGAGGCAGAATCTGGTGGATCTCTTAGTTCAAGGCTAGCCTGGTCTACAGAGTGAGTTACAGGTCTAGCAGAGGCTACAGAGAGAAACCCCATCTCAAACAACAACAAACAGCCAGGGTGCAGGGGTGGTGTGGGGAGGCTAAGTGGATCAAACTCAGACCATCAGGATGCCTTGGCTGAGCCATCCAAAATGGTTCCCAACTGATTTTTCTAACTGAAAAATTAATTGAAATTCTTCAAAGATGGAGAAACCTAACAGATATTTCTGTTGTTTATTATACAACCAGTAAGACTCCAAGAGACAAGGGGCAGTCTGGGTGGAAAGACAAATTTATAATAAACAAAATGTCAATCAGTGTGTTAAATTCTGGACTCCATGCAAAGTGGAGCAGGCAGATACAGAAGGCTCGCCTAATCCAGTCTGTTCATCTGGAAGCCCTTTCCCTACTGCGACTTGGCACAGATTCATTAGCTGGTCTCTTACTTAGGATCAAGCATGTGCTACCCCAATAATCATGGTTTACTAGCAGATGCCCATAACTATGTTTGAGAAAACACAGAAGAAATCCAATTCCCTCCAGCAATAATTAAAAGGGGGCTCTGAAAACAGAGGGTAGACCCTGGAAATGTGTGTAAGTAATTCACCACTCACTTGTCCAGCTCCACAGCACACGGATGGGTAAATGTCATATTTTCATAAAATGTGTAGAAATAACCAGTTTTTTATGCAAGGTGCCAGAGAAGGACGAGCTTGGCTTAACTCTCCCTTTGTTTCCATTTGTCCAGCCATGGACTCGTGCTGCAGAACTCCGCCGAGCAACTCTTGGGTTTATCCCACTGTGATACTCTGCTTGTTTGGGTTCTTCTCCATGTTCAGGCCTTCAGAATCATTCTTAATTCCATTTTTGTCTGAACCCAGTAAGAATCTCACCAGCACAGAGGTAAGCTAATGGGTATATATCTCAATAGGGGTTAGTTTCACAGGACTTGAACAAGGTGGTAGGAATGTCATTCAAATTATAGTAAGAAAAAAAAAGCTTTGAATTCCAGTGAGCCTCCATTTTCACAGAATTTATTACATAATAGAACTGCCTCCTTCCTCATGACACTTACAAAAAATATTAAGCCAGTTATTTAACATGTACAAAGAATGTTTTAAATTTCAGAGTTTTGATGTTAGTCTGCATATACATGGGAGCTTTTCTGGTCTCTAGTGTTTCTATCACATTTACCCTAAAATGAAGTTGTTCTCTGCCACAGGATTGCCTTCTGGGAAACCAGTATGCTACTGTGGTATAAGCAGGATGTAATAAGAAAGTGTAATACAATCACATGTCATGTTTAGTGAATGACGGCTGTATATTCCCCCAGAATTATAACTGTAGTTAACTATAGTTAAGACCATGACATTTCAGAGAATTCCTGTCCTTCAGTAACACTGCAGTGACCACAAACTCATACCTCAACACTTATTTATGTGTTTATGTGACATCAGTGCAAATAAACCTACTGCTCTGTTGCCCATAAAAATATAACATACGGAGACTGGAGAGGTAGATAGTTCTAACTATGTAAATAGTTTAAGATCACTGGCTACTCTTCCAGAGGACCTGGGTTTGATTTCCAGCACCCACATGACAGGTCACAACTGTCTATAACTCCAGGTCCAGGGGATCTGGCACCCTCACACAGACATAAATGCAGGCAAAACACCAATGCGTGTAAAAATAAATAAATCTTAAAATTTTATATCTATATAATATATCATACACATTTATATAGTATACAATGTAAAACTCAATAATGTTGATAAATGGCTGTTACTATCTATGAATTTACTGCTACTTTTATCATTGTTTTAAGGCATCATTTTATTTTAACTTAAGTACCACACAACACCAGCATCAGCCCATACATCCTATGGTTACTGCATCTTTCAATTGCTTCATATTCTCTTGTGTTTAAGTTAACTTCACATTTCACTTACAGTGTTCCTATTTATCACACTACTATACACCACATACCTGAGCTGTATAAGTGAGTTATATACTCTATAAAGTTTCTGGGTGTATACTCTATATAGTTTGCACAATAAATAAAATTAACCAAGCATATCAACAACACATGGTTATATATATTTTGTGACTCTTACTCAGTTTTAAAAAACTATTTAGCAACAGATGTGATATAAACAGATTTACTTCCTGATCTACTTCTCTTCCCAGGAGGCCAAATTCTTTTACTTAAAAAAGATACTTCTTAGTGCGCATGGTGGCACATACCTTTAATCCCAGCACTCAGGAGGCAGAGACAGAGGCAGATGAATTTCTGTGACATTGAGATCAGTCTGGTCTACATAGCCTGTTCCAGTTTTGTCAGGAATGTATCCCTCCCTTCCTGTCTTCCCCTCTGTCTAAAAAGATACAAGAAGAAAATACACTAATTCCACTAAAAAAAATCACCCTGAGCTGGCTTACTATCTCCAACCACAACAATGAAAATGTCATATGGAAGGTAGCATCATCTTAAAAGCTAAGGGGTACTGAATTATCAATAGGAAATTGGCAAGGACAGAAGCCAAGCCAACCCCAATGGCTTCAGAGTTTCTTGGACTGAAGCATGTCACATTTAAGACAAAGGTCAGAGGTGAGGCAGAATCAGCTCAACATACCCACCAGGTTTGTGTCTACATACACTATGGACAAGTGAGTAAATCCTCCTTCAGAACCACAGGTTAGTTGTGGGTCCTTCTGTGACCTTGATGGGTCCACATATCAATGAGAGAGAGTTCAGTAATCCAAGAGACTGAATCTTACCCATCACACTTATGAATCATTCACAATCTTTTGAGTCCTTGCTACCTATGAAACTTGAGTACCCATGTGTTTGTCATGGAATAGTCATATGACCCACATTAAACTCAATCAAGCAGTGATATCTACAGCTATGGATAGGGTGAGAGGAGCTTGTGAACCCAGCAAATTTAAACAGGAAGAAAATGAAATGCATTACTTGTTCCCACTTGGTAATTTGACAAAATCGTTCACTCTTGCTCCGTGTGTGTGTGTGTGTGTGTGTGTGTGTGTGTGTGTGTGTGTGTATGTGTGTGTCTACCCAGATTTCAGACAGGCAGGAGGCAGTGGTAGAGCAAGTAAAGAGAGGTTTGTTCTACTCTTTACATTGAGAACCCTATACTTAATGTTGCTAGTCTTTGTATAAGAGTAGTTTGGTTTTTTTTTCAATTTATTCATTTTTAACTCATGTGCATTGGTATTTTGCCTATGTGTATATATGTATGATGGTGTTGGATCCCCTAGAACTGGAGTTACAGAGAGTCATGATCTGCCATGAGGGTGTTGGGAATTGAACCTGAGTCCTGTGGAAAAGCAGCCAGTGCTCTTAACTGTTGAGCCATCTCTCCAGCCCCCTAAAGTTTAAGAACTTGGAAATCTCAGAAGTTCAGAATATTTAAGTTTAAACTTAACTTGAAAACTTTTTAACTAATTTATTCAACCATTACATGTTACTTAAATTTGTTATACAGTCCTGAGGACATATTATCTCTCTAGAACTCTTCCGGGATATACCTAAGTATGTAAGTTGCTTGGAGTTTTAGTTTCTTTTCTCTTTTTGTCCCTCCCCCAACAACTCCATGGTGGTTTATTTTTGTTGTTTTCATTTAACAGAGACACTAGTTTTTCTGAGTAATTTTACCTGTAGATCAGTTTTCTATTTTTTCCCCATAACATGAAGAATGTCTGATTAGATATGACTTTGAGGTACAAATCAGTTACCACATGTCCTTTTGAAATGTGTCGTACTTCTGATCACACCTGCTTATCAAATCCACAGATGACAAATGAGATCCTTCCTGTTTGGACATACTCTTACCTGGCAATACTGCTGCCCGTCTTTGTCCTTACCGACTACCTGCGCTACAAACCAGTCATCATGTTATACGTTGTGGCCTTCGACATCAGCTACCTGTTTCTCTTGTTTGGTCAAGGTGTGATGCTCATGCAGATAGCCGAGTTCTTTTTTGGGGTTGTCTCAGCCACGGAGGTAGCCTACTTTGCCTACATATACAGCATGGTCAGCCCAGAGCACTATCAGAAAGTGAGTAGTTATTGTCGGAGTATCACGCTGGTGGCCTACACAGCAGGCTCGGTGCTAGCCCAGCTCCTGGTGTCCTTGATGAACCTGCCATACTCTACCCTTTTTTATATAACCCTGGCCTGTGTCTCTGTGGCTTTCTTTTTCTCACTTTTTCTACCAATGCCTAAGAAGAGCATGTTTTTCCATAAAAAGTCTGACAGAGAAGCTTGTCCAAAGCCACTAGAAAAATGTACTGTCCTCAAGGAAGCCCAAAACAACAGAACTCACCCAGAATTGTTTGCCAATTCAGAGAATCTAGGGGACAGAGAAGTGAGCAACCTGGATCCAGAAAAATCAGTTTTGAGACAATTTGTGCGTTGGTTCCAGGATCTGAAGGAGTGCTACTCCTCAAAGCACCTTGTTTACTGGTCCCTGTGGTGGGCTTTTGCCACAGCGGGTTATAACCAAATCTTGAACTATGTTCAAGTCCTATGGGAACACAAGGCACCCTCCCAAGACTCTTCCATCTATAATGGAGCAGTAGAGGCCATAGCAACATTTGGAGGTAAGTGGACATCTCTCTCCTCCAGATGCTAAACTTCTCCACAGTAGTTAATTAGTTATAACCAGAAAGTAAAGTGATTTTTTTTTAGTTGAGGGAGATGGTATACATACACATGTGTACATGACTGTGGTTGCACAGAAGCCAGAGGAGAGCATCGGGTGTCCCCTAAAACAGGGTTTCTCACTGAGCCCAGAGCTAGGCTAGTGGCCAGCAAGCCTCTGTGATCCTCCTGCCCCCACTCTCTACAGCACTGGGCTTACAGGTATGCACAATCACATCCAACGTTTTACAGGTTCTCTAGGAATTTTAACCCAGGTCATCAAGCTTCTATAACAAGGCCTCTTACCTACTGAGCCATCTCCCCACTCAAGAAAGCACTGAAAAAAATCACAGTACAACATATAGTATTTTTATACTATATATTACAGTTACAAATAACTCAAGAACAAAGCTTAGAACCAGTGGTGCATTTCTAGTACAATTCATAGACCCCATTTCATTAAAATAGGTGTTGATAATGAGCCCTGTTCCTTCAGTATGATGTTCACAATTTAAAGTTTGATAATTTGTTTTTTTGTTAGTTTAAAGATGAGTGACATCAATATACCTTCTATTTTTTATCTTTTTCGTGTGTGTATGTGTGTATACATGCAAGTCTGCACACGCAGGTACATGTGAAGGCCAAATGACAGCTTTAAGAATCACCTTTTTTGGGTGCCATCCATTTTTTTCTTTTCTTTTTTTTTTAAAGCAAGTTTCTCATTGACCTGTAATTCACCAAATAGACCAAACTGTCTGGCCAGTTTCTTCTAGAGATCCACTTATCCCATTACTGGGAATACAATAGACTACCCAGCTTCATATGTGGGTTCTGGGACTTAAACTCAAGTCTTTGCACTTGCAAAGTAAGGACTCTACTCACTAAGCTAACCCAGCCCTTTTTTGTTTTTGGTCTTTTAAGACAGGGTTTCACAATGCAACTTTGGCTATCCTGGCACTCACTCTGTAGACGAGGCTGGCCTTGAACTCTGATATCCCTCTACCTCTGCCTCCCAAGTGCTGGTATTAAAAGCATACACCAGCATCGCTGGGTTGTTTTAGTCTTTTTAAGCTTGTATACAGATGTGCTGGGCACATTTCCCCCTGTGCCTCTCTGCCCTTCCCTTCCATTCCCTTTCTAGTTGTTTGATGTCTTGTTTAGTGTTTTGGATTCAGTGTATGGCACACACAGGTAGGTCCTCTGTCTGTCGTCAAACAACAAAGCCTTTCCTTTCAATCTGTAGGCATCCTCTGCACCCGACTGCTTCCCTTCTCCCTGCAGAAGCCTTGGATTTTACACAGTCTCATTGGTTGACTGTTGCACCCTTGTTTCCTGAGCTACTGGAGTCAAGACTGTTTCTAACATTGAAAGGAGAGAGAAAGTACAGAATTTTTATTATTAACTCTAGAAAATACATGAAGGTTTCCAGACTCTTTCCCAGAGAGTCTTCCTAGTGACCTTCACAACTCTAGGCTGCATACCAACTATTTTCACATTTCAAAAATTATGTAATTTCCATGATGTTACACAAAGGATTCTAATATCAAAAAGAAATTTGCCTTTGAAGCACACTTTGCAATAAATATTTATGTAGTCATAAATGGAAATGTTACACGAGACTTTGAAGATGTGTTTTAGGAAGTGGGATATTTTCCACACCTTCCTCTACGGAAAGCTTCAGAAAAGCACGTAGCCTCTGTGTTATTGTTTCCCTCTTGGAAGGCTTCAGCTAACTCCTGAAAGCCAAGGCAGAGGCAGAATTGGATCACTGAAATTATTGCTCTTATGGCTGAAATTCTTGGGGAGAACTATTCCTTTTTAGAGACAGTTCCATCACAGATCACCTACCAAAATATAACCCACCAGCTGTCAATAATTTGAGCCCTTTGTTCAGTTGCTAACTGGTAACCTTTTCAAACTGTATACATCAGTACAGGTCCTTTTTTTCCAAATCCTCAAAGAAATCAGGTCAGCTCTAGCAGGAGGGGGAATCACCTAAGCCCAGGAGTTCAAGGGCAATGTAAGGAGATAGATCCCCAAGATCCCCCAGATCTAGGAAGGATGAGAAAAAGAAGGAAGGAAGGAAGGAAGGAAGGAAAGAAGGAAGGAAGGAAGGAAGGAAGATAATTGGCACTCATTGCTCCAAAACATACAATTTAAAACGATAGAGAAACCTTACTCTCAAGGCATTTACATGCTACTCTAGGTGTTATTTAAATGACTGGGATACTGTGTGTGCCCCATACTGCTGTGTTTAGGTTCTTTCTATCCCTTCTGCCTAATGTGTAGTTAATGCTAATTAAGAGTATAACAGCAAACTGGGTTGAAAACAAATAGGAAGTGAGAAAAAAAAAAAAGGAAGAAAACTTGAGCCCTTTGTTTAGGCTCCTCCCTGCAAAGTCAATAGCTTGATTCTTCCCCATTGTCTGTTTCCAGGAGCTTTGGCTTCCTTCTCAGTGAGCTATATGAAGGTCAACTGGGATCTTCTAGGAGAGCTGGGACTGGCTGTCTTCTCAGCTGTCATTGCAGGATCTCTGTTTCTCATGAATTACACACTCAGCATCTGGGTGTGCTATGCTGGCTACCTACTGGTCAAGTCTAGCTATTCCTTTCTTATAACCATCGCAGTGTAAGTATACAAACCATTCCTCCCTACTCTTGTGGATTCCAAAAGACTCTGGGAACTTCAGAAGGATTTTAGTCCTTTGCAGTGTTAAATGTTAACTACATATTGAATGGAAGTCAGTGAAGCCATCTTCTCGGTTAGCTGAATAGAGTTGAGTCATCAAAGGAAGAAGTCTGGGCGCCACAGGAACCAAAAGCAAGGGCCCATGATCTCCTTTTGATTTCTTTTTACTTCCAATGATTTTTTTTCATAATAAAGTCTAGTGTTATTTAATTTCAAATGCATAGGTTTAGATTTTACCTGTAGCCTCATTTATTTGTGTGATAAGTTCTAAGAGCATACATTTCTGGGAACAAAACATTGTGGGGAAAGTTATAAAAAGTTGGATGGGGAAAAAGGGGGAAATGAAGCAAAGATTATAAGAAAACTTCAGCTTCACTTACATTTGGGACTGTGTCCTTTTGAATAATTTTAAAAATAAGGTCTCTGAAAGTCAGAGTTCCCTTTAATGCTTACATCTGCTTTTTAAGAGTTTTTTTGATTTGTTTTTTAAGAAAGAAATTATTAAAAAGCATGCAGCATATATATGAGTACAGTTAAAACTGGCTACAAGGAACTGTCTTTGGGAGCAGGCTATGAGACTCAGTTGGTAGCATGCTTGGCCCATATGCACGATTCTTAGCACTACATACACTGACATGTTAGAACATTCCTGTTATTCAGATCATGGGAGTTAAAGGAAGAAGGAGCAGAAGTTCAAGGTCATCCTTGATATAATAACAAGCTTGAAGTCAGCTTGGGTCACATGCATCTTTTTTTTTAAATTTTATTTTATTTTCTAAGTTTTTTTTTATTTACATTCAAAATCATTTCCCCTTTCCCGTTTCCTCCCTCCCCAAAAGTCTCATAAGCCCCCTTCCCTCCCTCTTTTCCCCATTCAACCCCCTCTCACTTCTCTGTCCTGGCATTCCCCTACATCCAGTCTTTCCAGGACCAGGGGTCTCTCCTTCCATCTTCTTGGAAATCTATTGATATGCGAATTGTGTCTAGGGTATTCCGAGATTCTGGGTTAATATCCCCATATCAGTGACTGCATACCATGTGTGTTCTTTTGTGATTGGGTTACCTCACTAAGGATGATATTTTCAAGTTCTGACCATTTGCCTAGGAATTTCGTGAATTCATTGTTTGTAATTGCAGAGTAGTATTCCATTGTGTAAATATACCACATCTTCTGAATCCATTCCTCCATTGAGGGACCAGACACACTGAAACTAATAGAAAGGAAACTAGGGAAGAACCTTGAACATATGGGCACAGGGGAGAATTTCCTGAATAGAACTCCAATAGCTTATGCTCTAAGATCAAGAATTGACAAATGGGACCTCATTAAATTACAAAGTTTTTGCAAGGCAAAAGACACTGTCAAAAAGACAAAGTGGCAGCCAACTAACTGGGAAATGATCTTTACCAACCCTACATCTGACAGAGGGCTAATATCCAATATATACAAAGAACTCAAGAAGTTAAACTCCAGAGAGGCAAGTAACCCTATTAAAAAATGGGGTACAGAGCTAAACAAAGAGTTCTCACCTGAAGAATGTCTAATGGCTGAGAAGCACCTAAAGAGATGTTCATCATCCTTAGTCATTAAGGAAATGCAAATCAAAACAACCCTGAGATTCCATCTCACACCAGTCAGAATGGCTAAGATCAAAAACACAGGAGACAGCAGTTGTTGGCGAGGATGTGGAGAAAGAGGAACACTCCTCCACTGCTGGTGGAATTGCAAGCTGGTACAACCACTCTGGAAAGCAGTCTGGCGGTTCCTCAGAAAACTGGGCATGACACTCCCGGAGGATCCAGCTATACCACTCCTGGGCATATACCCAGAGGCTTTACCTGCATGCAATAAGGACACATGCTCCACTATGTTCATAGCAGCCTTATTTATAATAGCCAGAAGCTGATCATATGCATCTTGTCTCAGAGAAGGCGATAAGAAAAGTACAGTTAGTGTCCTTTGGTATTAGCCACAAAGAAATGAGAAATGTGCATTTTAGTTTCATGCTACATCTGAGAAAGACTGACTAGCTTTATCAAGTTTCTTTTTTTTTAAGATTTTATTTTATTCTTTTAAGATTTATTTATGTATATGAGTACTCTGTTGCTATCTCCAGACACACCAGAAGAGGGTATTGGATCCCATTACAGATGGTTGTCAGCCACAATGTGATTGCTGGGGATTGAACTCAGGACCTCTGGAAGAGCAGTCAATGCTCTTAACCACAGAGCCATCTCTCCAGATCCTTAAGAGTTTCTTTTTACCTTATGTATATGAGTGGTTTTGCCTGCATGTATGCAGGTCTACAAGTACAGTGCTTGAAGAGGTCAGAAGATTTCACTGGGATGCCCTGACACTGGAGTTACTGATGGTTGTGGGCAGCAATGTGGGTGCTGGGAATCAAACCCTGATCCTCAGGAAGAGCCACCAGTGTTCTTAACCTATATGCCATCTCTCCAGTTCCTCAAGTTTCATTTTAATATGTGAAAAAAGTTTGATAAACAATAAAACATTGCAATATGAGTCCCAAGACAAAAATCATGAGAAAATGCAGGTGTCACTATTTAGCAAATGTTCTGGTTTCAGAGTATCTGGTTGCTGTGACAGATACTCTGTTGCAAAAAGCAACAGAAGTTAGAAAATTATTGATTTGGTTTATAATTCCAAATTATAGTTCAATCTTTTGGGGGTGGGGGGATTCATAGTATAGCGATGGTCAAGAGCAAAGAAAACTAATGTAATTTTGCTTCTTGTTCTCAGACAGCTTTCTCCTCTGTTCAGCTCCCCTCCCTAAGGAATGGTGCTACCCACATTAATCCAGACAGTTCCCCAGATAACATGTTCACAGGCTAAACTAATCTAGATAGACCCACTTTAAGACTCTTCCCTGGTGATCCTAAGTTGTATCAAGTGGGTAATTGAAATCAACCATCACAGAAAGCTAAACGTTTTTGCTGAAATATCTTGGTTTAATGAATCAAACTTAAATGTCTAGTTTTATTTTTTATAATTGAAAGGTAGAATAGAACTAGTGTCATTCCTTTGCATTAAAAAAAACAAACCTTTCAGAACCCAAAGCCTTTTATCTTCATTCTAAGAAATGTAGTCAGACTTTGAAATCTCTGTAGTTAAAAACTAATTATAGATTCAGTCAGTTGCACAAACAACCAAAGTCTGCATCTTCCAATGAACAGTCACCTACCATTCCTTCTGACTGTAGGACATCAACAATTAATTGAATATACTTTTAAAAGTCCTCAGATTGATGTTTGTATCTTTATAAAGCTTCATTGCAAACATGTATGAAAGCAACTTACCTTCAATATTTTCAAGCTATGAGATGTTAACATTTAAGTTTAATTTCTGGAAAGTGCTAGATTGTACAAGAGGAAATTTATCAGAGTGCCTCCAATTCAGCTTTTAGAATTATTGAACTCCTTTTCTTTGTCTATACTGGATAAGAGTTAGGTAGGACATGACTTAACAACACTGTTTTCGACTCTTTTGTTCTGGTTTCTTGTTTGGTTTTACCACAAGATCTCAAACACACTCAAGAAGACCTTGAATTTGCTGTGTGTCCAGGAATGGCCTTGAATTCCTCCTGCCTCCTGAATGTTAATATTATAGGTATTATAGGAACTCACCCCCATGCCCAGTTTCAGTTTCTATCCTTTAGATAAGAATTTTATGCATGCTACGGTTAAATGCTAACTCAACCTTTAATGACAGCTTTCAGATTGCAGTTAACCTGAGCTTAGAACGCTATGCCCTGGTGTTTGGCATAGACACCTTTATTGCCTTGGTGATTCAGACCATTATGACTATGATTGTGGTAGATCAAAGAGGGCTCCAACTACCAGTCACTACTCAGGTAAGCTGCACGAGTTCTGTTACCTATTACTATGTTATACTGTGTATAGGTAATAGGTATGTATTAACTCTCTATATATAGGTATATACTAACTCTGTATAGGTAATAATTCACTCTGCTACCTATTAGCATGTTAACCTAATTTATATTACTATTGACATAGTAGCTAAGAATATAGAATAACTAGGTTGACTCCAAGATATCTTAATCTTACAACTGACAATGTGGAAGGCTATCTAAAAATTCTTCAATTATGAACAATTTTAAGTATACAGCCCTTATTTATAACACCAACTAAATATATAGCAACTAGATTCATATCTACTTGAAGAAGGTGGGTAAGAAGTAAACTCCACATTTAAAAGTCATTATTAGATGCTGATACATAACACTGGACCAGTCTTCAAACACAGACATGTGGACAGAACCCTGAGATCTCCTTGGGTTTCTCTCTACCATTGCTGAAGTAGCGAGGATTTGAACCTAAGCATCCTGCTTCAAAGCCAGACCTTTAGTCACTACTCCACATGTTTACATTCTTAACCTTGCTTTATCTGAGATAGAAGAAGGTAGTCTCTAGTCAGAATGACCCATAGTAAGTTCAGGATCTCAATCACCCCATAATCCAATCAAGCAAGGAAGACTGTTATATATTACCAATGACATAAGTGGTCAGAGTTTATAAATGGCTAATTGTTTGTTTTCTTTCAGTTTTTAGTTTATGGGAGTTACTTCACTGTCATTGCGGGGGTCTTCCTAATGAGAAGCATATACATTCTCTACTCAACTAAATGCCAAAAGGAACCACAGAACCTTGTTACCACCCAGAGCCCTGATGAGCCACACCTACAAGAGCCAAGCGATGTGTCAACAAAGTTCTAACCCAATTACATCAACTCCAGTCCCTAAAGGACAGGATTTCAAGATGGGCAGCCAGAAATGCTTTGCCACACACAGGCATACTCGATCAGTACAGATTCCAAAACCACAACCAAACTTCAGCCTCAGGCTAACTGCCCAACTAACTGCAAGCACTCCATATATGGCCATGACAGCTGTATTAGTTACTTTCTTGATGCTATGACAAAATATCTAACAAGAAGCAACTCAAGGGAGGAACCCAATGTCTCAGTTCATAGTTTGGAGGGATACATTCTATTACAAAAGCGAAGACATGACTGTAGGACAAAGGACCTACTGGATACATTGCATCTGCAATCAGGAAGTAAAGAACAATGAAACCTGGTGTTCAGATCACTCTCTCCTTTTTATTCAACATATTATCCCAGACACAGGGATGGTGAGGCCCACATTTCTGGTGAATCTTCCCACCTCAGTGAACCTAATACAGATAATCCCTCACAGATAACCAAAGAGGCTTATGTCTTCGGATTCCAGATCTTGTCTAGTTGACAATATTAACTGCTAATACTAACAGCTGACAACCCTTATTGGGGGGTCCCCATGAATAGCAATAACTTGGAAATTCTAGTTCTGACAAGTTTGAAGAACAAGCAATGGGCGTAGAAACAAGCCATGAAGACACTCCCTAAGGATGACAATCCCCAAGTAAGCACAATACCAACAGGACTGACCTACAATTGGCTTATGTACTTTGTGGATGTAAAAAGGCAGCACCTGGGGTGATTTTCTTCCTCTTCCACTAAGTGTACTTCTGTTACAACCTCCAGCTCTCTGAAGGAATGACTAGATTTGGTCCCATTGCTGAGAGTTCCTCTTCAACTCTGAAAATACCATCATTCTATTCAAAAGTTGTTACGGGATAGTCTCACTGTTCTCATCTTTTTTCCTGTTGTGCTCCCTCCTGGCCTTTGTGTGGACGCTCCCCCCAGGGATCACTACCGAAGTCACTCCAGATGCGCCTGTGCATCCATGGAATGCCCTCGCATCCATTCCCAATGGCCAGGAACAGATGTTTCCCCTTCTTTCCACCATGACCCTAAATAAGTGTTTGATTGATACAGAATACTTCTGAAGGAAATTCCAGAGCTTTCCAGCAGTTTTTTATATATAAGAAAACACTTGAAGAAAATAAATACTAATTGTTTAATTTATTTATGTTTGGTGCTAAAGATCAAATCCAGGGATCATGCTAGATAAGCATTCTGTCACTAAGATATATCCTTGGCCCCATGCTTAATTTTTAAATGCCAGAGATCATGTTCAATAAAATATTAAAATTCTTTTCATTGATAATTTTATTTATTTACATTTCAAATGTTCCCCTTACTGCTTACCCCTCCGCAAAACCCCCATCACATCCCCCTCCCTGCCTCTATGAGGGTGCTCTACCACCTCACTGCCCTAGGATTCCGCTACGCTGGGGCATGGAGCCTCGACAGGACCAAGGGCCTCTCCTCCCATTGATGCCAGATAAGGCCATCCTCTGCTATATATGCAGCTGGAGCCATGGAGTCCCTCCATGGGTACTCTTTGGTTGGTGGTTTAGTCCCTGAGAGCTGGGGGGGGGGGGGGGGCGGGGGTCCATATTGTTGTTCTTCCTATGGGGTTGCAATCCCCTTCAGCTTCTTCAGTCCTTCCCCTAACTCTTCCATTGGGGTCCCCATGCTGGCATAGCCTCTCAGGGGACAACTATACAAGGTTCCTGTCAGCAAAGTGCTTCTAAGCATCAGCAATAGTGTCTGGGTTTGGTGTCTGCAGATGGGATGGATCCCTAGGTGGAGTGGTCTCTGGGTAGCCTTTCTTTCAGTCTCTGCTCCACTCTTTATCCCTATATTTCCTTTAGACAGGGACAATTCCAAATTTATGAATTTCTCTGAGTGTTCCCCAAGAATTTCTACCATGGAAACACAGTGGAGTGTTTATTGAGCAGTATGCCTCAGGAGAAAAAAATTTCTAACTTAGGATTTGTAATTTAAATATATTTTATTCCAAATTCCAAAATTTATTCAAAGAGATTTGAGAATAAAATTTATCCCATATTCGAGACAGGATTTCTTTGTATAGCCCTGGCTATCTTGGAACTCACTCCATAGACCAGGCTGGCCTCAAACTTAGAAATCCGCCTGTCTCTCACTCCCAAGTGCTGGGATTAAAGACATGTGCCACCACTGCCCAGCCAAAAACAATATTTTAATTGTCATTTTGTTTTTTGTAATTTCAGTACCTATTATCAACCATAGTCCAAACTATCAAGTGGAAAGTTCTAGAAATAAGAGAAATAAACAATACATATTTTAAAGTGTATACTGTTCTGACAAGCACAGACAGAAGCTCGCTGTGCACCCTGTCCTAGGTGGGATGTGGCATGGTACTCACTTAGATTCCATCATGATCTCCCCAGTCTTCAGGTCATCTGTGGTCCTATCTCAATGCTAATGTTCAAGGAAACTTATTTTTCTTAAAGCTAGATGGGAATGAATTTATACAAAAGAGACACTGACCATCATAGTTGTATAGATGGGTAAAACATAGCCTATGCAGGCTCCATTACTGTCCATTTTTTCAGCATCCACATATGTAGCTGGAGCCATGGGTCTCTCCATGTGTACTCTTTGGTTGGCGATTTAGTCCCTGGGAGCGCTGGGGGTACTGGTTGGTACATATTATTGTTCCTCCTATGGGGCTGCAAACCTCTTCAGTTCCTTGGGTCCTTTCTCTAGCTCCTCCATTGGGGACCCTACACTCAGTCTATTGGTTGGCTGTGAGCCATAGGTATTTTGATCCATCTTCTAAGAAGGATCAAAGTATTCACACTTCGGTCTTCCTTCTTTTTGAGCTTCATGTGATCTGTGAGTTGTATCTTGGGTATTCCAAGTTTTTGGGCTAATATCCACTTATCAGCGAGTGCATACCGTGTGTGTTCTTTTGTGATTAGGTTACCTTACTCAGGATATTTTCTAGATCCATCCATTTCCCTAAGAATTTCATGAATTCATTGTTTTTAATAGCTGAGTAATATTCCATTGTGTAAATGTACTACATTTTCTGTATCCATTCCTCTGTTGAGGGACATCTGGGTTCTTTCCAGATTCTGGCTATTATAAATAAGGCTGCTATGAACATAGTGGAGTATGTGTCCTTATTACATGTTGGAGCATCTTCTGGATATATGCCCAGCATTGGTATAGCTGGGTCCTCAGGTAGTACTATGTCCAATTTTCTGAGGAACTGCCAAACTGATTTCCAGAGTGGTTTTACCAGCTTACAATCCCACCAGCAATGGAAGAGTGTTGCTCTTTCTCCACATCCTCCCCAGCATCTGCTGTCCTCTGAGTTTTTGATCTTAGCCATTCTAAATGGTGTGAGGTGGAATCTCAGGGTCATTTTGATTTGCATTTCCCTGATGATTAAGGATGTTAAACATTTCTTTAGGTGTTTCTCAGTCATTATGTATTCCTCAGTTGAGAATTCTTTGTTTAGCTCTGTACCCCATTTTTAATAGGGTTATTTGGTTCTCTGGAGTCTAACTTCTTGAGTTCTTTGTATATATTGGATATTAGCCCTCTATCAGATGTAGGATTGATGAAGATCTTTTCCCAATCTGTTGGTTACTGTTTTGTCCTATTGACAGGGTCCTTTGTCTTACAGAAGCTTTGCAATTTTATGAGGTTCCATTTGTCAATTCTTGATCTTAGAGCATAAGCTATTGGTGTTCTGTTCAGGAAATTTTCTTCCTCCAAGAATGACCGGTGACATGGAAGTGTGAGCTGTGGTGTTTCACCACAGCAATGATAAACCTAATGAGGACAAATAGGTTTGAATTCATCATGATAGAGGTATTCGACAAAGGAAGAAAAGGGGGCACGCATGAAACCCAGGCAGTCCCTGTGAGGACAGATTTTTTTCCAAATCTGCTTTCACCTTGACCTTGGACTTCTAAGCATGGGACACTATGAGAAAGTAAACGCCTCTGAGCTAAGCCAGCCACCCCAGGTACTTGGTGGAAGCAGAGAAAGGACATGGTGACACTCTGCTTTCTTTCTTTTTCCTTTTGACCCATCTGGGCCCCGAGCCCATGGGTAGGTGCCACTCACATGTAGGGTGGTTGCTCTCCCCGACCCCTGTACCTCTCTGCAAATAGCTCCATAGTCTCCCACATCCATCTCCCAGGCCAATCTAAACCAATCTAAATGCAGGCAGGCTGACCCCAGAGCACAGCCATCACAGTGGTTGGGCCCAGCAGCTCCAGGCCCATGGTGAGGCAGCATGCCCTGGCATGGATCTCCTGAAAGAGCAAAGCTGCCCAGATCATGACCAGTGCATGGGAAGAAAAGGAGAATTCTGAGCTGGGCACCATGACTCACTGCAAGGGCCCATCCAGTCCCCAGCATCCAGAAGATCTGCCCTAGGATCAGCCATCACTGCTTGTCTGTGCACATCACAGACCATCCCGTCTCTAGTCCTCTGCTGCTTTCCCACCCAGAACATCCTGTCTGTTGAGATGGAGCTTATTTCTCCCCATGGAAAGACAGTTTAGAGACTGGAAAGCGAATGAGACACACACAGGAGTCAAGAGTTTGAGAGCAGTTTGCTTAAGTTTATTACGCCAAAGAAGCTCTGGAATTATACATATGTCAATGCAATGGGAAAACAGGTCATTGGTGAGAGTTACAGGCACTGTAGGATGTCACAGCATAACCCAGACAGACTGCATCTGCCACAGTCATGATTGAAAGAGGACCTGGGATTCATTCATTTGCTCGGTGCTTATCAAATGCTAGCAAGATAATATCAACTATAGAAATGCCAGGCTGCAATGGCAATAAGCTCGGTTTGTGCTGGTGGCTCACAATCTCAACAAGAGCAGACAGACAGAGAGACTTACCTCTAGCAGTTACCTACAGTAGAAGCCCAGAGCCAGCAGCCATGCTAGCAGCAGCACTTCTTGCAGCCACACTTCTGCTGGCAGCAGCACTTCTGCTGGCAACAGCCCTTCCCACAGCCACAGCCGCAGCCACAGGAGCCACAGCCACAGGAACTGCAGCAGGAGCGGCGGCAACAGCAGACTACCACAGGCTTACAGCAGCCACAGCAGCCACAGCCACAGCAGCCACAGCCACCACAGCCACCACAACCACCACAACCACCACAGCCACAGCCGCCACAGCCACCACAGCTACCACAGCCACAACCACCACAGCCACAGCTGCCACAGCCACAGCCACAGCCGCCACAGCCACCACAACCTCCACAGCCACAGCAACCCATGGTGTCAGGAGAGAGGACTCAGGTGCAGTGAAGAGAGAGACTCAGGAGAGGAGAGTGAGATGTGATGCTCCTCCTACTGGGGGAGCCCCTTATGTACCAGCCTGGGAGGAAAGTAGCCATGTGACTCAGTACGCATGACAATAGCTGCTTCCTCATTCCTATTTATTCTAGGGTTCAAAAACAGTGTAGAGTCATTCTCAGATATATCATTACTAGAAACAGTTGGCTTAATAAAAGAACTAAATCTTGAAGCTTCCCTTTACATGCTTAGAACCAGACCTTATGGAATTGCATATACGTAAACAAAACAATTGTGAACACCTTCCAACTCAGTATGATAGAAGAGAACAAAGAAGGACGGAAGTACGAGTTGGAAAGAACAACTCAGCATCCATATTTTCTCCTTCTGAGAAAACTCTCTCAATGCAAAAGCGTGCCTCTAAGTATTTCCTGGATCTTACATTAAGTGGAGGAGACGCAGCACATCTTCACGTGCTGTGGAGGATGCGCCAACACTGAGGATACTGGCCATCGAGTATGCCAATGGCCAAAATGGCAAAAGATAAATGATGCAAGAACTCCAAGCTTAGGGTCACCAGTAAGAAGTAGGGCCCAGTCAGAGATTCAGTTGCCTTCCAAGTCATAGGCAGCAGCAAAGAGAGCCAGTTGCAGGCTCTGTCCAAACAACAAGGTAGCGTTGGGTCTTGAATTGGGCTCAGAACAGATTCTACTTCTGTGGGGGACTTAGTTTACTTATTATATCCACAAACTAGGAGAGCCTTATTTCATAAATGTATACCACAGGTTGGCAAATGGACCAGGAGAAAGAACATATATTACAGGAAATGATGGCCACCTCTAGACAAATCATGGAAAGCACACATCCTCCCAACAGTCAGTGCACATAAATGTCCATTTATTGCATCATCTATACCTGGGGAACTTATTTGCAAAGACAAAGATAGTACTGTGGATAGACAGTACAAAATTATTGTAATTATAAAAAGCATGTGCAAGTGAACCTTATTCACGTGGTATCCTGAGTAGATTTGCCTTTGACTATTGTTTATATTAGAGTTGCTAACCATTATAGATTCAATGATGTCTTTCCAAAATTTAAAACCCCAGTGTAGGCCTGGAGACTGTACCTTTAAAGAGATAATTAAAATTAAACAGTATCATTCATGTGGGGCCAAAATATGATAGAGCTGGTGTCATTTTAAGAGGAAGAAAATAAAACACCAAAGTTCTCTTCATGTGCACAGGAAAGGTCACATGATAACACAGAAGAAGGAAGTATCCACAATGTTAGAGGAAGCCCTTCCAGACACCAACCCCAATGGTACCTTATTTGAGACTCCTGGATTCTATCAACTGTAAGGAAAATGCATTTCTGTTGTTTAAGCCCCACCCCTCATTCTGCTGTGAGTTGTTATTGCAGCCCAAAGTCACTGGTTTGTTTTCTGTTTTTTTTCGCTCACTATCATCCTAAAGCTTAAGTCTGGACTGAGACTAACAGAGAAATCCAGAGAAAAAATGGCAAACCTTGATTAGGTTCTAAAGATAAAAAGACTATATATAGAGTTTTAGTGTGTGTGTGTGTGTGTGTGTGTGTGTGTGTGTGTGTGTGTGTGTGTAGATGAGTGTAGGTACCCATAAAGGCCAAAGGCACCAGTTCAACCTCCAGCGGGAGTTACAGGTGGTTGTAAGCAGCCCAATGTGAATATTGGGAACTAATCTCTGATCCTCTGCAAAAGCAATAAGTGTTCTTAGTTGCTGAGCCATCTCTTCATCTCTTCAGCTCCTTTGTTTCCAACCCAATTACCAGGTAAAAGAAGTCTCAACTCAATCAGTAACAATACAAGCTATAAGCCTAGATTGGGCAAATCTCTCACTACACTACTCTATTCCCATCTATATTATCCCATATAACTTGCAGTTTTTCCAGACCACTAGCTCTCCCTCTGCAGCCTCTCCGTGTATCCCCATCGCTCCGTCCCCTTCCCACGGCTATCCTTTTCTCCTCCCCCAAACTCTCAGCTCCTCCCCCTTCCTCCTGCCCAATCATTGGCTCAAACCTTTATTTGAAAAGTTAAAGCGGGGAGAAGGTTCACAAGGCAACTCCCCATCTGTAACCCCTCTGAGGAGTGGAATTAACATCAAAATACAAGCCCAGGGTCATCCACAACACTTCAACTCCTTTCTTAATAGCACGTAAGCAAGAGATGCTTCTTATAATATCTGATAAATTAGAATCAATAAAATGTAAAAATATAAAATGGTTCATAAATATAAGTAAATAAGAAAATATAAAATATATAGTTTAAGCCTTGGTTTCACAAGCATCTGATTTAAAAACAGGATATGCAGAGAATGAAACAGATGCAATAATTACAGATAAAGGCTGGTAGCTTTCTGTAGTGATAAAGACATCCATACTCAGATTTGAGTCTCAACAAATGTCCAATTTCAACAAAATCAAGTAAATTCAAATAACAAATCTTGTAGTATTACAACTAAAGAGCGTGCGCACACACACACACACACACACACACACATGCATGCCACACACACATGTACACAATGCACACATGCATGCATGCACACACGCATACAGTGACACTGGCCAAGGACATGATGTAAGCTGGATAAGAGGTGACTTGAGGGGGACATCCCAAGGTCTCTGAGTCACATGCAGAAAGCGAAAGGCATACTGTTACTTAAGCTTTAATAGTTGAACGGACTGGTGGCTACTCAGGTGGCAACTGGAGGAATGGAACAGAGTTTGGGACCTCTGAACTAGAGAGGAGAGAGGGGGACAGACAGTAAAATGGAAAAAGTAGCAAAAAAAGTAGCAATGACTAATTCTGAAAGAAGGTAAAAACAAAAACAAGAAAACTGTAAAGATGGTAAGTATGAATGTAAATCCCTAAAAGCACAATATAGAAAAGTGTGCTCTTTTCAAGAATGTATAAAACATTTGCAGAAAATGAATCCCACTGGACAAGCCTCCAAATTAAAAATAAATAAATAAATAACATGGACATATACTATATATTAAGACCACAATGGAATTAAGTTAGAAATAAGTAACAAGACTTCAAATCTGTGATTTCAGAAGTATACAAACACTTCTAAATAATTCATTAATCAAAAAATAAGAATTACAATGGTAAGGAAACTACCCTGTAAGTCAACTTGTGTAGCATAATAAACAAATAATTTGGAGGGAAATGTATAAATCTAAAATGTACATAATTGTTACAAATTTACCTAGTCTCAGAAAGACAAGAAGTTTTCTCTCATATGTGGTTCCTAGATCTTATTTTATACAAAATTTTGTGTGTAGATATGGTGTGAGAGTAGGAGTGATTCTGTGAAGGGAATAAAGAGGGCCAACAGGATGGAGAAGGAGGAAAGGAGAAAGGGGTCTAGGAGTGTGAAGAGAAGTAGCCTCAACATTGATACATATGTACACGAAACGTCCTTATGTAACACAGTACAACCTACAATGAATATATATGATGGAAGTTTTAAAATGTCATAAAGCTAGTTATCATTAAATCACTCACCCAATGTAATACATTAGGGAAAAAACAGTCCGAGTAAGAAAAAAGTAATGACAGCCAGGCATGGTAGTGCATGCTTTTAATCCCAGCACCTGGGAGTCAGAGGCAGGCAGATCTCTGTGAGTTCAAGGCCAGTCTGGTCTACAAAGAGAGTTCCAGGACAGCCAGGAGTGTTACATAGAGAAACCCTGTTTCAGGAAAGAGAGAGAGAGAGAGAGAGAGAGAGAGAGAGAGAGAGAGAGACCCATTAGAAACAAATAGAAAGCAAGCATACAATGTAAGATGCAGCCAAGCCCAACATGCCAGTAAATTCTATAAACCTCTGGAAACATTAGTCACAAGAAGGACATCTTACTCCCAAAACCATAATGTCATGAATTAAAGGGAGACGGAAGTCTGGATTCTATGGGGAATAAAAAATGAGACTATGGTGAGCTAATTTATGTCAATACATCCACAAGTAGACGAAATGGACAGGGGAAAACTTAAGAGTGAAATTATTTTTAAAAAAAAAAAAAGGTGAATTGTACCTTAACTACTAAGACAAATTCATCGCAAGTTTCAAATCTTTCCAGACAGAGGCAAATAGGGAAGGGAATAAGAAAAGCTGAGAAAGGAAAAAAGCAAGCAAACTCAAATGTGGAATTCATTTAATATTCCCCTTTCCCTGGTGGAAGGGAGAATGGGAGAATGTTAGGTTGTGAGGAGGCTCTGATAGACCAAAGGTTCTGATGAGGTGGCTTCTGCAGGAGATGGAGGCCGTGGAGCCTAGCAGTGAAGACAGTACACTCCTCACAGCCTGCCGATCTTCAAATCCCTTTCCATCATGTGTGCCACTCTTCTCATAGAAAACTAGTTTGGGAGTGTATTCACATGACATCTAGGAAAGCTGACTGGGTAATGACATTCACCTGAAGCACCCAAAAGTACCTAGCTCACCTTAAGATTTCAATGTTGACTGCAATTAGTGGCTATTTTTGTAGAGGGCAATGGCCCAGATATGCAAGTCTTCTTGAGATGCCTAAGTCTTAAATCAGAGACAGTATAGGCCAAGCTTTGTGATCTGGACTTTTAATCAGTCACAACACAGGTGGGAAATTTGGAGGGCTTAAGCATAGACGCTCTGGATGAAACAGCCAATCCTGAACTGCAATGAATAACCTATGTAAGGTCAGACCTTTCCTAGGAATTCACTGCTTGATTGACAGAACAGATGAGCCCAGCACTTGCAACTAGCTTCTTTTTAATCAAGAGACTTAGGACACCCTCCATTTTTACAATGTGCAGTAAACAGAAATTACCCCACTTAGGGAAGGAGATAGGGCTCTAGGCTTCTTTTGCAGAGGATAGGGAGGGAAGTCATTTCCCAGCACCTATGACCAGAAGTTCACATCCATGTACATCTCTCACTCAAGAGGATCCATTGTCCTCTTCTGGCCTTCACGGACACACACACACACACACACACACACACACACACACACACACCACACACTAATAGCCAATCAGCTGCCAAAGCATCACTTGTGTTTCATCCAATCAAGACCCAAACTGGAACAAACAGACATCTCATGCATTTATTCAATGTACATGGACATTTCTCCATCCTAATAGACAGTTAGACATTCATCATATTGGAAAATGAATGAAATTCATCAAAATGCTGATATTTCCACTTTTAGGTAGCCAGTGTTAGCACCTAGCTCTCCAAGTCCCCCACTATAGCTTTATAGCCAGCAGCTTATTTGGAAAATCAGGAAGAAGTGACAGGTTATGAAGGCTATGAATTGCTGTTGTCAAACAACAGACATTTATGGTAATGAAAATCAAATCACTTACAAATTTTGTATCCCTTGTTTAGGTTCTTTAAGCCTTTGGAGAAAGGATGCAGGGAGGTGAGAAACACTGGGAAATCCATTCATATTCACTGGAGGCTATTATTGAAGTATTGCCCCTGAGTTCCTCTTCCATAAACAAGGTAACACAAAAAGATAAATTGAATTATGGAGGTGGGGAGGTTAACTTCCCCTAAGTCAAGTCTTAAAAGTCTTAGTGTTGTTGGAGGTCACAGCTCACATTCTGTCTCTTCTACTTGCATGGAATGAAAATCATAGGTGACATTGTCATTTATTTTTGTACCCTACATGATCACCATTCCCATCTCCATATGAGAGCCAGTATGAGGACAGCTCTCTGAGAGGAGGAATTCATGTGGGCTTTAGACCAGTATGCAAAACTCACAGTGCAAGTTGGCAATTGCGTGTGTCTGTGAGCTGCCCTACTTAAAAAAAAAGAACACAGTCCAAGAAGGGACTATGTGAAGAATTCTAACTGCTTATGCAAAAATTCCAAGCAAACAAGACAGTGGTCTTGTGATTCCAGTTTTTTCAAAACATGGAATTGTTCTTGGAATGTTTACATGCTCCTCCCAGGTGTAGCCCATAGGAGTGAGTTTCCTTCAGCTTAGTCATTACAACTGGATACTGTTATTTGTTTATACATGTTTCTGTCACCTGTGGCTTGTCTGCCACATCCGGTTTGTCCTTGTGATTGTACACTTTACTCGTGGGGTTCTTCTTAACCGTCAGAGTATAAATTGTCTGATGCTCTAAATAAAGCTGGTGATTGCATGTCTTTTATTGGCTCCATTCTCCCAGGTCCTCCACCTCTAGGAGTGGTAAACAATTGGCACCACAAACAGGGACCTGAGGTTGGCTATGAGATAAGAGAGAAAGGACCCTTGAAGAAGGAGGGGAGTGAGAATAATGTGGCAGAAGCCAGGAAAGACTTTGCTTCATGCCAACCCGTGCATCATGTTTTAAAGAAAGGAGAAGATGAGTATTAAAATCACAACTATTAGATTGCTTGGAAGTTATTGATGATTATAATCCCTGGTTTCCAGAAGAAGGAACTTTAGATGAAGAAGTAGGGGTCAAAGTCCCAAAGATCAAACGCATAAGCAAGGGGGAAAGATCCCTGATCAAATTTGGGGTCACTTGATCATTAATTTGGACTGTTATCAAAATGCTTTAAAAAGATAAAGAGGATTCTAATCTTAAGAAAGAGAAGGCTGACTCCTTGAATGGATGTAAACTAGAAGACTAAACCTTAACATTGGTTAAAGAGTCAAAAAAGATTTTCCACATTCAGGCAAGTAAAAACAGCATCACTGGTAACTAAGCAGGTGATGGCTCCCTCAGCTCCCTGACAGGAACCTCCTTTAGATATGCATCCTCCATTGCCTGGAGGTGATCCTGAAATATGGGGTGAGCAATTTGAACATCAATCTAATTTTGAATTCTCTCCATTTTTTTTATTAAGACTTAGGACAGTCTTTGAAAAATCCAATTGTATTACCTAGGCAAGTTAGGGCCCAGCAGGCAAAAAGAATTTGTTTTCCAATTTCTCCCCAGCCTCCTAAGCTGTGCTTGGTATTTTCAATGCAGCCCTAGCCATTTAAAACTCAGAGCTGTGACCTCTTTGGGAGTCAAACTTTCACAGGGCTCACATAAGACCATCAGAAAACACATATATTTACATTACAATTCATAACAGTAGCAAAATTACACTTATGAAGTAGCAACAAATAGTAATTTTATGGTTTGGTGGTCACCACAACATGAAGAACTGAATTAAAGGGTTATAGCCTTAGGAAGCTTGAGAACCACTATCCTAGAAGGAAAGATGACATTGGCTAGTGCTCGGATATTATCTTAAGGGGCAAGAAAAAGATTGTCTCCTATAGGTATTATATAGCACAAAAATAAAATAAATAAATATAGATAAACATAAATATAGATTTATTGACACCATAATGACCATAAAATACTAACTGCTTACTTTACTCTTACTCAAATCAGAGTAAATAAAGTAAATCAGTAAACCAGAGGAGGACCTGACATCAATTATTATATGGATTTGATCCTTGCCTTTTACTCTTAACTAACAATAAGTTTTTAAGAGCATTACAGAATTATATGAATTTTCAAATTCCATTTGTGTGTTTCTATGGAAAGATAGAACATCATTATCCAGCTGGCAAGCTATGGAATTTTTCTCATACAAACTGAATTTGTGATTACAAAAAAATGTTCAACTTTGTCCCATTCTACAGACAAATACTTATTTTATTGACATCTCATCTAAAGGTATAGGAGGGACTCATGGTCCAGATACTCACTGATATATTAATACTTCTCTTTCTTTAGCCCAATAGGTAGAATTGACTGCTTTGATTCATCCACTGTGGTTAATTAGTAAACCTGAAATATCATTTAAGATTCTGCTTATGTTGTAGGATTATTTCCAGCAATAGACTCATACTCATGTGTTGGGTGCTGGACTGCTCACATCTTGCTCAGAGAAAGTGAAACACAATCTAAGATAGGAGTCCCAGCCCGTGTTTCCATGAAAATATCAGAGGCTGAGACAAAGGCTGTGATTCTCAAACTCCTGCATACCTAGACACTGCTGGCATCTCAAGAAGTTGAGAACCATGTGGTTCCCATCCTTGTGTAACCAGACACCACTGGGAACCATGAGATATTGAGAAGGGCCCTTGGTGAGCCCTGGATTGGAGGTGTTGGGGAAGGGGTGCCAGGAATACGGAGGGGCTGGAAGAGAACCTTCTATGGGGGACTTAGGAAACTTAAGCGAGGCTCTGTATATGATGAAGACCTCCCCCTACAGCAGTCCTTGAATAATCAATCCTCACTTGTCCAAATGGTTTTATTCAAGGCAGATGAGGATGCATACATCTTACTTAGGGTGGATCAGGGATTAAATACCTTTTGCAGGAACGGATGCCCAGGAAGGAAAGCTCATTACCTAAACACTCAGGACTTATCTAGACAGTTCATTAGCATGGAGAAATCTAGGTTTTCATGCCACATAACCAGTTGTCATGGTCCTCTTAGTAGGGTGTCATGGTCATGTGCTCCAGGACAAGAACCTGGTTGGGAGCTCCTGAGAACTCCTGCTGATCTCAATTATGAGATTTACCAGGGTTCTGAACTTGCTGCTACCTTACCAGTTCTGTCTTGGGGCACAGTCCACTGCCCTACACTCGTGGACACTCTAACCTCCCTATTTTATTGCAGAAGGAAATAAGCAAGCCAACACATTAACCTGCCCATTTTTACTTCTCCTGAAGAAAATTGGGAAGGGGCATACAACTGTCATTGCAGATCGATCCACTGAAGCATTGTGGTTTCCTCTTCAGCTCCTCTGGCCCCTGCCCATCAAAGGCAATGATGGAGGGTAAGGAAACAGTAGAAGCTGTCAGGAAGATAGCAAATCTCCAGCTAAAGGCCAAAAGGAAATGATGACCATATCATCAGAAGTCAAGTCTGCCTACCTGGGGCTATGTTAAGGTCCTGTGTACCAAGGGAGAAGTTAGTCTACAGAGCACACAGAGTACCCTGAGAATCGATTTCTGGCGATGCTAGCTGCTGCTGACCTATGCATCTGTCATGAGTGCCTCTGAACACATGTATTGGTATTATGTTTCCCATCTTCCTTTGCTTCAACTTGTAAACTGGATGGATCTAGCTCCTGTTATCTTTACTAATGATTTCATATTTATGACTGGACCTTAAGACTGTAATAGACTCATTCATTCATCTGGAAAGGGGACTGCATTTAATTTTTCCTTGGGATTTAAATCACTTTCTATTTGTATAAGATATCATAACATTTGCATTCCTATTAAAGACAAAAAAGGGGCTTATGTTCTACAATAGACAAGAACCAGTGGATAAGAGTGAGTTTACTTCAGATTATTCACTAAAATCTCTTTCTGCCAAATGTGGTTTATCTGTCACATGCAGCTTGTCCTCGTGATTGTACACTTTACTCATGAGATTATTCTTAACCTTCAGAGTATAAATTGTCTGGTGCTTTGAATAAAGTTGGCTCTTGCATGAGACTTTAGTCCATCTCATTTATTTACTCCATTTTCCCAGGTCTCTCTCACCACCTCTAGAGCAGTGGCAGACCTGAAGCGAGCTTCTGGAAGTATGTTGAAAGAGCGGGTCTGTCTCATGAGCAGGTCCTGAGCTGTGTCACCGGAAAAGTTCACTAGCCATTATCAAATGCAATAAAGGGAATGTGGTGACTGGACTTTGATCTAAGTGATTAAACTGTATGTACAGTCCTGGAAAAGGAGATTCTATATAGGAAAGTAATGGGGTCAAAGGGTGGAGACACAGCCAACTTTGGAGCAAGGAATTAATAAGAATGTTTCATAAGAGAACATTGGAGTGTGTGAACATTGCAGACTCTTACAAAGTGCCAGGAAAAGAAAGATGACCTTGGAAAGACCCTGGGCGTGAAGCTGAAGTGAAAACTAGTGACATATCGTGAGTGTGAGACTTTTTCTAGTCACTGGCAAAATCAGATATTGGGAAAAAAATAAAAACCAGATTCTCCTAGAAACTGTGGACAGGAGAGCAGTGATTTCATACACGGACCAGTAATGGTTTCTTCCATCAACCCATGGAGAGGAAGAGGTTATAATAATCTGGAATGTGAAACTCTGATTTCATCTCTCCTAACTGTAGAGCAAGTAATGCACTCTGGGTCCCTCTGCTCTGTAGAAGTTTAAGACAGGTGTTATCTCCATGGTCTATTCCAGGAACAGAAATGCTCACATTGTGCCTGATTGTGGCAGCCTCCTGATGTGGAAAGGTAGAGGTCGCAATCCTAGACTCACAGGATGAACACCTTTTCTTGCCAGTTGATGCCCTATTCTTCCTTTGTGTACAGCTTCTCTATTCCTGTTTTCAGACCACTGAAGCTAAGCCCAGCGATGCTCACCCTATTGCTGTAAGACACAGCTGGGAGAGTAAATTATCTTTTTAGTTATCTTTACATACTGGCTTCTCCAGATATGGAGATGCTTGGCTTGATTGGTTCCTGAGTAAAGGGTTGTGCAGGGAAATGTTTCATCTTAATTAATGGCGAGTGTATACTTCTAAAACAGTAAAAAATAAAAAAAGCATTAACTCTTCTTTTTAGGTTTTTTAAAATGTTTCATCACACAGTGAAAGGAGCTAGAAAAGCATACAGAAATAAAGGTCTTCCTGCCCCTCCCCCTTCAGCCCCACTTCTTCTCAATAGGTGTCACTCAGGAGATACTGTAGAATATACACCTATATTCTCTTTTCCTGGTGTTTCAGGTTTTAAGACTTATCTACTGATTTCGAGTTGTGACAAATTTAGTTAACTTCGCTCACAGCTCCCTAAACAGTCATTTTGCTGCTTAGAGCTCAACTGTTGTTGATCCCTTATCAAGTCTTCCACCATCTTCTTTTGTTCTTGCATTAGGAAAATGTTAGCTTTTCCCATCCCATGTTCTAAAGGAAAGATGCTGGACCCCTACTTGCCTCTCCATATCTCCTCTCCTCTAACCACTCTTTGGAGTGTTTCCACATCACATTAACATTTTCTTCCTTTCTATAACTATTGACAGACCACCAAGGATTTGCCAACTGAGGAAATCTAATAATTGAATAGCAACAAGTCATGTTTATGTAATCATCTCCTGTGTACCCTGG
Source organism: Tokudaia tokunoshimensis (assembly GCA_036184795.1). Lineage (NCBI taxonomy): Eukaryota > Metazoa > Chordata > Mammalia > Rodentia > Muridae > Tokudaia > Tokudaia tokunoshimensis. The sequence continues at coordinate 85,340,685 of BTHU01000016.1, read as the reverse complement.
CCCAGCCAGGTGCATGTGAATTGCATGTTACACAGCTGTTTACATAACTGGTTGCTAGAAACACTGCCCCAGCCAGGGACACAAGCACTGTACTTCCCATAGCCTTTTTCCATTGGCCACATTCATCTGTACTGCTCTTCCCTGCTTCTCAGTAGAAGGATGTATTGTCTCTCCTATAAAGCAGGCATGCCTGTGCTTTCCTCTGCTATGGCTACAATTCTACACAGAACCATGGTGATACAACTCCAGTGTGCCACATTGTGTGGGGTGACAGATCAAGGTAGCAAAGTTTGAAACATCGGTGTCTTATTTTCCTTGGCAGAAAGTAAAGATGCACAGGCCTGAACTACATTCATAAGGCTTTATGCCGCATAACTAGCCTCATCCAGAACAGACCAGGAAGAAATGAGAATAAATGAGTTTTAATGGGATAAAATAGAGTCTAGAACATCATTCATTCAAGAGGAGGGTATTTTTTTAATGTTATATTAAAACAGGGCAATAGTAAAACTAACGTGTATAAAGTTCTTATTTCTGTTCTTCATTGAATCTGTAGTAGAGGGAACCCTTTGCATGAACAGAAAGACAATGAACTCTTATTGGAAGTAGGGTGAGTACTTGCTCAGAACTGTGCAGTGGGAGATGCTACTGTGACAAAGCACCTCGGGAGAGACCTCCTTTGTTGATAGCATCCTCAAAAAGCAGCCCCTGAGCATCTGAGGAAGGGACAGGAAGGCAACATGTCACTCAGCAAGGCTTCCCTGGCCACACAGGAAGACGAAGGCCCCCCTCAAAGCTGCTCTCCTCTGTGTCTGAACTCTGAGTTCAGGAACTTTCACAAAAGGTTGAATCTGTATGGTTTAAGGCTGGTATCTAAGACAATGAGCACCACTCAAGCATAACCATCTCCTCAGCAATAACAAATGAAGCATGTGTTAAACTCCAGAGAGGCAAGTAACCCTATTAAAAAATGGGGTACAGAGCTAAACAAAGTGTTCTCACCTGAAGAATGTCTAATGGCTGAGAAGCACCTAAAGAGATGTTCATCATCCTTAGTCATTAGGGAAATGCAAATCAAAACAACCCTGAGATTCCATCTCACACCAGTCAGGATGGCTAAGATCAAAAACACAGGAGACAGCAGTTGTTGGCGAGGATGTGGAGAAAGAGGAACACTCCTCCACTGCTGGTGGAATTGCAAGCTGGTACAACCACTCTGGAAAGCAGTCTGGCGGTTCCTCAGAAAACTGGGCATGACACTCCCGGAGGATCCGGCTATACCACTCCTGGGCATATACCCAGAGGCTTTACCTGCATGCAATAAGGACACATGCTCCACTATGTTCATAGCAGCCTTATTTATAATAGCCAGAAGCTGGAAAGAACCCAGATGTCCCTCAACGGAGGAATGGATTCAGAAGATATGGTATATTTACACAATGGAATACTACTCTGCAATTAAAAACAATGAATTCACGAAATTCCTAGGCAAATGGTCAGATCTTGAAAATATCATCCTTAGTGAGGTAACCCAATCACAAAAGAACACACATGGTATGCAGTCACTGATAAGGGGATATTGACCCAGAATCTCGGAATACCCTAGACACAATCCGCATATCAATAGACTTCTAAGAAGATGGAAGGAGAGACCCCTGGTCCTGGAAAGACTGGATGTAGGGGAACGCCAGGACAGAGTAACGAGAGGGGGTTGAATGGAGAAAAGAGGGAGGGAAGGGGGCTTATGGGACTTTCGGGGAGGGAGGAAACGGGAAAGGGGAAATGATTTGGAATGTAAATTTAAAAAAATAAAATAAAAAAAAAGCAAATATCTTAAAAAAAAAATCACCAAAATGCTGGCCTTTACAACTTCTTCCAGTAGATGTCGCTAGTAGCAAATAGCACAGGAGCCTGTTGAACCAGGCTGACCGTGTTCAAAAACAGATTGAACTAATTTCAAGAATTCATGTTGGACTGCTCATGGATTTGGTAACTGTTTTAAAAAGGTAGCTGTGATACAAGCCCCAGGACACCCCCACCCAAAGAGCCAAAAAATAGTTCCCACGACATTCCACCTTCCTCCATTTAGCCCCTTGGTAATCCACCACCAAGCCTGGGGACTTCGCCCCAACAAAATTGTAAACATTGTTAGGTTTTCGTGTAAGACTCTTGCTGTATGGTGACAGCTGTGATTGGTGAGTTGACCTTCCTGGCTGCCAGTTACACTGAGATTGTAACAACATTTTTGCTTTCTGTACAACAAGGAAAAGCTTTGTAAATAAAATCTTAACATTTTAAAAAAAAAAAAGAATTCATGTTCCATTATTAGCACTTGGGGAAATAAGTGATCATTTAATGATACTCAACAGTGTAGATGACAAGCTTATTCAAACATCAATCAACCGGAAGGAGTAACCCTCAGAGAAGGAAGAAACAAGACTGGAACAACTTGAAGGAAATGAGAGTCAAGAGTTGGGAGTAGCACACATCAGTCTGGTGGGTACAGGGGAGAGAGGAAAGGCTCCACTTCCTTACAGGACTGCATCTTGCCTACATGACCTTTCACTTTCAGCATTCCCAGCCAGAAAATGGATACCTTGTGAAATCTTCACGTTTTGTAAAGGATTAGAAAAAGGTCCCCTGCGCCAATCTGTGACCACTCTATCAGGAACACCAATGCTTGTTGAAGTCATAGATTCTGGAGCTCAGATCTGATCCATTAAATCAGAAGGTCTGAGTACAGCCAGGGAGTTGGCTAATTACATTTATCAAGTTTCTCATGTGACCTGATGCTAAAAGCTGTTCTCTCAGGATAAACCACCTGCATAAAGAGACTGAAAGGATGAAGATTTATAAGTGAATCAACAAGATAGTTGCTCAAATACTAGAATAAAGTTATAGCTGGAGTAGCATCCCCACTTGAGCATTAAAGAAGCAAGACTCAGGCATCAGAAGATCAGAACTTCAAGATCTGCCCTGGTGGTGAGGGTAGAGCCATGAGGGTGCTTCTGAAGAGCCTTGGAGTTTTTCCACAAATCCCAGACTAAGGTCTCTGTGAAAGGAGGGGGGAAATTTTGTGGGATGAGAAGGCATACCATGGCAGGAGATAGGGGGATAAAAGAATAATGGGAATATATATATATACATATATATATATATATATATGAAGAAATTGTGCAAGAATACTTCATTAAAAAAAGAATAAAGGTCTAACTTGGTTCTGAGCAGATGGCTCTCCTGTCATTTCCTGGCATTAGCTTTGGGCATAGACAAGTCAAGCATGAGTCTGAAAAAACACAACTACTTCAAATGCCTCTGCTAAACATTCTATTGGGGCATCAAGAGAAACCAGTAACAGAGAAGAAACTGCCTTCAAAAATGTTTAAAATGAGATGAGAATGTGAACCAGTCTTGGAACCTTGAGGATCTCCAAATAAGGCTGAGTATTTAGAGGGCACAGTGACTACCGGGAGGGAGGGGGAACAGAAGAAATCCAAACATGTTTGTCTGTGAAGATAGTGGTCAAGGGACAAAAAGTTTTACATAATGTCAAAAGTTTTAAATAATGTCAATAATATTAATATTGGAAGGGTTAGAGAGGTAGGTCAGCAGTTAAAAGCACTTGTCACTCTTAGAGAAGACCTGCATTCAATTCCCAGGCTTTACATGGTGTCCCACATCTGTAACCCCAGTTCCAAGAGATCCAACAGACATTCACATGTTCCATCTCATGCATGCAAGAAAAACATTCCCGAACATAAAATATTAATATTAGAAAGTCAAGTGATACATTGCTGAAACATTCTTGCTACATTTGTAAACACACAAGTCCTTTTTAAAATTATTATTCTGGAAAGTTTATATTGAGCCAGTCAATCCTGACAGTTTGTTCAAGAAGATGGTTTGTGATACAAAATGGGGGAGAAACCATCAGTAAAGTGAGCTATTGGTTAAAAGGGGGATTTCTGCAATCGAAAGTTTAATAAGCTAGGCATAGTGGCCTTTAATCCCAGTACTTAGGAAGCAGAGATAGGCAGATCTCTGTGAATTCAAGGTAGACCTGAATAATGAGCTCTACATAATGAGCTCCAGGACAGCTACACTTAGATAGTGAGATCCTGTTTCAAAGAAAGAAAGAAAGAAAGAAAGAAAGAAAGAAAGAAAGAAAGAAAGAAAGAAAGAAAGAAAGAAAGAGAAAGAAAGAAAAGAAGGTATTGGTAGATATTTTGTTTTTAAATAGGTTGATTTCATAAAAGCATAAAGGGAATTCTTCAGTGTAAATGTTTTCACAAGGTGAGAGGAACAAGAAGATGGTGCCCCAGGAGGGAACTGGTCCAAGAGAGAAGACTCTCCAGTACCCGGGAGCAGAGGAAAGGGTGAGACACTTTCTTTGTGACTTTTTCTGTTTCTGTGATACAACACCAAGAGTAGTTTACAGAAGAAAATGTTTGTTTGGAATAACGTCCAGAGGGAGAGTCCATAATGCTGGGGGAAGACATGGCAGCAGGTAGCCAGAGCAGGAAGCTGGCTGATCACATCTTCAACCATATACAGAAAGAAGAGAGCACAAACTAAAAGCCGGGCAAAGCTATGAACACTTAAACCCACACCCAATAATGTTCTTTTCTCCAGCAGGATTTTATGTCTTAAAAGTTCCACTACTTCTTCAAACAGCACCACCAGCTGGGAACAAAGTATTCAAAATTGTAAGCCTGTGGGGGACATTCTCATTTAAACAGCCATAGGTAGATCTAGAATCATTTACATGCTGCCGAAAGTATGAGGGAGGGGATATTTGTCAGATTCCCTCTTCTCTGGAAAATAGGCTATAGTCTCTGAAGATGAAGGGGTAAGGGGCAGGGGGCTGCTGATAGCGTGTTCAGGCTACATGTGAGTAGAAGGACTGATTGAGTGGAGAAACTTCTCATGACTGCCTTATGCTCAGTCATACTGAGGTTGATGATGATGAAGTCATAAAGAAATTAGGCTATGGGATGTTCGCCAGCAAAGATAAATGAAGCAAACTGAAAATTCTTCTTTTCTGGTGTTGGCTTTCTTCTACAGAGTTATAACCAAAACACAGACAGGAAATGGCAATGGCATGTTTGTTTAAAGCAGTGATTCTCAACCTTCCCAATGCTTTGACCCTTTACTGTAGCTCCTCATGGTGTGCTGATCCCCCAGCCATAAAATTATTCCCACTGCTACTTCATAACTATAATTTTGCTACTGTTATGAAGTGTAATAGAAATATCTGTTTTCCAACCTAATGGGATTGTGACCTACAGTTTGAGAACCACTGGTTTAGAGACAAAAAAAATTAAGAAAGAAGAAGGTTGCTTGGTTAGAAGTAGACTACAGGTACCCAGTGAAGCTGAAGATAGACAGGAGAAGTTGACCCAGAGAACAGGAATGAGAGAGGTGGCTGAAGATCCAGCCAGATGACTCTCTTGTATTGTGAGAACGTATCGTGAGAAGAATCTGTGTGAGCGTGAGAAAAATTAGCTAGAAGAGAAGAAAACTGAGGTAGAAGAAGAAAGGGAGGACCTAGAGAGGCAAGATGCATACTGAAAAACTGTGAGACAGTGGTGGGGTTTGGAATGAGCAAGTGATGCCAAACAGTCCAATGACTGAAGAGGAGAGAGTACGTGAATGGGCATGAGGTGAGAGAGAGGGACCTCACCAGAGGAGCTCACAGAAGTGAATGTTTCCACTTTCTCCCATGTGTCCACCCCTAGAAATTGTATGGAGGCAGCTGTGAAGAATAAAGATGATGTTAGTGATGCTTTTGGTTGTCTCTACATGATCAAGATCATAGCTAGACTCTGATGGAACTGGTACTTGAACCCTAAAACCCACTCTCAGTGAAGAAGTACATGGAAAGCAATTGACCTGGGTATAACCAGTAGTAAATGTTTTTTTTTCATTGTTTCTCACTCTCTTAGGTTTTCATCTATGTAATAATCCAAGTTCTGGTTGTCTTTGGTAAGTCTGGTTTGTAAGTTTGGAGTTTGGTTGATGTAAGATGGAACAGTATTTATCACAAGTCACAGAATGATGTATCAAATGCATATCCAAAAGAGACTGTCTTCATCTAGATGAACACCTTTAGGAAAGAGCAGAATTGGTGGCAGATTACAGATGTGATGTGTCTAAGGGGTCACCTTTCCACAGTTCTTTGCCCCACTGCAATGATTTGATATGCTTGGCCCAGAGAGTGGCACTATTGGAGGTGTGGCCCTGTTGGAGTAGGTGTGGCCTTGTTGGAGTAGGTGTGTCACTGTGGGTGTGGGCTTTAAGACCCTCATCCTAGCTGCCTAGTAGCCAATATTCTGCTAGCAACCTTCAGCTGAAGATATAGAACTCCCAGCTCCCCCTGCGTCATGCCTGCCTGGATGCTGTCATGTTCCTGCGTTGGTGGTAATGGACTGAACCTCTGAACCTGTAAGCCAGCCCCAGTTAAATGTTGTCCTTTTAAGAGTTGCCTTGGTCATGGAGTCTGTTCACAAAGTAAAACCCTAACTAAGACACCCATTAAGAACCAGATTTCTGCCCATGCTTACACACTTTCTGATAAACATTATATCTATAGCTTTCTTTCAAAGTGAATTATTCAGAGGTCAGGTTTACTGTTACTAGTAAATATACATATATTCACAGAAACACTTTAATTTCTCACTGTCCAAGAATTGACTTCTGAATAAGAAGTTCAGACACCAACTATTAACAAATCAGGCCTTTAACACTTCCCATTTATCTTCTGACTTCTCCCCCCCCCCCCGCATTGAAATTGAAGAACACATGCACACACCCTTCACTTACTCATGATCAGACAGAGAATGTCATGATTCAAGAAAAGGAAAGGAAAGCACGGGCGGGGGGGGGGGAGTGGTTCTCAGCAGGAAGAGAAAATAGACTTTATATAAGTTAGTAAACTTCAAGACCCTCTCTAAAAGGTCCTTGGTATCACTCTCCATTGACAGTCCAACATCATAATTACCACCACCACCACCTTCCAGGGTCTCTTCTTCTGAAGTCTCCCAGCAGGTCCCCAAGTACTAATCAAGAGACAGTCCAGTAAGAAATCTAAATAATTGTAACTCTGAATCCTGACTCCTGTTATTAGTAAGCTTGAGATCATTTAAAGCCATTCTGAGATAGTAAACTCAAATCGAACTTATTTCTCAACTCCAGTGTTCTGAGTAATGAGCAGTACCAGGCAGTCCCAAGAGCATAAAATAGACTTGGAATGACATAATTGTTTTCTCAGGTAAGGCTTATAGGTCAATCTGCCAATTAGAGGCACTTCCATGAGATTCAAAGAGCAGAAAATGTTTAAATGTCCAGTGTTTTTCAAGGCAATTATCTCAATTACAGTCAAACCCACGGCAAAAATTCCTTCTCAGAGGCCTCTGGACAAATACTTAACATTACTTAAATGCAAGCATCCTAAAAACTAAAAGAATATTCTATAACACAATTAAAATATATGAAAATAAAATGCCATTAAACTTAAACAATTTCTTGATTATATCAGGTTTTTATGCCCCCTTTTTTGAGACAGAGTTTCATAGTGGCCTGGAACTTGCTATGTAGACCAGACTGCCCTCAAATTCACAGAGATCCACCTGCCTCCACCTCCTGAGTGGTAGGATTAAGGGTGTGTACCATGCCCAATTAGATGATAGCATGCTTTTAAATTCAAAAAAAAAATTGTCTATGAATTCATACGATTTTAGATTCTTGGGGCACTATTAGAACCATTCATAAAAGATAACAGCTTCTACCATTTAAATGCATTTAATTTTACTTATATGTGTTTGTCTTTGTCTCTTATTGATTCTATTTCTCTGGAGCACACAAACTGCTACGTCTCTTATTAATTATATTTCTCTGGAGAACATTGACTGCTAGAATTACCAACCTCATGTCATATACTTCCACAGCATGCATTAACCATCTGATCTATGCTAACTGAGCCCAATGAAGTCCTAGAAATGATCACAGTAACCATCCATTTTATCCTGGCTCTTCTCTTTTAGGGCTGAAGAAAGAAACTTAACTGACATATATTTAACTGGCAATTTTTAAAAGGTGAGAAAAGAGTGTCGGAAAGAGGTCATTTTGGACAGGGTAGACTGGGAAGTCCTCACTCATAAGGTGACAGCTGAACAGTTTCTACACAAAGTGGTCAGATATAACTTAATGATGTGAAGAAGAGGACTCCAACGGGTGAAACAGGTACACCTAAGGTCCTAACAAAGGCATGCATCTGCCTGCCTTGCCTTTGTTGTCTTGTTATCCTATGGTCTTATTTGACCTGATGAGGCCACCATAGGCTGCAGTCAGGAGTCAGGTCCTATTGCTCCCCACAGCCATGTTGTCTTCAGGGAAGTGAAGAATTAGGGAAAGGTAAAACCTTAGGACCAGACGGGTATTCCTTCCATAGCAGCTCTACTTTCCACAGCCTCCTCTCAGTGTTTCCAAAAGTAACAATCAAGGGTTCAAAGAACATTCTAGTAAAGGAACCTGGAAAACCTTAACTGAGTTTCCAACCGTATTTGGTCTCAAACCTAACTTTTATTATTAATAGAATTTAGGCCACTGAAAACACATTTGGGAAGAGTGAGTTTAAAAAGCAAATTTATCTGTCTACTCCAAAGTTCTCTGAATAATGAGAACCCTCAGCAACCCAACAGCTCAGTTTTCTAGCTCATTAGTAAGTGACTTTATAATAGCCAGGAGAGAGGTCAGATTTTAAACTTCTTTTTTTAGTGATAGAACTTGTCTTACCTACAAGACACTATGTGGAACATTCATAAACAAAACCAATAAAACTAAAGATTCCATGGGCAGACACAACACATAACAAATAGTCAGAAGATGAGTCTGGACTCCATGTGATACCAGTCAGCATCTACTGCACATTACCCTCTAGGGAAACTACCAAGGTGACTAAAAAAAAAAAAAAAAAAGGCTAAAATGACTACAGAAACCCCTTCTTTCAAACATTCAGTAATATGTGTTGGCTGTTACTATTTGTTAAGTAGTGGCTTACAAAGTGAGGACTCCAGCAGTCACAGGAGCAACTCCACCTGGAAACTGTTTAGAATAGAGGGGAATTTATAGAATAAAATTTAATTAATTAATTAATTAATTGAATTGAATTTTTGGTCCCAACTCTTCCCTACAAGTCCCAGTGAGTTAGTAATTGGGAACAGGGCCAACAGTTGGTGTTAAAATACGCCCTCCAGGCAAGGAACCAAAGTCATAACTCAGTCTTTCATGCAGTACCAGGGGTAGACATTCTTGTGACATATTCAGTGTAGAGTAAAAATGTTTGAAATAGCCTGTTGGAATGCAAAATGTTCAAAAGAGAGGATTTCTATACTTAGCATTTGTTCATCAGTTCCTACCTCGAAATTTGCTTTCAGACTCAGTATGAGTTATATCTACTTCCAACAAAACTCTTAAAATAATTCCTTTGCCAAGAGAAAATTCTAGAAGAAAGCTAATGATGTAGCTTAGATCTTGAGAGTCTCCCAAAAGCTAGTGTGCAAAAGGCCTCATCTTCAACCCATGTTGCTGTTGGAAGATTGTAGAGTCTTTAAGATGTTAGAGGCCTAGCCCAGGAAGGGAGTAATTACCTCTCATCCTGGCACTGAGCAGAGTGAGGCAGGAACATCCCATGTTCAAGGTCAGTCAGAATTGAATATCATGATTTTTGTCTCAATTATTTTTAATTTTTAAAAGAGAGTATGGACCTGGTAGGAGCAGCCTTGAAGGGGTCTGTGGGATCCCAAGCCTTGACTCTTTCACTTCCCACTCGTTGGTGAGTGGTTTTGTTTTACTATGGATGTCCACCATGATGTTCTGCCTCAACCCAGGCCCTAGGCAACATGCCAATCAAACTGTGAACCAGAGTGAACCTTTTCCCCTTTACAAGATGATCACCCCAGTGACAAAATGCTGAGTAACAGACATGGACTGCTTAAAAAGAAAAAAAAACAAAACAAAACAAGGAAGAAGTCCTTGGCATTAAACCCAGGGCTTCATACAGGTTCTACCACTGAGCTAACTCACCATCCCTAGCTCTCTCTTCTTCAAAGTACATTTTCTGTAATGATAATGCCAGTTGTGAAAAGATAGGTTTTGTATTGGAAAAACTCTATACAACTTACTCATGTTTAGCATTAGAGCAGTATGTTACAGTGAGTCAAATTCTTGGTTCTGACCAGGCCATGTCACAGTTCTTCTGTCTGTGATGAGAGAGACAGGATACAAGTGGAGGAATGAGTCAGAGCAAGACCACGCCAACTACCCGATGGATGGCTGCCTACCTCCCAGTCTTCCTTCCTTCTTCCTTTCCATTCTTCCATCTTCCTTTCCCTTGTCCCCTCCTTCCTTCCTTTCTTCCTTCCTTCCTTGCTTTTTTCCTGCTTGCCTGTCTTCTTCCCTCCCTCCTTCCTTCCATCCTTCCCTCCCTCCTTGCTTCCCTCCCTCCCTCCTTCCTTCCCTTCATCTCATATTTCCTTCCCCAAAGAGATTCTGAATACCAAGGACACCATGAGCATGCAGGCTCCTCCAGCAGCTGAAAGTATAAACCTGACAAAGACATCCAGCACCAGCAGCCTGCACAAGAGAGACCTTCATTCCCAGGGTACACGGGTCTCCCAGGAACGATCAAGAAAAGCATTGGCACTACATATTGCTATCTCAGGGGTGAGATCTGTATAAATAGAGCAATGACTATAAAGAAGTTTACAAGTTTTTATTTGGCACTTGAGTCAGTCAACTCCTTAGCCCCTCTCTGCCTTTCATACAATAAGCAGTTATTAGGACTTGCTCTTCAGTCTTCTGTGAAAACATATAAGCTTTCAAACAGCCATATGGGGTTCAGCCAACGTGCATTACCTAATTGAGGATATTTATGGGTTGCTCAAAAACAAATGAAACTTTTCACCACATATATAAATAAAGAGGCATCTGTTCTATTTCTATTCAGTAATGATGAAAGTATAGGAATAGGAGAATTGGGACATTTGGGGGGGCATGCTGGGGATTGAACACGGGGCCTCACACATACTAGGCAAGCTCTTTACCACTGAACAGTGTTCCCAGTTATTGATATAAAAATACTTTTATTTTGTGCAAATCACTAAAAATTTCAGTTATAGCTATTAAGTCTGTCCATTCTCTAACTGGTTATAAAGGAGTACCACAAATTGGTTGGATTAAGTAGCATAAATTATTTTATGATAGTATTAAAGATTCAAAGTCCAAAGACATAGAGTTATGTGGCCTCTGAATACTAAGGCTTCCTGCTTCTGTTTCCTGGCAGTCTTTCGTGTTCTTTGACTTGTAGACATGTCATTCCTGTCTCTACATCAGTCTACATACTGTGGTCTTTTTGCTTTGTGTGTCTAACTAACTCTGTTACTTTTCCATGACTTAGGGTTTGCATAAGGGCACTCATCTTGGTCCTCCCTTTAGCCAATCCTGGCAATAGTCACTAATCTCAGCTACCTGGGAAACAGAGGCAGGAAGATCTCAAGTTCAAGGCCAGCCTAGGTAATTTACTTAAACTCCTTCTCAAAAATAGAAAGTACAAAAGGTGTGGGACTGTAGCTCAGTGGAACAGCAGTTACCTAGCATGAGCAAGGTCTTGGGTTCAACTCCCAGTACCATAAACAGGAAGAGTGGGCTCAAAAAGCAAGCTTAACTCTCTACTTCCTAACACTTGTCCTGGGCTGGAAACACAGCCTGTGTCCTTTGCTAGTACTAAATGTATTCACACCATTCTAGTATCAAACCTGGGTCCAAAACTGTCATTTGAATGTTATCAGCTCTAAGTTCCAGATCTCTTCATCTAAATCAATTATAGATAGATTTCACGTCTAGCTTCCTTCAGAATCTTCTCCAGATCTGTAACTAAAGTCCACAATTCTGTCAACATTATCAAACAGATATCCAATGTTTCAAAAGTACTTCTGGCTTCTATCCATTACCAAATCCCAAAACCTCTTCCACATTTTACGTACTGTTACAGGATGTCCCCACTCTCTTGTACCAAAATTGGTATCAAACAATTTCATTTCATTAAAACGAGCTGTTCATGACATCCAAATAGTAAGCTCAATGGTGTAACTAAAATTCCAGAAGATCTGACCCAATACTACTAAAAATATGAGGCTATGTGGCCAGTATGTAGTAACCAACACTGTTAGAAAAAAAATTTTTTGAGTCATATGGGAAAGATCACAACAAACGCTGACTTGAGTGATCTGAACAAAACATACTATTTATAAAGAGTCATAAGACACTGGAAGGGAATATAGAGACTACTTCCATCTCTCTTAAAGGTACATCCAGTAAATTACACTATGATGTCTAGCAAAAGTCTCAGTCTCTTACAATCTCTTACAATCTTAAGAGATATTTTTATCATAATGTCGCATATCATAACACCACAACTGGGTCAGACATTATGAGAGTTTAGTTCTGGTGGTAGTTCATTGGTTCTTGTAAATTCCTGGGTGTCCAGACCCACATCATAGAAAGAGATATCCAGACAGAGGAATAGTATTACTCATATAAGATGGCACCCCAAATCTTCTCCATTTAACACCATCTACTCCACACAAAGAGTAAAAAGAATAATTTCTATCTCTAGATGAGTAAGACTCAAAAACCTTAAGGCATTTGAGAAATATCGCTTGCTAGTATTAAGTGCAACAGGGACAAAAACCCTGATGAACCACATGATGGTCATATTTTTTAGCTGAGCCAGAGTCCCAGACTACAGGAGAGTAACCCAAAGCAATACTAAGATAGATGACCACCCCTGGACCACTGTTTTCCGTGCACCCGGCCTTCTCCTCAAGACTAAGAATTTACAGAATAATCTAATTAAGAAAACAATCACAGCATTCGTATGGCAACGTTTTAACTACAGTCCCAATGACATTTGTAGAAACAGGTTTAAAATTAATTAAAATCTGATACCTGCTTGAAGTACAATAATCCAAGCCACTCAAGTGACCTGAGGTTGAACATTCTCTGAATTTTTTCACCATAATAATTATCCCGTTAACTTTTTAAAAGGTGGAAAATTCCTCAGGATTAGGAACAGAGAGCCCTAAGGAAGGATTGTCTGAATCTATTATGTCCAATTTTTCAGTCCATTCTATTTTAGATAGACCATATAATCAAAGAATATCATGTTTTGTCTGTTCTCCTAGAGTCATTTATTTTCCATAGATTTGAATCTTTAGTTCAGAGAGTCTGTGCCCATAGGCAGAACCCCAACTGATAAAATGAGTCCATGCTGTCTTTTGACTGTTAATGAATACACTAGCCATCCTCCTAACACGAGTTCAGAAATACCATGGACAGGATGGCTATTCCACCATCCACACAAAGATATTCGGCTTTGAAAAGTCACCAGTCTAGTCTAGAAAGTGAACTTCTGTTTTAATGAGAACACTGCACGAGGAAGCACCTGACACAAGAGGGTGCACCCATACCTGTACTTACAAAAACACATATACCAAATACGCATAGCACACATGCAAAAAAGAAAGGGAGATGACTTAGTTAGGGTTTCTGTTGCTGTGAAACGATACCTTGACCATGGCAACTCTTTTCTTCTTCTTTGGTTTTTCGAGACAGGGTTTCTCTGTGTAGCCCTGGCTATCCTGGAACTCACTCTGTAGACCAGGCTAACTTTGAACTCAGAAAATCACCTGCCTCTGCCTCTGCCTCCCAAGTGCTGGAATTAAAGGCATGTGTCACTATTGCCCGGCTGACCATGGCAACTCTTATAAAGGAAAACGTTTAACTGGGGCTGTCTTACAGTTCAGAGGGTTAGTCCATTATCATCATGGAGGGAAGCATGGTGGTATGCAGGCAGACATGGTGCTGGAGAAGGAGCGGAGAGTTCTACATCTCAATGCACAGGCAGCAGAAGTGACTGTGTGCTACGCTGAGCATAGCTTGAGCGTAAGAGACCTCAAAGCCCAACCCCACTATCAGCACTCTGCCAGCAGATAGCTGCGAGGAGAAAAACCTGGACCCACCAGGCCCAGGTCAAGAGTCTTGTTGAAGCAGGAACTCACTTTAATGCGGCAGCAATTTTGCTTATATAGCAAGACAAGGAAGTGGGGATGGGGAAATGGAGTGAAATGACATGGGGTAGTGTGAGATGTGGAGGGATACAGGGTGACTTCAGAGGGCCTATGAAAATTTTTGACGTCAGTGGTAGCTAGGCCAAGGCGATTTCATCTAGGCCGTGCTGAGTCATTCTCAAATGGAGGCAAATGACTGTTCTCGAGAATTGAGCCAGGCTCAGGTTTTTCTTCAAGGCCCAAACCAAGGCCAAGTAGGACCCAACTCCCCACAGTGACACACTTCCTCCAAAAAGGCCACACCTACTCCAATATGGCCACACCTCCAAACAGTGCCACTCCACTGGAGGAGGGAAGGAAAGAAAGAAAGAGAGAGAGAGAGAGAGAGAAGTAAAGATGAATCATATCCTTCCTCTAGGATACACTTGATGAGTCAGACACTGATCCTAGGGTTTGTCCCTGCTTTGAGGAGCTTTTCAACAAACATCAAGATCTGCATATGGACTGGAGAGATGGCTCAGTGGTTAAGAGCACTAACTGCTCTTCCAAAGGTCCTGAGTTCAAATCCCAGCAACCACATGGTGGCTCACAACCATTCGTAAAAAGATCTGATGCCCTCTTCTGGAGTGTCTGAAGACAGCTACAGTGTACTTACGTATAATAAATAAATAAACAAACAAACAAACAAATAGAAACATCAGTGCCTTCCAAAAGCAACCAAAGTATAGTTGTGCTTATTGATGGTGTAGAGTGTGCCATTCTGGGATATGTTAACATATGAGGAGTTGGGTACAAAGAGAGTCAGACAGCTGCTGATGGTCCATGTGTGGAAGTGGCAGAGGTGGCTTTGGACCTGACTCACTGACTAGAGTGACTTGCAATAAGATCTTACAGGAAATAGTCAGAACATCAGGAGTGGGCGGAGCTGGAATGGGTCAGAGAGGCTCCCGGAAGGAAGTGGCCAAGGACTGAGTGCATGACACTTCTCTTGGAGCTGTTGCCTTTCTATGGAGAGTCAGTGTTCCCCATTTACCCAGCCTGAGGCCTGCCACTGTAACCTCTCACTTCTCAGGACCATCAGAGATGAGAAGAAACAGTAATGAGGACTAAGCAGCTAGTTAGAAAACCACTTCTAAAAATATTATTTGTGTGTATGAATGCTTGAGTGCATGTGTGTGTGTGTGTGTATGTGTGTGTGTGTGTGTACGAGCATGTGTGCCCATGCACATCCATAAGGTGTCTTCAGAGGCCAGAGAGAGTATTAGATCCCTGGGAGCTGGAGTTACTGGTGACTGTGAGCCACTTTACAGAGGTGCTGGGAACTGAACTTAGGTCTTCTGCAGAATGGCTCTTAATCACTGAGTCATCTCTCTAACCCCCTAAAAAGATTCAAGCTTCTTTAGATGTCAGAGCAGTTCTCTTTCTGGGGGGAAAAAAAGGTATTAAAATCAAATAGGCACTCCTAGATAGGTGATAATTAAATTGATTTAGGATACTGATGCTGAGCCAATATTTGCTTCTAGTATAAAGTTTAAGAATGAAACTGAACCCCTGGGAGCTCCCAGACACTGAGCCACCGAGCAGACAGCATACACAATCTGTCCAAGGCCCCCAACACATATTTAGCAGAAGACTGCCTGGTCTGGCCTCAGTAGGAGAAGATGTGCCTAATCCTAGAGAGACTTGAGGATCCAGGGCCTTGTGGTGGGGGAGCACTCTCTCAGAGATAGGGCAGGGGAGGAATGGGATGAGGAACTGTTCGAGGGGGGACCAGGAGGGGGAGCAATGGCTTGATTGTAAATAAATAAATAAATAAATAGATAGATAGATAAATAAATAAATAAGGGGTCTATCTGTTATGTAAATCTTCACCCCACAAAGCTTTTTATTCACATTTAAATACTCGTTAAAATAAGTTTCTGTATCATCAACAACGTGTGAAGGAGCTCCTGCCAGCAGCTCAAAGCCCAAGCTTACTTAGAATGTCTGTTGATGCCTCTCTCCTGTTTCAAATCTCCAAAGTATAGCCCTGTGCTAAGACCTCCTCACCAGGACACATCCCTTGGGATTTTTCCTAAATCTAAAAGAAAGAAATTGAATTTGATCGACTTACCTCGGCCATATTTAAGCATTATTTCCCCCTTTCTCTCCATCTCTCCTCCTGTCTCCCTATCTAACTACTTCTCTCTCTTCTTCCCTCTCTTCCTCCCTCCCTCCCTCCCTCCCTCCCTCCCTCCATCTGTCTCCCTGCTCTCCTCTCTAGCCCTCTTGCTTCCACACTTGAACACAGAGCTGAGATGAAACCAAATCCCTTCTATCATGTTTTCAAGTCACTGTTATTGTTGAAGAAGAAATCCAGAACGAAGACTCAAATTCCTCTGTGTTGACCTGGGATGTACTGTCAGTGTTTCAAGGATTGGGTTTTTTTTTAATTATTATTTTATGACTGAAAGACAAAAGGCAGACAAAGAAGGAAGTGTATGCTTTATGACATGCCACCCATTTGATTGATGGCCAGTCTTCCTGATTGGTTAATTTTCTGTGTCATTTTAATAACTATGAATTGCCAGTACAGTTCATTGAACCAGTCCTGGGTTTTCTTTCCTCACAGGGACTCTCTGTTTAGGGCCAATAGGATGGATCAGTGGGTAAAAGTGTCTGTTGAGTAAGCTTGGCAACCTGAACCCTGGATGGAAAGAAAGAACTGACTCCACAGTTATCCGCTGACTCGTGCATCGTGGCATGAGCTCGATCGTCTTCATCGTCATCACATCATCATATCATCATCGTCATCATCATATCATCATCATCATCATCATCATTATTATGTTTATTTAGATTTTTTTCTATGATAAATACCTTATTTATCAGGGCCAGATAAAAATATGAGCCTCCATGTGAGTTAGCTGGCACAGTCGCCCTACATTCCAGTCTAGTTGCTTGTCTCACACTTCTTTAGGTAAACTCAAAGCACCGATGCTTCTTACAGTCCTTGAAGTGAACCAATGGGCACTAATAGAGTCTCTGCACCAATCGTGTAAAGATAACAACTCTTGGGATAGAGAGACAGCTCAGATGATAAAGTTAAAGGCCCTGAGTTCAAGTCCCTGCACCCACTTACACCTGTAACCCTTGTCCTGGAGAGTCAGAGACAAGAGGATCCCTGGAGCTTGCTGACCAGCGAGCCCAGCACAGTCGTGGGTGTGTGGGCCAATGAAATAACCTGTCTCAAAGCAAGGTGGATGGCTCCCAAGAAACAACACCCAAAGTTGTCTTATGGTCTCCACACAAACATACACTCACATACATATATGTGACATATGCACCCGCACATACATAAACACCCATACAAAACAAAACCCCCACTCTTCAGCTGTAACAAAAAATTAAGCAGCTACAAAACAACCCTCTGTCATCATTTAGTTATATAAAATGATACTGTGCTTTTCATTTACTATCCTTATCCTAAAATAAATGTATCCCCACCTAAAAGTATAAACTACTTATTATCTGGCCTTGGACAGATCATGAATTTTGAATTCTACTTAGTCGGTTTCCAAACAGCATTTTAAAATCACAAAGCAACCAGAACTGGAGGGAGTGGGATGGGTTAGCACAGGATAGAGGAGAGGACAGAGAGGAGATAAATAGGCCAGTAAGGATATATTTGGCTTTACAAAAATCTCACTTACACACATGAAACATGTACTATCAATGCATACATATTATTCCCCCACAGACTATAGTCAAGGAGAGTCACAAATTCCTCCTCTCAGAGCAACTGTATCACTGCAATTCAGACAGTGCTGATAATATACTTGCATCGTTACTTGACTCTCCACCCTTCAGGGATTTCCAGGTTGTTGCCTTTGTATTTAAGAAAGCTACTCTCTCTTGTTCTAC
Organism: Tokudaia tokunoshimensis; assembly: GCA_036184795.1. Classification (NCBI taxonomy): domain Eukaryota; kingdom Metazoa; phylum Chordata; class Mammalia; order Rodentia; family Muridae; genus Tokudaia; species Tokudaia tokunoshimensis. Next base: position 85,322,656 of record BTHU01000016.1, on the reverse strand, counting down.
ACATAGCCAAGTATCTGTGAGAGCAGAGGTAATTCTGACTGGCCTCCCACAGCCTCCCTCCCATGTCTTCTCCACAGCCAGGTATTGTACCATCCTATATAGTTTTTTTTCTATATATTTTTCTGTCTAGCCTCTTGTGAATATCACACTTTTATGCCATTGTCATTGGTAAGAACCAAGGACATAGTTCTATCAACCAGTGATCTTTGGTTATCCCCCCACACACACCAGCCATGGTTGCAGAGGAGTACAGGGGAGGGGAGAGGCCCTGCATGAGAGGGTGGGGCAGACAGACCAGAAACACAGATGTCTGTGCATTTGGCTGTTTATCATTTTCCCTGGAGTCCACTGGTGACCACTTTATCTTTCTTACAGCCAGGTAACTGATACTCATTTTATCTCACAGGAAACAGGTGAAGACATTGAGTGACCTATGGTGGCCTCAAGAAGCGCTCTCAGGACTGAGGGTTTCCAGCTAGCTGCTGGATTCTGTCTTCAAGCACTTCCTGGGTTCAGCTTGGTTAAATGTCTATCGAAAGAGCCATGGTCAGGAAGGTTAGTTTACATACTTGCCCATATAGTCTTTCTATTCCCAAGAATACATTTTGTCACCTTTGAGATGATTTTTCAAGGTGTCTGAGGAAGGAGGACGGACGGAGATGCAGGCGAAGAAACAGTAATGTGATTTGATACACATCCTTCACGAAAGGAAGAGAAGGCAGAGCTAGTAGCCACCTTTGAAGCTACCCCAGCAATGCATGTATTTCCTGACATCAAATGAAACTTTGAAGTTATTTATTTTAACATTGAGTTGTGCCACACACCAGGGCCCATTGTTGTTTTGGTGTTCTGGTTTTCCTTTCTAAACCACTTTGACTCTTAGAATCCCATTTTAGGATACAGTTCCTACTAAACTCATTAGCATTATAAGTACTGGCTTCTAGGGATAAGGAAAGAAACACTCTTCTATTCCCATAAAATGCTGTCATCTCCAGGGAATATGCAGAAAAGGTGGACTTCTCAGAAAAGTAACTAGCTAAAACCTTCTGATTCAAATATTCTTTAGTCTCTTTGTAATACCAAGAACCCTGATTAATGTCAAACTTTTAGGCAAAACCAAACAGATCTGCTGCTGACATCAGGCCTCCTACATTTAAGCCACATTTTTAAGAAAGCAAGCCAGAACTATAGGAAAGCTGAGAAAGGCCTGCCCAGTTCAAAGCAAGGAGCACATTATTAGTAAATCTACAGTGTATATCATAAAATGAGTTTGTCCTAGGGATGTGTTGGATAGCTACAAACATGTGCCCAGTTAGAGCAGAACTGAAATCAGTGTCTCCTATCCTCACATACTAGCATTCAGACTGGAGAAGACTTTGTTGTGAGGGCTGTTTCCTGTCCTGAGAGATGAAGAACCACACGATCAGTCACTAAAACCAGTAGAGGCTGGCATGTGCCTGGCCATGACAAGTGTGTCTTCAGATATTGCCATGAAAAGAAACAAACACAAAAACAAAAAAACCCTGATTGAGAACCATGATATTAAAGTTAGGGTTAGACTGGGGCTAAAGATTGGTTTTATGTAATTCTTATGATAGTATAATAAAACTATAAATCAATTTATCAAAATTCTCCCTACCAAGATGAATGGGTTTGTTCGTTTGTTGTTTTGCAACAGTTGTTGTCTGTTGTTGTTGTTGTTGTTATTACTGAGGGTTTCCAGCTAGCTGCTGGATTCTGTCTTCAAGCACTTCCTGGGTTCAGCTTGGTTAAATGTCTATCGAAAGAGCCATGGTCAGGAAGGTTAGTTTACATACTTGCCCATATAGTCTTTCTATTCCCAAGAATACATTTTGTCACTATTACTATTACTATTATTATCATTATCATTATTATTATTGATGGTGGTGGTCCTGTGTGTGCACGTATGTGTGTGTGTGTGTGCGTGTGCGTGCGTGCGTGAGTGCGTGCGTGCGTGCGTGCGTGCGTGTGTGTGTGTGTGTGTGTGTGTGTGTGTGTGTGTGTGACTTGCACAGCACACACGGAAAAGTCAGAGGACCTTTAAGTATACATTTCCTGCCTCCCACTTTACTAACTCAGGATCTCTCTTGAGACCTGCCACTCTGAAAACACACTCCACTTCACATTAGCTGGTCTAAAAACTTGAAAGCAGTTCTCCTGCCTCTGCCTTCCTCTCACCTCACTGTAAAAATGCTGGGATTGCAGCGCTCTTCCTGGGAATCAAGCTTAGGTCAGTGGGGGTATACAGCAAGCACTGAGCTATTTTATGGGTTCTGGTAGTTTCTGAGAGGGTCTTTCTCTGGAGCCCTAACTGTCCTTGAACTCATGACTCCCTTTTTTCAGCCTCTCAAAGATTGGGGATTACAGTCATATGCCAGCATTACCAGCTTAGGCAAATCGATCTTGGACTGTAAGTTTACCAACATACCATCCCATAAAGAAGCTGGCACACAGAAGAGAATGATCTGACACACACACTAAGGAATCCTGGAGAGAGAGTTCTTGAGAGCAGTCCTTTCAGGGACCTTGAGGGCATTTCATTAAATGATGTCATAAGGATGAAAGGAAATACCTACAGAGCCAAAGGGAGGGACGCTATTTTTACTAGACTTTCTGAATTGTCACAAGACTTAAGTTGCGAAGACTGCAGAATCTAGCCTGAAGGTCGATGTGACACACAAAACCGCAAACAGTCCTGGTTCCCATTCACAGCCTGTATGGAGTTGTCCAAACCTTGACAGGCTATTTCTCTTTGCCCTCAAGCTCTGAGGTTCCAACCCTGAGCCAGCACAGTTGTGGAATGTGCCCTTATCAGCTCTTTCTGGCAACTGACTGCCACAGAGGAACAGCTTCCGGTCCATCCCCAGCAAGCCATTCCCTTCTATTGTCCAGCTTCCTCTGCTGATTCTGCTTATCTCTGCTTATCTCCGCTTGCCCCTCCGTCACCCCATGAAAGAAAATCCTGTTTCTCTTTGATTTCGAAATACTTGTCAGATTTCTCTGATGTCCTATTGCAACAATCTATCTTTCAAATAAACCCTCTCCCTAAATCCAGATTTCCTTTTATTTGACACCAGATTTTTGAACTTGAGTTTTACCGTCTACAAAGGGAAGGAACAAAGGGGGAAAAAAGTGCTTCCTTCGCCCCTTTCCAACCTGTGGATTTAGAGACACCAAGTACTGTTGGTCTGTTTCAAACTTAAAAAGGAAAAGATATGCATGCTTCCCAGAGCTGGATCAAGTATGGTAAATTAAGGGTGTTGGAGCATACCTAAAAGCCCAACTCTCAGGAAGTTAAGGCAGGAGGATTACAAGTTTGATCCAGCCTAGCCAAACACTGTCACAACAAACCAAAAAAAAATAAAAAATTCAGTGAGTCACTATTCTTAACTGATGAGGCATCTCATGTCACTATTCTTTTATACTAAAGCCTGGATGTTCACAAGCTTGAAGACTATTTGCTATCTGGTTTAACAGGATACACTAATGTTAATGCCTGTTTTCCCAGAGTGGCTCTATGGCAGTGTTCAGGTTGGGCTATGTGATAGTCAACTGGAATATTGTGGAATAGCCTTGGGGAGCTTCTCCGCTTTTTCTGTATTTTCCAATAAATACTTAGATGTTCTCTGCTGGCCCTTAGATATTCAAGTAAAATTGCGTGCATCATAGCAGAAATGTAAAGATTTACGATTTCTCTTTTCATTAGCTAAATCTGAAACGACAAAACATTCTTATTTACCCTCCCTGTCCCTCTGAAGAGTGCTTTGTCTCAATATGTTCAATATTGCCCATGGGAGACAATCAATCTGTATTTCTACTTTCATCCACTTTCTAAGGACTTGGTTAGGATGACTCTGGGGTAGGGTTGGGAGAAGTGAGATGCTCACAGTTAATCATCAATGCTTTATTGGGAACTTTCAAGTTGTCTACTTAACAACCTAATATAATATGTGACTCTAGTTTTGCACTACATTTGGTTTCTCCCCCCCCACCACCACCACCATTTTCCTTGCCTGCTGGGATGGTCAGAACAGGGTACAACTAGAAAATCTAGATGAAATGGATAAAATCCTGGATGCAAAATTAAAGGAAGAGGCTATAAGCAACTTAAAGAGATCTATAATGAGCAACGAGACAGAAGATTAGCCAAGAGCCTCCCAACAAAGAACGGCCCAGGACCAGATGGGCTCACTGTGGAATTCTGCCAGATTTGTCAGGAGCTGGCAGCCACGCTCCTCAAACTGGCCCTTAAAACAGAAAGGAAAGTAGCACTTCCAAATTGACTCTATGAGGCCGGTATGACTCTGATACCAAAACCAGATGCGGACACACAGCAAAGCCCAATTTCTCTGATAAACATAGACATGAAAACTCTCAATAAAATATTTGCAAAGTGAACTCAACGAAGTATACATGCGGAAACGATGATCAAGTCAGTTTCATGCTAGGGATACAAAGATGGCACGGCATAGGCAAATATGGTCAACACCCAGTCGAGTACATGGCCTCTGTGACTTCATGGATGGCTCAGCTCAAGACAGCATGTAATACACATAGGTTTATTTGTGTAATATGTATTCTATTGTAACAGATACTGTATTCATATGTACACAAATGTTTCTGAAATCAGAATTGTTGAGAGATAACTTGCATGCAGTATATTCACTAGCCATGGCTTCAAGGTAACTTAGGAACCCAAACAATGCCCTGGAGCCTCCTTCCCATCAACCTTTTCTCCCCACTCAACTCTCCATCTCAACTGTTGGTTGGTCTTATAGTCGTATAGTTTGTTGATTTAGAAGACCATACAAATAGAATTATCTGGTACAACCCTTCGTTTCTGGTTTCTCTCAGTTAGCATAATGTCTTCAATGAGATAATGTTGTATTGAGAAGTATAACTAATGTGTAAGTGTTTTCTGTTTTGTGTATATATATATATATATATTTAGAAATCTGCCTTTATTCTATTAGTTGGAAAAATTAATTAACTGGTACAGAAAAAAGTCTAGTCAGCTGGAGAGAAGAGACCCCATCCTTACCCCCACCCTCACCCTCACCCACTGCCACCCATAAGAAGTGGTGGCTCTCCTGGGATGCAACTTGGATGCATTACGGAGAAAGGAGCAATGTGACTTAGAGCCAGACCCTGCAGTCCAGGCGAGAAAGGCTCTGCCACCTCCAAAGTACAACTGCCTCAGGCAGGAAACCAAATTCCTATTTACTTAGTCCAGTCTGGAAAGGGCTACTGGAATGATAGATAGGGCTGAATAGGGGAAATGTGGCCATATTTTATCAGAGAAGGTGACAAAATGGGAATTTTAAAAAGTGAATTTTCCATCAGACTTTATTGCCAAATACACTTTTTTAAAAAAAAATGTATACTTTCTATGGGAATGACAAATACCAGTATTAGGAAATCCAATTATACAAAAAATACTACATCTAGTCTGGGGTAGATATATTTATTTTTTGGTAACATACATTAAGTGACACTAATTACATAGTAACTATAAGGTAAGGAACATGAGACCACAGAACTGTACCTCTGCCACAGCTACGTGGACTCGGGCCTTTCTGGCTGAGCAAGTTTTCAAAAAACTGGATGGCCACCCCAGAGCTCTAACAATGGAGTCTGTTAAGAAGTAAAGCTCTGAAGTACTGACTCACCAGAGTTCTTGCAGCTGACAGAAAATCGGCAGGACATGTTAGTTATAAAGTAGTTACAGACTAATTCACAAAAGTTATCAACTATTTCTCTTTGTAGAAAGAAGCAAGAAGTTAAGAAAATCTTTGAATTAGCTCCTGGTGTCAAGAGTGAAGAGAGGGCTGTTAGAACCATGTCAGAAGGACCCTGGCTGGTCAGACAAGTTAGACATTACTAATAATCATGGTTGGCTTCTAAATACTGGTAGCAAGATGACTTCTGATTTGTAATCTTAGGTAAATTATAGATAAGTGGAAAGGCCAGTAATCATACTCTAAGATTAATAAACAGCACTTCAAATTAACTGTGTGAGGCTGCACTTCACAAGGCTTCACAAGATGAGGCACCCAGACTTTTTCTTCCCACGTCTAGCTTGCAGAGCAGCTCTCACGGCCATCTCAAAAACCTCTCTCACTCCATCTTTGGTCTTTGCTGAACACTCCATGTACCCAAAAGCACCAATCCTGTTTGCCATATGTCTGCCTTCTTCAGGTTTTACTGGCTCCTGCTTCCTTTTGGCTAACTCCCGTCTGTGGGCTCATCATTCCGAAGAGCCTTCTTGTTCCCAACTAGGATGAAGGGCACATTTGGACAGAAATGCTTGCCTTCTGGAGTCCATTTTTCTGGGATGTTTTCTAAATGCTCAGGGCTGTCAATGGAAAAACACATCAGCATAACATCAGTGTCTGGATAAGAAAGAGGCCTCAGGCGGTCATAATCTTCCTGTCCAGCTGTGTCCCATAAGGCCAACTCTACCTGCTTTCCATCCTCTTCAATATCTGCCACTTGGTTTTCAAACACCATGGGCACATACACCTCTGGGAACTAGTCCTTGCTGAAGACTACGAGCAAGCATGTCTGACCACAAGCTCCATCACCACCAATCGCCAGTTTCCTCCTGATGGCAGCCATCATTTATGAAGGTGCTGAAAACACACAGTTTCTGGGATGCAGCTGGACAAAGTACCTGGAACTTCTCAGATGCAAGGCTAAAGGCAATGACTCTGAGTCCAGCCTCTTTGTGCTGAGGACACCTGACTTCAGTCCTCGAGCTCCGAGACAAGAATGAGAAGCTCTGTGGGAGACAGCGGGCTAAGGAGCGAACCAACAGAGGACCTGTATAAAGGTTTTCAAACGTGGGTGAACACTGTAAGACAGAGCCTTGTGTTCATCCCCAGGGATGTGCTTCTCATTACCACTAGCTGAAGTTTCTCCCTAGCTGTAGCTAAAGTTCTACCTGACAAGTTCCATAAGTCTGTCTTCAGTCTTATAGACAAACAGCTAGTGTTACCTATCTCTATAAATATTTAATGAAAACTCTTAGAATATTGAGATATTTTATATACTTCTTCTTAAATCTGTTTTATCATTACACTAGGTTGATTCATGAAAAAGACATATTTATTTAATAAATGTTAACATTGTTAGGCATAGTGGAGTACACTTATAATCTTAGCATTTGAGATGAGACAAGAGAAGCCCAAGTTTAAGGTCAGTCTGGGCTATGGTGTTTAGACCCTGTCTATAACATATAAATATAAATATAAAATGTATATATCAACATTGCGATATATATGATAACATATATATGTTAACATTGACATTTACATAGATTCAGCACATTTTGGGAGTATAAAAAGCTATTGTTATTTTCTAAAATGAAATTAAGCTAAAAATATGTTTTCTGTATTCCAAATTAGCCTCTAGTTATTCATAGTTGTTCTAGTTATTTAGTTGTTTTGTAAATAACAGAGAAAGACTGTTGAAATGAGTATATTTGATTTTTAGTCTAGATGTTTATCGATGGACATTTTAGAAACTTTTCATTTTTGATAAATTTGAAGAGCATAAAATGTTAGAGAGAATGGTATAATGAAACCTCTTGTTATAAGCTTCAACTTCAGCATTAATTTGTGTGTGGCCAATCGTGCCCCATTTGCTTTCAATATTACATTATTCAAAATTACAATATTACATTATTCACCCCTAATTATATTGAAGCAAAAGCTGTTGTGAGTGGATCAGTTCTCTTATCAATGCAACAAATACACACAACCTGCTTCATGAGATCCTAGATAGGTTAGATGTGGTCTTCTAAAACACACCATTCCTGTGCGGTTTGGTGGTACATACCTGTAATCCCAACACAGACACCAAAAGGTCAAGTCCAGCCTGGTGTATATGGTGAGTTCCAGTTCGATCAGCTCTATTTGCTTGGCAAGGTATTTTCTTAAAAGTGAAAGAAAAACCAAAAACCATTCCTGACCTACAGTGTCCTCAATATGTGGATGTATTTTTCTCTATCCCAAATGAATAGTGTCTATACAAATTATATAATGGTGGTGTAATTTACATTTTCTAAGTGTTTTTATGTTAATCATTTCCAGGTACCTTTTGTACATTCTGCAAACCTGTTGTATTTTAATTAGAAATGTGTTAATTCCTATGAAAAAGATAGACAAGAGGCTTAGTTAGGTTAGTCAGAAGACAAGAAATGAGACCGAGGCACCAATCTGTAATGACGAATGTTGTTGACTTGATGGGATATAAAATGACTTAGGAGATTGCCATAGCTATGGGAAACTATCCTAATTAGGCCAACTGAGATAAGAAGAGCAGCCTACTGTGGGTGGCACCATTCCTTAGGCTGAAATCCTACACTGTAGGAAATGAAGAAAATGAGATGACTGTAGCCATCATCTGTGCTCTCTGCTTCCCAACTATGGATGTGATGTGCTCTGCTGCTTCTGGCTCTGCTGACCTGACTTTCCTCACCATAGTAGACTGTGCTCTGTATCTAGAATCTGTAATAAATCCTTTCTCCATTGAGACACTTTTCATCAACGTATTGTATCACAGCAACAAAAAACTTTACTAGGAGGGCATCTATCCTTTCTATATGATTCTATACAACCTGGTTTAAATGCCTTTTTATAACAAATCTTGATCTCTTACCAAATAAAAGGTTGCTGTTAAACAAGTAAGGAGATTCAAGTTGTACTTTTGAATTTCCCAAAAGCTTTACCCTTCAAATTTAAAGCACTCTGCTCAAAATCGTTATTTTTCTATCGTGGCTTTTGATAATTTCAGCATTATAACTGCTTTCAGTTAAGTTCTTTTATTTATTAATTCCTGTGGATAGGATGACAAGGGATGCGTCAGAAGAATAAAATCTTTTTTTTAAACAGAGAATATTAACTGAATCAACAGTTTGTCTTGACATAGAGATTCGTCCAAAGGAAAGTTGCATGAAATAATTCAATCATTTTTCTCAGCATTTCTAAAAATCTTGTTCCAACATTGGCTGTTTGTGGATCTCCCAGTTTAAAGATGGGTAAAGTGGTTTTATAGAGAGGCTCAAGACATATCTTCGGAGACTGGAAAATTGGGGAATAAAGTTTTGGTAAGAGCTAAAAGGAATAAGTTTTATACCACCTAGGAAAGGCTGAGGAGTCATTTAGAAATTATGATTAGATACACAGCTCCTTCCACAAAGCGTGGAGACTGTGTACTATCTTTACTGAAGGCATAGTAACTACTATGCATTATCTCTACACGAGGCATGGTAACTGTGTACTATCTTTAGCGAAGGCCTGGGAAGTGCTGTGATGTACTGCTATACTTCTGACATAAATTTTCTATGGAAATCTTAATTTACAGAAGCAGATGAAATTCACACTCCAGAGTCAAGGAGGGTATAGGAGGAGGGTAGGCAGACAGCCACACACCTAAAAGATAAGTTTATTGTTTAAAATGGCCCTTTCTTTAGATAAATGAGGGCAGTTATGCCCCATTTTGGAATACTCAGCTATGAGACACTGACTATTAGCTTTGTCCATCCTTTTTACTGCCGTTCTACACCCAGTTGTCAGAGAGACCCTCGGGAGGAGGGGACAGATGAGACATCAACTGTTGGTCAGGTTCCCCCCCCCCACTCAGTAATCTCATTGCCTTCAATTCTCCTCCCTAGGGGACCTTGAAGGGTAAAATAGGAACAGTGAGAAGTTCACAAATTAGACAGGACTGGGATCAGTTGTGCTTGGTGGCGCCTTTATCGCACAAAACCCACAGCTCTGCCTCTGCATCCCCAGGCCAAGGCAGACAGACACTGGTCTCAGCTGCCCTGGGACCAGATGATGGAGCCTGATTGCACCCTCCATTAGATTATCTGACTAGGATAACTGGTGCATTAGTCTATGTTTAATTTGATCAAAACTAGGGATCACAAAAGTGGAGTTTTAGTTGCAATTCCACTGAGCTTAGTAAGGGGAAAAAGCACTCCATTTGCGAAAAGCAGAAGAGGAATGTTATTATTTTAGGTGCATGAAATGGGGATTTGTATAGGATTTGGGCAGACTCATGTATATAGAAATCAAATTTTTATTTTGTTATTCTCTCTCTCTCTCTCTCTCTCTGTGTGTGTGTGTGTGTGTGTGAGAGAGTGTGTGTGTGTTTTTGTGAGTATATCTATAAAGATGGGTTCGTGTGAAGGTGAAGGGACAACTTTCAGATGTAGATTTTCCCATTGTGTCTTGGCTGAGACAGGGTCTCTATTGTTTCTGCTGTGTAACTACTCAAAGCTAGTCAGCCTGCCTCCCCCTGGAAGTGCTGGGATCATAGATGCACGGTACTGCATTTAGCCTTTTATGTGTGATCCAGCTAGCACTGTTACCTATTTAGCTAGCTATCTCATCTACCCAGAATTGGTATCCATCATTCTATTTTTAATTGACATTTGCACTTTAAAATGAGGTACAAGGCCCAGGCTATCACTCAGTGGTTCAGAGATTGCCTAACAGACATGAGGCTCTGGGTTCAGTCGCTGACACTGGACAAAAGAAAAACACTGTGTCCTGCCTTGCTATCGGAAGCATGTCTGTGATGTACAATGACCAAATTATTAGCATTTCTAGCTCCTCAACTACACACTGGAAGTCTTTGAATTCTTCTCCAGTGATTCGAAGCATGCTGTTCATGGCAGTTGTCCTACTGTGCTATATGACACTAGAGCTACACACCCTCCACTGTGCGGTAGCATCCTTTCTGTATCTTCTACTGTTCTTCTCTCAAAATAGTATCTTCAGTGTGTATGGAGCCTGTGCTACTGGAAAGACTGGATAGTTTGAGCAAGCACCTTTCGTGGTAAATACCCAGGTGGGTGTGGTCTATCAGGCTCCACCACTTCATGGTTAGTTTAGTGTTTTGTTTCAAAATACAGCTGCAGTTGAAAACGAGATCTTCTGTTATTAAACAAAATAACTCTCGATGGCATCCTGTAGTCTCTATGTTTGCACACTGATGACAAAGATCTCAAGCCTTGACATTTACTATCTTTTACATCCTCTGCAGATCCTTCTTCCCAGCAGTCTCAGGACAGACTACTCCCACCCTTGTGCTTTATTTAGCTGAGATATTAACATTTCAAGTGTAACTACTGAAAACCAAACCTCAATTCTCAGCCGCTCACTTAGCATTTTCATCTGGATGACTACTAAGTATATTAGGCCAACACACCCCATTCAGTTTTTCTCATATCCTTATACTTGCTTATATTGTATAAATGGATGAACTATATACACTTAGACTACACAAATATATGTTTGTATTATATACTATACAAAAACATATACCCATTCTTAGGGCTTGTTCTATAAATTCTGAACTAACTTGCCAGCCTCTGTAATCATATAAACTGTGATAAAGAATCCCTTAACCTGTATCTTTTATTGGTTGACCCCTGACCAGTAGAGATCTGATAGCAGTCATAGTTAGAGGAATAGAATCTTTAAAAATTGGTTTTCTGGCCAGCAGCAGAAACACCAGTCTGGTAGTGGCTGGGGCTGACCAACTCACCTACCACCCAGGCCAAGATCCAAGGCTTTGGGTTAGCCCATCCCAACATCTACATCATCTATGAGCTATTGGAGCATGTGAAGGGGCTAGTTCTGAAGAACCAGACCTGCAGCATCTCTGCTACTCTGGGCAACAGCAGGATATCTGAGAGGAGCTCAGAGAGGGTCCAGTATTGATGGTGTGGCAGAAGCTAGGGGCCTTATCCCAGACCCGCAACTCACTGCAATAAACATTTACATGCGATGCTGTTTGGGTAAAAGGGTATGAGGCTCAGCTAATCAGCTTGAGTCCACTGAATACCATGAGAAGTTCTTTGGCAAGTTACTCTCTCTGAAGTCATGACAAGCAGAAATCAGCAATGCAATGCAAGGTGAACCAATCAATGCATGAGCATAGTCAGCAAGGCAGAGCAAGATGAACCAATGCCAGAGCCTCCTCCCACTGTCTGTGGGGTCATATTTATGTTCTGTCTAAACATCATGTGTCCTCACATGTGCTTCAACAAAACTCCCTCTCACCTGAGTCTGTTTCAGCAAAACATCCTTTCACCTGTCTGCCCCAGCAAAACACCATACGACATAACTGAGTTTCCAAAGAAACCAGAAACTTCCACTTCACAATGGCATAAACTAACATGACTATCTAAGGAATGAAGTCCTCCTTTACCTGAAAAGCACACAGTGGTATCCCCCTCTGCACAGCCCTGTGGGTTCTCTCCACATCATCTGCTTGAGATCAATAAGTACAGTCCAGGGTAATGGGTGAGCAACAAGATGTGACTCACAAGGAGGTACACGTCACACCTGAATAACTGCATTACTTTCTTTGTGTTGTGCTGTGTATTGGGCTTCATATATGTTTCATCAGTGCTGTACTACTGCCCCTCCAGAAATACATGACTTTTTCCACATTAGGGATGTAAATATAGCAATTAATGTTTAGGAATGCATCTCAAGGTATGAGATCATTGTGAAAGTAACACATACTAGATAAGGGTGAGTACAGGTATAGATCACCCAGTTTTAGGCTCTGGATTGCAACTAGTTATTGCAGAATTGCAACTAGTTATTGCAGTATGTTCTTATTCCTTCCTTTGAATATATTGCATAAAAAGAAATCTTTCAAAAGCCATATAGGCTTAGTAGTGGCATTGGTTCATAATATTTTTGTATCAATGCTAAATATTATTTCTCTGTTGTTGTTTTGCTGTCCTTTAAGGATTTCATATGTGTATAAAGTGAAATATGATCATATTCATCCCCCTCATTCGCTAACCAACTCCCCCATCTCACATCTCAATTTCATGTCTTCTTTCTCTCTTCCTCCCTCTCCTCTCCTCTACCTTTCCCCCCTCTTCCTCCTCCTCCTCCTTCTTCTTAACTCACTAAGTCCATTTAATGTTTCCCATATGTGCATGAGTACAGGCCATCCATGAGAGTAGGGGCACCCTATCAATGACAACAACCCAAAGAAGAATGCCTCTCTTTCCCTAGCAGCTATCAAGGCCTCCCGAGATCACCACAACCCGCATCTACACTGGAATTTGTAATGGTTTGAGCTTCTGAAGACCTTTTATGGGTAACCACAACTGCTGAGGGGTCATGAATGTGAGAGCAATGTCATATCCAGAAAAGCATTTTACCACACTCCTCCCCAACTCCTCCTCTTACATTCTTTCCTCTTTCTCTTCTGAGATGTTCCCAGAACCTTAGTCTGGGGCACAGACTAATAATGAGATGTCACATTAAAGAGCAAACACCCAGACTCACTTATGGCTTTAAATTCTATATTTTGGGCTTGGGAGGGCCCCATATCACCGGAAGTCAGCTGGTAGTAATACACATTGGAAACATGAGACGGGACAATTCGATATTTCATTAGCGGAAAGACTGTTCTCCAAGGATCTGATCACAGCTTCTTATGAGACCCTTTGTAGTATTGCTATCATGATGGGTGTCTCAAAAGTCTTAGTTCAGCAACAAAACATCTCTCAAGCTTCAGCAGATATGAACAGGGAATTATTCGTGTGGTCAAACAGAACACAGGGGAAAAGGTTTTTGTGGCATGTTTTATTTTATTAGAAAATGAGGAAAGTATTATACAAGGACTATAAATGAAAAGGAGAAAAGAAAAGATACAGAGAAAGGGGAGGGGGAAGACCAAAACAAGGGAAACTGAAGGCACCAAATAGCCATAGGCAAACAGCAGGATCTCACTGGAACAGGGCCAAAGGTTGGAAAGTTACAGGAGACCTAGGCTGAGCAGATGTTTTCCCCAGAGAAGGTTCCTATCCATTTGGAGAGAAACCCTTCAGATGGAAAGACTTGAGACACCAAAGGCAGGAGGGAGGGAGACAGAAGACAAAGGACACAAAGGACACCGTGACAACTGTTAGACACAGAAACTAACATTCTGGAAGGATCCTAGCAGCAGCAGCACTTCTTGCAGCCACACTTCTGCTGGCAGCAGCACTTCTGCTGGCAACAGCCCTTCCCACACCCACAGCCACAGGAGCCACAGCCACAGGAACTGCAGCAGGAGCGGCGGCAACAGCAGACTACCACAGGTCTGCAGCAGCCACAGCAGCCACAGCAGCCGCAGCCACCACAGCCACAACCACAGCCACCACAGCCACCGCAGCCACAGCCACCACAGCCACAGCCACCACAGCCACAGCCTCCACAGCCACAGCCTCCACAGCCACAGCCACCACAACCACAGCAGCCACAGCAACCACCACAGCAGCCTACCCGGTAGCATCTGCAGGTGGTGCAGCTGCTACAGCCACCACAACCACCACAGCCACAGCCACCACAGCCGCCGCAGCCGCCACAGCCACCACAACCCATGGTGTCAGTAGAGAGGACTCAGGTGCAGTGAGGAGAGAGAGTCAGGAGAGGAGAGGGCGATGTGATGCTCCTCCTGCCAGGGGAGCCCCTTAAGTACCATCTTGGGAAAGGGGAAGGATGGAGGACACATGACCTGAGGTCACTTCCTTGTGGAGCAGCTGCTGTTTTCCAGCAGGGTCACCCAAAGTTCTCCCTTGTTTATGTCCCATGCCCTTCACATGACCTTGTGCACTTCTTAGTAGTGACTTTTCCTTTATAAAGCTGCATCACAAGCAAGTTAGAAGGTGCCAGTATGGAGGAGGGGCACTCATTTTCACAACCACACACTTCATCATTCAGATTTTGAATGAAGACTCGGCCACTGGGAGCCATTTTCTCTTTCTCTTCTGTGTTTTTCTCCATCATCTGTTTGAAATCTCCCTGCTTTGACAAGTACTCTCACATCGAAAGAACAACAAAGGCCATCTGTGTAGAACGCAGCATGTCTTAAAATGTCTCTTGTCTTCTACATCATCTTACCTTTCTTCTCATCAGAAGAGCAAATCTCTTTTTATGATTTTTATATATTGACGGCTATATTTAAAAATCATTAACCATAAATGTCACTTTTCCCTATTTAATTCACCAAATTTCCTTTAAATCCTGATACAATCCTCTTTATGATGGAATTCTTCCTGGCCTGGCCCCATTCTTCACCCTGGATTTTATTTCCATATGTACCTGAAATGTCTGTCTCTAGTTCACATTTACCCCATCCACCTAATCCATCCACAATCAAGTTTCTACTCATCCTTTTCCCTAGAATCTTAAACATCTTCAGTACCTACAGCCTACACTTACTCAGAATTTCCCCTGCACCAAGCCAAGTGAATGTTCCCAATGTGCCATCTATATACACGATGAGAAAGTGTGTGACACCTTGCTTTCCCTCACTCCTGTTTACTCTGCCTCACTGAACTCAGTACATCTCTAGGTCACTTGTATATGCACATAATTCAAGCTACTCACTCCCTAAAATCCTTTATGAAAGCTATCTCTGAACCAGATGTCACCCAAGTGGGTGGGATTGGGCAATGGAGAGCACCAGTCAAACATAAGAATTTCCACACTTCCTGGTACTCAGATCCTTGAGGAACCCTGGTACCAAGTAAGGAACAGATGTTGTTTATTAAGCACTGAGTTTATTAAGTGAAGAACAGAGGGTATGTATGTTTCCCATGAGCTGAGATGTCCCTAGAAGTTCCACAGTTTGAGGTAAGTGCTCCTGGAGATTTACATAAAGAAGAGCCTTCTTTGTGACCTTTTTCTTGGTGAACAACCCCTTAAGCCTCTCCATTAACCAAGCCATATTCAGATCCTTTCCACAAAAATTCCATTTCTCCCTTACAGAAACTCCACCCTTCACTCTTGTCCATGCCCTGGTGTGCTACAGCAACAACCCTGCAGCTTACCAAAAGGCCATCTACATTTTTCATCTAGAAACCTGGGTGAAGATAGTAAGCATCGATATGTTTTAAACACACAAATTTATATTCCATAATCAAAGACTAAAGCTAATTCCTGATTCGAAGTGGAAGATACCAAAAGCAACATCACTATAATATGAGTGGGAATAAAGACTGACTGCTGCCTTTAAACCTGTCATTACGGCCCCAGTGCCCCTCAGATTAATCACACACTGTTGCCTTATATGCAAAGGTGGGAAGATGACTGCAACCCAGCTGACCCGACTGCCTGTAAAGAGGACACTGGTGTTTGTACTTGACAGTGATCTTTGACTCTGTTCTTATTTCTCCTTCCCAATCCATAGACTTCCTTTCTCTTACAAACTCCCTGAAGGCAGGGACTAGGCCTCATCTTAACTTGTGGACATCTCAGAAGCCCACAGGCCATGTGGCACAGGGGCTCCCCGAAGATGCCTGTGGTCTGTAAGCCCTGAATACAGCTTCACAGAGTGCCAGACATGCTTTCAACACAGTGAGGGAAGATGGAAGACCACCCATTGCTTACACAGCCTTCTTGGGTTCCTCCAGCCCAGAATTCTTCCCAGACATGTTAGACTCTTTGGATTCAAACTGGAGTGTAGTTTAGGAAGAGAAAACATGACTGAAATATGCAGAAGTCAACGCTGTCTGACAAGAGAGGTAAACAATAGCTGGTGGGATTCTCATGTGTACAGCAAGTCACATGACAGTAAGGAAGTGCTCATGGGTTCCCTGCTGGACTCCTCAGCATTGGTACTTAAGGGGCTCCCCCAGCAGGAGGAGAATCACATCTCCCTCTCCTCTCCTGAGTCTCTCTCCTCACTGCACCTGAGTCCTATCTACTGACACCATGGGTTGCTGTGGCTGTGGAGGTTGTGGTGGCTGCGGTGGCTGTGGCTGTGGCTGTGGTGGCTGTGGTAGCTGTGGCTGTGGTGGCTGTGGTGGCTGTGGTGGCTGCGGTGGCTGTGGCTGTGGCTGTGGTGGCTGTGGATGCTGTGGCTGTGGCTGCTGTGGCTGCTGCAGACCTGTGGTAGTCTGCTGTTGCCGCCGCTGCTGCTGCAGTTCCTGTGGCTGTGGCTCCTGTGGCTGTGGCTGTGGCTGTGGGAAGGGCTGTTGCCAGCAGAAGTGCTGCTGCCAGCAGAAGTGTGGCTGCAAGAAGTGCTGCTGCTAGCATGGCTGCTGGCTCTGGGCTTCTACTGTAGGTAACTGCTAGAGGTGAGTCTCTGTCTGTGTGTCTGTGTGTCTGTCTGTCTGCCTGTCTGTCTGTCTGTCTGCTTGCCTGTCTGTCTCTCTGCTCCTGATGGGATTGTGAGTCACCAGCATGAACTGAGCTTATTGCCATTGCAACCTGGCATTTCTAGAGTTGACATCCTGCCAACCCTCGATAGTCACCAAGCAAATGAATAAATCCTAAGTCTTCTGTGCCACTTATCTTTCAGTCATGACTGTGGCAGATGCAGTCTGGCTGGGTTATGCTGTGACATCCTACAGCGCCTGAAACTCTCACCATTGACCTGTTTTCCCTTTGCATTGACATATCTGTAATCACAGAGCTTCTTTTGCTTAATAAACTTCAGCAAACTGCTCTCAAACTCTTGACTCCTATGTGTGTCTCATTCGCTTTCCAGTCTCTAAACCGTCTTTCCATGGGGAGAAATAAGCTCCATCTCAACAGACAAGATGTTCTGGGTGGGAAAGCAGCAGAGGACTAGAGACGGGATGGACTGTGATGTACACAGACAGGCAGTGATGGCTGATCCTAGGGCAGATCTTCTGGATGCTGGGGAGGGATAGGCCCTTGCAGTGAGCCATGGTCCCCAGCTCAGAATTCTCCTTTTCTTCCCATGCACTGGCCATGATCTGGTCAGTTTTGCTCTTTCAGGAGATCCATGCCAAGGCATGCTGCCTCACCATGGGCCTGGAGCTGCTGGGCCCAACCACTGTGATGGCTGTGCTCTGGTGTCAGCCTGCCTACATTTAGATTGGTTTAGATTGGCCTGGGAGATGGATGCGGGAGACTGGATATATCTGTGGAGTTGTTTGCAGAGAGGTACAGGGGTCGGGGAGAGCAACCACCCTACATGTGAGTGGCACCTACCCGTGGGCTCGGGGCCCAGATGGATCAAAAGGAAAAAAGAAGAAAGAAATCAGAGTGTCACCAGTGTCCTTTCTCTGCTTCCACCAAGTCCCTGGAGTAACTGGCTTAGATCAGAGGTGTTTATTTCCTCATAATGTCTCATGCTTAGTAGTTCAAGGTCAAGATGAAAGCAGATTTGGAAAACTCTGACTTCATAGAGTCTGCCTAGTTTTAATGTGTGCCTTCTTTCTTAGTTTATTGAACAAGTCACTCATGATGAATTCAAACTTACCTGTCCTCATTAGGGTTATCATTGCTGTGATGAAACACCATGGCTTACACTTCCATGTCTCCAGTCATCATTGAAGGAAGTCAAGACAGGAACTCAAACTGGGCAAGGATCTGGAGGCAGGTCTTGAGGCAAATGCCACAGAGGGATGCTTGCTCAGCCTGCTTTCTTATAGCGCCCAGGAGCACCATTCCAAGGATGTCCCCATCCACAATGAGCTAGCCCCGCTCCCTTCGATAATTTACTAAGAAAATGCTCTGTAGGCCTGCCTATAGTGCGATGATGGAGGCATTTTCTCAATTGTGGTTCTCTCCTCTCAGATGATACCAGCTTGTGTTAAGTTGACATAAAACTATCCTGGACACTACCTGTTGACTTACATTGACTTAGCCACCTTTTCTTAGTTGCTGTAAAGATGCTATCTCCAGATAACACCTGCTTTCTGGGGTCTTGGGAGTTACGGCGTCAGTATATAAAACACCCAGAGGATAAAAAGCAGCAAAATAGAAACTCTGTGTGGTTCATCCTTTCTTTGGGTAATTTTCAGAGTGACCAGTCCTCAGCCTACCATGCTTTTTGCTTTTGTTCATTTTGTTTCTAGGAGCCATAACAAATTTGCACTTAACTCCTTTTTTTTTTTTCATAGCAAACTGGCATTTGCAAGAGAAGTCAGTACTATGTTTGGCCAAGACACATTCATGAAATGGCCATGATATTCTGTCTTAGAAAACTTGAGCATCATGTCCAGGTTGTCAACTAGCCCTCTGTAAAGTTATCATTGGTCCCACAGTTCTCCTTGTCCACCTCTGAGAACTAGCTCTTAGAGACACCGGTACAATCCATTGGATGTAACTTCATCCTCACACTGCCTCTTCCTGTTCTTCAGCCTTGTTGGTTGGGTTTTCTCTCCTGCTGCTCCTTATGATGCGACCCTCTTCTTGGTGTGCAGGTACTTCATCATTTCAGAATCTCTGTGTAAAAGAAACCTTTTTTTTTTTTAATTTAATTTAATTTTATTTTTTTTAATTTACATTCCAAATCACTTCCCCTTTCCCGTTTCCTCCCTCCCCGAAAGTCCCATAAGCCCCCTTCCCTCCCTCTTTTCTCTGTTCAACCCCCTCTCATTGCTCTGTCCTGGCGTTCCCCTACATCCAGTCTTTCCAGGACCAGGGGTCTCTCCTTCCATCTTTTTAGAAATCTATTGATATGCTGATTGTGTCTAGGGTATTCTGAGATTCTGGGTCAATATCCCCTTATCAGTGACTTCATACCATGTGTGATCTTTTGTGATTGGGTTACCTCACTAAGGATGATATTTTCAAGTTCTGACCATTTGCCTAGGAATTTCGTGAATTCATTGTTTTTAATTGCAGAGTAGTATTCCATTGTGTAAATATACCACATCTTCTGAATCCATTCCTCCGTTGAGGGACATCTGGGTTCTTTCCAGCTTCTGGCTATTATAAATAAGGCTGCTATGAATATAGTGGAGCATGTGTCCTTATTGCATGCAGGTAAAGTCTCTGGGTATATGCCCAGGAGTGGTATAGCCGGATCCTCCGGAAGTGTCATGCCCAGTTTTCTGAGGAGCCGCCAGACTGCTTTCCAGAGTGGTTGTACCAGCCTGCAATTCCACCAGCAGTGGAGGAGTGTTCCTCTTTCTCCACATCCTCGCCAACAACTGCTGTCTCCTGTGTTTTTGATCTTAGCCATCCTGACTGGTGTGAGATGGAATCTCAGGGTTGTTTTGATTTGCATTTCCCTAATGACTAAGGATGATGAACATCTCTTTAGGTGCTTCTCAGCCATTAGATATTCTTCAGGTGAGAACTCTTTGTGTAGCTCTGTACCCCATTTTTTAATAGGGTTACTTGCCTCTCTGGAGTTTAACTTCTTGAGTTCTTTGTATATCTTGGATATTAGCCCTCTGTCGGATGTAAGGTTGGTAAAGATCATTTCCCAGTTAGTTGGTTGCCGCTTTGTCTTTTTGACGGTGTCTTTTGCCTTGCAAAAACTTTGTAATTTAATGAGGTCCCATTTGTCTATTCTTGATCTTAGAGTATAAGCTATTGGAGTTCTGTTCAGGAAATTCTCCCCTGTGCCCATATGTTCAAGGTTCTTCCCTAGTTTCCCTTCTATTAGTTTCAGTGTGTCTGGTTTTATGTGGAGATCTTTGATCCACTTAGAATTGAGCTTAGTGCAAGGAGATAAGGATGGGTCAATTTGCATTCTTCTGCATGTTGACCTCCAGCTGAGCCAGCACCATTTGTTGAAAAGGCTATCTTTTTTCCACTGGATGGTTTTAGCTCCTTTGTCAAAGATCAAGTGACCATAGGAGTGTGGATTCATTTCTGGGTCTTCAATTCTGTTCCATTGATCTACATGTCTGTTACTGTACCAATACCATGCAGTTTTTAACACTATTGCTCTGTAGTACAGCTTGAGGTCCGGGATACTGATTCCCCCAGAGGTTCTTTTACTCTTGAGAATAGTTTTAGCTATTCTGGGTTTTCTGTTATTCCAGATGAATTTTTGAATTGCTCTTTCTAACTCTATGAAGAATTGAGTTGGGATTTTGATGGGGATTGCATTGAATCTGTGTATTACTTTTGGTAAGATGCTCATTTTTACTATATTAATCCTGCCAATCCATGAGCATGGCAGATTTTTCCATCTTCTGAGGTCTTCTTCAATTTCTTTCTTCAGAGACTTGAAGTTCTTGTCATACAGATCTTTCACTTGTTTGGTTAGCGTCACGCCAAGATACTTAATATGGTTTGTGGCTATCGTAAAGGGTATTATTTCTCTTACTTCTTTCTCAGCCTGCTTATCCTTTGAGTATAGGAAGGCTTCTGACTTGCTTGAGTTGATTTTATATCCGGCCACTTTGCTGAAGTCGTTTATCAGCTGTAGGAGTTCTCTGGTGGAGTTCTTTGGGTCGCTTATGTATACTATCATATCGTCTGCAAATAGTGATAGTTTGACTTCTTCCTTTCCAATTTGTATCCCTTTGACCTCTTTTTGTTGTCTAATTGCTCTAGCTAGAACTTCAAGTACTATATTGAAAAGATATGGAGAGAGAGGGCAGCCTTGTCTAGTCCCTGATTTTAGTGGGATTGCTTCAAGTTTCTCTCCGTTTAGATTGATGCTGGCTACTGGTTTGCTGTAAATTGCTTTTACTATGTTTAGATATGGGCCTTGAATTCCTGATCTTTCCAAGACCTTTAGCATGAAAGGATGCTGAATTTTGTCAAATGCTTTCTCAGCATCTAATGAGATGACCATGTGGTTTTTTTTCTTTGAGATTGTTTATGTAGTGGATTACATTGATGGATTTCCTTATATTGAACCATCCCTGCATCCCTGGGATGAAGCCTACTTGATCGTGGTGAATGATCGTTTTGATGTGTTCTTGGATTCGGTTGGCAAGAATTTTATTGAGTATTTTTGCATCGATATTCATAAGAGAGATTGGCCTGAGATTCTCTTTCTTTGTCGGATCTTTGTGTGCTTTTGGTATTAGTGTAATTGTGGCTTCATAGAACGAGTTGGGTAGTGTTCCTTCTGTTTCTATTTTGTGGAACAGTTTGAAGAGTATTGGTGTTAGGTCTTCTTTGAAGGTCTGATAGAATGAGTGCCGCCAAAAAGAAACGGGAGACAGCATACACTAACAGCTTAATGGCACACCTGAAAGCCCTGGAACAAAAAGAAGCAAATACACCAAAGAGGAGTAGAAGGCAGGAAATCATCAAACTCAGGGCTGAAATCAATCAAGTAGAAACAAATAAAACCATACAAAGAATCAACAAAACGAGGAGTTGGTTCTTTGAGAAAATCAACAAGATAGATAAGCCCTTAGCCAGACTAACCAGAGGGCACAGAGATAGTATCCAAATTAATAAAATCAGAAACGAAAAGGGAGAGATAACAACAGAAACTGAGGAAATTCAAAAAATCATCAGATCCTACTACAAAAACCTGTATTCAACACAACTAGAAAATCTTGAGGAAATGGACAATTTCCTTGACAGATACCAAGTACCAAAATTAAATCAGGATCAAATAGACCATCTAAACCGTCCTATAACCCCTGAAGAAATAGAAGTTGTCATTGGAAGTCTTCCAACCAAAAAAAGCACAGGTCCAGATGGTTTTAGTGCAGAAACCTTTTTTTTAACTTCCTTGAGCTTCCCCTATTTCCTCTCATCACCATATCTGACATCTATTCAAAAAAATAAAACATCAGAGATGGGTGGGGCAGAGCAGGGTGAGGTGTTAGCTAACCAAAACTAAGGTATATATAGAAGCCTTAGGAAAATCTCCTAGATTGTGAGCTAGTCAAATCATAATACAAACATGGAGTTATATATGAGGTATCACAGTGGTGGACAGCACTGCATTCACTATTTAAAGTATTTATCAGTTCTAGCCATGGGCTTACCTCCCATTACTTACTGGCCAGGGGGATCTTAAGGAACCCAAAATAATGCAAACTATTGTCTTTTCTCTTGGTTGCCCATCGTAACCAAATTCCATACACTATTCTTAAAGACACCACCCTCCTTGATTGTAGACCATAGAGGAGCCAATCTCAAACTGACCAGGAAACTCTTTCTATGGTGACTAGTTTACATAGAGCTGGGATGTACTAAGCAATCTGATGGGAACCAAACAATATCAGTGATCTTGCCCTGAGATAGACTGCATGCTACAATACCAACTTGTCAGGAAAACTGTTCCCACCAGTGCAATAGTGGTATGATGGTTAAGGAGATAACCAACCACTTTCCGATTTGATTAGAGGTCTACCTCACAAGAAGCATTTCATGTCTGGTACTATAACCATGACTAAAACTCATGACTGGGGAATCATAGAACTAAGGGGAGAAACTACTGCTTATGTTTAGCCAAATGCCAAGTTGTCAAATTACCTTCTTAATATTTACATTTCTACCCATAAATTTATTCTGCTCCCATTATTGGACAGAAAGTGTTTTTGGTTATAGTTGTTGTTGTTGTTGAAGTGGGTAGTATTTAAGGCAAAGATTCATAACTAGTCAAAGTGCTGAGAATTAGAGACTGTGAGTGTTCAGTTGTGGGACCTCCCCATACCCAAGGTTCAGGAAATATCATGAAAGAGTGAGCAGAACGTAAAAGCTACAAGATAAGGAGGAGAACTGTAAACTATTGCCTTCTAAATATGGCATGGCTCACACACATCGACTCACCATAGCTCTTATTGCCTGCAAAAGACCTGTACAAAATAAAGCCAGTCAGCATTCCAGCATAGATGGGAAGGAGCTCCTAAGTCCCAAGTCCTAGCTGAAGAACTATTGGTGCAGCTGATGACTGTTGATGAAGAGTCACTTTTCTTTGGGGATGTGGCTGCTAGTAGGTTGCCCATGTGGATGATTTCACATCCACTTGCATACAGCCAGCACCAACTGAATTCAGGAGGCAATGAATAATTTTAAAAGAGGGTATGAATCAGAAGGAGACAGATTGTTGGGTCCTGAGGGAGTTTCAGGGATAATATTAAGGCATATTGTATACATGTATACATTTTTCCATTTTTCAAAATATAAATTAAAAGTTTATTTTAAAAGATAAATAAAACAATGCATGCACTCTGACATGTGTGTGTGTGGTGTTTGGTACATGTACATATTCATGTGAATATGTGTACATGCACGGAGAGGTCAAGGGTAGAAGTCCAGTGTCTTCTTTGATCACCCTATTTTTTGAGACAAGGTCTCTCATTGGAGCTGGAACAGAAATCCATCTAGTTCATTATCCCTAGTACAAGATTACATATGAACACTCCTGTTTATGCTCTCTCTCTCTCTCTCTCTCTCTCTCTCTCTCTCTCTCTCTCTCTCTCTCTCTCTCTCTGTGTGTGTGTGTGTGTGTGTGTGTCTATGTGTGTATGTATGTGTGTGTATTTGTATTGTATTGATGTCTCTCTTTTTCTCTGTGTGTGCCTGTCTGTATTTATATGTGTGCGTATTCTCTCTCTCTTTCTCTGTGTGTGTCTGTGTGTGCACGTATGTGTGTATTTGTATTGTATTGATGTCTCTCTCTTTTTCTGTGTGTGTCTGTCTGTGTCTATGTGTGTGCATATATGTGTGTATTTGTATTGTATTGATGTCTCTCTCTCTCTTTTTCAGTGTGTGTCTGTGTCTATGTGCGTGTGTGTATTTGTATTGTATTGATGTCTCTCTCTCTCTTTCTGTGTGTGTGTGTGTGTGTGTGTGTGTGTTGTATTGCTGTGTGCTACTGTGTACAATGGAAGTCAGAGGGACAACCTTGGGTACTGGCGCTTGCCTTCCACCTTGTTTGAGACACAGTATCACAGCTAGGTATACCGGTCTATCTGGCCCATGAGTTTTCCTCACTCTGTGTTTTATTCCTTAGAGAGGCATGCTAGAATTTCATAAACTTATATTATGGATCTGATTTTTACATGGCCTGTCTAAGTCCTTGGGTTATACAGTAGGTGCTCTGTACTGGCTATTTTTATGGTAATTTGAAACAAGCTAGGGTTGAAAGAAAAAAATCACAATTGAGAAAATATCTCCATAAGATTGACCAACGGGCAAGTCTATGGGTGTATTGTCTTGATTACTGATTTATGGGGGAAGGCCCAGCCCATTGTGGGTAGTACCATCCCTTGTTAGATGATCCTGGTTGCTATTAGAAACAAGCTGTGTAAGCCAGGAAGAGCAAGCCAGGAAGCAGTATTTCTCTATGGCCTCCACATCAGCTCCTGTCTCTAGGTTCCTGCCTTGAGTTCCTGCCCTGAATTCCCAAGATGATGGGCTACAAGCTATGAGATAAAATAAATCTCTCTCTCTCTCTCTCTCTCTCTCTCTCTCTCTCTCTCTCTCTCTCTCTCTCTCTCTGTGTGTGTGTGTGTGTCTGTCCCTCTCCTCTCTCTGTCTCTGTCTCTCTGTCTCTCTCTCTCTCTCTCTCTCTCTCTCTCCCCTCTTATCTCTCTCTCTCTCTCTCTCTCTCTCTCACACACACACACACACACACACACACACACTGCTTTTAGTCATGGTGTTTTACCACATCAATAGAAACCCTAACTAAGACACTTTCCATGCTTAGATTTTGATGTGGGTGTTGGAGACCTAAACTCAGGTCTTCATATTTGTGTGGCAGGCACTTTGACTGACTGAGCCAACTCTCAAGTGCCCTTTCTTGTTCTTCTCTTCACAAATGTACATAATACTATGGACCAAGAACAAACTTATGTCTGGGGCATGAGACAAGGGGATCAAACATGTAGAAGTAGTTGGGTCTTACCTCCTGCAACAGGTTAGATGTCCCAGGGACCGGCTCAAGGGGCTGAGTGAATAACTGACTTGAGATCAGATAGATGAACCTGAGCTCTCTTCACTGCTCTCCAGTCAGATAAGAGGTACCATCGGAAGGGCCAATTCCAAGTGGAGATACAAGAAGACAGGAGGACTCCTTGGGTTCAAGAGTGAATCCTGGAGGCTGATAGGAACTAAGAGGCTCTGGGTAACCTGTGGCCATCAGAGACTCAGGGATCCTACAGAAGGACAAGGCATCAGAGACAGACATGTTTGTTTGTTTTGTTTTTGCTTTTGCTTTTGGTTTTTTTGATACCCAAGCCAACTTGACTGCTTAGTTTCTCGAGGCTCATCCACACACCATCAACATCACGTATCAACATCAACTTCCAGGAGGAGGAAAATGTGGCATTGGCTCGTCTCTGAAGTCTCATTCTATCTGTTCTTAACTGAATTGAACTCATGAAAAATGAATGTTTCCTCTGGATGAATCATTTCATGGTTTTGGATATGCTTGTTTGTGCCCCTGTTCTGTGCCTTGTTCTGTTTAGAATGACAATGAAGTCAAGCCTAGGGAATCCAAGGCAGACATGATCACTGAGCTGGTAAGCACTGGCCCAGCCCTCATAGCCCAACCTACACTGCAATGCCTGCTCTTCTTATTGCTCCCTATGCTGCTAACTAAAGAACAGTTGTGCTGGAATCTGGTGTCTGCACTGAATGACCAGGGGACACTCTGGGAAACCAGCAAAGTTTTGGAAACACATTGCTTTGTGCATGAGAAAGCCGACACTGGGTATGGGTAGGTCAATCTTCTAGTCCTGGAACAAAAGAATCCAAGATGTTCAACTTAAAAAGAAAGAATGCAGGGTGATTTTGGCGCACTGTTTCATAAGTATTGATGCACACTGTTCCATTAGCTACTGTACGTGTTATGTGACAAAATGCCGAGGACAAACAACCTTAAGAAAAAATATATATATATATATATATATATATATATATTGCAATACAATGTCAGAGGATAGAACTGTGGTTTCTCAAACCCATTTGTGGGCAGAACGTATGGTATAAGAGACACATGACACAGGACTGTCTGTGACATTTGTGTCTTGTAAGGAAGCAAGGAAGGAAAAGGCTTTCTCCCTGCCCCCCCTTTTGTTCCATCTGGGCCCTAAACCCAGGTAGGTGCTATGCACATTTAGGGTAAGTCTACTAGCCCTTTCACCTGTTAATCCTCTCTGCAAACAACCCCACAGGCAAACCCAGAGTTTACTGTATCCATCCAGGCCAATCTAAATGCAGGCAAGCCGACCCCAGAGCACAGCCATCACAGTGGTTGGGCCCAGCAGCTCCAGGCCCATGGTGAGGCAGCATGCCCTGGCATGGATCTCTTGAAAGAGCAAAGCTGACCAGATCATGACCAGTGCATGGGAAGAAAAGGAGAATTCTGAGCTGGGGACCATGACTCACTGCAAGGGCCTGTCTCTCCCCAGCATCCAGAAGATCTGCCTTAGGATCAGCCATCACTGCCTGTCTGTGCACGTCACAGTCCATCCCGTCTCTAGTTCTCTGCTGCTTTCCCACCCAGAACATTCTGTCTGTTGAGATGAAGCTTATTTCTCCCCATGGAAAGACGGTTTAGAGACTGGAAAGCGAATGAGACACACAGGAGTCAAGAGTTTGAGAGCAGTTTGCTGAAGTTTATTAAGCAAAAGAAGCTCTGTGATTACAGATATGTCAATGCAAAGGGAAAACAGGTCATTGGTGAGAGTTTCAGGCGCTGTAGGATGTCACAGCATAACCCAGCCAGACTGCATCTGCCACAGTCATGACTGAAAGATAAGTAGCACAGAAGACTTGGGATTTATTCATTTGCTTGGTGCCTATCAAGGGTTGGCAGGATGTCAACTCTAGAAATGTCAGGTTGCAATGGCAATAAGCTCAGTTCATGCTGGTGACTCACAATCCCATCAGGAGCAGAGAGACAGACAGGCAAGCAGACAGACAGACAGACAGACAGACACACAGACAGACACACAGACAGAGAGACTCACCTCTAGCCGTTACCTACAGTAGAAGCCCAGAGCCAGCAGCCATGCTAGCAGCAGCACTTCTTGCAGCCACACTTCTGCTGGCAGCAGCACTTCTGCTGGCAACAGCCCTTCCCACAGCCACAGCCGCAGCCACAGGAGCCACAGCCACAGGAACTGCAGCAGCAGCGGCGGCAACAGCAGACTACCACGGGCTTACAGCAGCCACAGCAGCCACAGCCACAGCATCCACAGCCACCACAGCCACCACAGCCACCACAGCCACAGCCACAGCCACCACAACCTCCACAGCCACCACAGCCACCACAGCCACAGCCACCACAGCCACAGCCACCACAGCCACAGCCACAGCCACAGCCACCGCAGCCACCACAACCTCCACAGCCACAGCAACCCATGGTGTCAGTAGATAGGACTCAGGTGCAGTGAGGAGAGAGACTCAGGAGAGGAGAGGGAGATGTGATTCTCCTCCTGCTGGGGGAGCCCCTTAAGTACCAATGCTGAGGAGTCCAGCAGGGAACCCATGAGCACTTCCTTACTGTCATGTGACTTGCTGTACACATGAGAATCCCACCAGCTATTGTTTACCTCTCTTGTCAGACAGCGTTGACTTCTGCATATTTCAGTCATGTTTTCTCTTCCTAAACTACACTCCAGTTTGAATCCAAAGAGCCTAACATGTCTGGGAAGAATTCTGGGCTCCAGGAACCCAAGAAGGTTGTGCAAGCAATGGGTGGTCTTCCATCTTCCCTCACTGTGTTGAAAGCATGTCTGGCACTCTGTGAAGCTGTGTGCAGGGCCTACAGACCACAGGCATCTTCAGGGAGCCACATGGCCTATGGGCTTCTGAAATAAACACAAGTAAAGATGAGACCTAGACCCTGCCTTCAGAGAGCTTGTAAGAGAAAGGAAATCTGTGGAGTGAGAAGGAGAAATAAGAACAGAGTCAAAGGTCACTGCAAGCACCAGTGTCCTCTTTACAGGCAATGGGGTCAGCTGGCCTCAGTCACCTTCCCACCTCTGCATATGAGGCATCACTGTGTGATTTATCTAATGGGCACCAGGGACTTAATGACAATTTTCTTAATAAGACAAACTCATTCTGGAATATGCATTTCCATGACAATAATTTTTATATAGCTTGATTTGGGGAAGGAAGAAGTTTTTCCTATCTGGATATTAATTTTCAGGGCAACACACCAATACCCTCGCATGGGGTCTTTCTGTCTGAGACCTTGTTCTTGCTATTTTGCTTTTTAAAGAAATTGTGCCTGGGTCAGCAGGTTGGGCATAGTGCAGGCACAACAGGATCAGAGGAGAGTTGATCTAGGCCAGTGCAGGAATGAAAGACATCTATTTATATGAGATAAAGGACATTCCTGGGGGTTATGGTGGAGTTTGAGAATTTGTACCAGCAAGGTGAGTGTACACATACAAACCAAAGCACTAGAAACACAAGTGAAGACTTTTTTCCAGAAATACATGGAGGAAGCAATGCTGCTGACCACTGGGAACTCAAGTGCAGCCACAAGGGTTAGTTAGTGGGATTCCAGGAGACTCCCTTACTTCTTGTGTGATGAAGGTTCACTGGCTGGCCAGAGCCTGTTTCCTGAACCCAGTGAAGCTGTTCTGTGGGGATCTGAGGTTGAAAGTTTCATGGGCTAATTGACTCTGTTCATTTGTGAAACCTCCTGCTTGGTTGGTTGGTTCATAAGGGCTCGGTTTGAGTAGAACTACAGATGTGTGGTCTGATTTAAAGCTGTTGGTGAATCTCATGGGAGAGTGGACCTTGAAGTAAGAGAAAGGAAGATATCAAGCAGGATTTTTGAGCATCAGCCATAAGGTGTGGTGGAGCAAATGTGTCAAGGGTTGGCACCTCGGAGGAACATTTGATGGAAGTGTGAGAGAGGGACACCAAATGTGCCTCAGAGGCCCCAGGGCATAAAGATGGAGTCAAGAGCAGAATGCTGGTGGGTGGTGGTGTTGAAGAGGAGTGTGAACTGACTTATGCTAGAGGATCTACTTGGGAACATTATATATGGAAATTCAATCCAGGCCAGTGAATTGGATCAGGAAGGGCCTGAGTCCAGGGATAGGAAGGAAAGGAAGGAAGGTTGTACCAGTACTTAACTAACACACAGTTTAATGAGTTAAGAAAGAGGAGAATCATATTGTTTTCTGTAGTCTCTTTCTCTCTTTTTTAATTAAATAGGGAGTGGGCAAACTCACAAGACACTAACTGGGCAGTTAATGAGAAAATCCCAGTCATGTAGATATAACTATTTCAGGGGGTGGGGGAATTCTATTTGGATGCTCCTAATTTGCTTTTCCTTTGAGACTTCCTCTTGAAGTGAGGAGATTTCAAGCAGGCGATGGGTAGAAACGCATTGAAGAGGACCAGGGAAGGGCTGCTTCAACTAGGTGTCCACCTCCCTGCAAATCTGGAAGATGTGGTATGCTGCTGCGAAGACGAGTGTCCCTCCCCCACATCAGCTACTCACCACCTGATTGTGACTGTAGCTTTACAATGGAAAAGTCACTCGTGCAAGTGCACAAGGTCATGTGAAGTGCATGGGACATAAACAAGGGAGAACTTTGGGTGACCCTGCTGGAAAAACAGCAGATGCTCCACAAGGAAGTGACCTCAGGTCATGTGTCCTCCATCCTTCCCCTTTCCCAAGATGGTACTTAAGGGGCTCCCCCGGCAGGAGGAGCATCACATCGCCCTCTCCTCTCCTGACTCTCTCTCCTCACTGCACCTGAGTCCTCTCTACTGACACCATGGGTTGTGGTGGCTGTGGCGGCTGCGGCGGCTGTGGTGGCTGTGGCTGTGGTGGTTGTGGTGGCTGTAGCAGCTGCACCACCTGCAGATGCTACCGGGTAGGCTGCTGTGGTGGTTGCTGTGGCTGCTGTGGTTGTGGTGGCTGTGGCTGTGGAGGCTGTGGCTGTGGAGGCTGTGGCTGTGGTGGCTGTGGCTGTGGTGGCTGTGGCTGCGGTGGCTGTGGTGGCTGTGGTGGCTGTGGTGGCTGTGGTTGTGGCTGTGGCTGCTGTGGCTGTGGCTGCTGTGGCTGCTGCAGACCTGTGTTGGTCTGCTGTTGCCGCCGCTCCTGCTGCAGTTCCTGTGGCTGTGGCTCCTGTGGCTGCGGCTGTGGCTGTGGGAAGGGCTGTTGCCAGCAGAAGTGCTGCTGCCAGCAGAAGTGTGGCTGCAAGAAGCAGTGTTGTTGCTAACATGGTTACCAGGTCTCTGTTTCTGGGCCATGGGCACCAGGAAAACAGAGCCTTTCCTCACACCTCCAGGCCAGCTTTACTGTCCTCTACCTGTCCTGGTGTGTCTCCCTGGCCTATGGCCTTGCTTCTGGATTCTGGGCTCCTTTCTTTTCTACTTTGGTATTTCTAACCTTCCTCTCTGAGGTGTTTACTCTCCAGTAACAAACAGTCACGCCCTGCAGAAGTCAACCCACTGTGCTTCTTCGGAATGTGGAATCAAGTACTTCTTGATGTTTCTGCTTGATGAAGGACTGTTTCTTCCCTGTTTGTTTCCTGTCTCTACACCTTTTCTTTATTTGTATTTATCCAATATTATTTTTGTTTTCTAATAAAATACAAGTAACTATTAAAAGTTTCTATTGTGTCTTCTTTGATGTGACCACATCCCTAACCCTTAAAAGTCTCTAAATCCTTTAAAAAAAGAAAAGAAAAAAGAAGACCTTTGGTGGACACCAGTGGTGGCAGTGGGTTAATAACCTTTCCTCTGTGGCCACCAATAGCCCTTATATCAACATAATGCTACTCCTCAAAGGTCTGCTTCTCCTTTCATCAGAGGTCCATTATTTCCAAGTAGTATGGTTACAGACAATGTGTCATTTAGCTTTCTGTCACTGAAAAAATACCTACATAGGTCAACTTAAAGGAGAGAAGATATATTTGAGTTCACAGTAGGTCAACTTAAAGGAGAGAAGATAGATTTAAGCTCACAGTTTCAGAGTTCTCAACTCATGCTTGCTCAACCCCATTCCAGAATACTTGTACCGAAGCAAAATGGTACCCCTGGAAACATGATGGGGCAAAGATAGACAGCTCAAAACAATTGGGTATAAAGAGAGAACACACAATAGGGGAAGAAGCTGTGAGTAAGGACTCACCTGTTCAACTAGGTGCAGCTCAAGTTTCCGTCAATTCTCCATGGCCCATCATTGATTGTGGATTAACCCATTGATGAAGCCAGATCCCTCAAATAGAGCCCATGTCTGCTTTATTGGGACCAAACCCTCACCACCTGAGTCTCTAGAAGACAACTCAGCTCCAGATTGTGAAAGTCAAGTTCCATGAATACATCCAAAACCTGGTTTTACACACACACACACACACACACACACACACACACACACACACACTCCCACACACACACACTCACACACACTTGCACACACACATGCACATCTTCGTACTCACACACATAGTCTCACATTCATTCACACTCACACACACAGACATACACACACACACAAATCAAAAACACTGATTACTGAAATACAGATAATACATTTTTTTTCTATCTATTGAAGACATTTACTATTGGCCTGGAAGACAGACAACAAACTTTATTTTCTTCTGGTGTGTGTGTGTGTGTGTGTGTGTATGTATGTGTGTGTTGTTGTTGTTATTTTTGTTTTCTGTAACTTCATCTATGATGTGTACTTAAAATTTTGACATTGCTCCTCTCGCTTCCCTAGCTTTTTAACTACACATGAGTTTTCAAAATTTGCTCAGCTGGAATGTTAGGGTCGGATGTGCTGTGTTGGGAAGTGTTGCAAGATATTTCCTATCCATTCTCATTGAGGCAGTGAGAGGCCAGAGATTGGAGGGGAGAGAGGATGAGGAGCTAAGAGAAGTGAGAGGAGGAAATAGAGAGGCTCAGTAGATAGGAAGAGCAGAGAAGGAGACGGGAATATCCAGATGGTTTCAGATGTGTTTCTGGTGTTCTGAGAGGTTAGAGATATTGGGATAAAACTTTATCATTGTAAATTGACATTATGTAATTGGGAGTTTCATATACATAAATATATTTGGTTAACTATTCAAGTTTAAGAGTCATGCTTTACCAGATACTTGGAAGGAGTGGGTGCTGGGCAGAAGCATGGGACTCCCACTGTTTACAGAGTCTATGGTGGAGAGGAAACACAGCTGGGATGCTATGAGAGCTAACTGAAAGAGATTGGATCAGAGGTGACAGTGAGAGTCGTTCTGAGCTGGACTCGCTGGGACTTGGTGCAGAGGCCTGGTGGGGTGGTATTCTTTCTTAATTATTAACCACTACAGGGAAGCTGCTCTTCCTATAATCACTGCTCAAAATCCTTTTGTTTTGTTTTGTTTTCTGGATAATGCTGGCCAGAGAAGATCACAAAAGTAGCTTTAAATCATCAACTGCTCAGCCAGTCTTCAGGGGGATCTAGAGTCACCTCTGTTCGTCATATTATCAGAATGCTGAATTCACCACCTCACAGCACACTCTGCTGCCATTTAAAACCCTACAATGTATGAAGAATTATGGTCTCAAATTTCTGATGCTGAAGACTTTGCACACCAGAGCACAGGTGAGAACAGACCTCTCCAGTATGAACACACCTAAGTTTCCCCAGTAAAATTTCCCTGCATCCACACCTCACCTCAGGGAGGCCCTCTGTGGAGATTCCCCTACTCTCCCTTCTCACTACAGTATACCCTTTCTCTACTTCTTCACCTCTGGTCATACTTATTGGCTCTGCATTCATCTGTCTCTGGCCACAATGTGAGTTTCCTGAAAAGTCTTGAAATCCCATTGCTTGTTTTCAGAAAAAAAAATTAAGGTTGGGCGGTGGTGGTGCACGCCTTTAATCCTAGCACTTGGGAGGCAAAGGCAGGTGGATTTCTGAGTTCAAGTCCAGCCCGGTCTACATTGTGGGTTCCAGAACAGCCAGGACTATGCAGAGAAACCTTGTCTCAAAAAACCAAAAAAAAAAAAGAAAGAAAGAAAAAGGAAAGAAAAGTTGCTGATTCTGTTAAAAAAATTAAAATATTACACTAAAATGAGATCATAAAGGTCCCTATCCTGTGGCTGAATAGGTGTGGTCATACATTGAGGGAAGAACTTGTGAGCACAGAGAGAACATGAGGCTTGCACAACAACATTAGCTGACACGCATCGCAGTCAGGAGACCTTTTCAGTCTTTAGCCTAAACCTCCCCTCTTCCCTCAGCTCTGCCTGCACCATGCATCTACTGGCACCTCAGATCCACTAGCACTGAGTGTGACAGACAGGGAGAGCAAGACAATGCCAAGGCTGAAAGAAAGAGGAAGCCAAAGATTTTGTGCCTTGAGCCATAATGATTACTCCTTCTTGTAAACTTGACAAGATGTAGACTCAGCAAAATATTCTAGTCCCAGTCCTGATTCTTCTTAAGGTGTTGGGAATTAGGATTTCATCAGACAAGTCAGAGGCAGCACATTTACAAAACCCAGGAGCTTTATATATGTACTGTCTTTCATTCAGGTCACTTTTCTGGTATTATGCACTCACTCACACTTTGCTTGTGTATATTATCCTACCTTGCCCCCTGTTGTCATCATAGATTTGTGCTAATCTTATTTTCCACAGCAAATGGTTACCTACTGAGTAGAAAGAATCGTGTCATGATGTTCCTGTACCAACACCATGCTTGAAAAAGATGTCCATCAAATGGCAGTGATACATTGTCTTGTAAATTTTGAGCATCCCTACTAGGTAGTCAGGTCAGGTACCTTAACACAATCAAGTTATTTCTGATCACAAGTTCCTCTTCCTGTTCATTCCTGGATGAGACCTAGTATGACTTAAGAGACACCAATGAAATCTGCTGCCAACTTTTGTTGTAAGCTTCACTAGAGCAGCCAGGAGAGAGTCCCTAAGTCTTCTCATTCTGCTCCTCACATGAGTGACTGGCTTTTCTGCCTGTGGCTCACTACCATGTGATCCCCTTCTCAGCTTGCATGAACTCATCTCTGTGGGACCTAGGAGTATAATAAGCTTTGCCTCCCTGAGCTTTCTGACCATTTCTGAGATCTGGTTTGACCAAGCCAACTCAGTCAACAAGTTCTCCAGTGCAGGAGTGAGGATTAAAAAGAAAAAAGACAATTAGACAACATTGTAGCATGACCCCAGCCAGTTCTGAGGCTGAGGCAGGTTTATTTTTTCCCAATTCACTTTTATACCATTTTAATTGCATGCAAGTAATAAGGTCAAGCAGTACAATAAACACAAATAGTCGAGGAACTATTGCAAGCCTATTGCAAGGCAATAAAGTCCCATGATCACTCCCGTGATCACCATTTCTAAGGGCTTATCAGGATGACCAAGATATCTGAGCCTACTTCTCTGTCCTAGCCCAAAGTCATATTCTTGCCTGAAGCCTACTTCTTTGTTCTAGCCTAAAATTAAATTCCTCTTTGAACTTACTTTCCTGTTCTAGCCTAAAATTAGATTCCTGCCTGAGCTTAGCCCAATGTCAGATTCCTGCCTGAAACCCATTTCCTTGTCCTTGACCAATGTCAGACTCCTGCCAAGAGTCCCCAAAAGCTCTATACACTGGTTTAAGAATAAAATCGTCCATGTGTCCTTCAGAAATCTATCCTAACACTTAGTGGTGAAAATCCACTAACCCGGCACAGCGCAGCTCTTCTACTTCCATGTGCCACAGCAAACTCATTTCCAGGGAATTGGACAAGAAAAGCAAACATCTAGAAGGAAATGGGTTTTAGGTCCTAGAAAAGATGGGTGTGCCCTAGAGTTCTGATCAGCATTGCTATGCAAAAGTCTGGCTCAAAGGTCCTGAGTGGGAAACAGTAGCCTTGGAGTCAGGTGAATGAACCTGAACTCACTGTCTTAGTCAGGGTTTCTATTCCTGCACAAACATCATGACCAAGAAGCAAGTTGGGGAGGAAAGGGTTTATTCAGCTTACACTTCCACACTGCTGTTAATCACTAAAGGAAGTCAGGACTGGAACTCAAGCAAGTAGGGAAGCAGGAGCTGATGCAGAGGCCATGGAGGGGTGTTTCTTACTGGCTTGCTCAGCCTGCTCTCTTATAGAACCCAAGACTACCAGCCCATAGATGGCACCACCCACAAGGGGTCCTCCCCCCTTGATCACTAATTGAGAAAACGCCTTGCAGCTGGATCTCATGGAGGCACTTCCCCAACTGAAACTCCTTTCTCTGTGATAACTCCAGCCTGTGTCAAGTTGACACACAAAACCAGCCAGTACACTAACTCTGTCTCTGTCTCTGTCTCTCTGTCTCTGTCTCTCTCTCCCCCCTACCCCCTGGAAGGTAGCAGGTTCCACAAGAAGAGACAATTCCAAGAGTAGATACAGGAAAAGAGAATGAGTCAGACAGGGAGTCCAAGAATGAATCCTGCAGGCTGACAGTAACTAATCTGAGGCCATTGGAGGCTCAGGGATCCTGCAGATCAATGGACAAGATACCATAGACACAGGTGTCACCCGAACCATACTGTCACGAGAATCACCCACACCATCCACACCACCCTGACTGCTCTGGAAATGGCAGCTAGCTTTCCATGGGCACCTCTTGAGCCTTGGGACCGGTGATCATTGGTTCACTGAACTCTTCTTCCTTTTGCTTCTCTGTTCATTCCATGTGCTGTATCTTCCCTGTAAGCTTCTACTCTCGCCTAGGCTCTGCTTAGAATTACAAGAAGACACTCTAAGTAGACCTTGAGAGGTTATGCGAATGTCCTCCTGGGAAATATACTGAAGGAGCCAGGCTTTCCTTGGTTCAGCCTGACCACCTAGTGCTTGCTGGAACCTCCAAACAACTCCATTCATTATCACTCTGTTATTAAATGAACCTCCAAAGAGCTGGAGTTTGGAGTCTACAGAAATGAGGTAGAGCCTGAGGGGAGATTAAATAAGGAGGCATTTGAGGGACATATTGCTTATGTGTGTAGACACCTTCTGTGTGATTTGAGGTTCTTTATTCTACTATTGATTTCACATCATAACTGACATTGACCTGTGGTTTGGAGTGGCAGATAGGAGTTTAGTGGTACCCAAGCTAGCTATAACCCAACTTCATTGTCCAGATCTTGGATAGATGAATCAGATGATAGGGAGACTTTGTTAAGTGTGATGGTCCATGAGAAGGGTGCAATGGACTATTGAGATCATGGACGAGAAAGGCAACAAGACCCAAAGAGTCCTTGGAGTGATCTCAACAATGAGGCCATGAGCAGTAAGACCAACATGCTGTAGCAGAAAGCAATCTTCAAAACGAGGATCCTCAAAATCGGTCAGGCTTCACACATGAGCATTTGGAAGGTGAGCAAATATCTGCATCATACTTTGGCTGCTGCCAAGTGAGAGGTTTGTGGTTCGTTCTCATGGATAACATTGAAGTGCTGAGACTGAGAAGGTGCCCCACCCCCACATCCCTCCCTTCTCAAATCCACAAAGGGCCGATTATCTAGACATCTGCACCTACTGCAAACCATTTATCTCACCTTGGAGTCCCTGCTGCCCTTTTTCAAATTGATTGGCCTTATCTGCTGAGATAAAACTCTCCTGTCTAGGGACGTTTAGAGAATAGAAAGAAAAATAAGAAATGAATCTTTGAGGTTGGTTTAGTGTAATTTATTAAGACAGGAGTTGCTTTGTGCACACAGAGAAGCTTTGCGGAGGTAAAAACAGAACATAAAAATGGGCGATTTAAGAAGGTACATCATTATCTATTTTGACTGCAGTCACAGTTGTGATTAGAATGTGGCAATTTACAGAGAAGGCTACATATTTGTTCATTTCTACAATTGTTACAAAGTGTTGAATTTCCACGGGCTGGTGATAGACTCAGGTCACAGTTGTAGCCTACAGACAAATGGGAACAGATAGACTGACACAACTCACCTATAGCAGTTACCTGCAGGGGAGGTCCAGAGATGGGGGGAGGGGGATTCAGGAGAGGTCCAGAGGGACTTGGTAAGCCTAGCAGCAGCAGCACTTCTTGCAGCCACACTTCTGCTGGCAGCAGCACTTCTGCTGGCAACAGCCCTTCCCACAGCCACAGCCGCAGCCACAGGAGCCACAGCCACAGGAGCGGCAGCAGGAACGGCGACAGCAGCAGACCAACACAGGTCTGCAGCAGCCACAGCAGCCACAGCCACAGCAGCCACAGCCACAACCACCACAGCCACAGCCACCACAGCCACAACCACCACAGCCACCACAGCCGCAGCCACCACAGCCACCACAGCCGCAGCCACCACAGCCACCACAGCCACAACCTCCACAGCCACAGCAACCCATGTTGTCAGTAGAGAGGATTCAGGTGCAGTGAGGAGAGAGACTCAGGAGAGGAGAGGGAGATGTGATGTTCCTCCTGCTGAGGAGCCCCTTATGTACCCACTCTGGAAAGGAAATGAACCTGTCATTTGTCCCACTTCCTCAGCAGGAACCTCATGTGGACCCTTGTGTACTTCCTCCAAGGATCCTTCTGCCTTGAAAGAATTTGCTATGCTTAGCTTTTATTTTCTTTTTAGAGCCATTATTAATATAAACCAGTAAACAGCCTTTGAGTCTCCTCTCTCCTGCTCTCTCCCTCCAACCCAGGTAACCCTTATTGTTGTAAAAGACAGGGTAGATCTAGGCTTTTCCCAGATACTTAGTGAAATAAGAATAAAAATCTATGAAAGAGTCAAAGGAAATTATTATATCCCCAAATACAAGTGAAACAGCACCAACCGGAAGTGATCTGGTTGTTATACACAGGGCCCCATCTACAACACATAGTGACTAAAACCAGACGAATCTAGGTGGCCTCTACCATGGTAGTGGGATTAACCCACCTTGTTATCTTTGTGATTTGGAAGGTAGTATTTTGTAGTCACTTCTCACGGGTGTCTTTGCCCCCTCCTTCCTCCTCCACCTCTGCTTCCTCCTCTTCTTCCTCTTCCTCTTCCTCCTCCTGTTTTTTCTTTTCTTTTTTTAGCTCAAGGACAATTTTATTTAGCATTTCCAAGAAAAACAAGATAGGTAAGCCGTGAATCTCTGCAGCTGTGAGGAAGAAGGAGCTGGAGATAGGAGAGAAAATCTTGTTTTTTGAGTTAGGTTTGGAGATCAGCAAGTAGCACTTGGCAGATAAGCGCCATATAGCAAGGTGAGCACACAGAGTTCAGGGAAAGCGAGAAGCTCCAGGCACCAGGTGAGGCATGAGTGAACTTTGTAAGTCCCAGAATGAAAGAATAAGAAATGAAAAGAAGAAAGCAAACTACTTGGTAGAAGTGTTCAATGTACCTGGGTTTGTTTGTTTGAAGGAAGGCATCATGTTTTGGCCTGGTGGGATACAGGCCTCAGTAGGCCAATGCGTTCCTCAGTAGTGGATGGATTAGGCTGGCTATGTGCTACGTGCCTCCTCTCGCCTTCCTGCCCTGTGAATCATCATTCTGGGAGTGTGCAGAAGGCTCGGAATGTCTGCAAACACAGCACTCTCTGCTGCTCTGTGCTTTACCTCTCTATTCGTTTATGTCTCTGCGCTGGCTGCTCTTGGAGAGTGGACAGAGGCACCCGACAGAGGACAGCTCCTGCAGGTGCTGCCTGGAGGTCCCATGCCAAATATCTATAGTCCCGGAGCACACCTCAGTCACCAGCCACCACACTGCGTTGTGTCCGCTGCCGTTGGTAACACTCCTGGCCATGTCTGTGTCAATGTCACACTACCCAACATCACTCTACTGACATAGAAATGCTATCTGTCCTCTCCCTGGAAATATGTCACTGTCCCAAAATTGTTGTCTCTGTCCTAAAATATTACCTTGAATTTTTTTCTTTTATTTTACATGTAATTATTATTCTTACATGCATTAGATGCAATTCTACAATAGGATACAATTGTAGGTTCCAACCTGATAGCCCAGCTTATACTATTTATAATATGTATTCACAAGAGCATGTACATTGCTCAAAATATCTCTAAGAAATGGGACATTCTCATAAACATCAGTGCTTGGCTCCTTTCCCTGAAAGTGACTTCATTAATTTTTGTTTCATTTGTACAAGGAGATCCCTTAGTCTATAATTTTTTAAAAGTATGTGTGTGCATGTGGTTGATATGTTGTGATGTTGTGAATGCTAGCAAGCTTGCGCCATAGTACATATGTGGAGGTGTCTTAGTCAGTGTTCTATTGCTGTGAAGAGACACAATGACCATGACTACTTTTATGAAGGAAAACATTCATCTGGGAATGACCTACAGTTCAGAGGTTTAGTCTATCATAGTCATGGTGGGAAACATGGTGCTGTTTAAGCAGACACAGTGCTGGAGAAAGATCTGAGAGGTTTACAGGCAGCAGTAGACTGTGTACCACACTGGGCATAGCTTGAGCATATATAACCACAAAGTCCACCCCCACAGTGACACACTTTCTCCAACAAGGCCACACTCACTCCAACAAGGCCAGATTTCCTAATAGTGTCACTCCCTATGGGCCAAGCATTCAATCACATGAGAGTATGGGGACCACTCCTATTCAAACCACCACAGGAGGTCAGAGGACAGCCTTCAAGAGTTGGTTCTCACCTTCCATCTTGCTGAAACTGTCTCTCTTGTCTCTGCTGCTGTGGAGTATATACTACAAGCTAGCTGGCCCACAAGCTTCCTAAAATTTCTCCTCTCTCTGTTTCCCATCTCAGTGTAGGAGTGCTGGGATTATAGACATGTGCGAAAGCATTTGGGGTTTTATGTGGGTCCCAGGAAGCAAACTCACGTCCACAGACTTCCGACCTGAGTTATTATGCTGGTGCAGTTAGCTCTTTTACCCACTGAGCCATCTACTTTGCCAGGGTGCCCTAGTCTTGATCCCAAGAAATCCCAACACACCCGCTTTGCTATGTCTCTAAATCTAGTCAGACATTGGAGAATCTGCAGACTAGCAGAGTTTAGCCTTGATGTGGGCCTGTCTCTCCCTGAATGGTCATGGAAGGAGGGATGACATTTGTGGCTCGCTGATCCCTCTTCCAATTTTAATAAGTGAGTCAACTTTATACTTCCTCCCTGTACATTTGTTACTGCCTCTCTTTTTGTACCAATCTCCCATACGATTCACTGGAGATGTGCATTTCTATGGATCATATACATGTTCCAAATATATTTGTAAAAGGTCAAGTTGAAAAAAGTGTAGAGTATTATATCAACTGCTTCCTCTCCTCCAAGTCTTCTTTGTTAGCTGCAAGTATCTGGATAGGGGTGAAGCTGCCATTCAGAGGCTCTGCTTTTGATTAGACTCACAAGGAAGTTGAATTACATTTTTTTTTAATCCTCAATCAGTAACTCTGTGTTTTTTCTGTGTTTTAGAAGTGAATGTCTGAAAGAGCTCTTTCATTAAAAAAAAAAGGTATTCTGCTGCTGCCTCTCCAGTGGGAAAGAACAGAGGATCCTGTATGCTAATATGATACCCAGAGGGGAAGAAGAACAGAAAAGAACAGGTTTCAATGAATGTGACATGAGGGTGTGTGTTAGAATCATTTCACAGAGCTGACGGGCGATAGAAAGCTAATAAAAGACAAACAGAAACTACAGAAATCAAGATACAGTACACTCAAAGGCTACCCAGAGATCTGAAACTTTGATGCTTAATCCTAATAATAATGCCTTCCCTCGTAGGATGGTGTGGGTGTCCCTATAATTATCAGAGTATGAAACCAGACTACTACATAAATCACACTTAAAAAGAACTTTGATTCTATTAATTTTATTTTGCTTTTTTTTTTTAAAATAGGGTCTCATATAGCCCAGACAAGACTGGCCTCAAACTCACCTTATAGCTGAGAATAAGGTTGAATTTGTTCCCCTGTCTCCTGAGTATTGTGATACAAGTGTAAACCACCATGCCTGGGTTTTAATGCATCTCTGAGGATCAAACTCAAGGCTTCGTGAATATGAAGCAAGTACTCAAAGAAATGAATTATGTCCCCAGCTCTAAATCTTTATCCAAAATTAGATTTAAAAAATAACATTAGACTATGATCAGAGCTTATTCAAATGTGCCTGCACTCACATTTATCTGCCTGTGAGCAGTCAACTCATCTTGGTATAGCCATAGACCAAAATCTCAACCTCTAATCAGACAACCCATAAAACCAAGGACACTGGATTGGTTATCTAGACATGCAACCTATTTGTTAGTAATACAAATATCTATATAAATCATGGTTCAAATGCATCAGCATGCCAGCTAAAGATAGTCAGGAGTCGCTACTCAGAATACATAAGGGATGCTATTTGGGGCACCTACCAATTAACTTCCATGCTTACAGTTCTATTTTGAAAAATCAGACACTTGGGAAGCACCAAAGCCAATCAAAAAGATTTGCCAAAGCCTTATTCTGTGCAAGTTAGTATGGATAGTGCAAGAAATGTGCATTCAAGTACTCTAAACTGATAAGAAAAATATAAAGAAATAGAGAAAAAGAAGGAGGATAAGACGTGAAGTCTAATAAGATAGCAGATGCCTCAAGGTGATGGCTGGTGAAGTTATTGATGAATATTAAGACTT
Organism: Tokudaia tokunoshimensis; assembly: GCA_036184795.1. Taxonomy (NCBI): domain Eukaryota; kingdom Metazoa; phylum Chordata; class Mammalia; order Rodentia; family Muridae; genus Tokudaia; species Tokudaia tokunoshimensis. The sequence continues at coordinate 85,280,425 of BTHU01000016.1, read as the reverse complement.
AAAGGTGACAAATTCCCTCCAATTATGTAATAAGAGGGGAGAGTCTTTCCAGGGAGCAGAGACTCACTGTGCAGCCCTGGCTGACTTAGAGCTCTCAGAGATCTGCCTGTTCTCTGTCTTTCAAATGCTGGTATTTAAAATGGTGTGCCCACTGCACCTGGCCCTGTAAGGCTTTTTGAAGAAGAGCTTTAACAGCGTCTTAAAAAGAAAACATGGGAGGAGGAAGTGGAAAGGAATTAGGTGCCAAGGGTCTTTGACAAAGTCTGAGATTGTCCTGTATGAATTGGCCTTCCCCCTCCCCCCTCCCCCCACCGACAGCTAGTGCCTCAATCTTCCTAGACCTTAATTCTCTGACAGAAATGATAATAGCTGATTCAAAGAGTCACTGTAAAATGCACAGGAAATAACACTTCTAAAATACCCATAGCAGGGCTGAAGAGACCATGACTTAGCTAGAGCTACTATTGCTGTGATGAAATGCTGTGGCCAAAAAACATGTTGGGGAAGAAAGGGTTTATTCCACTTATACTTCCATATTACCATTCATCACCAAAGGAAGTCAGTACATGAGCTCAAGCAGGCAGGGACCTGGAGGAAGGAGCTGATGCAGAGGCCATGGAGGGATGCTGCTTTCTGGCTTGCTTCCCCTGGCTTGCTCAGCCTGCTTTCTTATAGAACCCAGGACCACCAGCCAGGGTCAGCACCACCCACAATGGACTAGGCCCTCCTCCATTGATCACTAAATTTGAAAATGTCTTAAAACTGGATCTCATCAAGGCATTTCCTCAACGGACACTCCTTTCTCTTACGACTCTAGCTTGTGTCAGGTTGACACACAAACCCAGCAAGTATAACCACTTAACTTAGCCATCATTAGTATCTCAAAGTAGATCTCAGAAAGAAAACAATTTGCCTACAGCATCAAGTTTTATCCAATAAAGTGAGTAGATAGTCAACCTGGAAACAAAAGTCAGGACTAGTTATAACATTTAGGCTATTGAATTTTTGATGCTTCTTCTGAAAGTAAATTATACATCATGATAAGAATGCTATATACCTGACAAAACCTGTAGATAAACTAATACAAGAACTCAAAGATGGGACCAGTGAGGTGGCTATGGGTATGGAATATCATACTCATCCACAACTCTCAAACACAATAAGTCTTACTGAATTTTTTGTTCATAATGTTTCATACTTGCTTGACTTTCCAGCAAGTTGTGAACCTGGCAAGGAGCCAGGAGTCAACACCTGTCATCTTCTGCCTACAGTGTTCAGCCCAGAGAGAACACAAGGGCTTGAGACTCATTCTAGACCCTGAACAGATAAACACATTAGTGGGAGAGAACAGGGAAAATATTATATATACACACACACACACACATAAACATAAACATAGATATATGTGATGGTTTGTATATGCTCAGCCCAGGGAGTGGCGTTATTAGGAGGTATGGCCTTGTTGGAGTAGGTATGTCACTGTGGGTGTGGAAGCTACCTGGAAGTCCTAGCTGCCTGTAAGTGAGTATTCTGCTAGCAGGCTTCAGATGAAGATGTAGAACTCTCAGCTCTGCCTGCACCATGCCTGCCTGGATGCTGCCCTGCTCCCACCTAGATGATAATGGACTGAACCTCTGAACCCGTAAGCCAGCCCCCATTAAATGTTGTCCTTTATAAGACTGCCTTGGTCATGGAGTCTCTTCACAGCAGTAAAACCCTAAGACACATAGATATGTATATGTGTGTTCATAGTCATATATATAAATATACACATATTTATTCATACATACATACATACATACATACATATATTTATGTGTGTGTTCAGAGTATCTACAAATCATCTATTATTTCATGTTCACAAGAAACCATAATATAACTGAATATATTACCTTGTGTGGTGGTGATATTTAATTTTGTCTAGAATCATCACCTGGAAAGAATGTTAGTAAATAATTGTCAAGATCAGGTTGGCCAGTGGACATGTCTGTAGAGGACTGCCCTGATTGTCCTGGAGAAGATGAACCAAGTAGTAGGTACTTACTTATGCATTCATTTCTCTCACTCTTGACTGTGGTTGTGATGTGAGTATTGTAAAGTTCCTTTCACTTGGACTCCTCTACAGTGATAGGTTGTGTGGTGGTTTGAATAAAAATGATACCCACTGACTCATGAGAAGTGACACTATTAAGAGATGGGGCCTTTTTGGAGAAAGTATGTCACTGGGAGTCGCCTTTGAGGTTTCAGAAACTCAAGCCAGGCCTAGTGGCTCACTCAAACTTCCTGCACCCTGCCGTTCTCAGCTACCTCTCCACTACTCTGCCTGCCTGTGTGCTGCCATTCTTCCCACCATGACGGCAAGGTAATAACATCTGAACATAAGCCAGCCCCAATTAATTATTTTCCCTGTAAGAGTTGCTGGGGTCATGATGTCTCTTCACGGCAAGAGAAACCCTAAGATAGGTTGTCACCTAGAATTGTGAGCCAAAATAACCTTCTCTCCCCTAAGTTGCTTTTTGTTATATTTTATCATAGTAACAAGAATGAAACTAGGACATCTTGTTACTAAGGAAACCAACAGAGAGATCACTTCTCTGGGGCAGACCACAGAAGAGGACGTTTTAAGAGGAAGATGAGATACTAGATAAAATCATGCCACCTCTAAACGGCCTTTGACATAGGAGACATAAGGAGTATGACTTGAAAAGTAGCTATAGTTCCGCCATGTCAAGAATGTCTCCTATGCATCTAACTTGGAATCTAGAAGAGCAACTTGAAGAAAACTCTTCAAGTTTCTTTGGCTATGGATGTAGTTAAGTGGCAGAGCTTGTGCCTAGCACATGCAAGGCCCTAGATCCTTATTTTTAAAGGAAAAGATCTGTTAAGAGTATCACTAGGCATAATGATGGTGCATCTCTGTAATCCTAGTACTTGAGAGGTAATGGCAAAAGGATCAGGAGTTTGAGGCCAACCTCATCCATATAGGGAGTTAGGAGCCAGCCTGGGGTACATGATAGTCTGTTTCAAAAAGAAAACAAAAGAATCTCTTCCTCAAGATTAGGCATTACATCTGTGAGGTGTTGATAACAGCTGTTGCCCGCTAAGTCAAAAGCTGTAGTGTGCTCATGTGTGCCCAGAACTATCTCTGAGATGAGAAGTAGTTCCAGGGTGGCTTCTACTACAGGGAGAGACCCAAAGGCCACATGGTAGAGCAGGGCAACGTGACAGCACATGCACTCATGAAACTTGGGAGGGTGGGAAATGGGAAGGAGGTCGTGGAAAGCTGGGACAGTTCTGAACTCAAACTCTATGGTGTAGGAAGCAGTGTGGGCAGAGAATGGAGTAAGAGAGACCCGGGCGTCCATCAGGCTGACTTCACTAACTCCGTTTCTTACTTGCCCCAGCCTCAGCCTCTTTTCGTTGTTGTTGTTTTGTTTTGTTTTTTGTTTTTCCAAGACAGGATCTAGCTATGTAGCCCTGGCTGTCCTGTAACTTGCTCTGTAGGGCTGGTCTCAAACTCAGAAACCCGCCTGACTTGGCCATCCAAGTGCTGGGACTAAAGGAGTGCACCCACACTGCCTGGCCAGTGCCAGCCTCTTTAGGCTTGTTGGAAGAATGGAAGCATTCATATCCAGAAAGAAGGGTCCAAGGAAACTTCACTCTTTCTCCTCCTTTCTGAACTGTCTAGAGTCAGGGTGCAAAAGGGAAGAGGGGCCCGTCTAACGCATGGTTGGTGAGGTGGACTCCAAACGGGATTTAGAATGACATCAAAATGAGGCTCCACCCTCTGGATGACCTCAGAGTTGGTGGGTTGGGAAGTGATGCAGGTCTCTCCTTTCATGAAACTAGCCTATGATGTTTGCCTGTGAAGTCAGCAGATAAGGAAATTGCCAAATGTTATGTCCCCCTTCCTTTCAGCCCCACTCTTCATTGTTTATTTAGGCAAATTAAGAAACAAAACCCCACCAATGCCACCAATCCCACCTCCTTCACCTAGAAAGATGTAGGGGAGACCCAAGGACCCAGACACTGCTGGGGAAATGTCATCCCGGCAGCAGCGCACAGGTTGCTCTTTTCTAACAGTGATGCATGTCAAGGGCTGGAGGCTGTGTGAAGAGGATGCAGGGATGAGGGGGTCTAAGTGAGACCAGCAGTGCTGGCAATGCAGCGGGTGAAAACATGACACATGAAGAGGGTTTTAAGGCATATCAAGTTATTTTATTAGGAAATTTAAGGAATGAATATAGAAGCCATCAAGTACAGTCAGAAAACATCAAAATGACTAAATATAAGTCTGAATATCTATAAAAGATAGAACAGTTAAGGAAACTGCAATGCATAGGATCAGGGTTCCTAGCTGGCTCTGGCTGTATCCAAGACAGCTTACCATTAGGTCTTTGGTTGTGTACCTGTTTCATGTGGTCTGGGTAGATGCATGCAGAGTCGAGACAAAGCTTGAGGTTCACAAAGCAGAAGATAAGCTGGTGATAGATGGAGGAAGGGAAGAGGGAGAAACAGGTGAATGCTTACCAGCAGGACACAGTATGGCCGCCCGTGTCTCCTAGGAAGGAGCAGAGCACCTGGCTCTCCTAGCAGCAGCAGCACTTCTTGCAGCCACACTTCTGCTGGCAGCAGCACTTCTGCTGGCAACAGCCCTTCCCACAGCCACAGCCGCAGCCACAGGAGCCACAGCCACAGGAGCTGCAGCAGGAGCGGCGGCAGCAGCAGACCAACACAGGTCTGCAGCAGCCACAGCAGCCACAGCAGCCGCAGCCACCACAGCCACCACAGCCTCCGCAGCCACAGCTACCACAGCCACAGCCACCACAACCACCACAACCACCACAGCCTCCGCAGCCACAGCCTCCACAGCCACAGCCTCCGCAGCCACAGCCACCACAGCCACAGCAACCCATGATGTCAGTAGAGAGGACTCAGGTGCAGTGAGGAGAGAGATTCAGGAGAGGAGAGGGCGATGTGATGCTCCTCCTGCTGGGGGAGCCCCTTAAGTACCAATGCTCAGGAGAGTCAAGCAGAGCACATGACTCCTTTCCTTGTTTCTGTTTATTAGTTTCTACAGGAAAATCGTGAATTCCTCCTGTTTATTTCCCCATCAGACAGCCTAGTAATTAAGTCAGTTGTTTTCAGTTTGCCTATCCCTCTCACTGAGGACCTATGGAGGAACAGATACCTGTTTCTAAGTACAGCCATTCTTAGAATAGCCATGCCAGGGAGGTCTATCTGCTCATAGACATTTTCCTCCCTTACCACTATTTTCCCTGAGGCATTTCCCTTGACACCTGTAAGTCAATAGAAAAAGATAGAACCTGTCCTAAGGAGGTAGCTTCCACCATCTGCTGTGTCCAACACTGGTTTGAATCTCAGTTAAAAGGACTGTAGGTTTTTAGGTTAATGGCTGTGTACCTAAGAGGATGCTCTGAACCAATGAACTCCTCAGGGGAATTGTCAAGTCACCCTCGGTGGAGAGGTCTACCATCTTCAAAGCCCATCTTTCTCCTCACAACTCACTCTCCTCACAGGGCTGATGTTCTAGGTCCTGTCTTAAGATTATCAGGTACCACAGCAAACTGGGGGTGGGGTGTGGTCTCAGAGGGCTCAGGAAGCCTTCTGTTTAAAAAACATAAAACAAACAAACAAACAAAAAAACCCTTTGCCTGAAGAAAGAGGGTAATCGCTCTTAGGCCTCCCAAAATTTGGATGACAGAATACTAGCCCCACAGGATTTTGAATATAGTGTACAGAAAGAGTCCATATGCTTAAGAAATACCTCCTCTCAATAAAGTCACACAGGCTTTCTGACCCTAGGTTTAGAAGTTCTCATTTGTCATGTGTTCATTGACTCCAAGGAGAAAGGGCAGGGGATGCTCTGTGCCCAGACTGTGCAACTTCTGGACCTGCCTTTAGTCTAGATCACCATTTTTCTCTAAGGGTGGCCCCACAATCAGATTTTGAAAGTGGTTTTAGAAAAGCATTTTGCATGGTGACCACAGAGCAGAGGGGCTATAGAGTGGCTATCTATCCTCAGACAATCTAGCTTCAGGTTCTGTGACCTTGAAGAGCATCAGAGACCCCAAACAATATGCAGCTTATAGCTTACACCTATAGTTGTCTACTGCAGTGGAGGGCAAAATCGAAGGTGCTGGCGTGAGGCTTTCCCAGTTAAGAACACATGAATTTAGCTGAAGACCCAAGTTCCCAACACCCACAAACCTTTGTGCCCCCTGTCCTATTCTTCCCATGTCATAACCCTCTTTCTCATTCACTGAATTCCCAATTCCGGGAAGATTACAATCATTGTCTCTGCTACCTGTAATCTCTGACATACTCTCACTTATTACCATGAAGTCTGTAAAACAGCCTGCCTTTCCTCCTCTTTGCCTTTGGACAGCAATGTCACCCTGTTCCTGCCATGGAAGGCTGGCCCCTCTACCTGTGTTCTCAAAGCTACCTTTCAAGGCCTTTTTAAGTCTTTCATCTGCATCTTACTGTCTTCCCTATTGTCCAGGCCCTGCCCACTCTAGATGCTATAAACAGGCCCACGAATTCCTTTATCTTTCTAGATTTTCACCAGCAGCAAAGCCTTTTTAAATGCCATTTCTCCTATTAAGTTGAGCCCCCGCCAGCAATTGGCTTTTGCCTGTCTTTTTATCAGTCACATTTCAGTAGGCATTGACAAAGAAAGAAGAAAAGAAAGAAGAAAGAAAGAAAGAAAGAAAGAAAGAGAGAGAGAGAAAGAAAGGAAGGAGGGGGGGAGGGAGGGAGGGAGGGAGGGAGGAAAGAAGGAAGGAAGGAAGGAAGGAAGGAAGGAAGGAAGGAAGGAAGGAAACCGTCTTCTCACCAGTTACAAAAAAAAGGTATGTGAATTTACTAAAGTCTCAAACCTAAGACTTGAAACTCTGAATCCACTGGAAGAAAGAGGAGGATGTTTACAGACATTAGCATTTTAGAAACAGTTTCTCTGTCTTTAAAAGAAAGAAAATAGCTCAGTGGTGATAGTATATACCTTTAATCCCATGTCTGAGGCAGGCATATCTCAATTCCAGGACAGCCTGGTCTACAGAGAGAGTTCCAGACAGTAATGGCTACACAGAGAAACCTTTTCATGAAAAATGAAAACAAGAAAGAACAGAAGGAAGTAACAAAGGAAAGAAAGGAAGAAAGAAAATAAATCTCCCAGTGCTCTCAATAGAATTATCCATGGAACTAATGCATTTCATGACTTATTCCTTATATGCCTTTCAGTGCAATGTCTTCTCCATATATATCTAGCAAGTATTTTGATTTTTATGCTATTATTTTTTCCTGTTTTGAATAGCTTTATTTTGCATGTTTATGTGTAAGGGTTGTATATGTGTATCTGCATGTGTGTGCTCATGAGTGTGCAGGCTCATGTGGAAGCAAGAGGTTGGCATCTGTTTTCTTATGGTGTTTACTGTTGTGATGAGACACCGGAAGCAAAAGCAACTTGGAGAGGAGTTTATTTCATCTTACAACTTGTGATCCATCAGTCATTGAAGTAAGGTCAAGAACTCAAGGCAGGAACTAGTGCAAAGGCCATGAAAGAACACTACTCTTTGACTTGTTCCTCAATGGTTTGTCTACTCTGCTTTCTTAGAGTATCCAGGACCACCAGACAGAGGTAGCACTGCCCACAGGGAGCTTGGCCCTCCCATATCAATCATTAATCAAGAAAATGAACCATGCCCCCACCCACAAGCCAGTTTGGTAGGAGCATTTTCTCAGTTGAGGTTTCTTCTTCTCAGATGACCCCAGTTGTGTCAGGTTTACATTAAAACTAGCCAGCCCATCTGGCATCTTCTTGAATTGATCTCCACCTTATACATCAATGTAGAGTCTCTCATTTGAACCTAAGCCTTGTGGATTCAGCTAGACTAGCTAGGCAGCTTGCTTAGGGGATCCTCTCTATCCTCTTTTGTGCTAGGATTGTAGGTGCACCACCCACCCCACCCACCATTTTTATGTGGGTGAGAAGGATGCAAACATTGATCCATCTTTCTATCCTTGAATGACTTCTTTTTAAAATAAAGTTTTCTACTTAATATATAGACCGTCTTTATTGATGAACATTGACTTTAAGGCTCTTTCCTCTCCAAACCTTCTTACCATTAATAAATTATGGGAAATAAAACTAAAGCATGACACCTTCCATCTGGGGTGCCAACCCTGACTGGCAAGGATGAGGAAGATGTTCATCTCCAGCTGAGGTCAAAGAAATCTCATTCTCAAGCAGACAGAACAGCATGTTCATTCAATATTTCAGACAGCTCACATTCCATTGTTGAAAAGGAAGTGAATCCACCTAAAACTGCCATTCAAATAGAGCTGTGTACCCTTGTAAAGTGAGGAAGTAGTCAAGAGGAAACAAGTGTTCACCACAGAGACCAAAGAATCAACAAGGAAGTTACCATAAGCCTCATGCCAAGCCAGACATTCAGACCTCCTTCTCTCTTCAGGTCTCTCCTCACTTCACCTAACAAGGGTGACTGTGGCTGTGGCTGTGGCTGTGGCTATGGCTCCTGTGGCTGTGGCTCCTGTGGCTGTGACTGTGGTTGTGGCTCCTGTGGCTGTGGCTGTGGCTCCTGTGGCTGTGGCTCCTGTGGCTGTGGCTCCTGTGGCTGTGGCTGTGGCTGTGGCTGTGGCTGTGGCTGTGGGATGGGTTGTTGCTAGCATAAGTGTGGCTGCTAGCATAACTGCTGGCCTCTAGGGTCTTTGCTGAGATGTCCTTGCTTGTTGGTTGGTCAGCCTTTTTCTGTTTTCCTACTTTCTTCCCATGATCCCATGGGAAGAAGGTTATTCCCATGCATTCAACTGCTATGGATGCTACTCTCCTGTCATATCACAGATTAATAATTTAATAGTATTAATAGATGTCTCTCTGAACAATGGGATAGGAACAGAATCATGATCCTTTCTCTCTCTCTCTCTCTCTCTCTCTCTCTCTCTCTCTCTCTCTCTCTTTCTCTCTCTCTCTCTCTCTCTCTCTCACACACACACACATATTTCCAAGGATCTCTTTTGTACATTTATCTACTATCTTGCTGAAACAACTCTTTGTATTCTATATATTCATCCACAGTAATTACAGAGCCCTTGTTGGGAAGAAATCCCCCTGTGGTCAGATTTGCTTCTTTGTGATCAAAGACCCACTGAGATATACTATGGGTTTAATAATCAGGGCAGAAATATTGCTCACATGTAGGAACATGTCTGAAAGCAGCCTTGCTCATCCAAGTTCAATGTCCCTTGCTTCATAGTTTGTGACACTTGTTTCTATAACACTAAAATGTCATTACTGATTCCAAAATGTCTGTGTCTCACATCCGCCTTTGCGTAGCGCTGAAGGAACATGAACTCAGTTTGGGTTGCTACTGTTCAAAACGATAGCAAATAGGCTGGGGACATATACGACAAGTAGGAGTATGCATGTGTGTGGGAATGAGGGCTGAATTCCTATCTCCAGCACCCACAAAAAGCTGAGCATGCCCATGGGCACCTACAACCCCAGCACAGGAAAGTGGGCTTGAAGACCAAAGAATCACAAGGCCAGTCAGTCTAGCTGAAAAAATAAATAAAAGCAAACTCCAGACTGAGTGGGAGCCCTTGCATCAAAGGGATGAGGTAGAGCAGGACACTCAATATCCTCCTCTGGTCTCCATGCAAGCATTTGAGGGCACATGGGTATGAACACCTATGTGCACGTGTCTCCCTGCTCGCATGGTTCACCTAAAGATCCATGAAAGCAGTGGGAAAAGAGATGGCGAGGGGTGGGGTGGTGGTGATTCACAAGCCCTGTTGAGTACTTATGGTGAATGACCACACCAGGGCCAGTTATTAGGAGGCAGAGAACTTTACTAAGGGTGATTCAAGGCCTATAACATTTTGGGGGGGGGGGCTGAGGGTAGGAACATTCAGGATGGGCAAAGGTCATTGGGTGAGGGCTTAGGGTACCAAAATGCCTCATTAGCATGGGGAAGCATTTCAGCAATCTTCAGGTGCTAGCTGAACAGATTTTATCAGGAGAAAAGGAAATTGAACCTGTAGTCTAATTGAGGCTATGTGACATTCCTCAGGCAGAGGTGTATGTGGGGGCTTAGAATTCCCCAGACTGCTCTTGAAGACATGAAAGACATGATGTGGGCTAAGAGACTCATTTTGACATCCTTTTCAGTTCTACATGTACTGAGGTGAATTGCTTGTAGTTGCACATAGTATGTTAAAATCACGTGGTTTTAGAATCTAGATGCTGAATGTTGCTGAACTTATCTTTAAAAGTAAAACTTGATGGTAAAAGTTATTCTTAAATGAAAACAGAAGTTTTGGAAAGAAAAAAAAAAAAGAATTCCCCAGACCAGGTCAGAGGAGAGGCTCTGCTAATGAAGAGAGTCTCCCACATTGCACTTCGACCTTAATTAGCAGTTTTCCCACGTGCACACACCACACACACCCTGCAGTAACTGAAATCTCTGTCAGTTTCTCATTTGAGATATTTTACTGTAGTTATGCAATGGGCTGCCAGTGGGTGGAAATTGAGCAAAGGGTGTTTCTTAAAGAGCTAGAGAAAGGGCTCAGTGGTTGAGAATGCTCACTGTGCAACTCTGAGGACCTGAGTTCAAATCCTAGCAACTAACTATGTAACAAGCCAGGCTTGACTGTGGGCAAGCCTGTAACCCCAGCTCTGAGAGGAACACAGAGGATCTCTGGAGCTCACTAGCTGACAGCCTAGACAAAAATGGAATTTCTGGTTCAGAGAAAAAGACCTTGTCTCAAGGGAATCAGGCAGAGTGGTAGAGGAGGGCACCCAATACCCACCTCTGGGCTCTGGCCTCAAAAGTGCACAAGAGCATGCATACCTCGCCCCACCCACCCCCACAAAAGTAAAAAAAAAAAAACAATTTAAATAGTTTTTAAACTATACATACATCTATAATGTATCAAAATTAAGTTAAAAAGAAATAAATTTGGGGAAATTTAAAGAAGTGTTCATAATACAGCATGTAGAAGGAAGACACCCCAAGTCCTGTCTCCCTGCCATCTCTCAGCCCGCCCCTCTGGCTCACCATCAGCTCTGATTATGATGCTCCTGTACTTAGTGCTGTCATTTGCATGCATACTTCTGAATTCCTCTTCCACAAGTGTATCCTTTTCCCCTACTATCATCAGTTTCTGACCCCACCCTCTGTCTGCTAAGCACTTAGTGGCGCCACCTCCACTGCCCTTGCTCATTCTCATTCAACAGCTGGAGTCTTGGCCACATCACACCCACAATGACTTCCCTTTACATTTTGCATTTCCTGTAAGTCATTTCATCTCCTGGGCCAACCGCCCAGCACAGAGAGCCCTGCCACCCCACTCTTGCACTGCACCCTTCAAACGCATAAATCCTGTGCCTTCTTTAGCACTGTTTCCCAAGCTACTTCCTCTGATTTTCTCGTCCCTTTGCAAAACTGGCTCCTGCTTCACTTGATGATATAAAATGACCCATCATTGTCTCACAGTCTGCTTTCCTGTCCATCTCATCTGAAATTGACCTTAGGATGCATAATCTGCATACTCTATTTGTCTCAGTCTGATGTGCTGTTCTTCCTTTGTTTATTGCCTCTGTCTTCCTGGTGCCTTTCTGGTGACAGTGAGCCAGCTCTGAATGTTCTGTGGACACACACAGGGCAAGCAAGTCTGAGGGGTTTTTCACCAGCTCTCCTCTTCATGCTTCACACCCAGTTGTCCCTCCCCTGGACTGGCATCTTTTCTTAACCAATCCCAAGACTTTTTTCCAAGACCTTGAAGAGCTCAATCAAGGACCCACCATGAGCAGTCTCAAATTTTCAGCCTCTTTCACAGTAAATGGCACCCATTAAGATTTAATGAACAAATGACTTCATCCACTTTCTATGCAATGGTTGCTGTCATCAAGAATCCACTTAAAGCCATTTACAATGTCAGTGATGATGGGTACTGAGAGTGTCTTATGTGATGCATATGGGTCATACACAGAAGACCTCATTAAGTAAGCAGCTCTGTTATGTCCCTATGCCTTAGAAGCCATTCTACATAAGAAATTTCCACAAGCAGCTAAACAAGAAATCAAACCACAATTGTATCTTCTACAAATACTTAGAAATCAAACTATTCGTAAAAGGCACACTGTCTGAGACAACAGGGTCTCACGAAATAAGGCAATAAATTTCATTCAGAATGAAACTATTTCCAAAGGAAGGAATGGCTAGTCACATGTCCTCTGGGCTACCAAGTCTCTGAGAAGTCAGCAAAGAAAGTGATAAAACTTTGAAGAACAGAGACCTCTTGAAAATAAATGTTTCTTGTTTCCTGACAGTGTGATGTTACACTGGTGGGCTTTGTTTGGTTTTGTATTAGAATCACATATGTGTATGCCTGAATGTTTGTTTTTATGTGTACCATTGAGTACAGGTGCCTGAACTCCAGAAAATTGTGTCAGAGACTCTGCAACTGCAGATGCAGGTGGTTGTGAGCCACTTAATGTGGGGCTGGTAATTCAACATGGGTTCTTTGTAAGAGCATCAAGCACTTTTACAGCTGAGCTGTTTCTTCAGTCTTTACCCTGCTGCTCTCAAACACTAACTCTGGTCTTCCAGTTCACCAGTTTCTTGTGTTACTACACACACACACACACAGATACATACACACACATACATACACATTAGATAGATATAAAGAAAACTGAGTCTCTCTCTCTCTCTTTCACACACACACACACACACACACACACACACAGCACCTCCAATGTAAAAAACCAGGTGAATGAGTTGGGAAAAGGAAAGACTTTCAGTGAGAAAGTCTAAAATGCCAATCAATGCAGGTGCCTTGTCACTCCCCATCTATCTCAACTAGTTTCTGCAGGCCACACACACAGCCTCCAGAGAAACTTTGTTCTCCACCAGCATGCATGTGCAGACAGTAGATGGCAAAGCATCTTCCAGGTCATTCAGCTACAGTAACTGCACAAGCCATCTTTGTTCAGCTAAACCACTAGACTCTTGATGCTGGGGTAGAAAGTTTTACCAGAGGGACCAAAGCAAGAACAAAGAGACATACCAGTTTTCTGAAACCTAAGGTCTTCAAATGGTTTCTTTTTTCAAGAAAGATGCTAATGGTATATTCTTTTCTCTTTGGGTCATTCTGACAGAGAAAAGAATAAAGAATTAAAAACCAAAAGCCATGGAAGGAAACATAAAACAGGTGTCTGGGCAGCATTGTTAACACAGCAGGTATGACCAAAATCTTCATCAAACAATTCTCCACAAGAGTCAGAGGACATGGGGATGATCGCTTTTACCCAGAAATAACCAGTTGCTAATTGTTCATAAGACTGTGGGAATACTGTGTGGGAGACTCTAATTACCACTGGAAGCTCTAAGAAGCCCTTTGAACCCAAGGTAACTAAACAGGCCAAGTGTTACCAGGTGAACAGTGCAGACTGAGTAGGGAGACTATGTTACAGAGGTGGTGCACGGGAAAAGGCAAACATCACCGAAGGGATGGCACAGAGGACCTGGGATAAGGGGCCTGTCTCATCATTCGTCTTTTCAACACTGAAATTCATCATGCCTTGGAGGGAATCTTCAATAAGGACAGGGGACAGTTCCATATGCTATGGTGAGAACAGTAGGCAGATGTCTGCTCATCAATGGTCCTTTCACCTGACGCTCCATACGCCTCAGTCTTCCCTTGGCAATACTAGAAGTCAGATTGGTTTTCAAAGGACCCACTTAGCTTTTAAATTCCAAAGTGAGTTCAGTGATCCACAGATCCATTTGAACAAAAAACTGCAGTCCCTAATATGCACTCATTAAGGAGATTATCAGTTTGCCTAAGAACAGAAGTGGGTTTTCACTTGGTTTGAATTGAAGAATGTGTTTTTACTAACTTGATGAATATGCGATTTCAGTGAAATCTAGTTTCTTCATGAAGAGTCAGGCAGAGGATGCTAGGATTCTAAAAGTGAATTAATAAAAACATATAGGCTCAAACCTTACTCTTAAAATGGATTCCAATCTATTCTTCCTGAGGAAAACTTGAAGATAAAATTCATGCTCATCACTTAAACTAGTTAAGTGGCTACATAACAGTTCATAGATTGTAGTTATCCTTAGTGGGGGGCATCTAAATTAATTTTGATAGCAATAAAAGATTAGTATCATGATCCAAATCTTACAAATAGAAAAATTCATAACTGGTAACTTATATAAGGCATCAAAGACTTGAGCTTCCCGAGGTGCACAGCTGGGATTTGAATCCACATTTAAGGGGTTCAACAGTCAACATTAGCCACTGTACCACAAATGCCTACAGAGTCATGAAAGCAGTAGGTCCTGTATGAACCAAGGTCAATAACCAGAGGGAGATGGCTAGACATCATCATGTATTTTTAACAGAGACTACCAAATCTGTTCATTCTTTCTGGTGAAGGAAAAACATCCTTAGGAAATACACTGAAGACAACTAAACCCTTGGTAAGGTCAGATCACTCAACCAAAAAAGCAGCAAAGATGTTCAGACACCGGGTTCTTTCTAAGTTGGATTTTGGATAGTTTCCTGCCCCCTTTATCGTTATTGCCATTTGTATCATTGTTCCCTTCTCCTATTCATACCCAAGATGGAAAAGGTAGTTAGTTTCTATCATATGACAACACAAAGTCCCACATGGCTTATTTGATCTACGTTATCATATAGGATACTTCCTATATGAAATCTCACACAGATCACTAGCCAAGTGCTGGAAAGGCAATCACTAGTGGCTGAGCTGCCCATTTCATTATGTATGGACATAGTGGCTGAACAAGAAAGCCCTTGTGATGGGAAACAAGGATCATTTCCAAGACTGGCAGCACATCACAACTGGGAACTGAGTCACTGTGACCCGGTTTCCCTAATCTCATTATCCCAGGAAATGAGTCAAAGAAACGTTAAGGTTATTTGCAATTCAACCATCCTCTTGTTCACTTGCTCAAAAATATATATTAAAGTGTCTACAACTCGGTGTGCATTGACCTTATGTCAGAGATTCAAGTGTAGTCTGCATGCTTCAGTACAGGAGAGCAAATATTGGGGTGTTCTAATCATATATAGTTATTTTACCTTTGCACTTAAAAGTGAGCCAGAGAGATGGCTCAGTGTTTGCTGCCAAGCTTGATGTGATCTATATAATCACAGGAAATAACCCACTCCGGCAGGCTGTTCTCTGACCTTCCCATGAATGCACCATGGCAAGTGCATTCACCGACCCCATACACATAATATATAAATGTAATGAGATATAATTTTTTATACTATTAAAAATTCCCTTTCAATTATAATCAAAATATATTACATATATATGAAATATCTCAATTTCAATCTATTCACAAGATCTAATTTCATAACATTTTAGCACCTCCCTGTTTTACGGTTTCTATTGCTATGAAGAGACACTAGGACCACAGCAGCTCTTACAAAGGATAGCATTTAATTGGGATTGGCGTACAGTTCAGAGGTTTTAGTCCAGGATTCATCATGACAGCATACGGACAGTCATGGTGCTGGGGAGGCAGCTGCGATCTGTGGGCAGCAGGAAGGTAGAAGAGTGACACTGAACCTAGTTTGAGCACCTGCAACATCAAAGGCCGCTCCCAGTGATGTATTTCCTCCAACAAGGCCAGACCTCCTAATAGTGCCACTCCTTATGGACCTATGGGGGGGGGGGGGCTGGATGTCATTCAAACCACCACACCCCTGAATGGGTAATACAGTGGGCTGCACCTTCTCCCATCTTCAAAAGTTTTCTTCCGAGTTCTGTATCGTTAATAATTTTCATGCCAGCCCTGTAATTCAATGTGGTTCTCAAACATCCCACCACTGACATATGCCTACTCCTTTGAGGCCTAGAAAATATTCTTTCTCATGTTTATCTTTCTGGGCTCCAAAAATTCCTTCCCAAAGATCTGTTTCATGTTAGCCTTCAGTCTTTCTAGCAGTGAATGTTGGGAGGCAATACATTCTTTGCCTTCACTTATTTGAACACCCATTTGTGTTCCCAAATGGTGTTTCCAGGAGACAGAGAGTGCCACTTACGTGACAGTTTTCCCTCTCCATCATTTACAAGCTCTGGCTCCAGGATGCTGCAGGCACAGTGCTTCTGGAGTCAGAGATGAGGTTTTGCATTAGCACCTTTACTTTCTCCTGATCCTTTCAGGATATTTTTTCATTCACTTGGTTTTCAGCATGACTGTGAGGTGTTCGGGAGCCTCTAAATCACAGAATCAAGATACTGAGATGTTTCAAAAGTTAACACAGCCTTCCAGCTTCTTGCCTCATTAAGAGTTCCTTCTTAAAGCCCCCTTACTCTTCAGCCAGACATATATCAAAATTTTAAGTCAGTTAGTCTATCTTCACTCTTTCGTTGACATGGCCTCGGAAGCCTGTCTTCAACCAGCTCAGCCTGGCTTCATAATTGTGCCAGCAGCCTTCATTTTCCCCATGCTTTATAATTAACTCAGTTCCTCCAAGCCCTACATTTCTGCACTAACCTGACTTCCACGCTTGTGCTGCTCTTGACTTTGAACTACATCGTTCTTCCTTGACTTCAGGTCTCAGCTGGATATTTCTTTTTATAGACGCCGTTGGCCAGTGCTCTACTTTGGTTTGGGCCCCCTCTCTGTCTCCATCAGCTTTTATCTGAGGATTTATCTGTATCCCTCACTGCACTGTATCTTGACCAGGATAAAAACAACTTTGTTTGTTTTTAGAAGAGGGTTTTTTTGTTGTTGTTGTTTTTGATTTTTTAAAAAAGAAATACATACTCAATGAAGATGCCAGATTCCATATCCTGAAGTTTGGTAAAACTAAGCAGAGAAAAAGACATTTCTGTTGGAAGCAGATACAGACAGAGGAGCATCTTTCAATCTCCCAGATATCTTGTTATATTATGACACAATTGAAGAGACCATCACAAATGGTACACAAATTCATCTTTATTTTTAAAAAATTATTTCAACAATATTTTACAATGAACAAGAAGAAATCAGCTGGACTTAGTTGTGGAGCATTGCCTTAGCATGTGCAACACCGAGGGTTCAATCCTCAGTGTAGCCAAAAGAAAAAAGAAACAATTATCAAACTACTTCCTGCACCAAGACTAAGCCTCAAAGACCTGAGCATGTTAACATTTTCCAAACACAGTCCAGAGAAGCCAGCCTGACTACTGCCCTTTGAACTTCCCTCACTTCTACCCTCCCCATGCAGAGGTGCTTTCAAGTCAGTTATTAAGTAAGTGTTCCTCATGAAAAACAAACTTTTCTAGGAAGCAAATTCTATGTATAACTAATACTAAATGCATATTATTTCTGTTAAGTCAAAATCAAAACTTTTACGAGTTGTTCCCCAAATGTTTTCCAAAGCAAAAGCTAATTCTGAAGACTCTAGTTGTGAAAAAATAGACTTGTACTTTCTTTCATAAATATAAGGTTCATTCCAAGCTAATGTGAATGAGGAGATGCATAATACTGACAAACTATAAAAATTTTCAAGCCATTCTTTTAGAAACTTGAGGGGTAACAGGTAGGGGTGACAGAACGAGTAAGGTATGAAATAAGACATGAGAATCCATAGTCTCTCAGTGAGTGCACTGAATGCTCTCACAATCTCACTTAAATGCTGGCATTTTACAACTATTTAAAAGACCTGAAATTTTTTCAGGTGGAAATAAAATACCATATATAAATAGCTGGTGAGTCTCAAAATAGAATTATCTGTTTTGTTGAAAGTTCCCTATCAGGCAAAATCAAGAATTTTCATATAAGCATAAACATATATGTATATACATATGCTTATGAATATATGTGTATATGTGTACGCATATACATACAAAAATGTTCCTGTAAAGGACATCCACTCCTGGATCCTGATGCCATTCACACAACGGGATCGTGCTACATGTGGCAAAATGGAAAGGTGCCCAAGTTAAAACCAAGGAGAAGGTTGCCAAGTCTGCATTTTTAAAAGGCAGAACCATGAAAGGCATGCACAGATGTGCAGACAGACATAATATACGGCATTCTTGAAAATTACAAATATGAGGAACAGTAAATAGGCCCCTCAAGTTTGAAAATCAAGTTGCAGAGGGAAACATTCTGTGTTTACTTTATACCCTGTGTACACAGCACAACTGTAAAAATCCTAAGCATGTTATTTAGAACATATAAGGACTTCTAAGTCTTTAAAAATCTGGCGCTATTCACCACATTCTAGGAACACTATGGAACATTAGCTTACAACCTTTGCTGCCTCAAGTGTTATAATCACAAGGCTACTTGTTTAAGATTGTGACTCAGACAACAAGTGGTCAAGACTCTGGAGAACAAACCAGTTTAAAAAATTAATCCAATGGGCATGTCTATTGGCAATTAAAATGTTCTATCTAGGATTTTTTTCTTTTTATAAAATTCTGAATCAAAACATTCTGTTTTCATTAACCTCCACAGATCTAGGTACTGGACAAGTACAGATTTCAAAACAATGGATTCTAACTATAGGCATAAAACATGCAGAATGGATAGGGTATTAGATATACCTTCCTGGCAGAAGTCTTCACTAGACTTCTAATCCAAATCCTAAACTGGAAGAAAAGGTGCCAGAGGGAAGCCCTCTCCACCGTCCATCCTGTCCAGAATCTGCTCACTGAAAGGCCGGGGAAGCAAAGCAGTGAGAGATGTGGGAGACAAGGAGCCCTTCGCCAGAACATGCTCTGCTCCTGTGGGACACCAGCACATCTGCAGACAGCAAGCAGACATGTGCAGCCCTGTAACAGGAAAGACCATCGTCTGCTCCAGCCTTTCCCAGCACTTGAACAGTTCCAAATTATAGTGTACTTTTGGATATAAACTAACATCTAGATGCTTATAGAATGCATCACTAAAAATATAAAAGAAAGGTTTTCAAAGCCTGGATCTAATCATGAAAGGAGCGGTAAACCTAGTGAGTGCTGGGGTTACACACTGTGCTATGCTGGAGCTGCCTAGTTCAGGCTCAGCAGATCCACTCAGGCTCCTGCCAATGGCATCTCACGAGCCCAGACCACTAGTAAAACTAAGCCTGATGCTGTAAGGCAGGTTCCTTCATCTTTTCTTCAGAGATGGCTGTAAATTACTCACTAGCACAGTCCTGGTTACACTCACATCTTCATTTGTTCAAACACAACCATACAAAAAGCAAAGTAATAACATTACTTTAAAATACACAAAGTTCAACTACCTGATAAATTCAATAGAATAAGCTAATTTATACAAACTTTTAATTACCTTTAAAAAAGCAAATTTTGAAACCCTAAGGGGAATAGACTACATAAATAAAGGTAAGCTGTCCCATACAATAAGCCACTGTCAACCTGAGGTGCCAAGTTGACATCTCGCCCCACTACTCTACAGGGTACTAAGACTCTCAGTTGGCAGAGGCAGACGATTTCTCTGAGTTTGAGGCTGGAGTTCCGGGACAGCCGGGGCTACGTAGAGATCCTGTCATTTAAAAAAGCAAACAAAACAAGACTCTACAGAGCAGACAGTACTTATTTCATCAAAGTATAAAAGAATTCATGTTAAATGATTTAAGTATTTCTGAGAATACAGGAAGTAATTTGGTAAAGAGACAAGGTCTACTAACACCTAAATATGAAAGCACAATTTAATCAAACAGTACTTTCTCCTAAGAATACAAACTGTTACTAGCTTACCTGTTCTATGCCTTGTAGATTCCAATACATGAGCGGATAGAAGAAAATCACTTAGGGTGTAAAAAACACCATACCCACACCATTACCATTAGTACTTTAAAATATTTAACAATGATTTCAATTGGAATTTCACCAAAGGAAACAGCCCCGTTCAGAAGGAGCAAGGTTCCCCCAGACAGAGGTAAACAGATCATCAGGAACACACAAACTTAAAGTGCTGTGTTCTCAAGATGTTATCTGGGGACCCTGAATACCTGCACCAGATGGATCTAGCTGCTTTTCTACTAATCCTAAGGTGCTTTATGCCTTTCTCACTATCTGGTTTTCACAAGTGTACAGCGCAGTCTCCAGTGCCTCCCTGCTGCGTTACATGAAGAGTCTGAGTGCAGAAATATGACTATCTTCAGTTTCTACTAAGCCAGACATGGAAAAGGTGGGCAAGACATAAATAGTGTTTGTTGTCATTTTGGAAAAGTTATTTTACATCAAATATCTATGTTATCAAGTAATAGGACTAGTACAGTCATATCTAATAGGTATGTTTTAGAAATCCCTTTGTACTTACTTGTAATATACTAACCTATGAAAGAGTCAAGTTTCATAAACAGAAGCTCTTGGTGGGATGGATCATCAACAGTTATAAAAACTGTGACTGTAAAACAGCATGTTTCATAAATGCTGGCACAGTGACTATAAGCAGCCAGTCACTCTCTCAACTTTGCAACTGACAGGAAGTTACCAAGTACCTCCCAGATAACAGGTGTTTAATTTATAGAACAAATGATTTTTATGGAAGGTTACAATCTAACCTCTATTTCTTTTAAAAAAAAAAAAAAGTCTAAAACACTCCTTAAGTCATAAAAACAAGATCAAGATGTTTTTAAATTTATCAACACAGAACTCCATCTCTGATCAGACAGGGCAGGAATGTGTTGTGAGCAATGAGCCCGCAGAGTGAAGAAGACCCTCAGCCTCCACTGCGAGCACTATCCTTTTAATGCTCTACACAGTGCCGAAAACTAGAAGCAAACCCAATTTAAGCCTAAAAGAAGGGGATTTTTAAAAAACAAAAAGCATGCAAAAACCCACTTTAACACTGGAACTGTTCTGAATCTAAGTACTTGTATTTTTATTATAGGCACTCAATGAAAGTAAAAACAATCCCCCACCCCCATTTAATTATACATCTCAAGATCTACTAGAAAAAATAGTCTTTAAAGTTATTTTGATAAGAACTGTTTAATTTACTTAAGAGATGGAAAGCCTGGTGGGTTATTTGAGTGACGGCCTATAATTATATAGTTTAACGTGTACATATGTGAATTGATTTGGATCTAACACAATCTCAAACAAAGGTTTAAAGACATTTAAGTTTTCCCTCCATGAAAGCAGATGAGATCCCCAAATGTACAAAGAGCTCAAGACTATGCCCAAAATGGAAGTGAGCCTCAGCAACACTAACTAGGTTCTCAGTGGCAGGTTGTTCAGAGGAGACTAAGTCTCAGGCACATCACTTGTCAAGTACATAGAAAGCACAGCATCCCCATAAGAAGGGCACCCGACTGCAGTGCTTCAAGTAAACACTGAGACTTTAGATAGAGTATGATCATAATAGCCATCGCTGCAAAAATACATCCAATATAAATAAAAGGTATGAGAAAAGCGATGCCTATATCGCTTAAAACCAATGCTTTAACATTTTTTAAGTTACTTTCTTACAGACATTGCATACTGTGTGTGCAATTTCAGTTTTTTTGATGGCATGGAGTCTCTATCTCTAGCCTGAGCTGGCTGTCCCTACGGGGCCTTTGATGGCATGGAGTCTCTAGCCTGAGCCGGCTGTCCCTACGGGGCCTTTGATGGCATGGAGTCTCTATCTCTAGCCTGAGCTGGCTGTCCCTACGGGGCCTTTGGCAATACATGCTCTTGATCCTTGTTCTGAACCCTTCCTTTCATCAACACTAATATGCTATGGACCAATAAATCAAATTACCAAATTATTAAACACTCACATTCAAAGAAACGCATATGCTCTACATACAAAATTCATAACTTAGGGATATTGTTCAAAGATTTTTCTTTTTAATCATTTCAACTTTTAGTTGTATTTGGTTTTGATGAAAGGGCCAGATTATCCTGGGATGAACGAGGCATTACTACATATAAATATTTTAACAGTTCATTTGAATATTAACAAAAAGATAAACTAAAATTAGTATTGCTACCTTTTTACACAAGTATTTCATCACTTTAAGATAACATTGGGTTCCTTTTTCTTTATCCCCAAACAAACACAAACAAATGTTTGATAGATGGTATCAGTCTGTCCAGAAAATGAGGGGGGAAACCTCAGGTGCAACCATGTCACAGTCAATGCATGTCTGCTTCCAATACATTCAAAGACAATGAAAACAGAGGGAAAAAATAGTTAAAGTAGGCCTTTTGCAGTCTGAGAATTCAAGATCTTTAAAAAATATTTGTAAATACACATACATGCAAACTCTCCATATTTACAAATTTCATAAAATTAAGAAGTTGCAGAGAAATTAGAAGTAGCATGGTGAATCTGACAAGCTACATTTAAATGCTTTTCCACTGTCACATTCCTGAATATAGCAGTCCTAGTAGTTTTAATAAATTTTCTACATGGCCTTTTTAAAAAAGTTAGTCACTAGAAGTCTTTAAGAGTTCAAGATGTTCTCAACTCACTACTCATTATTTAAGGCCACTTTGGTAAAGGCATTGCAGCAAGAACACAAAAACAATAGCATATTTTCTAATATTTATTTTGTTCACCTGCAAACTGTAGCAAAACATGATCAGCTTTATTCCGCAGACGGGTGTCCTCCACATCTTTAAAGAACTTAGCCATGTATGAATAGAAGAGCTCTTTAGAAGGAAAAATTCAAGAATGAATAAAACCTTCTGATTTGAATTTTCCAGAAGCAATGCTTCAAATGATTTTAATCATTCATTCCAAGCTATATGACAGCACCTTAAAAGTGGCTGATCTATTTCCCCAGTAACATTTCTCACATAACAATGTGTTAAAGTTACAAATACTGATATGCACAAATAGCTAATTTCTAAGAAAAATATGTACAGTACTGCAGCATAATGAATGTGGGATCTGCAATAACTTAACATTAGCCAATTTTTAACTTACATGATGCCGCTACCTTTTCCTGCCATTTCACAGGTGAAAAGTTGTTGCTGAGCCCTCTGTTTTGCACATATTACCTGGTGTTTAATACACGATGCAGGCATTTTAAAGACTTCTCTCATGTTTAAAGCTAAGATCAGTGAAACAAGACAACAGTGCAAGAGGCGAAGAGATGTAATATGATCAAATAAAAGTTCGTTCCAGTACAGTGTCTATATAAGGCTATAAGAAAGGATTGGTTGATGAGCTTCCTGTTGGAAATTGTCCTGTTGGTGCACCAGTCTGTTGGAAAGAGACACAAGGACAAAATAAATAGAAATGATGTCTGTATGAGATGAGAACATTGGATTGTACTTGATTCTAATGTCAACATTTTATTAAGAATTTTTTGTTGACAACATTTATTTACCGTTGCTATCAACGAAGTACAAAATCTACTTACTACTTATTATAGACTATATACGCCTTTCACATACATGCACAGCTTGAACACTGCCTAAAAGGGAACCTAGCACTTAAAGAACTTGTAAGTTCAAATAAAAAATTTCATTCTTACAACTCCTTTTCCCTAAATCTAGCAGTTTCTCCTCAAGCATAATTTGTCAAGAGTGCATGCATTTCATGATGAAACAGAGAATCTGCTATTAGCACTCTGGTTTGCAACTCCATCTAAAAGATCTTGTAAGGGCCTGCATATGCTACAACATCACATACAGAACAGGAGGTTGTGTGCAGACAGTCACATTACAGTCACTCTGGTTTCCCTAGTTTAAAAATAAGACACAACTCATTTTTTAAAGGTTCTAAAATTTACTCACCATAAAAGGATTACTAGACACTCCAGCAGCTGCTACTTGACCAAAAGGTGTTACCACTGGTTTTGTTTGTCCAAATGTGGCGAAACCTGCACCTTGTTTAAAAAAAAAAAAAAAATAAGAGAACTATCAGTTATAAACTATACTGTCACCAAGAGCCTATCTCAGTATTAGGAGTTTCATAAAAATTCTTAACAGACAGAAAGATAAAAAAACCAAGATTAACACATTAGATCTCCTGTCTTTTTAGATACCAGGGACAAACATCCTATGGCATGTATTTAAGAGCCTCAGAGCTCTGAAATAATCTAACTCTACCTTCACAGATTTAAATGATGACTGTGTGATTATTTGGGACAATAAATGGATTCTACACAACCCCACAGTATTTATGAAATGTCACCATTTATGATGACTTTATGCACTGTATTTCCTAACTACTGAATGCATGAGACCCATGAACATTTTTGAAGTGTATGGATTTCGAAGTTAAGCAAGTAAAAAATTAGGTTAAAAAGAAAGACTGAGGGAATTTTCTAGCCTGTTATAAATAAGCTGCAAGCACAGCGCTGTCACCTATTTGGAGTATTAATCAAAATACACACGCCCAACCCCAAAAGCATACCAGCAACCATTTGCAATGAAAAGCAAAAACAAAACTAATACCCTAAGCCTACAGGATTATAAAATTTGCATTTCAAGTCAAGAAACATGTGAGAACACACAAGATCAACTTGTAAGACAAAGATATGAGTATCTTTGTCACTGATGCCTCGTAACATCAAGGAAACTTAAAAAAAAACCCACAATCTTCTTAAGCCCACACTGCCAAAGGCTCTCTCTTCTAGTGTAGGTAGTCAACACTTAGCATATAAGACGACTGCAATCTTAAGATAGTCTTTGTCTCAATCGCTTAGCATCACACTATGTAAAAAGTACTGAAGTCATGCCACTGGCCGAGTGTTCGCACTTACCATTGGGCTGTTGAGAAAAAGCTGTCTGCTGAGGGAAAGTTGCTTGGGCTGGGAAGGCAGGCTGCTGGAAACTGCCACTAAAGCTGGTGGGGAGACTGTACTGGGCAGGAGTGCCAAACCCTGCTGGCATACTCATAGATGCAGTGCCAAAGGTTGCCGCTGATAGAAGAAAGAAAGGGTAGGTCAGAGACACTGCAAACAGTCCACAGTGTAGAATATAAACATTTACCACCTTAAAAACGCTAAGGGCATTTGAAACCTCCAAATCCTGACAAAGTCAGTACAGTTTAGCACTGTCTATGGTAACCCTGAAGTTTTCTTCTGAAATGCAATGACCAGAGAGAAAAACTACTAAATCTGTCATTTGAAATCTCAAGAAAATTTCCATAAGCAATTACATAAAGTCAAACCACAGCCTGCTTTCAGAAGCCAGTCATGTGGACAGCATTATATACATCTTGGGTTTGAGGTTGTTTTCCTAAATTCAATTAACAAAAAAACCAAGCAAACTTTAATTACTAAGTATCTGCTATTGTGTAAGGTACATTTTTCTAGAAAAAATTTTAAGACCTCTTCAAAAGAACTCACTAAAAGTTACAGAATTTATAGGACAACAAGGGTGAAAGGCAGGCCATTCAAACTATACTTGTATAACTACAGCCAAAGACAAAGAAAGAAAAATTCTACTTAAAGCATCAATACAAATATAAGAATATATTAAGTTCTTATTAACTAATTATATGTGTATATACACATTTTATTTATGTATATACACACAATATATAGAAACAAATATATATATATATATATTTATAAACACGACACACAAACATAAACTCATCCTTCTACACCCCCATTTCACAACTGCAAGAGAATGGAGGATATCTGGGACTAGTGAGCTACAGAAGTTGGTGTAAATGCACAAAGATTGGAAAATAAGTGCAAAGACCATTTTTAGAAGATATGAAGACGATCGGGCCCATGGGTCCTGTGTTCAATGTTAATAGATCCTCTTTGGCTTACTGTGCTTCATGGATAACACACTAACTGGTAATCTATGTGGAAATCACCAATGTTTATGTGATATGCCTATGTCACCCCCCCATTTACATAAACAACCACATATATGAACAAATTCTCATCTTAGAGACACGCGACAGTAGAATGCTGTGTCAGCTATTGATAGGAAATACCTAAAACAGCACCTTCCAATGATATACTTGTTCTAGGAAGGGACTTAGTAAAATAGGATGGGGAATTACTGAAAAGCCTATCAATTTGTTGAATTTCCCAATTTCAAATATTTCACCAAACTGATGACAGATTCAAGGCAAAGAAATGAAATATTAAAAGGACTCCATAAAATGTTTTACCTAAAAACAAACAAACTGAAAAGTGTTACATAAGTTACGCACAGTAACCCTAATGTTTGTGATACTGTGAATTTGTTCAAGGAATTAAGACCATAGAAAGCTTTTGTATTTTTAATTTTTTACTATGGTGGAGGGAGGAGAAAAGAAAAGAAAGACCAGGCTATTGGGAAGCAAGTGAATGAAAGAAAGTCTGAGCACATTGCAAGGGAGACAGGAGGGGTTTCACTGCAGACAAAATGTATTAATGCGGCTGACAAGTCACTGTTTAACGCACTCAATGCAAAGCGTGGACAGTAGGCAAAACCAAACTCCAGATGAAATAAAGCAGGAAAATGAGTTGGTACATCAAAAAGGTATCACTTAAAGTTACTATGAATTTAAACATAAGAAAAATGATCAAACAGCTATTAACATTCTACTGTGACCATGGAGGTAAGCAACGCTTTTGAATATTAAAGCATAAATCACACAGAGGATACTCATGTTACTTTAAATACAATGTGACCGTAATGCCACACATCCATGCCCACTCCATATTAAACATGGAAATAACTTAATTCCACATGCAAGGATCCAGAACACTAGCAGAAGCTTCCACAAGCAGCTAGACATATTGCCACACAAATCTAGTTGTGGCCACCTACCAAAATGAGCGTGAGGAAACACTTGAGAATGCATTGCTCCAGACAGGCCTTATGGGAAGCCATAAAGAGACCAAGGTCAATTAAGTTATATACAGCTACTGTTAAAGTAAAAGTTAACCGGTTTCAGTAAAGATCTCTAGCGTTAGAACATGCTGTTGTCCACTGGGTGTCACAGAATTATACAATGGAAACACCCCAAAACCAGACTTCATGTTTCAATTACACATCCATCACATTGTAATGTGTCACTTTTAACAATTCAGAAAAATAAATGCCAAATGAAAAAACACTGATGAAATCCATTCTTAAAAATCCTTCCTAGTTGGTCACAGCAGCCCATACCTTTAATTCCAGCCTGGGGAGGAGGATTGTCTGTGAATGAGGCCAGCCTTATCTGTATAGCCAATTGCAGACCAACCCAGCCTGCAGAGTGACACTCTGTCTCCAAACAAAAATAATCTTAGCTTTAGCATTTGAAGATACAATCATAACCCTAATGAACAGTACAGTAAGAAAGAACCAGGCATGGGCAGACACATGGAATCCTGACAAAAATTTAGATGTAGAGGCAGAAAGATCAGTAGCTTAAGGCCAGCCTCCGCTATTCCGCTATAAATTTCTCTCTCTCTCTCTCTCTCTCTCTCTCTCTCTCTCTCTCTCTCTCTCACACACACACACACAGAGAGAGAGAGAGACAAATCCAAAAACTTTATCACCTGAAACTCCTAAAACTGGTGTTGCTTCAATTAGGGTTATTTCTATGCATTTTACACTACAATACTTTTTAGATTAGGACAAATCTGAGGCACACACTGATGGAAAAGAAAAGTCTGAGCCTTAGTTCTGGTACTTTCTACATCTTTCAGTTTCCTCATTGCAAAGGGGAAGACAGAAGGGTACAGATATAATAGGACCTATTTATTTGCACAAAGCTGCTATAAAAATTAAGTGTAACAGTGAGTTAATGTACTATATGGAAGCAAGAAATTTTTCTTGCCAATTTAAACAGATTTTACTGTGCAGAATATTAAGAAGGAACTGGACAAATGGTTCAATTCACAAAGTTCCTACAAGTGCAAAGACCTAAGTTCAATACCAAAGCCCATGCAATGGCTTCTCGTCTTTTGACTAAAATCTAGTGCTAAAATCCATGTGGAAATATCAGTTGTGGTACAACAGGCCTGTAATTCCAGACTGGGGAAGCAGAAACACAAGAATCCCTATCGCTTAGAGGTAGGTCAGCAAGTGTAGCCTAATTGGTGAGCTCCAGGCCAATGAAAGACTAGACTGTCTCAAAAGAAAGAGATGGCATTCTTGAGGATGATAGCCAGTACTTCAGTTTCTGAAGAAGTCTATGGGAGCACATGTGTATTCATTCTCATTCTCACTCTCTCTTATATTTTTTAAAGTTTAAAGAAAAAAAATTGACAAGAAGAGTTCTGTGATGAAGTTTAGTCAATGTTTTACTCTTGTCTTAGAATCCAAAGGCTTCATCCGTCTACTCTTGCATCAGTAATGCTTGTAAAACTGTGCTCTCTCCATACTTCCCCCCTATGCCTTCTCACTAAGGCACAGAACTCTCTCCATTGAATAATGATTTCTAACCCTCTCAAGGCTGGCAATATGGATCAGCAGGTAACAGTGGTTGCTGCATAAGCCTGAAGCCTGGGTTTGTCCTTTGAACTAATCCCCAGAGCGGTTTTCTGACTTCACACAAATGCTACAGGCCATGCATCATCTCCCACTCCCGCCCCAGCTTCTCTATAATCAAACTATTTTTAGAACTTCTCAGTGAACAGTGACAGTTAACCAGTATTAACCACTACTGTACTTTAGTCTGACAGAGTTGGCATCCTAGGTTGATATTTTTTTTTCAATCTTCAAGAGCAGCATAGAACTGTTATACTGTTCTTTCAAAGCTATCTGAAGGAGTTTTTACAGAGTTAACATTTTTGAGAAGAGCCCTCAAGAAATCCAAGTGCTACAGGGGACTAGATGCTCCTGAGGACCATGCATGTGTCAAAGCTGCGCAGTACTGCAATTTCAATATTTATTTCAACTTAATCAATTAATCAATTCAATAATAACCTAAGAAAGAATCCAATGTGATATATTCAAAACACCTTAGAATGCAAAAATTACTTTAAAATAGTTAGGCATGGTAACCTTTATAACTAGTATTATTACTGGTATTCAGAAGGCAGAGGAATACAGATTTCTGAGAGTTCAAAGCTATATACCAAGTTCCAGGACAATCAGAGTCCCACAAAGAAATTTTATCTCAAAACAAACAAAAAGTTACTTTGAAATAAAAATTTGTAGAGATAGTATTTTCTTTCTGATAAACTTCAAAATTAAATACTGTTTATATAAGTTACAGATTTTATTTATAGTATTATAGTCTATATAGAATCTTAGCTCTTAAAATACTTTCATATTGAGCAGGAGAGATGGCTCTGTGGTTAAGAGCACTGACTGATCTTCCAGAGGTCCTGAGTTCAATTCTCAGCAACCACATGGCAGTTTACAACCATCTGTAATGGAATCTGATTCCCTCTTCTGGTGTATCTGAATACTTACATAAAACAAATAAATAAATTTTAAAAAACAAACAAACAAAAACTTTCTTATTTAAAAACAGAAAAAAGTTCAAAGAGGCGGTGAAGAGTCCCCTAAACTCTGATGGACACAGTAGAGCACAGACACACAGGGCGACTTGAACCCTAACTCTGATGGACACAGTAGAGCACAGACACAGGGCGACTTGAACCCTAACTCTGATGGACACAGTAGAGCACACACACAGGGCGACTTGAACCCTAACTCTGATGGACACAGTAGAGCACAGACACAGGGCGACTTGAACCCTAACTCTGATGGACACAGTAGAGCACAGACACAGGGAGACTTGAACCCTAACTCTGATGGACACAGTAGAGCACACACACAGGGCGACCTGAACCCTAACTCTGATGGACACAGTAGAGCACACACACACAGGGCGACCTGAACCCTAACTCTGATGGACACAGTAGAGCACAGACACACAGGGCGACTTGAACCCTAACTCTGATGGACACAGTAGAGCACAGACACACAGGGCGACTTGAACCCTAACTCTGATGGACACAGTAGAGCACAGACACACAAGGCGACTTGAACCCTAACTCTGATGGACACAGTAGAGCATAGACACAGGGCGACTTGAACCCTAACTCTGATGGACACAGTAGAGCACACACACAGGGCGACTTGAACCCTAACTCTGATGGACACAGTAGAGCACAGACACAGGGCGACTTGAACCCTAACTCTGATGGACACAGTAGAGCACACACACAGGGCGACTTGAACCCTAAACTCTGATGGACACAGTAGAGCACACACACAGGGCGACTTGAACCCTAACTCTGATGGACACAGTAGAGCACAGACACACAGGGCGACTTGAACCCTAACTCTGATGGACACAGTAGAGCACAGACACAGGGCGACTTGAACCCTAACTCTGATGGACACAGTAGAGCACAGACACACAGGGCGACTTGAAGCCTCTGACTTCAAACAGCCTGGCTACCCAGGGAACACTGCTCACACCAGAGAGATAAGCACAGATTTAACTAGAGCTAAGTTAGTATACTATCAGGCAAAGTGTTATTTGAAAGTGTTCTCCTCTTTTGGCTATCTCTATAAACTGAACAATATGCTGTGATAACTTTAACACTGCAAGCACACAGTAGGACAAATGGTTCTCTTTTTCCACTGAGTTCCAGTTCATGAGGGATTAGCAAGAAGCACTTCTATATACCTAGCTGACTCACCAGCCCCTAAACAAATCATTTTTTAATTAAATCTGATAGGAATTTCAAATACTTAAATTATGACTAAAGTATTTGTGTAAATGAAAAATAATATTTATTATTCAGACTTGTGCTAGCACAGTGTTTAATTCTTGTTTCTCTGTTTAAATAGGTTCTCCCTGTAGTGTCTAGACGCCTCCAAAACCTGATCCTCCTCTGTCTCTCACTCATGGTTGGGTTTACAGACAAAATTCAACCATGGAAGCTCTACTATCATAATCCTTAGTCTTGCAAATAATAAAGACATCTGTCATAATTACTAATTCTTAATGATTTAGGTATATAATAATAATAATAATAATGATATACTCTTTTTTGGGAAGGTGGGGGTTTGGGGCATAGATTTCTCTGAGTAGTCATAGCTATCCTGGAACTCACTCTGTAGACCAGGCTAGCCTCAAACTCACAGAGACATTCCTGCCTCTGCCTCCTGAGTACTGGCATATGCCACCACAGCCCCAGCATATAACTTCACATCAACACTTGCTTCAATTGAAGTTTAAGCTCTCATTCCAATATTACTCTGAAACACAGAAACAAAGCTTACAAAGTCTAGACTGACTGGACAGTCGGCCACACCACCTGTAACTGCTGACACGCTATGCTAGGCAATGGCAGCAAGACAGAACTAGAAGAAATTCAATGAGAATAATGTGACGGGCTTGGGTATGAAACAAGTATAGGAAAAAAAAAAGGGGGGGGGTAAACAGAAGTAATAAAAAAAAGGTATTGAAAGATAAAATATTCAAGTACTGAACTCCAAAATAAGTGGGGATACAGTTTAGTTGGTACAATGCATGCCTAGGGTGCAGGAGGACCCAGAGTTTGATACTCAGCTCTTATAAAAAAACAAAAAACAAAATAGGAACCCTAAAAAAGAGGCACTAGAGATATTTAATTAGAATTATATATAATTATATTTATATATAATAATAAAGTATTATTACAAAATAATAAAGAAATATAACACAGTTCGTTCATCTGATATAACCTCATAGGGCTCTGAGGAAATATTTTGTTAATATTGAATGACTAATAGCCCATTCTGGCAGCAAGTAAACCAAACTACTCGTCAATCACATTCTTCTACCCATATTTGAGCTTTCTTACCTGAAAAACCAACATTTCTGTCAAGAGGGTTGAAACATAATTTCTCAGCTCCGGTATATTAATTCCTAAATTTTATACATTTTCAGTAGCATTTTTCTTTTTTGTTTTTTAGACAAGGTCTTTCCATTCGACTCAGGCTGGCCTCACACTCTTTATCCTCCTGCCTCAGTCTTCCAAGTACTGAGATGAGAGGCACCCAGCAGCACACCCAGCTGTTCAGAGATGTATCTGAATAGAGTCCCCTACCCTTCCTCTTACACTACTGATGGTAAGGAGGCCTAGCATTTAGGTCTTCACAATAAATTCCTTTCCCCGAGGTTATAGCTTCTTACTCTGTGTTTTCTTCTTACCTGTTGCTCCTCTGGCATTGGTCTGAAATGGATTTGTAGACGATGCCGCAGAAGGACCAGTAGCAGCAACAAATGGATTCGTAGAAGG
Source organism: Tokudaia tokunoshimensis (assembly GCA_036184795.1). NCBI lineage: Eukaryota > Metazoa > Chordata > Mammalia > Rodentia > Muridae > Tokudaia > Tokudaia tokunoshimensis. The sequence goes on along the minus strand of BTHU01000016.1, from coordinate 85,248,268 downwards.
CGTAGCTTTTAAAGAAGAATAAATTAGGCTATAAAATCCTAATATTTTATATTCAAGATTTTTAAAAAAAATTCTTCACTATATTTTTGAAAACAGAAATGTGAATCTTTGATAACAAAACACTGCTCTCTTACTGCCTTCCAGCACCCCTAAAAACAACATCATATGGCATATTCAGCTTCTGCATAAAAAGCACATACCCCCAAATGGAGCAGGCCCACTTGAAGCAGGTTGTGTCTGAGCAGAGGCTCCCACAGGCACTGTTCCAAAGACACTGCTGGAGAGAACACCAAGTCAGTATTTCCCAGAGACAAGGCCATCTACCTACAGTGCTCACAGTATGTACAAGCACATAAAAACTGCTATGCTACAAATCACTGCAGTTCTTACCACAGATAAGCCAGGTGAGTTTACATTCTGAAAAATTATTGAAATTCCAGTAATAAAGTGTTTATATATGCTATCTTCAGTAATCAGTAGTATATAGAAATTTTGTTTAAAAATATGTATCTAAGATTGAATTCTATTACCTGACAGCATAAACATTTTTAATAACTGTATTTCAAAGCAAAGATAACATGTTTTATATTTGTACTAATCTACATAATGGCAGACTAAACAGAAAAGAAATGTATACATTAGCATCTGTTTGACATGTAGGAAGAACATGTAGCTTTATATACACAATGAACAACACGAGTACTTCATTTTCTTTGACATGACACCAAAATGCACAGTTTCCTAAAGCTAACTAAAATAGGGAAGCTGAAACCTACTGATGAACTTTTCCCACTCCACAAAGCCAAAGTTTTAATGACTTTCAATGACTCTGAAGAATTTCTATCGTGGTGGCTATTTAACAAAATGAAAATACTTATTCAATAAGCTGTGTCAATCTTCCAAATGTTGACATATTTTCATATGCAAAATTTAAAATTCATTTATACCACTAATCATTTCATCAGAGTATTGGAAAGCTATCATTTATGGTAGAATACACAAATTTCCCAAAATTCTAACATTTGTTTAAAAGCATCAATTACAAGTTGTGTTTCTTTTTGAGACATTTCAAACAGGCTAGCACAGGCTAGCCTGGAATCTATTACACAGGGTGTTCTTGAACTTCCATCTTTCTGCCTCTACCTCCAGGTGCTGGTAATACCCCATTTGTGTGCTGGGATTAGATTCAGAGCTTGGTGCGTGCTTGGTAAGCACGACCGACTGAGCTTTGCCTGCAGCAGAAGATGCAGTCTTAACACCTCAAATTCAAACCATCATGAAATGAGTAGATGCTCTGTCCCAAAACTCAACAACCATAAATTTCTTTCAAGCAGACCATATGTTTAACAATGCACTCAAACTGCTTGATACAGGTATAACATTAACATGCAGAAATTACATTTAGTAGAAACGTTTAATAAAGTTGAAAACAGTTGTAATTTTTACCAAGAATATTAGTTAGAAAAACTCATCAACCTGATTGTAAGGTAAAGAGGGAAATGGTGGCATATTGACTCAAACACTAGGTGTGGTGGTTTGAAGAGGACCGGCCCCCATAGACTATGCGTTCTAGGCCCCTAGGGAGGGACTATTAGGAGACATAGACTTGTTGGAGGAAGTGTGTCACTGTAGAGACAGCCTTGAGGTCTATGCTCATGCTCTACTCGGTGTGGCACAGAGTCTCTTCTGCATCCTGCAGAACAAGATGGAGAACTCAACTCTTAGCTCTTTATTTGGGACCATTTCTGCCTGGATACTGCCATGATATAATGAACTAAACCTCTGAAACTCTAAGCCAACCACAATTAAATATCTTCCTTTTTAAGAGTTGCCTTGGCCATAGTGTCTCTTCACAGCAATGGAAACCCTAACTAAGACACTAGTCAAGGCCACAAAAGAAGACCACATTTTTTTAAAATCAGAAATAAAAAAAAAAAAAATCAAAAAGTGTTCATGAAGAAACACAATGTCTACTGTGATACAATCTGATTATATTACCTTAATTTCTGCTCAAGATTCCAGCAAGGTTTTCCTGCCTTATTTTATTTTGTGTACCACAAATACAAATGTCAATCACTGAAAAAACAAATTAGCCTCTCAAAATTATTATGAAAAAGAGGCTTAAGTAACTCAAATATTTGACAGATCACTTGTAAACCACTAATGTATCACAATGCAATATCAATAATCCATTTATCACATGGAATTCATCTATGTTTCTAGGCCTTAAGGTCACCTTGTTACTATTATTAAGATATATTATTAAGATGTAACAGATATTTTCTCATTTGGCTTCAATTTGTCCCATCTCAAGTAGTTAGAATTTCTCTCTAGAAAAGGTGTCAAAGAGAAATAAAATAAATAATAGTAATACAGCAGATATAATCTACAGAAATGAAACAAAAGAAATAACTAGAATACTGTATATTCTTGATAAATTTAAAAAGCCTGTTGAAAGTCTAATCCTTTTCCAGGTTTGGTAGTGCATGCCTGCAAGCACTGTGGATACAGACACTGGACTACAAGATCATAGCCAATCTTATTGAACACAGAGACAGTGACAAGCTAGAGAACGGACAGCAGCACTGGGTTTGGTGCAAACCAACTAAAAACTGTGCCCTGACATATGAAATCTGACGGCTAAACAAACTCTCTGCTGAGTACAATCCATATGTATGTAATTGTCCATCTAAAAATGTATGCTGCTTGAAGTACATTTAGCGTCCAAGAGGGAAAAGGGGTAAGATATCTAAGATTTGATAAAAGACCTGTGGCAGATACAAGAATTATATTTTAAATAGCAAATTACACTCAGACTCAAAAACTACTCAATTATTTTTAAATTACAACCCCACGACAGTCATATACTTTAACTACATTATTCAGATGTGGAAAAATCAGAAAGTACCAGACAGGAGTGCTGACTGAGACAGGGAGGTACCTGCTAGCGTTACTGGTGGACGTGTACGCATTACTGGAGGTGGCTGCAGAACTGAACACGCTGTCTAACTCTGCCAGGGCTGCATACTTGTCTGAAGATGCACTTGAATGACTGGGAACTGAAACCACAGAACCAACAGGAGCTTTACCCGTGGTCCCAAAACCACTCCCTTGATCACCTCCTGGAGGCAAACAAACAAAAAAGTTACACCAAAACTTTAATATCATATTGTTAGTTTTATCAATCATATTTGCCACGAACCACAGGTAAACCCAAAACTGACTGGACCTAAATTTTAAAAGGACAGGATTCAAAGAACTCTAAGATGGATGGCTTCATTCAAATCAACACAGAAGACTATATGGTGGACCTAAGGTACACAATCTATTATTATTACCAATCTCCCAGGGTTTACCATGAGAAAAAGAGATAACTGTAATAGGAAATATTTAAGGTGCTCCTCTGCTAGTCACTACTCTAAATGCCTTACATACATAATTCACAAAGTCTATTAAGTCCAATACCCTCCCAGTTTGGAGATGAGAAAAACAACTGTTCTCCATTATATACACTGTTACAGGGACTACTAAAGGCCAAAACTTACTACAAAATATATTAGAAAAATGGGACAAATCCAAAATGTTGGTAAATAACAGTTCAAAACAAGTACGATTAAAATTACAAAACAGCACTTTAATTAGCAATGTACATGAAAAATGTTGGCCCTCTATAGCCACTGAATAGTAGAGCATGGCTTTGAAGACAAAAATACAATTATTTTCAACTACTTTCCTTTCAAAATTATTTATAAATTAATTTCTAGGTCTTCAGTTTTATAGTTTGATATTTTTCGTACAAAAATTCCAAGAACCTTTTACTTAAAGCATTCAATGAACACATACTTTCTATACAAGTGAGAAAAGCATTATCTCCTCAGATTTTAACATATGTAATTTAGACAAATTAGTATCCGTTTTGTTTACACATTGATACCTTGCCCAGCACTGAAGATATTGTCTAAATTAGCAAGTGCCGCATATTTGTCTGCTGTCTGTAAACCAGCTTTGTTTGTTGAAACTTTACTAACAGTTGATGCTGTCTGATGACTCTGGGATGTACTGAAGGTTCCAAAATCAGCACTGGAGGATTTGGGGAAGTTATCAAAATGAGCAAAATTAGCATTTACTGATCCAGCACTTCCACCTGTAACAGAATAAACAAAACATGAAATTTCTACACTTTTCTCAATATTAGCTGGTAGACTTATTTGATCATTTCTGCCTGAGGTAGATGTATGTGTGTGTATGTATGTGTGTGTGTGTGTATGCATATATATATATATATATAAAATCAAGCATATTCCTAAAACTCTGTGACTGCTAAATGACAACCATGACTTTTCTAAGTAAAATATGAAACTTGATCTTCTAAGGCCCTAACAATATGTAAGACAATATCTACCCTGGGATAATCCAGAAAATGAATGTATGGGTGGTGTGGTGAGGTCTGCAGCGTCATGGAGTTCCTCAGCAGACTTCGAGTAATGTGAAAGATTGTACTGAAGATAATGTTGTTTCAGTCCTTTCCTTTTTTCACTGAAGAGCCATTACTTAACTCTGCAGCAATTCAATGTGTATTCAACAAATCTGATGCTCACAGTAAAATTAAGCCCCACCATGCAGTTCGAAATACACAATTAAAGTACGTGACAGTAACTGTTGCCTTTATAAAGCACAGTTCACCTAGCTGCAGTAGGCACATGGCCTACTAAATCTGTAAGATATGTTCTCCACCCAAGACTTCTGATGTCCTCACTAAAGATTACAGGCTATGCACCCCTCTCCATGCTTTGAATCCTACATAGGTAGGAGTTCTTTTTTCCTAAACTGTCAAAATCATATCATATATATCAAGGTGACAGCAAAGTTCAAAGGTTTTTTTTTAAAGGCAGAATGGATCATTAAAATACCTTTCATCAATCAATTCTTTGACAGTCTAAAAAAAAATAAACTGATACATTTTTTTCAAGAATTAAACTCTGGGTGTTTCAATGAAAACTAAAAAAATTGGGCATGGTGACACATGCCTATAATTTGACTTATTCAGAAGGTTGAGGCAGGAAGATTGCCAGTTCAACATCAACCTAGTCAGAACATTAAGTCTCCATTTTAAAAATTAATCTTCAGAGAAAAATCAGCTAATATTAACATACATAGGCATGGATGTTAAAAGATAGTTATCTGATATGAGTAGTTAACAAATAAACTAAATATTAAATTTCTAAGATTTTTATGAAAATTTTTATTTCAAATTAAGTCAAATAACGTTCATTGATAACTACTATATACCTTTAACTCTTGAATTTAAAAGGAAAAGGGAGAATAAAGGTAATTTATGAAAGCTAATCTTTAAAAAGGATGATGATCTATAACTAAAAAACACAAAGTAACACAAAAACATAAATTAATAAAAGATGCCTACTGGACAACAGAACTTACTGTGGGTAGCCTGGAGAGGAAAAGCTGAAGTAAATTCACCAAAACTGCAGCTAGATGAAAGTACTCTAAATGCTGGACAGCCAGAAATTATGTAAATGATGAAGGTTAAGGAAGTAGGAGAAAATTGAAAGAAAAGCCTTTAAGACAACACATACAGAGTTAAAAGTTGAAAGAAAAATAGCCAAAAAACTAAATAAGGGTTCAACCAATTTCTGAAAACAGTACACTTTTACAGAAGAATTTCCAATGTTTGAAAACCAATTCCTGCACAGAACTATTTCCACATTTGATTAAAGTATCCATTAATAATTTATACCTGACTAAACAAGTGTAACAATTTGCTGTCCCATAAAATAACATTTTTATTTCTATGGAAGCCATCAACTAGCTTCCTTTAGCCTAAGACACAACATGAGCCTTAGTCACGGAGTTGCATGTACTTGTGGTATTTCTGACCTCATTGGGTGGAGTCTTGCAGGAGACCATGTGCAGGAAAAGGAGGACAGGAGATGACACACAGTAGACAAAGAGTTCAGAGAAACAGACTTCAGGTTTCCCCAGAGCGTTGTAAGATAGAGTTACTTTAAAATTAGGTCATTAGAAGATTTATTTTTTCAAAACTATATTTGGAGAATTTTGTTTTTTAGAATAAACATTTAAGCGCAATGCTGGAGAGGCTCTACCTGAGGTTTGGGGCTGAAAAGGAGAGTGACTTGCTGTGGGGAAACCTCCAAAATTACTCGAACCACTAGACTGTCCAAATGCATCAAAGTTTGCAAAATCTGCATTTGCAGAATTCTGAGCTGTAAATGGCAAGGACAACATATGTTAATGAATATGAAAACTACAACTGAAAAGACATGACAAATGAATTTAAGAATTTTATGAAAATGTCAATGCAGTACAACTCACTTTAGAGAGAATTCATTTAAAAATCACATATTAAATGCTACCAGTATTAGCCTAATGAGTAATATATACTAGAGTATCCAGAAGTCTCCCAAAGTACTCTGTAAAGGGATAATCTATTCACAGTAACCTTAAATTGCCACAGTTAGAGCACTATTCCAAAAAGACTCTAGTAACAAAAGAAAGATAATTCAGAGCCCTAAATATATTCCTCTTAGTAAACAAAACTGTAGATGGCAGTCCACGAAATATTCTCTCTCTTGCTCTCTCCCACTCCCTCCCTCTTTTGGAGACAGTTTCTCTGTGTAGCCTTAGCTATCCTGGAACTTGCTCTGTAGACCAGGCTAGCCCTGATTTTTAAATTTTAATTGTATTTATTTGTGTATAGAACAACAGAGGGCAGACGCTGACTCAAGTGTCTTCCCTGGTTGTTCTCCTCCTCATTCTTTTGAGGCAGGGCTACTCACTGACCCTGTGCTCCTGTTTCCACTGCTGGATACTGACTAACACAAATCACCAGTCTCTGCCCCAGTGCTGAGTTTCATGCACACCTCTGTCCCCAACTTGCATGTGTGCGCTGATTAAACTGAGGTCGTTATGCTTACACAGCAAGCACTTTATTCAGTCACTTTCCCAGCCCAGCATCCCGCTTTAAAATGACAATCAGTTTGGCGAATGTGAAGAGTAATTTAAGTACCTAAAATAATGATACAAACACTTTTGTATAACATTAACAAAATACTTTTTTGGTTTTTTTTGTTTGTTTGTTTGTTTTGCTTTTGTTTTTAGTTTTAAGAAATAGGGTCTCATTATGTAGCCTGGGCTAATCTCTCTCTCCCTCATGAACTCACGCCTTAGCTTCTCAAGAGCTGGAATTGTAGGTGTCTACTATCATGTCTAGCTTTCTGGTTTATCTAACATTCATATATATATATATTCACACCATGGGCACATAAAACTGGAAAAAATAAAAATGCACACAAACACAAAAAACACCTGAAGATATTTACATTCTTTTACAATCCATTTAAATTTAGGAAACAATAAAAGGTAACTACAACTATAACAAAAGCCTAAGATCAAAATTCTAGGCCTCTCTAAACTTTAAATACAATAATGAAATAATTCAAAAGCAATTTGAAAATGGAAATAAAACCATAATAGTCTCATAAATCCATAAGAATTGCATCGAGCTGGAAAGATAGCTCAGTAGTTAAGAGCACTTGTTGCTCTTGTGAAGACCCAGGTTCAGTTCCTAGCACGAACACAATGGTTCATACTGTCTGTAACTCTCGTCTAGAGAGTTTAATGCCCTCTTAGGGCCTCCACAGGTACTATACACACTAAAAGTAAATGTTATAAAGGAGGGGGGAGGTGATAGGAATTAAGACCTTAATTCCTTGTCTGGTCAAAGAAGAACTTTATTATATAGGCTTCCTAAAAGAGAAGAGGAAATGTTCTCATTTGGCAGACTTTTGTAGATTGGCTAACACAGGAAAAAGAAACCTGCCATATACCTCGACTACGGAAACTTGCAAATATCTAGCCTTCCTCAGGATCTCAACATGCTAGCCTGGAACTTGCCACTTAGATAAGGCTGGCCTTAACTCAGAGACCCACTGTTCTACCTTCCTTTATAAAGTCACATGGGAACAGGGACACAGCTCTAGGGTTAAGAGCACTTGATACTCTTGCTGAAGCCACAGGCTCAATTTTATAATGCACATGGTGATTCACAACTATCTATTGCTCCAGTTTCAGGGAACCCAGAACCCACCACCCTCTTCAGACATCCATAGGCATCAGACACTCAAGTGGCAAACAATCATACATGCAACTGAAACACAAACACACATGAAATAAATATTAAAAGCTTTAAAACTTAAGTGTCTCTTAAGCCCTAAGTTATATATAAGCCCCCTGCTGCATTCCCCTAACATATATACCCACAAACCTGTGACTTACCTAGCAGTCCCAATCCCTGCCAAGAAAAATACAAATCTTCAAGTGATGGGAATCTCTAGATCCAACTACTAACTTGTAAGCAATACAAGAGAGAAACTTCTGAAGGTTCTGAAGGTTCTAACAGGGGGGCAATTAACAAGTTCAGAACACTACAGAATTTGTAAAACAAATAATCTACTTTTCTAACAAATCACAATGAAAAAGAGAAGGAACAACCTCTAGAAACTTAACCAATTTCAGTTGCAAAGGATGTATTATTTTAAAAAGACCTGATTCCAACAAATCATATACATACTGTGTATGAGAGTAGTATGTGTGTTTATATCTATATATAATACACAGTATATATAGAAACACAAATCTGAACTGGAATTAAAATTCAAATACTGTCTAATAAATTATTACTATACTGTACAAATACTATACTATAAATTATTACCATTATTTAGAATGATTCTACCACTGACTGTGATACTTAACAATGAAAAATTCTAGGATCTAGGGCAATGACTCTGACTCAGCAAAGCAGCTAATCTGTAAGCGTGGGGACCTGAATTTAGAGCTCCTCCACAAATGCAAAGAAGCATCTGTACCCCAGTGCCTGGGGTTAAGATATGGGACCAGAGATAAGATTCCCGGAGCCTGCTGGCCAGTTGGGCTAGCCAGTTGGTTAACTTCAAATTCAGTGAGACCCTGTGTTAAAAATAAGTAGAGATACATAAAAAGACAGTGGATGTTGACTGACCCAAGGGGCACTGTGCAGATGTGCAAGAATGGACAAAGCACACACTGGAGGAGACACACAGACACAAAGTACTTATGTGTAAAATGTGTTTCACAAGCCGGGCGGTGGTGGCGCACACCTTTAATCTCAGCACTTGGGAGGCAGAGGCAGGTGGATTTCTGAGTTTGAGGCCAGCCTGGTCTACAGAGTGAGTTCCAGGAGGGCTACGCAGAGAAACCCTGTCTCGAAAAACCAAAAAAAAAAAAAAAGAAAAATGTGTTTCACAATCAGATGAGTGGAATGACAAAGAAAATAGTACTTAAGTTACATTAAACATTTGCATTTGGTCATTTACATAGTAATGTCTTGCCTCAGGTCATGCTGTTTGACTCAGCAGGTAAAGGTACCTGCCACCAAGCCTGAAAACCTGAGTTTAATCCTCAGGACACACATGGAAAAAGAGTACTAACTCCTACAAGTTGTTTTCTGATCTCCACACATCCACCATGGAGTGTGTACACACACACACACACACACACACACACACACACACACACACACACACACACACACACACCATAAAGTAGAAAAAAAAATTTAAATGTAATTCTTCTCCTATGTTTTTTTCATTAAAAAAAAGTCACATTCCATGTTATACATCATTTCTTTTGTGATTAAAAAGTACCAGGGTACATTTTAGTGAATTCAAGGCCTGTCTGGTGTACAGAATGAGTTCCAGGTCAGCCAGGGCTACACAGAGAAACCCTGTCTCAAAAGCAAACAAAATAAAAAAGGACCATGGTTGCATGCATGCGTTAGCTGTGAAATTACTTATCGTAATTTCAGCACTCAGGTGGCCAAGTGGGACGATAAGGAGCTCATGGTCATTCTTAGTAGAGAGCAAGTTCAGGGTCAACCAGCTTGGGCTATATAAGATGCTACTTGCCCCGCAGTGGTGGCAAACACCTTTAATCCCAGCACTTGAGAGGCAGAGGCAGGTGGATTTCTGAGTTCAAGACCAGCCTGGTCTACAGAGTGAGTTCCAAGACAGCCAGGGCTACACAGAGAAACCCTATCTCGAAAAAATAAAATAAAATAAAATAAAATAAAATAAAAACAAACAAAAAAGATGCTATATAAGATATTCCCCCTAAAAATACTATGGGTATATGTCTATATGCTACAATGTTCCTCAGTGGACTACACTTACTGATACTTAAGTATAGTAAATGATTAATGTTTCTTAGTGTTTTACAAATATCCTAGGCAATAGCTATCAGGAAAAGACATACCTGCATGACTGTTAAAATGTGCAAAGTTAGCAAAATTGGCTGTAGCTGTTGACTGAGGAGCTGGAGCAGCAAAGATGTCTGAGCCAAGATCACTCAAAAGGTCAAACTGCTTCTTCTCCTGCTGCTGCCCTTGAGAGCGACCTACAACTGGGGACTGCAAGCACAGTACTTATTCGTGATGTTTCTAAAATATAGACTTATGTATGTATTAACTATAAAGTTTTTCAGTCATATTTGCTATAAGTTTTATATAAAGCTATCTCTAATTCATTGCACTAAAAATGCATTTATACACAAGAAGAGTTACAATATACTAACTTTACTCCTCTCCACATTTTTCCACTTTAAGCCTTGTAGAAAGAGAAGAATTTACTTTATTCAGAGGCTCTAGAATACACTGTCATAAGGGTAGAATATGCTCTGAACTACAACTTCAAAGCTATTCATTTAAATACAGTATAGCATAACAGTGTCACACTGAGACACAGTCATAACATCCTAAGTACAACAAAGTAAATATTGAGGTTATAAATGGTTTCAGTGATCACTAATGAGGTACACTGTTAAAACCATTACATTTCAATGATAATAAGCAGGCATATAACATAATCAGGTATGTTGCAAATCCTACTATTTTCTGTTAAGGCATCACAGAGGATCTTTACAAAGTGACGGCAAAGCCAAAGCCAATAAAAACACACATTCCTACCACATATCGAACAATCTTTTAATGTATTTCACAAATTACAGGCACACTGTTAAAGGTCTTTAGGAGTTACCAACCCCTCACCTGACTAGGTGTGCCCTTATTTAAGTGCAGTGTTGGTGCAGAATCTCCCAACAGAGATTTCAGGGGCTTGACCTCGGGGGTGCTGCTTGTGCTGCTGGCAGAAGACCCTGAAATAGATGCATGAACCGATGCCACCACTTTGGCTTGCTCTGGCGGAACATACCTGCAATGTGAAAGTCAAAACAGACGGCTAAGAAAAATTTGAGGAATCCATATTTTCTCTTTTTGGTTCGCAATACATGGTTTCTCTGTGTAGCGATGGCCCTCCTAGAACTTGCTCTGTAGACCAGGCTGGCCTCAAACTCAGAGATCTGCCTATCCCTGCCTCCCAAGTGCTGGGATTAAAAGCATGCACCACCTTCGCATGGCTAAGGAATCCATATTTAAAGTATGAAACCTAAATTTTATACAGCACTTTTACAACACTAATGTTACTGGATAAGGTAGAACTTAAAACTGACAGCTTAAGGCTATTAACTGCCCAAAATTATTTAAAGAAAAGCATGTATTGGTCATAAAATCTGTTTCAGTTATATACTCGTGACATTCCTGAGACAATACACTACAACACCTGCTGCTGGAAGACATACAACAAACAACACTGTAATTTTTAAAGTGAGGAACTCTTAATATCATAAACATCTAGAGATAAATGAAACTGAGGAAACACTTATAATGGCCTAAAATATATAATCCATTAAAAATAAGAACTCCGCTGGGCAGTGGTGGTGCACACCTTTAATCCCAGCACTTGAGAGGCGGGGGCGGGGGCGGAGGCGGGGGCGGAGGCGGGGGCGGAGGCGGAGGCAGGTGGATTTCTGAGTTCGAGGACAGCCTGATCTACAAAGTGAGTTCCAGGACAGCCAGGGCTACACAGAGAAACCCTGTCTCGAAAAAACAAAACAAAACAAAAAAAACCTCCACTTGAAAATGGACAAAAGAAGCAAGTCATAAAGAATATGATAACTTAAAGTAAATAAAATATAAATGCATCATTCACCTCTGATCTACATGAACTGAGTTTTTAGTTGCTATCTAATGATAATACACACATACAGGTATGCTCTATATTCAGAAGTATTACTCCTAGAAACTTATCCTTAGCAAGTAACTAGATAAGTATACATAGATACACGTTATGTTACCCCTGCAATCTTAATGTTTAAAAACTGGGAAACAGAGCTGGAGCAGTGGCTCAGTGGGTAAGAGCACCGACTGCTCTCCCAGAGGTCCTGAGTTCAAATTCCAGCACCCACATGGTGTCTCATGACCATCTGTAAAGAGATGTGATGCTCTCTTCTGGTGTCTGAAGACAGCTATAATGTACTTAAGAGATACAATAATAAATAAATCCTCAAAACAAAACAAAACAAAACTGGGGAACAAAGGTAACAAATACCTGTCAATAGAAAACTACGTACATTATTCTAAAATGTATATAATTCTACATAGCCCCTACCTTTCTTTGGCTTATACAGATGCCCATGTGAGTCAACAAGTCTTTCAGGTCTAACCGGTCACATAAAAAAGACACAGGGGAGGGAATGAAGGAAGGAGAAAAGCCTATAGGAATACAATGCCCAAGTATCAGCAGTGTTCATCTCAGGGAAGGGACTGTTCGGCAGCTTTTGTTCTCTCTAACTTTAGGTGTATTCCTACCCTCATCCTCACTCACCATTATCAAGTGGGGAGTGGGGTGAGGGGTGGGGCATAAAACATTAAGGTAGCTAAAAACACTTATTTCAGAGACAGTGTTCAAACCTTAGCTCCACCACATAACTATGAAACATTGGACAAATCATTTCATCTCTATGCTTCCGGTTTTTTCTGCCTATATTAAGTTGCTGTGGGATTTAAACAAATTCAAGTTTGTAGTGTGGTTAGAATTAGCTGCCAATGTGTTAGCTATTAATTAACCATGTAATATTCACAAACAATACAATTACCCCCACTAGGAGAATACAGGAATGATGAGATCTGAAAATCAAACACTTATGTTCTCTAATACTCTGCATTACTCTGGCAACATGAATTCTTGGGCGCGGCTAATCCCGATCAAAGGATTAGACAGATAACAGTTTGTGGCTATAATGACTCACCACACTTACAGTGAGAATGTGCATCTAAGTGAAAAGAACCATCTCAAGACAACAGCATCCCTGCGGCACTGCTTGCTCCCTACAACAAACCTCCCTAGGGAGGCCGTGTCCAATGGCTGCTGCTCAGACCATGTGCAAACCCTGCCCCTGCTCACTAATCACGTCAGAGTGTGATGAGGAGACACATGCAGATTGTGGATCCGCTGTCACTTTTAGAAAGTTTGTGTCTGTACTATTCTTTCTTAGGAATACTGTGCTTCTTACGAAAGGCACGAAAGTAAGACAGACTATTACTTGGGATTTTCAGGGTTCCTGTTATAAATGCAGGAGATGAGCTGAGAGTTTTACTCTCCTAGTGACAGTCACATTTCCTGTCTCACAGCCCTGCCTCTCTTTGCAGCTAGGGCTAATATCACTAAAACCCAAGCCAGCTAACTACTAACAGCAAACTCACTTTCTGAATTGTTAAAAATTAGTCCTGCTGCATAAGCAAACAGCTATGCTGGGGTCCCTTAAGGAAAAGAGTTTTACTTTCTCTATAGGCTGGGAAATTTAGAAAATTAAGAACAAAAATGATAAGAGGGGGATAGTCTTTGTTATTAAAAATACCATTTGTGTATGATATTTAACTATCACTCCAGGACCTGCAAATATTTTCTTCTGTCTTGAACTAAAATTTCATTAGTACATTTTCATCTATATGCATACCTAATGTACCTAGTACATAAGAAGAGAGTTCTAGATAAATTAAACTTCTTAGAAGTAGTCAAACACAGACTACACAGAATGTGTAAATCAGAGCAAATGTGCTCACTATTATAATCCACAGTAAACTCCCTCCAACCAATACCACCTTTGACTACATTACTCCCTGTGTCAAAATACTATTTCCTCAGGGAAACAAGATAACTTCCCAATTATCTACTCCCTCTATTCTCAACTCTCTCACTATCTTAATCCCCCAAACAGGAATACAGACTGTTCAGTACTGACTGCTATAAAAACCAAACAGATCATAGTTAATTCGTCAGTACATATTTAGTTCTCTCATAAGGCTAAAGCTGAGAGGCTGAGTGACTGCTCTCTCACTAAACCCCCACGCCCTGCTGAAGAGACATCTTGGCTTTAGTGTAGTGTATAGAGAGTAAAATGTTCCCTTCTCGCCCAACTAGCAAGTTAATTTCTTGGGGGAAAAATAAAGGATATTTGGAGCACAGATAGATCTCCAGCAGGACACAATTAAGTAGACAGGCTTACTACACAACAGCTTTAACAATGCCTAAAAGATACTACGTAATAAATACGGAGTTTACAAAAAGAAGCGTTACAGATTAAAAACATCTAAGGAAACCAACAGGAAGGATTAGGAGGAGGGATCACTAACTTTCCTTGGCATGAGACTTGGGTCGTTATGAAAGGCTGCTTGCTGCTAAGCACAGAGGTGCGAAGAGAAAGCATAAGCAAAGGTTTCTGGAAAGCAAATACAATGAAAAGCCAAAGGGTGGCTTGGCTCTGTATATGCCAACCATCCAGTTAACTCCTCAGTTCTGCCGGACGGCCTGAATTTGTCAGTCAAGTCATACCACACTTGCCATCTGGGCGCTTTAACTAAATATCAGTTATGCACTCACCATCTTTTCTTTTCATATTTCTCTTGTAGAAACTCTTTTACTTTTTGTGGATCCCTGAAGTCTGGAATTGCTGAAGATCTATCATCAAATAATCCTAGCCAAATCTGTTTGCAGACCTTTGAAAAGAATTGAGAAAAGGGTTAAAAAAAAAAGAATCAATGTCTTGATTTAATGAAATTTCAATAGAAAATTCTGTTTCTTTGAGAAAGCCATTTGCAATGCTGCTTGCAATCATAAACTCACTGGCATGTGTGGCAAGACAGTGAAATCTTAGCAACAAGTTCATAGAGAAATCTACAAGGAAACAAGTGCTGAACTGAGACTTGGGAGCACTGCGCTCTTTTGGTCTCAGCATGATCATGAGCTGTCAATCATCATATCAAAGTAGTCAAATAACCTGTGGGAAAATCCTTCCTTTACTGATAAAACAGAAACTGGGCTAAGAGCAATGTAGGGACCCTTTAGCAAGCTAAACAGAGCCAAAGAGGACACAAAAAATACCAGAATTGTGAACAGTCTGTCAATAAAGTATCATAACACAAATACTAGTCTTATGAGTGTCTGAGACATTTAACTCTTTTGAAGAATTAGGAGAAACAAAATTCATACAAGATGCAAAAAGGAACTACAAAGGAGGAAGATATTTTAAAAAAGACAAGAACCCATAATAAAATGTTTAAGAAATTGAAAGTCCTTGAGCCTAGAGTATGTAAGAAACAAGAATACAACTTTTAAGAATAAATTGGAAGGCAGGGTATATAAACAGTCACTTCAACAAAGATGTACACACTGCAAGCTAACACCATATGCCGCTGAAACCCGATAGCAGAAACACAGGCTACAGACCCATAGTCCTATAGTCTTACTATGAAATGAGAGTGATTTACTGACCATATCTTTTGATGCTGAGTATGGAGCAACTGATACTCCAGAATGCAAATGGTACAACCCCTAAAGAAAACAGCTCGGTGACTTCTTGAACACTAAATACTCCTACTCCATGACCAGGTCATTCTGGAGCTATGTGCCCAAAAGTATGAAAGCACGTGTCTGCACACAGGATTGTACACAGCTGATCACAGTAGCTTTACTGGTAAGCCCAAATTGGAAAGAAAGCAACCAACTGTACATAAGAGGTGATGGACCAACAAACTACAGCACAGACCAAGAAAAAGACTATGCAGCAAGTAAAAGGAGCAATGTGCTGATTTATAAACTTCATGGCAATGTGAATGAAAATGACACATAGGTTCATAGGGAAAGGCATTATTGGAGATGTGGCCTTGTTGGAGGAAGTCTGCCACTGGGGTGGCCTTTCAAGTTTCAGAAGCTCAAGCCAGCTCTAGTATCTCATTTCCGTCCTGCTGCTTTCCAATCCAGATGTAGAACTTTCGGCTCCTTCTCCAGCACCATGACTGCATGCATCCCACCATGCTTCCTGCCATGACAATAACAACTAAACCTCTGAAACTGTACATCAGCCCCAATTAAATGTTTTCCTTTATGAGAGTTGCTGTGGATATGGTGTCTCTTCATAGCAACAGAAACCCTAAGACAAAACTTTTAAACAATTATGCTGACTGGGAAAAATGAAAACAAACATAAAATAGGCAACACAACCCACAGATAAAAACGCCTGTGGACAATTTAAATTCAATCCTTGGAACCCACAGTGGAAAGGGAAAAGATGCCCAAAAGTTGCCCTCTGACCTCCAGGTGTATACTGTGGGAGGGAAGCTGTACATGTACACATATACAAATACTTATTTTATAAAAGACCTCCATTCCTTGTACAATTGACAATTGATATGACACACTTCTAAAACAAAAAAGTGTTTAAATTTAGTCAGAAAATTTGTCACTAAGCAAGACTCCTATCAAAGTCATATCCCCCATCCCAAAAAAAAAGAAAAAAAAAGCCTCTTTGCCTCTCCTGGAGGTCCCTGAAGAGTTGAGTTTTCGTCCCACTATCATATTAAAACTACTATCTATAAGCCTTTGCTAATAGCAGTTTGTTTTCCGTCTGTTATGTTTTAATAAAGTTTAGCGGAGTAGGGGGTCCTTTAAGTTAGAGAATGAAGAAAAAAAGTCAACTAAAATGGCAGGTTGTTGATGTCTGCCAAGTGCAATAGGACAGACAAGAGGTGAAATGGGGTAGTTATAATTACAGACCATGACCTCCAGGCCAGGGGGAGGGAGGGAGGGGGGAGGGAGGGGAGAGGGAGGGAGGGAGGGAGAGAGAGAGAGAGAGAGACAGAGACAGAGACAGAGACAGAGACAGAGACAGACAGAGAAAAAAGCAACTTAGCAGAGTGAAGGTCCTGCTAGTCGGCTACAGTAGCTAAGTTTCACAGTGAAAAGACTGGGAAGAAAGGATCAGTGGGGAGATCTTGCCACAAAACACTTAAGTTGTAAACTCAACACTGATAGAGTGATTGATAATGTAAATGGGATCAAAGACCACCGGAAGACAAGGGGTGGGGATCAAGGGCTATGCGAATGATCCTTGTGAACACTGGCTGGAATTTAGCAACAGCAGAAAAAAGTGTAAGGAACTAAAATCTAAAATGAACAAGAAGACACAAGAAGTAATAGCATCTATTAACATGGGAACCTAGGGGTTTGGGCTAAAAACAGAAGTGAGGAATAATAATGACCCTTGGAAGCCATCATTTGTAAGGGCTCAACACGTAATGAGATTAGTTTTGATGATCTCTCTGGAGAACGGGAGTGGATAATCATCCCAATTATAGCATACTGTGGTTGTGGTGCTTGAAAGTCTGAACTAGCTCAGCCCACTCTTGCTAGGTAGCTGTATGACATGTCATATCTTCTTATGTAAAAATAATAGGAACTTACTTGATAGGGATATTAAGTAGGTTCAATATGTTAATACCTAACCCTGATACTGAGGTACAAACTGTATTACTCTAATAGTGAACTAATATAGCACTGGTATATTGTTAATTTTTTGTGCTGTTCTGAGAAATCTGCAGTGGTGGGGGTGATTAGACAGCACTGGCTGCGGAGGGAAAGTCTTATCAGGAAAGCAGGAAATTAGGTCCACCTTTAAAGCTGCTGCAGACAGAATCAAATCACCCTCTGACGAACTCACAAAGTGCTTTATATACTTTTACAGAAAAAGATTATAAACTGCCATGTTAGACTCACTAAATATGTGCCTGATGCAGTACTTCTAAACCCTTATGATGCTTTTAAGTTGAGCCATAAATGTTCACTGAACAAAATGACTCAAAACCCATCTTAGGAAAGAATTAAAAATAAAACTAAAGAACAAATGAGCCGACACCAGCCAAAGAATCAATTCATAAAGTTGTAAGTTATCCTTTCCTCACTATAGCGCTAAGTGATCTTAGAACTAGCATCATGATCGCCAGTAACAGAATGTAAAGTGTTTTTAATGTACACTTTTACCAGTCAAGAATTTGTTGGCAAATGGATAGTTAATGTGGAAAACTGGCAGTTAACCAAGAGACCATTGCAAAGCACAGCCTGGCTGTAAGGAACCTTGCATCAGAGCACAGTACTCCAGGCTGAGTAATGACAGCCCCACCAGCCACCGCAGTGAAACACTCAATAAAACCTCAAAAGTACACAGCTTTATGGGAGCTGTGAGCTTCACAGGATCCAATCATCCAAATCTAAAAGGGTTACCAGAAATCTAAAAGGGCTGGCCAAACCAACCATAGACCAAAAAACAAGGGATTCCATTTGTTATGTCCACACAGGCTTGCCAGGTATAGCTGAGCAGTTGTGACAGCTACTAACACAAACACACACAGGAGCAAGTTAACAAACCCAGAGAAGGAAAGCTGCACATCGTAACCAGTCACTTGTATTAAAAAGGGAAGACGCCGGGCGGTGGTGGCGCACGCCTTTAATCCCAGCACTTGGGAGGCAGAGGCAGGCGGATTTCTGAGTTCGAGGCCAGCCTGGTCTACAGAGCGAGTTCCAGGACAGCCAGGGCTACACAGAGAAACCCTGTCTCGAAACCCCACCCCCCCCAAAAAAAAGGGAAGATAAGAAACAGTTTCAATAAGCTTGAGAAAAGATCAGGTAAGAGCAGGGATCACTTATTGCTGCATTACAATCCTCACAAGGAAAGAATAGAAATGCTAACATGCATATCCCCCTTTGTTGAGATAAACCTCTACTGTCCATGAAAAGGATGGAAATTATAAACAATGTAGCATGATTCTGCTCACTTCTAGATGAGAGTAAGAAGAGCAGGAGGATGGAGTTGGAGCATCTTTTCTCAATAATCCATCTCTACACAGAACTTCTCAAAATTTCTTTTTGGTCTGTTGTCTCCTAGATAGAGATAGAGTACTGACTCATGATGGTAAGACATAATAAAACATTTAATAATATTTTCCATAAAACACAAAAGGAGAGCTAAATAAATGAAAATTTCATAAATAACTCACTACCTGATTACTGCTTTTTAAAAATAGGGGCAAAAAAGAAAACTAAACAGTAAAAAGTTATTAATTAAAGAATAAATGTTATAATGTTATTAGAAAAGCGTTAAATAGTTACTACAAATGCATACAAAAGTCTATTACCACCAACTTCTTACTTTTATTTACTTACTTTCAGGGATACCCAGTCTTGCTATGTACATAGCCTGAGCTGGCCTCAAACTGCCAATCCTGTCTCAGCCTGACATTACAGTATTACAGTATGGTACAGTACTACCATATCCAGCTGTCGCCAACCCTCATCCTGCTGAGGTGCTGGGAAATCAAACTTAGGGTCCTGTATAAAGGTGCAAGCTTTCTAACCCTGAGCTAAATTCCAGCCCATTACCAACACACTATTTTGCCTACGCATCCCTCTACTGGATGCGGTGGCACATGGTTTTAACTCCAAGACTTGAAAGGAAGAGGCAAGTGGATCCTCTATGTTTGAACACAGCCTAGTCTACATAGCAAGTTCCAAGCCAGATAGGACTAAATAGTGAAACCCTGTCACAAAACAAAACAAAATAACAACAAAAGACAAGGTAGAGAGCCTATCATGAGAAAAATATTTCAAATACATGCCATGGCTCAAGTGATACAATAGCAAAGCAGACTCAATATAAACAATTCTACATGAAGTAAGCTGCATTCACATGACTATGCTAGTATTTCTAGACCACCAGCTGATACATACTTCTCAGTGATAAAAGTATCTAAATGATATATAAAATGAACTATTCTTGCAGAGATAAAAACCAACCACCATTATTCACATGTCTCATTCAAAGGAAATTAACAGTTCTATATTTATTTACATACATTTTTAAAACCATTATACTCCATCTTTTCTTAATGCTTTTTTTAAAAAAAGATTTGTTCATTTTTTTATTTATTTATGAGTACACTATGGCTGTCTTCAGACACACCAGAAGAAGGCATTAGATCCCATAACAGATGGTTGTGAGCCACCATGTGGTTGCTGGGAATTGAACTCAGGACCTCTGGAAGAGCAGTTAGTGCTCTTAACCGCTGAGCCATCTCTCCAGTCCTATATTCCATCTTAACATTTTGCTTTTTCTAATATGTTATCAAGAATTAAAGTTTATACAGCTGAGTGAAAATAGCCAGAAGATTGTCAGACCAGACACTGGTCTATAAGCCTGCCACAAAACCATGTAAGACAAAAGGAGACTTAGGACCACATCTAGCTTAAAGCAGATAATTCCCTGCCTTATAATGACTTCCTTGAAGCATCGAAGTTCTTGTCGTGACCAGTCATAACCAACAAACCCTGACCCCTAGGTAAGTCTTCAAAGGTATCTGGTAGTGTTGCTCCTCCAACAAGTCCTCCCAGCCAATCCAATCCAAAGGGGAAATGATACGGCAAACCCCAGATGCACATCATAGGATGTGTTGCTAACTCCGTTAGTTTT
Organism: Tokudaia tokunoshimensis; assembly: GCA_036184795.1. Lineage (NCBI taxonomy): Eukaryota > Metazoa > Chordata > Mammalia > Rodentia > Muridae > Tokudaia > Tokudaia tokunoshimensis. Next base: position 85,227,502 of record BTHU01000016.1, on the reverse strand, counting down.
TCAGGTTAAGATTTATTTCATGATGCATGAACCTCCTGTCTAATGTGTTATTCCTCTGTTCCACCTTCAAGAAGAGCAGTCTTGAGCAAAAGCATATTTCTACCTCCCTGAAGCATCTGTAGAATGCAATGCTTTTCCCCTTTGTTACAGCTAAAATATGTATGCTGACCTAGAACATTTAGTTCCCAACTTATGTAGACAGAATAAATTCAATGATCTAAATTCTAAATATATATCAACTACAGGTCAGCAAAAAGTCACATCTACTTGCTTACGCCTAGGGTCTGACTAGTTTAGACTACAATATGTGTATTGATCAGTTCCAGCAAAGATCTTAAGATATTTACATTTCATGCTTCATAGGAAACATCTGCGTAAACGGACTAACAATGGCATCTCCCAAGCACCCAAGACTAATATTTAAAGAGAAGAACTGAAGCCTATTTTAGATGAAGGCATTGAAAAGTACACAGGAAATGATGCTATAAAAGGAAGAAAGTCTTCCAGTGGAGGCAACAGCCATTACTGCATAGTGCTGTCGAGGGGAAACAGCAGTTTTAAATGACAACCTCTTACAGTAATGTCTGCTTGCCTTAAGTGAAACATTTCTACAAAATTCTCTGTATACTAAATTCTATTCAAGGCACAACATGTTCCTTTGTTATAATTATTTTCTAAACTTAGAAATTAATCAGAAAGTATCTTCCCACATAAAAGTGTCAGTTTACATCAACAAAATATATCAATTTTTAAGATACTGTTCTTTAAGCCTCAAGCAATAAATAATACAGAATTAGTAATATATTCCAAAGGAAAATGAAACTCAAGAGAGAAAAATGGTTTGCTTACAGTCACAAGGTTCATAAATCACTGGTAATGAAATGAAAACTGCTGGTTTTTTTCCTAGTCCCATAGTGGAACCTTTAAACTACTCGTTTTTTCAAATAGGATTCTGGTTATAAAAACACAGATAAAGTAGGCAACCATAGAGACACAAAATCACAATCCCTGCACAAAAAGGGCTGGAACAGGAGAATCATGTGGTTTTTGAGGGCAACGTGGGCTAAACAGGAATTAGAGTTAAGTTTGTGCTGTATAGGGAGACTGTCTCAAGAATATCAATGAAAGGAAAAAAAGGGAGTGTGGGGACAAGACCCCACTCTGGTCACCTTTAGTGCTTATACATTGCTTCTATCTTTTTTTTACAAGCCAGGCAGTGGTCACAAACACTAGTCTCAGCACTTGGGAGGCAGAGAGGTAGGTCATGCCTGTCAGTTTGAGACCAGCCTCATCTACAAGGCAAGTCCAGGACAGCCAGGGTTATACAGAGAAAACCTGTCTCGAGGAAAAAAAGAGAGTTATATACTCTTAAGTTACCCTTGCCATCTCCCTAAAATATATTTCTTCAAAAAGTCTGTTATATGTAACAAAGATGAACCTTGAGAACAAATGGCTAAAATAATTTGCCTAAGAGAGACAAAAATGATATGATCTCACTTGTATGAGATATCTGAAATATAAGGATGGCTGTCAGGGGCTGAGGAGGAAACCAGAAATACTAATTTAAAGCAATATGCTGAGGAACACTGTGCCTGCCTAGGGTTAGCAAAAGTGTATTGCACACTAAAAAATGTATCAGAGTATGTCTCATGTAAGTGTACTTACCACAATTAAAGACATAATCTTCAAGCTTAGTATTTTGGAACAAGTTTTGCTCATCACAGTAACACTAGCACCCAAGAACAGGAAGTGATTAATAAATCAGTTTCAAAAATGAAGAACGGAAGGGGCTGGACATAGCTCAGTTGGTAGTGTCTAGCATGCAAGAAGCAAGAAGTTCCATCCTTACTAACACAGAGACAGACAGACAGACAGACACACACACACACACACACACACACACACACACACACACACAGGAAGAAGACAAATCAAACACATAAAACAGAAAAACATGTATTTTATCTTGAGGACTTTTTCTCAGAACCAATTAATCTATCCTCAAACTAGTGGAAAGCTCATCGAACGCCAGCAAGCAGTGAAAGGAGCTGCGTCTACACAGACTGCACACCCACAGAACTTCAGCACTGAGGGGAGTTTACTTCTAGAAAAAAACTGTACAATTATTACATTCTCTTTTCTATGTAATTATCTAGTCTACCTTTCAGTGGTCCTTTTTCTACTAACTCTGAGAACAAGCGCTTATGTGAGCATGTATGCTGGATGTCTTCCTCAACTTTTCTGACCCTGACCTCTCACTGAATCTGGAGCTCACTGACTGGCTTCATGGCTGGACACGAAGCTCCCAGAGCTTTCTTGTCTCCGGCTCCCAGGGTTAGAGCCACAGGCTTTCATGTCTTTTTGTCTTGAATCTTAGTAATCTTTCCCACTACTTCTGGGTAGGAAGCATGGCCTTCTTTTGTAGTTAACATGTATATAACTGTAATATGTGTAATACAAGATTAAACTGTATGACCATATGGCTGTACACAGATGTTTCCCATTATATGAATGTCTGAGTGACACAGCACACGGCATGCAGGTTAGTTCTGTTCACTACAAGTTATCTATCATCCATGGTGCTTTGTAGATTAAATTACCAATGTTTTCCAATAGTGACAACAATCTAACACACCCCGCAGCAAGGTGAACCTTTAGATGGTGAAGCAGAGAGAGAATAAAAGATCTAAGAATGCTGCCAAAACCAATGTACTTTCTGACTTCCTAATTAAGAAGCACTCATCTCCAGACATAAATCTATTCCTGTATAAGATATATGACACTGTCATTTTAATCCTAAATATATGTGTTTAAGTATGGTACCTTTTTTTAAAGATGGGGGAGGGGGCAAGGCAGATAAAAAAGGCATCAGATCCCTTGGAGCTGGAGTTATGAGCTGCCTGACTTGGGTGCTAGGAGCTGAACTAAGGTTCCAGTAAAGAATAGCATGTGCTCTTAAATGGAGAGCCATGGTGTCCAGCTTGGAGCTTCCTATATTATACTCAAATCACCTACTAACACAAAATATTTTATCACTGGCAAAACTGGGAAACTTTAAAGTATGCTCTATTCTCTAAATATGTATTTTAGAAAATTTCACAATTGTGAGTTCACTCTTCACATTTTAGAAACAAAAATATATGTGAATCATACTAGGCAAATAATTGTATTCCATTTTGGGTTTTGGTGATTTCCCTGCAGCCCAGGCTGGCCCAGAACTTGCTGTGTAACCAATGATAACCTTGCATTTTAATCTTCTTGCCCCCTCTCTGAGTACTGGAATTGCATATGTCCAACAATGGTTGGTTAGGCAAGTTATGTTAAATAATGATTCTCAAACACTGGTAAGAAAGATATAATAAACTTGCAAACATGTTCTAATAATTAAATAAGAGGTGACTAAAACCAATTAAATCTTAACATTTAGCCTCTTCTATCGACTCTAAGGTTATCACAAATATGCAACTAAATAGTACACCTCAAGTCCCACTGCCTTCCTTTTTTTTTTTTTTGATTTTTTGAGACAGGGTTTCTCTGTATAGCTCTGGCTGTCCTGGAACTCACTCCGTAGACCAGGCTGGCCTCGAACTCAGAAATCCGCCTGCCTCTGCCTCCCAAGTGCTGGGATTAAAGGCATGCGCCACCACTGCCCAGTCCCCACTGCCTTCCTAAAAAGCAGTCTTTTCCTGTGAAATAAAAATGTCTCCTATCCATCAACTGAGTTGACCAAGATTTAAAAAGGCATAGTGGTGCATGTCTTTGATCCCAGTGGATCTGAGTTTGAAGCCAGCCTAGTCTACATAGTAGTTCTAGGACAGCCAGGGATATATAGTGAAACCATACCTCAAAACTTTCCCCCTAAAACAAAAAAAAAAACAGAAAAAGCAATCCTACACCCTTTTATTAATTTTACCCATTTTTAAAACAATAGATCATTACTTTATTAGCAACAAAACTTAAACCTAAAAATAAACAAGCAAACAGCATGGATTCCTGGGAGCCCGTGAGAGGTCACAGAAACCAGTTCTCCTCCAAATCCTTTCCCAGCTCCCTCTGCTAAGCACTAAGCATCACACACATGAGATGGCCTCAGGGGAGAGCTCGCACACACATGCTCACCGGCTTACAACGCTGGCTCCCCCCCAGATACAACACATCCACCAAATGTGCTTTCTACAGCCAACACTGCTAAGTTTTAAATACCTATCTATGTTTCACTTCAGTACCACAATAAATCATTTAGGCATTAATCCCAAAGGCATTATCAAGTAAGAACTTTCTGAAATATCTAGATATGGAATACAAGAATTAACATTGAGACAAGAAACTCATCATTTTAAGCAACTTATTAAATCACATTAAAATGATTGCAACATATTTAAAAATTGCAAAATACTTACTTCATTTCCATGTTTTTGCAGGAATTCAATTTCCTGTTGTGTAAATGTTGTCATGGAGATAGATTTCACCCTGTGAGGTGGATTTAACCCTCTCCTAAAAGATAAAATATTTTACAAATTTTACTACTCTGTATTTTTAAATTATTCTACTTATTCAAAAACTTACAAGTATCTTCATTCCATAAACAGAAGTATTAAATATTAAACTATTGCTTATCATACAGGTACAATAAATGTAGCTAGAATCTAGAGTTCTAACATTCTTCAAGATAAATCTGAGCAACTACCCAGGAGGAACAAGTGGTACCTCTAATACACTAGCTTCTTAAGTATTACCATATGCATCTGTGTGGACTCAAGACGCTATGGTAAAGAACCTCCTAAGTACTTCCATAGCCTCATGGTTCCCTACGAAAGAACTAGTGATGTGCTCAGACACGTAAAGCAAACAAACACTGTATGGAAAGTGACAAAGGAAATCTGAGGTGATTCATCAGTTTGAATAAAATCCCATCTCCCAGTCTGTTGGAACATGGTCCAAGGACAAAGGTGTGTGAGGAGATTTTCAAGACCTTGTGAGAAAACTCCAGTAAACAAATCAAGAGTCTATTTTTTTGTTTGTTTGGTTTTTTTTTTTTTTTTTTTTTTTTTGGTTTTCCGAGACAGGGTTTCTCTGTATATAGCCCTGGCTGTCCTGGAACTCACTCTGTAGACCAGGCTAGTTCGAACTCAGAAATCCGCCTGCCTCTGCCTCCCAAGTGCTGGGATTAAAGGCATGAGCCACCACTGCCCAGCTATCAAGAGTCTTGTAACCTCTATTCCTCCAAAACATGGATTTGTTCTTGGAATGCACTTGCACACCCCTCCCAGATGTAATAATAGGAGTGCTTTACTTAAGATTACCCATAATCTTACCCATCATAATTCAGAATGTTTCCCAGCAGGAGATGTTTTTGTGATTATGTATAGCCTAGACTTCTGTGACCTTGCCTTTCAGACTGTATACAACTTGAACTCAAGCAAACTTGATCTTGCTTAATCCCCAGAATGCCCTCAGAACATAAATTGTTTGATGACCAGAATGAACTTGGCTATTGCATGAAACTTTAGTTGACCTCACTTTTAGATTCTACTCTCCCAGATTTCACTCCACCAACTAGAATAATAATACCTATCAATTCAAATAAGGATTTATAAAAGACTTTTTTTTTAATCACCTCAATAAGCAGTAAATGTTCAAGACAAAGTCTAGCCAGGTGTGCTTTAGAAAGGCAGAGGCAGGCAGATAGCTTGTGAGTTCAAGGTCGGCCAGTCCCACAGGGTTCTAGGACAGCCAGGGCAGTTACACCAAGAAACAAAAAAGCAGCAGCAGCCTTGAGGATCACAGAGAACAAGTTCAAGAGATAGCTAGATCCAGAAATCTACACTTGAAATTAATTCTACAATTAAGACATAATGGCTTGAAGAAAACCAAACAAAAATGTACTGAGAATTCTGCACTAAAAGCAGCAAGTGGCTTATCTATATATCAAATCAGGGTTAAACAATCCAAGCAATGCTCCATCAAATTACTTTAAGACGTTATTTAGAGTCCAGTTTCCAAAATTTATTATAATTATGAAGCTTGTTATAAACATTAAAAATGAGATTTAACAATGATATGTTATCCAAAAGTCATTCAAAATTCCAAAACCATTTCTGAACAATTACTGTGTATAACAATCTAGAAAATCTTTTTTTTTTAAGCCTAAACATAAATGGGAAATGTTCCTGAAACAGCCGTCTTCCCATCCTCTCTGCTTCGCCCTCTCCGCCCCACTGTCAGTGACGACAGCATCTGTCAGGGTTCCCGTGAGAATGAAGGCCAGTCACATTTTAATCTCTTTCACAGTCTGGGCAGGAGAAAAGTTAACCTGGACTTTGTTGGTTTTCCTTTGTTTCAACTTTAAACCAATGTACTGTTTCTGCACTGCCCACTCCCTAAGAACATAAAGCATGGAAATAAGCAGTGGCCAGAGGACAAGCTAACACAAGCCACTGCAGTAACAACTAGCTTCCAGAACTGAACTGTACAACTGCAATCTAACTTCCAAGGACCTTGCTACCTGTTAACATTACTTCTCAACCTCTAAAGGCAGAAAGTCATTATATGCACCAAAATCATGACACTTGTTTCCCAATTCATCTCTATTACAAGGTAAATTCACCACTAGGGAGTTATTAACTCATGACACACACCTACGCCCTAACCTTTACAGAATCCCCTCCACAATGCCTACTTCCTCTCACTTGCTACTTTGCCTCTCCTTATTCCAGTAAAGCTTTGACTTTTCTATCTTCCTTGTGAACACTCTTAAAGAAAAAAAGGAAATGTCTGGACCAGCAAGATACTACAGTGTATAAAGATGCTTGCTGCTGAGCCTGATAACCTGAGTTCAATTCCTGGAACCTGATCTACATGGTATATATTTGCAGCAGAGAACTGATGACTACAAATTGTCCTCTGACCTCTGCATGTGCTGCAGATGCACCCACCCACAATATACATAGTTTTTAAATAAAAATTTTAAAAAATCAATGCAAATCAAAGGACTATTGCAGCAGTCTGAATGAGGATGTCCCACTATGGGTTCATACATTTGTAAGTCTAGTTTCCAGTCGATGAACTATTTGGAAAGGATTGGAAGTTATGGCCTTGTTTAGGCGTCACTGGAAATGGGTTTGAGGTCAATTCGATGTGTGTGTGTGTCTGTCTGTCTCTGTCCCTCTGTCTGTGTCTCCTCCCTCCCCTCCCCTCTCAGCTACTTCTCCAGCATCCTGCCTGCCTATCCCCACCATGATAAATACCTCTCAAACTGTAAGCAAGCCCACAATTAAATGCATCTTTGGTAAGAACTGTCTTGGTCATGGTCTCTTACAGCATTAAGATGTTGATTGACACAAATAACACATCATAAGACAAAAGCATTGATGTTATTATCAAAATAAAAGATGAACTTATAAAAATAAAAACAACCACAATGGACTCAACTAAACTATGACAGATTATTTTTCCTATTTAGAGAGACAGAGGAGTTAAGATTTAAGTTCTCCCAATACACATAAAATAGAGACTCGATTTACTGCGGCCATATTTTTACAAGGTAAGTAAGGTCAAGGAAATTCTACATGCATTCATGCTGCTTTCTCTAACTTCCAGTCAGTTTATTCATGATGAGCTAAGGGTAGAATCAATTCATCAGTTTGTATCAATTAGCTTTTTTATGCCATTGGGCCTGTCTAGGAAGCTATTCTAAAAAATTATCTACAATGTAGCTAAATAATCATGTATGAGATGGTCATTACACCATTACACATTATTCACAATAGGAAAACATTAGAAATACTTCAATTTCTTTAAAAAACAAACAAACAGAAAGCATGTGGCTAAAAATAAAGCCACATTATAGTATACAAATAGTAAACAGATTTATGGTTGTGCTTTCCAATTAAAAATTACACAATATTTTCAGGATGCTAGTTTAAAATAATCTTTGCAAAAGACCAACAGATTGCATGTTAAGAGTCCTTCATACAAAAGATAGGATTAAATTATCTGCACATTTTTAAACTTTTGTGTGTGGTCAGCTCTTGCCTTTGCCCTTGTTAGAGGCAAGCTCTCTATTTCTGCTGTCTCTAATCCCACCTTGCCATAGAAATGACAGAATGGTAGACACAGCACATCTGACTTTGGTGTAACAACTGCTCATTCACTGAGCCATTAATGGCAATGGTTTTTCCTATATTTAATTTTCTATTCTCTCCAAGTTTTCCACAACAAAAATTCCATTTATATAACTAAAAAAAAATTGCAAGAAATAATAGAAAATCTGCCTGACTAGTAGTAGTAGTAAAAACATTTGGACCTTAATCCTGGCTTTCTGGATGTAACAACTAGGGCGACATAGAGAAGGAAAATAGCAAAGACAGAATGGGATCCCACGGTCTTCTTTGCATTTTCCTGAAATGCAAACCTGAAAATCTTTCCTCCCAAATACTGTGACACCCGCCTGCCTACCAGCACCAGCACTGAATATTCTCTTCACTAAATCAGTTCCTTAACCTAGGTGCTACTGACATCTGATCCTGCATAACTTTACTGGGGGAGGCTGTGCACTCTAGGTACTAAGCAGTGTCCCTGGCTTCGCTAAATGTAATACTTCCCAATAAGTAGGAACAATCAAATTCATTCCCGATCATTAAAACCACTGGTCTAAATACAACAAATATATTGATTATCAGGTAAGAGAGACTAAAAGAATTCCTCTGACTCTCTATTCAGGTATAAACTTTACAGTGATTTTAATCTTCTCCAGACACTCTACTTTCACTCTGTATTCAATTAGGTTTCCATAACATTATATATGAAACAGAAAGTAAAATACCTAAATCTTTCTCTCTAAAACTGTTAATAAATATACATGTACACACACACACACACACAAATTTAAGTTTAAAAGACCAAAACAAGGGGCCCGGGAGAAGACTTGGCAATTACTACTTACTCACTTTAGAGTACTTACTACTGTCCTCACGGAGGACCTAGGAGGACCTAGGACCTATTGCCAGCACCAACACAAAGACCCACAACTGCCTGTAACTCAATTCCATGGGGAGTTGATAACTTTCCGGCCTCCAAGGGCTCCTGCATACATAAACTCACACAGGCATATGTGCATATATTAAATGAGCAAAAACCCTTCAAAGGTTAAAGTGTGGCTGGCTGACAGGCTGACTTGGCAGGGAGAGGCAATGGTGATCAGAGCTCACCTCCTAGAATTCACATGGAGGGAATGGCTGACTCCCACCAGCTGTTCTCCGACCTCCATGTATGTGCTTGTAGCACACCCAGACCTACACATGTACACAAAATAAATGTTAAAGAACTTAAAGAATAAAAAACAGCATAGCAGCAAATAGCCAAGAATGAACTATATCATTCGATGCAACTGGCCAGAAAAATGTAAGTTCATAATGTTTAAAAAAAAAAAAAAAGAAAGGCTGGGCAGTGGTGGCGCATGCCTTTAATCCCAGCACTTGGGAGGCAGAGCCAGGTGGATTTCTGAGTTTGAGGCCAGCCTGGTCTACAGAGTGAGTTCCAGGACACCCAGGGCTACACAGGGAAACCCTGTCTCAAAACAACAAAACAAAACAAAAGAAGAAAGAAAGAAAGAAAGAAAGAAAGAAAGAAAGAAAGAAAGAAAGAAAGAAAGAAAGAAAGAAAACATACAAAGCACCTACACAGGCAATTGGCATATTGAATCTCAACTGTAAGGTATGACAGACAAGGTAGTCTCTTGGCTTTGTTGTCTAACTGTCTTTGTAATAATGTGCATATGTGTATGAGACAGGTGTATGCAGACACCAGTACAGGGAGGTCAGAAGAGGACGTAGGCATCCCAGCTGGAGTCAGGCCAGAGTGAGGGGCTATGTGAGTGCTGGGAACTAAACTCAGGCCCCTGGGCAGGAGCAGTCCCCAGGAAGACTCAGGCCATGTCTCCAGGAAGGAGAGGGGTTGGGGGAGGAGATGGGACAGCTTTCGAATCCCAGTTTTCTAAAGTGAAAACCTATAATGTATAAAGTTAAATTTTCAGCAAACCAGCTAAGCAGCAGATTGAACACCTGAACAAAGAGCGGGTGTGGTAGTGCACGCCTTTAACCCAAAGCTCAGGAGGCAGACGGATTTCTGCAAATTTGAGACCAGCCTGGTCTACAGAGTTCCAGTACAACCAGGGCTACACAATGAAACTCTGCCCCCTCCCACCCCCAATCAGTCTACCAAACAAACAAACAAAATAAACATTTCTAAATAGAAAATTAATGAACTGGAAGACAGAAAACAGATAAAGAATCCAGAAGGTAACATAAAGACAGAAGGGAAGGAGGGAGGGAGAGAGGGAGGGAGGGAGGGAGGGAGGGAACACATAACTAGGAAGTCTAACAGACACCTATAGAATGAAGATACATCTGAATGGCTAGGATATTTCTTTCAGATTAAACAAAAGTTAACAACAAAATTGTGGAAAATAAAAACTACATTTAGAAACATTCTGTCAAAATTTCAAAGAGTTTAAAATAGCCAGGCCGTGGTGGCTCATGTCTTTAATCCCAGCACTTGGGCAGAGGCAGGTGGATTTCTGAGTTCAAGGCTAGCCTGGTCTACAGAGTGAGTTCCAAGACAGCCAGGGCTACACAGAGAAACCCTGTCTCAAAAAAACAAACAACAACAACAACAAAAATACTTTAAAATAAATTACAATCATTTTTCAGTGGAATGAGAATATCATCTTCATGTGGCAAAGGAAATAACTGCTGTGATCCAGAAAAGTCATTACTGAAGAACATGATAAATTGCTAGTAGTTTCAGTCTTAAAAGTAAAAACAGAGCTGTTACCCAGGAGACTTTAGTAAAGAGATCTACATCATATACACTTTAAAAAGCAAAACTATGCAAAAAGTTGTTGAGATGCAAAAGAACATAGATCCCAGCAAACAAAGGTAAATCTAAACATACAATGTCAACTTGTAGCAGTAAAAGGATACATTTTTAGCAATAAGAATACTTGAGAAAGCACTTTGTATTTTCAACAACTATATAGTATCAAATTAAAATACACATTAATTCCAGAATGTTGGTGTGAATAATATAGTTGCAACAGTGATTAACAAGTATGGAATTTGCAGTTTCCAAAACGAGCAGAAAGAGAAAATCAGAACAAGCCTGTTAATTTTTTAATAATGTCAAATATAAATACACTTGCTATATAAACCTTGTAGTAAAAGTCACAAGTGAAATATAATATAAAGAAAAGTTTGTCCCCAAACTTGTCTTTTGTTTACACTTTCTATAGTCACATACAACAGAAATTAGAAACAATACAATTGCCTCTCAAACGAGGAACTGTTTTGTTTTTGGTTTTTTTTTAAAGCAATGAAATATGGTAAAATAAAGAACTGAAAGGGCAAGCTACTGCAAGCAGCATGTCTGGACTAATCTCAAGGGATGGTGAGTAACAGTGAGCGATCAATCGGAAAAGCTGGTTCCATCCACATGCTGTTCCCAGAAAGGCAAAGCCTGCGGCGTAGAGAACCACAGAGCAGGAGAGAGAGAATCCTATCAGTTTAGCAGGAGAGAGAGAAGCCTATCAGTTTAGCAGGAGAGAGAGAAGCCTAACAGTTTAGCAGGAGAGAAGCCTATCAGTTTACAAGGTGATGGAACACCTCACTCTGTGCTGGTGGTTACAAGAGAAAAACAAACAAACAAACAAAGAACACTCTTTGTGTGTGTGTGTGTGTGAGAGAGAGAGAGAGAGAGAGAAGAAACTGATTCATAGAACTATTATGTCTGAAGTTAAAATTGTTGTGGGTTCTTGTTTGTTTTTCCTGAGACCAGGCCACATCAAGGCCAAGTCTGCCTACAACTCATTGTGTAGCCTGTTGGCCGTAAGCTCCTGAACCTTCCTTCCACCTCCAGTTCCCACATGCTAGGATTCCAGGTGTGTACCACCATGCCCAGCTGGCAAAATGTGTTCTTTATCTCCTAAATAAACAGAATCCTTAGCGAATCAAAACGGGCATATACTTAGCATGTACTCCTGCAAACTGATGCTACGTCTCCTCATGCTAGTCTGCTTATCGCATGAATACAGCTCATTATAATGATATGAGTCATACTATCTATCTGATGAAAGTATTAGGCAAATAAATCACATCATTTCTTTCAGAGCCAATACTAAGGCACTGTCCACTCTGAACTCTAAAAATACACACTGAGTCTCCAAATTTGGGCCAACATTTTTTGACTCATTTAGTAACTGGAGTATTTATGTTTTGAAAGCATGTATGCCAGTTTATTGGCTTTAAGTTCCAGAGTAACCTGCCAATTCAGCCCAATATGTTTCTGCAGTATAATTAAGTCATATACAGATCCCCAGGAGTTTTGTTTTAATGACCACCACCCAGGTACGACTATAACCAGATGGTGTGACTCACACATATGTCTGCCAGTATGCTCCTAACTAGGCCCCAATCTTGCAAATAGTCATTTGTTCAATTCAAATACCAATCTGTGCTGGATGAATAAGAAAGCTCATTTGGTTGATTTTATTAATTGTTTTTCTCCTACTGAAGGAGAAGCTGTTCAAAATATTTTATGTCAGAAATAAAGTTAATTTGACATTAGGTCTATCCTGATCCTAATTATTTACAAAAAAAAAAAAAATCACACATTTCATATTATAAAAAAATCTAGCCGGGCGGTGGTGGCGCACGCCTTTAATCCCAGCACTTGGGAGGCAGAGGCAGGCGGATTTCTGAGTTCGAGGCCAGCCTGGTCTACAAAGTGAGTTCCAGGACAGCCAAGACTACACAGAGAAACCCTGTCTCGAAAAACCAAAAAAAAAAAAAAAAAAAAAAAAAAAAAATCTAAAACAGAAGATGCTTTAAGTAGGTTAAGACTCTCTAAACTGTTGGCTCCAAGGCACTTTATATACTTATAGATTATTCAAAATATTAATTTAATCCAACCAGAGTTCAAAGGGTGTGCGCGTGTGTGTGTGTGTGTGTGTGTGTGTGTGTGTGTGTGTGTAAATGTAAGGAACAACAGTTACTTTTTTTTTCCTTAGAAAGCCACAACCCTAAGATCCTTATAGTATTCGAGACAACCACTAAAAACCAGCATTCACGTAACAAGCTGACAGATAATGGTATCAGTGACATACAAAGCTAACGACAGTGTGTTCACTATGTCTTTAATACCCCACTGACAAGACAGCAAAGAGGAAAAAGATTACCCCATAACAACAAGGGAATGAAAAAGCACTGAAGAGCCCCTAAACACAATACAGTTATTTAATAGCAAACTTCAGAAGAAGAAAAACCTAAATATGCCAAGCCAGAGCCTATAGTTCCAACCTCTAAGGAAGCTAAGATCAACTGAGGCCAGCTGTTCAAGACCAGCCTGGAACAGCTTTAAGTCTTTGTATAAAAAAAAAACCCGAAGAAACAAGCATGAATAAGCCAGCAATAACTGACTGTAGAGTATAAGACAGACCAGAGCTCCTGCAGAACGGGAAAACCAAGAGACACTGGTTCCCACTACAACTCATAGCAAGATTCACTGAGAGAAAGACTACAGCGAGGGTCAAAATTCACCACAGTTCCTCAACAGCCGCAAGCCTACCCCTTACCGGGCCCTGAGCAAAGTCTGAGGAAGAGCTTAATCTAGACAAGTTCCATGAAAAGACTGTGGAAACAGCATAGTTGGGGATTTATGTTAACCTCCATGCTAAAAACCGAGCATCACATAATGACAGGTTACTTGCTCCTGGTACTCCCTCCACTTGACCCCAGAGCAGTGGAAGCCAAGCTTTTTCTTTCCAAAAAGATGACAGCAGCCGGGCGGTGGTGGCGCACGCCTTTAATCCCAGCACTTGGGAGGCAGAGGCAGGAGGATTTCTGAGTTCGAGGCCAGCCTGGTCTACAAAGTTGAGTTCCAGGACAGCCAGGGCTACACAGAGAAACCCTGTCTCGAAAAACCAAAAAAAAAAAGATGACAGCAAATATCTCTGAAATTAATCTGAAAACTAAAAATTAAAGTTAAAGAAAGCAATTTCTTTAAAGGCTAGAGAGATGTCTCAGCGATTAAGAGCACCGACTGCTTTTCCAGAGGTCCTGAGTTCATCAAATCCCAGCAACCACATGGTGGCTCATAACCATCTGTAATGAGATCGGATGCCCTCTTCTGATGTGTCTGAAGACAGCTACAGTGTACTTACATATAATAAATAAATACATCTTTAAAAAAAAGCAATTCATAAGTATTAAATTTTTTTTTAATTAAAACATTTTCAACTCAACAGAGAGGCTACAGGACCCTTGACCCAAAGCACATTTAGCAGTGAAGTCAAGTTCATTGGTTAAGCTATGGCCTCTAGTAAAACCACAACGCAAAAGACGGGAAACAGAATGAAAAGAATCAACAGCTGAAGAGGCAAAGCCTGAAGAACGTGTGCACTGGGTCAGCACATACTGAATTTTGGGAAGGCAAAGCAGGATCTACATACTGACAGGATTTGGGAAGCCAAAGAAAATCTAAAATTGTGAATTAATTAATCAATTCACAAAAAAATGGAAAGGAAAAATAACACAAAAGGTCTTTGTGTGATAGTGAAGCTGATGATAGCTGACCCGAGACAAATGGATAAATGAGGTGCCCGCTTAACGTATCAAAGCAGCCCTGGCTGCCAGCGTCTCTCAGACCCTTGTTACAGGTCATGGCTGGCATACTCTACCCCATACTCTAAATGTCTTCAGTCCAAGGGCTGGGCTGGGCTGGGCTGTCCTCCTCATATAATCTCCCAGGTGTCTCCACCTCTGGCTATGCTCTCCCTTTTATCTACAATAAACTTTCTTCTCCACTATACCTAGGAGCACTCATGTCCTTCCTACTAACAAACCAAGAGGTTTCAGCAAAAATCTCCCACTGAAAAAACAGGCCACAGACAGGAATGGATGAAATGAAAGCATTCAGATGGGGTGGTAGGTGCTGGCCGAAGAGGCAAAGATAAATACCCTCAGATTGTAACTGCTCTTTATGCAAGAGACTAACTGGGCACTCTTGTATAGAAGATGGAGCTCAATAATTGCTGGCATAGTTTTCTGACAAGAGTGCGTGCGTGCGTGCGTGCGTGCGTGCGTGCGTGCATGCGTGCGTGCGTGCACTCCTGCATGCGCACGTAAGAGATCTGGATCTTAGTTTTAAATTAATTTGTACTGCAAAATAATAACTACACTCTACATATTAAGTGTGCTATGTTGTTCTGGAAGTACTGACAAAGGTTGAGGTTTTTTTTTCGTTGTTTTTTGTTGTTTGTTTTGTATCAAGAATCCAGTTGAGAGTAAATGAAATAAAAGCTTTCTAGAGTTACTTTCTTTAACAAAATGCCATGATTATGTGCCCTGTACTGAAGAACAGCGTTTTCTAAATGCTGGGGATCTCCTAGTCAGTACTCAAACAGAACTTATCTATAACTGGTATGCAGAACCACTCTGGTAGTTGTTGTCTGTCTGGATACATAAAATACTTGTAATAGCAAATATTTTAAAATATTCACCAGACTAATAGTGGCACATACCTTTAACCCCAGTACTGAGGAAGAAAAGGTAGGTGGATCTCTTTGAGCTAGAGACCAGTGTGGTCTTCACAACAAGTTCCAAAACACCAAGGTTATATAATGAGACTGTGTCTTAAAAACTAACTAAAAAAATAAACAGGGGGCTGGAAAGATGGGTCAGCATTTAAGTCTTAACTGTTAAAAGAACATACTGTTCTTGTAGAGGACCAAGGACCAAGTTTGATTCCTAACTGCAGTGTCAAGTGGCTGGCTGCAACTGCCTGTTAACTCCAGCTTGCAGGGTCTGATGTCTCTAGCCTCCAACAGCACTGGCAACTCCCACTCCATCCCCATCCAATTAAAATTTTAAAATACTTCACCAAAACACAAACAATGGCTCATAACCCATATCCATCAGAATCCATCATTCTGAGAAACCTAAGAAATGGTCATCAAGGCTAATTAAGGGAAATGCCTCGGGCCCAGAAAATAAAATCTCTGGCCTAGGTGGAGGTCTGACATTCCAGTTGGGCTGGGTCACTCACCTGGGCCAAGGGACCTCCCTTGGAAGGCAGGCTTACCCTAAGTCATGCTAAAGAGATAGGCTGAGTAATTAGTCCTTTAATCAGGGACTGTACTTTGCCTTCCTAGAATTCCATGCAGCATTTTAGCAGGCTATAGCCATGCAGCTTCCTAAGCCCACCCACTTTTCTGAACCCTTTAGAAAGAGGTGACTTCTCCTTTCCTTCTTTCTCTTCAGTAGGCATGCTTTCCCTAACACCAGGCTTCCCCCCCATCCCTTGGGCTCCTCTTCCGTCTTCCTCCCCACCATAGAACTGCTTGTCAGTCATGAGTCTGACTTCCATGCCAGATTTTTCTTCTCTTCCTCCACAGCTCATCTGCCCTGCGAGTTTTTCCTTTAAACCCTAATATTTCTTTGAGCTCCCATTTGAGTCTACTCTTGAAATGTTTATTAATGAGATTGAGTGCCAAAAAGGAACCCTGATTTCCTATGTATCAAAATCAGTTTTGTTAATTTTTTTTCTAAGGTCTTACCTGTGGTATTAAATAGATGATTGGTTTTTTTTAAAGATTTATTTATTATTATACCTAAGTACATTGTAGCTATCTTCAGACACAACAGAGGAGGGCGTCAGATCTCATTATGGATGGTTGTGAGCCACCATGTGGTTGTAGAATTTGAACAAAGGATCTTCAGAAGAGCAGTCAATGTTCTTAACCGCTGAGCCATCTCTCCAGCCCCTTAAATAGATGATTCTTAAAGCTTGAGTGAGATAGTTTAAAAGCAGCCACACCAGAATTCATTTTTCTATCATCACACAAATAAAATATTTGCAAACTGTTATCATTACCAACTTGCAGCCAAAGAAGGAAGTCAGACAAATTTGTGTAGGCTGTTGTTTAAATGAGACTTAAATGAACAGGTGAGACATTCCTTTATGCAAAGTTGACATTTGTGTATAAAAAGGCTATGATTCAGGCTGGAGAGATGGCCCAGTGGTTATGAGCACTGGCTGCTCTTCCAGAGGTCCGGAGTCCAATTCCCAGCAACCACACAGTGGTTCACAACCATCTGTCACAGGATCTGATGTCCTCTTCTGGAGTGCCTGAAAAAAGTGACAGTGTGCTCATACATAAAATAATAAATACATCTAAAAAAGAAAAAGGAAAGAGGCTATTAATTCAAGAAATATCCAGTACTGCTTATAAAAATGCAATCACATGGTTGGAGATGTTAGGAAGTTAGAACTGCTGACATAAATGACTAAACATTTTACAATATAAATAATGCATCAGCTTGCTTTTTCTTTACCAACTCATTCTTTACATGTAGGATTTATCTTTTCTGTATTTGGGTTAATAGTTCAGAATAACTTTACAGTATTAGGATGCTACTTAATGGTGTAAATAATGGTGAATGAACACTGATCAGCAGTAATGTTTCTATTATATTTATTTATTATGTAGTGGCAGAAGACACTAACTTAACTCTCCCTTACCATGGGGGACCTGTCAGTCCTCATAGCAAGAGCATTCACTCACTGAGCCACCTTGCCAGCTCATTATTCTTACTTTTAAGAAGAAAGAAAAAGAAAAAACAGGCCTGCCACACATGAATGAAAAGCCTACACCAAAATATTCAACATATCAAAGCACAGCTCAGAGTAAAGGTTAAAAACAAAAATACTCTCAAAACGGTAAGAAAACATAGGAAGAAGAATGGCATCCTGTGCCGTCCTGAAGCCGAAGAGCAAAAGGCAAAGAGTCACCTCACTTGCAAAGTGACTCCCCAGTCATCTTTAACCAAAATATAGAGTGGAGGGGCCAGAAGGAGTCGAGAGCTATAGGGAACTCACAAATCAAACTGGAAGAAGCTTCCTTAAATGGTAGGTAGTACACGGGGGCCTAGAAAGGAACACTGCCAAAGCACAATACAAACATTACCCAGAAATGACTTATCAGAAAACACTAAGTGGGCAGGGGAAGATGGCTCAGAGAACAGGACCACTTGCTGCACAAGCCCCAGTCCCATTCCCTAGAAGCCACTTCAAAGCTGGCTGTGCTAACACAGGCCTATAACCCCCGGCATGTGGTTGCTAGCCTAGCTCTGCGTTCAGTGAGGGAATGTCTCAAAGAGATGAGGGAGAGTGGCAGAGCGGGCCTCCCACTGTCATAAAGCTTCCAGATTCCACACTCACGGATACAAAACAGAAAGATCACACACACCACCCACTAATACAGTGTCGGCCTTATCACACTGAAATTTTATACCTCAGCCACAGATAAGTTCTAAAAGCCGAATAATTATCCATACACTAAAGCAAAACAAATGGAGAGAACTAGACCATTAGAACCTGAGGAAAGGATCCACTGTGTAAGAGGACAGTGAGAGCAAGAGGGCCCGTCCTGTCTTCTTCCTGTAGAGAAAGGGTGGGGGGTCAAACTGCCGGACAAGAGAATAGGAATACTGAGTTAGGTAAAAACAATATATAGGGAAGAGGTCAAAGGCTTAAAGTCTTTGTGTGGTCATCAGAAATTGAGGTTAGAGCTGGAGGGACGGCTCAGTGGTTAGGAGCTCCTGTTGCTCTTGCAAGATCATTGTTCACAACCTTTAAAAAGTGTATGTGGTGTTTTTAAAATAAAAGTAAACTCTGTAAAATTAACATAAAATGAACTCAAATTACTTTTCAAATTTAAACTTAAGTAGCATATACTTATAGATTATTTTTTTTTAGCTGGTGGGAAAAATAATCCCATAAAACTTAAAGACCTTTATAAGCTTCAAGAATTCCAAGATTCTTGACTGTACACTAGTGAGGTTTAAAAAAAACACTTTGAAGCCGGGCGGTGGTGGCGCACGCCTTTAATCCCAGCACTTGGGAGGCAGAGGCAGGAGGATTTCTGAGTTCGAGGCCAGCCTGGTCTACAAAGTGAGTTCCAGGACAGCCAAGGCTACTCAGAGAAACCCTGTCTCGAAAAACCAAAAAAAAAAAAAACACTATGAACAAATGTTCCAAGGTAGAACCAACTGACATACATTACATATGTTTCATACATTATTCTACCAAAAGGCCTGAAAATTTTAAAAGTGGAAAAAAGACAAAAGACTCTAGACATGACAAGTCTAAGAAAACTTTCTTTCCTTCTTTCAAGTGATGCCATATTTCCTACAGTTACAGAAGAAATCATTACTCTTTTACTACAACAGGCCTAAATTACCCATACAGTTTTACCTTTGTACACTATTCCCACCCTCCCCAAGCCTCCTTCCTCTTCTTCAAGATAACAGCATTCTGATTTCTGGGATCTCTACTATCTCCATCACATTCCTGAGTGCATGTTCCAGTTTGTTAAGGCGCCTCTGAAAATAAGCCACCATAACAGAAGGGTATAATTAATCAAAAGGATTAAGACTTTACTAAGAAGTCTTAAACAAATTACCCTCAAACTTCCTTTTTTGTTTGTTTGTTTTTCTGAGACAGGGTTTCTGTGTGTAATGCTTGCTGCCCTAGATCCCCACCTTTAGACCATGCTGGCCTAGAACTCAGAGATCCACCTGCCTCTTAAACCCAAGTGCTGAGCCTGCCTCTTATTTCTGAATGCTAGGATTAAAGGCATGCACCACCACCTCCCAGCACCTTCAAATTTTTGAAATAGACATCATTCCCTGTATTTTAAGTTTCCTGTCACCAATGTAAAGTAATGCATTTTCTTTTCATAATGTAAAGGCAGGTGTCTCTGAAGCCACAGCTCCAGTGCACCAAGGCAGTAAAGCAAGTCATAAGGAATGCATGTGTTCCAAACAAAGTCCTCAAAAAGCTGTAAATGACTCATCTTTCTATACACACATTCGAGAAATTCACTGTGCTCCCTAGACTTCATTACTTCAGTCATCTGAAATGGGGAAATGCACAATGGAAAGCTGCTGCAAGGGGTAAAGATACCTAGTCCCAAAGTTCTCTTTAGGAGTGTCTCACAAATTTAGCTCGGGGAAAAGAGTCCAGTCCAGATATGCTTGCCCCTTAACCCATTTACTGCCCGTTTTGACTTCCCTTTGGAAAAGCTTCACACAATGTCTTACACATAATGGGCTTTCAATGGCAAGCCCTACCTCTGTCCAGTTAAATCCTTATACTGAGAGTAAGTAAAGTTTGAGGCTAGCCTGGGTTACAGGAAACTATCTCCAACAACAAAAGTAATTACAGCAAACTTCAGTCTCAGTTCTAGAGATTAAACCCAGAGCCTCAAGCCTGGGAGTTTATAATCCAGTTCCATGAAGACAAATTTTTATTGTCTGTAGTTTACTATTTGAATATCTGTTCCTAACTTAAGTATTCTACAAAAACAAAGAAAAAAAACAAACCAGTAAGTCACAACATGCCTGGTCTCCTTAACAACACTGAACTGCATCTAAGTTGCAAGTTTCAGAATCGTGTTCATTTACTCTGAATGAGCACCATCTGAGTATACTAGACAAAAAAATCTGGAAACAAAAATAACCAGGAAAGATTAGCTTTGAATCTAGTAGTGCCAGCAAAGGTGGCTTCATCTAAACAAAGATATTATTGAGGGAATAAAAAGTAAGTTATTGTATCTATCATCCTAAAGCATAGAACTCGTGACAGACACTGCTAGGGAAGTCAGGCACTGGCAGCCAGCAAGCCTTGCTTCCTCCTAGCACCTACACTGCTAGCCCTGTCCTCAAAGACAGAATATTCAGTAAGTTGCTACAGCCACGTGCTAGTCCTGTTTAACAACCACGAGGGCACAATGCTGTCATCACAGATTTAAATCTAAAACCAAGGGGATGAGCACATGCCAACATGACTTACTCTTTGGATCACACCATATCGTCTACATAAGAAGGGCAGTGGTGGCACACGCCTTTAATCCCAGCACTTGGGAGGCAGAGGCAGGCGGATTTCTGAGTTCCAGGACAGGCAGAGCTACACAGAGAAACCCTGTCTCAAAAAACCAAAAAAGAAAGAAAGAAAGAAAGAAAGAAAGAAAGAAAGAAAGAAAGAAAGAAAGAAAGAAAGAAAGATTTTATCCTTCCTAAGTTGTGTTCCAGCATTATGGCTTTAGAGATACAATTCCTCAGGAGCTAGTTTCTCCAATTGCTACAAAAGACACTCCATGGCCAACTGCAGCATCTGTGCTTCCTTTGCAGGAATCTGAGCCTTCTGCTAGGGCTCTAGGGATCCTTGTTCTAACATGAGGATGGAGCATGTAGTGAGAACTCGCTCAGGGTAGACAGTGTCTGGCTAACTCAACTACACTCAAGTGCAGCTTGTGACTCCAGGAGCTGTAGGCAACCATCTTTTCATAGGAGGGAAATAAAATATCATTTAAACCCTATCATCAAATTGTCTTCATCTTTTGAGTCCATCTGAGTCAGGATTGAAGTTTCAGCCCAAAAGGATGTGACAGACTCTGATGAAGGCGCCTCTCACGTCAGTGTCTTTTACTTCCTTCTCCCTCTTGTTAGTAACACCCACTGTGCACCGACAGTGTATCTATCAGACATTGTATGAAGCCATCTCTAGTATGGAAAACAAATCTGCACCAGAAGCTTTTATTCTCACTATTTTATATCCAAGAAAAAAACTGCTGAGTGGCTATTTTCAGTATTAATTGCATGGCTTTTAGAGGCAAAAGAAAAAGCAGGATCACCGAGCTAAGTACCCCATTCTTTTACTACACAAAGCTGCTGCTACCTGGGACTTGTCTTTGAAGATCTTTCCTCAGACATCAACTCCTCTGTGACATCTCCATATGAACCTTCACACGTTCCAAGGATAACATATTCAAGAAAAAAAATCCCTTAAAATAAAAAATTATACTGGCAAGCCCAGAGAGACAGCTCAGTACAGTAAAGACACTAGTAACCAAACCTAGTGACCTAGTTCAATCTCTAGGATCCACAAGTCAAAGGAGAGAGCTGCCTCCTACAATTCCTCCTCTGAAGCCACCCAAGTGTTACGGTGCATGCATTTGTATACACAAGTGCACAGAAATGAGCTGGGTGGTGGTGTGTGTCTGGCCTTATGTTCGGGTCCTTGATCCATTTGGAGTTGAGTTTTGTGTAGGGTAATAATTATGGGTCTGAGGCAGGGATGGTGGTACACACCTTTAATTCCAGCACTCAGTAGGCAGAGGCAGGCAGAGCTCTGTGAGTTCGAGGCCAGCCTGATCTACAGAGGGAGTTCCAGGACAGCCAGGGCTACAGAGAGACCCTATGGACAAACAAAGAAAAATCACACTGATAGATCCTCTATGTCTAATGTTTCTAAAACATTGAAAACATTTTATTACATATTTGCTGCAAGGGAAGCACTTTATGTACTGACAAAGAGCTCTAAATCGTGTTAATTCTAAAGCAATAAATTATACATATGTAAATATATATGGATACCAACCCAAAGACTCAAATGCATCAAAGGACCTCGTGTTTTACAAAAGTAGGACATACTTCTTAAGCACATATTAAAAGTAAAGTACATGGGGCTGGAGAGATGGCTCTTCCAGGGGTCCTAAGTTCAATTCCCAGCATGGCTCATAACCATGTGATCCGATACCCTCTTCTGGTGTGTCTGAAGAGAGTGACAGTGTACTCATATACATATAAATAAATCTTTAAAAAAAGTAAAGTACACTCTAAATAAACTGGCCTATTAGCTTAACCAAAGTTGCCTAACATAAATGACTTTAATGTCCTAATTTTGTTTCATTTATAAATGAAAGCCATGAACTACACATACAGCTGTGGCAAATTCTGAGTGTTTCCTAACTACAAACCTGAAATAACCTCTAGGACCCTCTTACTGCACTACTCCAAAGTTGAGCACAGTACCCTGACACTTTTCTTACTTATGCATTTCTACTGTCTCTATTAGAATGTAAATGCTAAGAGAAGGCATTTATTTATCACCACACCCTAAAGCTTCATCCAAAAACCTAATAGGAACCACCCAAAATAATGTTATACTCATGGAGAACCAAAGATGCCTCCTTGCCCAAATTTAAAACGGGGGGAGGTGGAGATGTGGGGGTGGGAGGAGGGAATAGTGAATTATTGGCCACATCAACATCTTCCAACTTTTTAGAAAATTTCCTACGTGTTATGTAGATTGTTATTAATATTATAATAAAAAAAAATTTGGGAGGGCCGAGGAAAAGATTCAGCCTGTCAAAATGAATCCAGATATACACACCATGCATGCATGTCCCCACACTGCGAGACACACGGTAATATTTTTTTAAAGACCCAAGGAATATTAACTACCAGTTCATTTAAAAATGTACTGAATTCAAGATAACTATCGTATAATAGCATCTAATAAGTTCCAGAATCTAATCAGGTTCCTGCAACCTTTCCAAATGAAATTTCACAGGAACAAAAATTCCCATCACAACACAGCTTAAACAGGGAGGCCTAGACATATGCCATAAGAGTAATTTCAGGCGGCCACCTCCATCTCCTTTCTCAATATTGTCTTCCCTATCCCCATTTCTCCATACAGATAGGCCACTTGGGTATTGATCCAGAAATCTCATCGAGCTCCATCCTTATTTTGAACCGCACAACTCCTGATAACCCATTTCCAGTAAAACTTTCCCCAACTCAGGACACTTGGAGCCATGCAGTCACAACCCTCGTGCTCTTGCTGCCTCCCCGCCTCACGTAATTAATCCTCTAGGGAGAACTTTTCTCCTGGGATTCACATCTCTGCCATCAAGACCTTTTAATGCCGCCCACCCCCAACACTCCCCAGTTACCTGAGTGCTGTGGACCGAAGAAAGATCCCCAGCTTCTGCGTCCCTGCTCTCTCTCCCTTCCCACCAGCTCTGCGGCACCGAGCAGATGCCGGGCTCCCAACCGCGGAGCTGCGGGTCGCACAAAGGCCCCGAACGGCCCTCCCGGGGCTGCTCCGGGCCTGCGCCCCCCCCCCCCCGAGGCCCGGCCACGCCCGCTGCGCGGCGGGAAGCCGGGATGCTCCGCCGGGCCAGCCGCTCGCTGACCCTGACCCCACCCACGCCCCACCCACGCCGGCCACCCCAAGGCTGGACCCTCGCCCGGCCAAAGAGCAAGAGCATCCCGGGTCCCCAAGGCCTAGTCCGGCCGCATCCCCAACGGGCCCCGCCACCACGGCCCGGTACCCCCGACCCCCGTCTGGACTCACAGGCTGCCGGAGCAGGAGGTGCACACGAACGAGCCGACCGTCATGTTCACGTAGGTGGGGCCGCGCTGGTCGCAGTCGAAACACTTGCGGTTGTGCGGCAGCCCCGTCATGTCCCGCAGCATCTTCAGGTGCTTCTCCTCTTGCTTCCGCTTCGCGCTGGCCGCCATGGCCGCGGCTCCGACCGAGGAGGCCGGCAGGGCCGGGAGCCGGCGGCGCTGCCGGAGCCCCGCGCTCCCTCCCACGGGCCGCCCTGGCTGCCGCCGCCGCCTCCGCCCTCTGCCCTCGCGGGCTCCGCTCTCGGCCTCCGCTCGGCTCCGCCCGACTGGACAAGGCGCCGAAGCTGCGCAGCACGCGCCGACCGGTCACACCAACCGGCCGGGCGGGACAACCGCCACCGCCGCCACTGCCACCTTCCCGACTTCTCCTAAGGGGGAAAGACGAGGTGGGGGGCGGGGGGAGCGGCAAGAGGAGACCCGCCTCGGGCGGCCGGCGGCCAAGTTCAGGCTGGCGCCCTCTGCTGTCCGGGAGGAGTCACTGCGGCCACGCTGCGGCAGGGGTCGGAGATGGGCCGGGTAGGGAAAACACAATGGTGACAATAAATAACAGACCTTATCCGCTGGGTGTCTGTACGTGCTAAGCGCTTCGTGTAAATCGGCTATATTCCTCCAGGCAGAAATGTTCCCGGCAGCTTACCGCTGCTTTAGGGGAAACTCCAAATTCCTCCCTAGCAGAGTCTAGCCTAGTCGCCTTCTTCCACGTCATTCCCATTCACTCCGCTACGCCAGACTTAGATTTGTTTTCTCCAGCACAGCTTACTTCTTTCTCTGTGTAGCAAGCAAGATTCACCAACTTCATCACTCCTGACATTTTGGAAGAGTTTAATTTTGGCGTTGGGGCTGTCCTAGGCAAGGCGTTGTATGGGGGCGAGGGGGAGTAATGCCTGGCCTCTATCCACTAAATGCTGTGATCCCGTGGCATCCAAAAATCCTCACACATTGCTCTCAGCGAGGTTGAGAGGAGCTGGAATGACTCCTAGGCCAGATCACCCCCTGGCATCTATTTCACTTTGGTCACATGAGGTTCCACCAGACTGCCCCGGATCGATCCCTGCGATTGCAGCTCACCACTCACGGAGCTGCTCGAGCTCTCCCGTTCTCGTTCTCTCTCTCTCTCTCTCTCTCTCTCTCTCTCTCTCTCTCTCTCTCTCTCTCTCTCTCTCTCTCTCTCTCTCTCTCCTACGTTATTTCATAGCCACGGTTAATTGAAGTACTGTTTCCTGCCTGCTCTGGACTTTCCCTTCAGGCTCCACATGGCCTGCCCTTTGAATTTTCATCACTGCTCCATTCAGGAACTTCCCGGAACTCGGAAACATTTCTAGGCTCGAAGCTCCTTGTTGGTGGAATGCATGCATGACATGTGTCTGACTATCTTCATGGCTGCCCCATGAGCTAAGCATGATTGGTATTTGGGAATACCATGCCACCAATTGGGAATATGATGCACTGGGATAAATTTAAGACGGTATTTACCTGCTGAAGCCAGAGTTCCAACCTAGTCCAACGGCAACAGGCACCTTTTGTTGCTGCGGGGAAACCACTGCTAGCTCCTAGGGCAGTGGTTCTCAACCTGGGAGATAGAGCAACACTTTCAGAGTGGTCACCCAAGACCATCAGAAAGCAATTATTTACATTACTATTGATAACAATAGCAAAATCATAGGTATGAAGTAGCAATGGAAATAATTTTGTGGTTGGGGGGTCACCACAACATGAGGAACTGGATTAAAGGGTCACAGCAGCATTAGGAAGCTTGAGAGCTTCTACCATAAGGTATGGGAAACCATCTGTACCCTCGCTTCTCAAAGGAGTGTGGGGAGACTCAGAGAGCTGGTTACAGAATACTGTCCCAGCCCCCACCACAAATGGAGTAGTGTTCACAAGAGGAGAATTCAAGTTTCTTTGCTGGAAATGCTGAGGCAGCCCTGGGGAACCATCAGGTTAACTGAACATTATTATATAGTAAATAGGTGTTATTATTAAGGGGGGGGACAGATGGGGGGAACAGATAGGATGGCTAGTGTGTTTAACTGTTTCCTACATGAGAAATTAAACCATTCCTCGTATTCCAGAGTTCACCTTCAACAACTATCAGCTCATGCCTCTTCTCGCTTTATTGATACCCTCACCCCATCTCTCTGTCCCCTTGCCCAATTTAAAGTAAACTGTCAATATCATATCATTTATTTTAAAACAAACCCACTTATTACTGAAAAAAAATTTCAGGACTGAGACTGTAGCTCAGTGGCAGGCTGATTACTATGTATAGGCAGGCCCTGGTTTGATCCCTAGCCCTAGAAAAGTAAACATTCGCCGGGCGGTGGTGGCGCACGCCTTTAATCCCAGCACTTGGGAGGCAGAGGCAGGAGGATTTCTGAGTTCGAGGCCAGCCTGGTCTACAAAGTGAGTTCCAGGACAGCCAGGGCTACACAGAGAAACCCTGTCTCGAAAAAAACAAACAAACAAAGAAAAGTAAACATTCCCTCTTCTCCTCCCCCTTCCCCCCACCCCTCTTTTTTTCTCTCCCCCCTCCTCCCTCTCTCCCCTCCCTCTCTCTTTTTCCTCCCTCCCTCTCTCCCTCCCTCCCTCCTCATGTAACTACAGTACAACTAGCACACATAGAAAGTTAGGAATGATTCTTTGACAGTCACCAAATACCAAATGTCCTGCCACTGTTAAGTTAGTGCTCAGATCAGTATTTGTTTGGTTTTTAGTTTTTTGGTTTTTTGATTTTCAAGACAGGGTTTCCCTGTGTAGCCCTGACTGTCCCAGAACTCACCCTGTAGACCAGGCTGGCCTCAAACTCAGAAATCCACCTGCCTCTGCCTCCCAAGGGCTGGGATTTAAGGCGTGTGCCACCACTGCCTGGCAGTATTTTTTAATTTAATACTTTTCCTTGACCGGTTAGTGTACATTTGTAGTAGTGTACAATTGTAGTTAGGTATTGACAGAACATGGTCCAAGAATAGGGTCCTATGAGGAAATTTCTGAGTACTTGTGAGAAAACTCCAAGAAACCAAGACGAGTTTTGCAACCTCTCTTTCTTCAAACATGCAAACTTGTCCTTGGGATGCATTTCTCGTTCCCCTCCCTGGTGTATCAGATAGAACTGAGTTTACTTCCGATGACTCATTTACAATTGGCTATTGTTATCTGCTCATATGCCTCCATGGAAAATCATGTTTTCACCTCTCCAGTTTGTCCACCAACCACATTCTGCTTGCCCTGTGGTTGTACACTTAACTCATGTGACTCCTCTTAACCCTCAGAGTAAAAATTGTCTGATGCTCTGAATAAAGTTGGCTCTTGTGTAAGACTTTAGTCTACCTCATTTATCAGTTCCATTCTCTCCGATCCCAGAGTCTCTAAGCCTCTAGAGAGGTAAGCAGGTGGTTTGTGTCCTGAGGTCTCTTTCTGCTCAAGCTCTCTCTCTTCCCTAGAGTCTCCCACTGTGTCATTTAACATCCTCATCCTCTCCATTTTCTACAAAAACAAGGTTAGATCTAGTTTATTTGTAGCTGGTTCAGTTTGGGCAACAGCATGTTTTTTCATTGGGAGACCCATAACAGGGGTGTTGTCATGTTGTTAGGAGCCACTGACAGTCAATGATAGTCTGGTTCTGTCATACCCAATTCTTTATTATTTTAGCCGAAATATTTCCATTAAAATCGACAAAAAACACGGCTGGAGAGATGACTCAGAGGTTAAGAGCACTGACTGCTCTTCCAGAGGTCTTGAACTCAGAGGTTCCAGATGACTCACAACCATCTATAATGGGATCCAATGCCCTCTTCTGGTGTGTCTGAAGACAGCTACAGTGTACTCATATACATAAAATAAATCTAAAAAAAAATAGACAAAAAACAAAGCCTGCCATGATCCCTTTAACACTAGCACTCAGGAGGCAGAAGCAGGTGGGTCTCTGTGAGGTCAAGACCAGCCCAGTCTACACATCAAGTTACAGGCCAGCCTGGACTACATGGTAAGGTGGTGCATCAATCAGTCAATCAATCAGAAGAACACACCTGCATCTACTAAGTATACATGAAAAAAGACAAGATAAATAACTTATTCCTTGCCTTTGCTTCTAGATTTCCAAGACCCTCTATCAGTGAGCCTCTCTTGGTCACACATTTCATCTTCCCAAAGCAATCACAGTTTTTTAAAGTGTCATTATAAATCAGTGATGTCATAGCTGACATCATCTCACCATTGACCAATGGGAGACTAAGTAAGCTCTAGTGTATTTTAACAAAACCTAGACTTATGATCCATGGAGCCACATTCTGTCAAGGTCCCAGGTAACCAAGAGATGAAGGCATGCAGAATGCCGGTCTTCATCAGAACAGAACTACTGGCCCAACTCTGAAGAGAGGACAGCACCACAGTCTCTTACTGGCTCCCAGCAGTCGCCTCCCACACCCTCCTCCCACAGCCCTTGGCTTCTATTTTTGCCAGGCTCACTTATCATTTGTCTGCATTCTGGTCGTTCATCTGTCCTGTGGTCTATCATCTAGCAAACACCAGAATAGGAAGGATGGGTAGCAGCAGCTTCTACGGCTAGTTAAATGAGTGGTTGCGTCTGTTGTGTGTTCACTGTTGAAGAGGCAGGAGTGATGATTTCCAAATGACGGATGTGGAACCAGCTGAAGTCCATACGAAATCCAAGGTGTTTTGTCTAAGAAAAACTGGCCGGCCAAATGTTAGCTTTCTCACCACACCTAAGATCAACATCAGTTTCTCCTTTTAAAACATCAGAGAATAACTTGGGATGTAGGAAGGCTGTGTTTATTTTCATTCCTTTAACCCTCTCAAGAACATGAGAGAGATAATTATCCTATTTTATAGACAAGGAAACTAAAGCTTAAAAAGACTGTCTTTTTTGTCTGAGGCCCTGTGAGCAGTGAGGCATGCAATCAAGACTCAAACTCAAACTAGTTCCACTGGCACCTCCATGGTGTGGTTCTTGGATTTGCTGAGCAGAAATTACCCTAAAAGATGTTAGCTCTGTGACCAGAATAATCTTTTCAAAATGCAAATGCAATTCAGGAATCCCCCCCACAGAAAGCTCCCCCCAACCCTCTGTTAAGCCTTTCAGTGATTTCATGTTGCTTTTAAACCCAGGGGGGGCTTCTTCCTTTCTGTAGCTCAGACTGGCCTGAAACTCACCATGTAGCCTACAATGTCCTTGAATTTCTGGTCCTCCTACCTCCACCTGCCCAGAGTGGGATCACAAACGTGTGTCACATTCTCAATTTTATGCTGTGCTGCGGATTGAATCCAGTGCCTTCTGCATGCTAGAGAAGTACCATACTAACAACTGAGCTACAACCCCAGTCCCCAAGAGGCTCCTTGTCTACCAAATTATGTCTCCCTGGCCCAGCACATGCTTTGGGTACTACTTTAAGTATCTATCATTGCTGTCAGTCCCTGCTCCTAGCTTTATGTGCACTCTTTCCTCCCGAAGGACCTTTCCA
This sequence comes from Tokudaia tokunoshimensis, assembly GCA_036184795.1. NCBI lineage: Eukaryota > Metazoa > Chordata > Mammalia > Rodentia > Muridae > Tokudaia > Tokudaia tokunoshimensis. Next base: position 85,197,711 of record BTHU01000016.1, on the reverse strand, counting down.
CATATCATGGTTTTAAACCGAAAGTGGCTTCTCCTGTCACATCCAACATGCCCAGCTTAGATCTTGTTTTGTTGGTGAGACACTTCCCGCTCCCCAAACACCTACACACACACACACACACACACACACACACACACACACACACACACCTCTACAGGCTTTATTTGGGAAGAGACCAGGTACCAGGACCCAGAACTGCATTATTGCTCCGGCACCTAAAATGGTTTTGGCACTTAGAAAGGGCTCAGTAAATATTAGTTGAGTGAAAAAATAAAATACAGCAACAGACAGTCAAATAGGAAAACTCTCCTTGGTCTGAGGCAGCAGGGTTCTGCATTCTGTTTGCTGTTCGGGCTCCCAGTATGGTGACAGTTCTGTCAAAACTACAGTGGTTTTTATTAAGGAACTTCCGAATTCTGAAATCAATTCCCCCCAAATAGTTAAAACAAACAAACAAACAAACAAAAACCTTCTCGAATATTGACTGGGTTGCTTCAAGGTCCTTGCCTGTCTTATCACCAGGGGTGAGTCAGAGAAAATGTCCTGAACAAGCCCTGGTGTTTGAGAGGCCCCACAGAGTCAGAAGCCAGCTGCCAGCAACTCAGCGGTGGCCCCTCCCTCCACGCCATAGGCCAGGCCCAGAGGCAAAAGCAAGAGAAGCAATAGCAAACCTCATGACTTGTCTGGAGGAGGTTTCTGCCCCTGGAGCTTTTGAGTGGAAAGGAGAGGGCTTCCCCTTCATGGAGGACCATGTGTCATGCTTCTGACACTACCTGGTTCCACAGAGTCACAGCAATCCATTGCCAGATGGGAACCTGTCCCCTTGGTCCTCCTTGCTACCTGCAATGTATTCTAAGAGTTCATAGTTTTAGTAGCTTGGATTTAGGTAGTGAATAGTGGGGTTGCCTTATTTTGCTTTCTTGGATCTGAAAGGTCTGTTTTATGTTGCTGAGTTTTGTGACCATGTACATACTGGACAGAAACGACTCAAAGGGAGAAGGGTTTATTTTGGTAGGCTCACAGCTGTGGGGACATTTCAATGTACCGTGGCAAGGAAGGCATAGCTGCATTCATGGGACCAGGAGTATGTAGTGGAGGCTGGCTCACATGGCACAAACCAGTAAGCAGAGGACAAGGGGCTGACTACAGGGCCAGATATTCAGACGCTTACCCCTAGAGATCAACTCCTGCTCACCGAATCCCATCCCCACCCCGTGAAAGGAATCCAGAGCCTTCAAAATAATCCCATGGGTGCTCGCTTCTCCACGACCTCTGCTAAACGTGGGATGGTACAGGGATGGTTAATGTGGTCCTGACAGGATGGTATTACAGGGTTGTATTCCCAACCACTCATGAAACTGAGACAGGAGGATGGCAAGTTCAACTTGGCAACTTATCTCAAAGTTTTATTTTGTATTTGTTGCTGTTTGTTTCTTTGTTTGTTTTAATGGCAAGGAAATAGATAAGAGTTATTTGCACTTGCCTAATATACTCAAAGCTCTAGATTCAACCATAGTGTGTCGGTTTGAATGACAGCTGTTTAGGAGTTTGTGGGAATTTGGGGAGGTGGAGCCGTACTGGAGGAAATGTGTCACTAGGGGTGGAGTTTACGTGTTTATAGACTCACCACACTTCCTGTTTGCTTCCTCTGCTTCTTGCTCCACGCCTGCGGCTCGCTGCCCTGCCTCCCTGACATCATAGACTCTTACCCCTCGGAACTGTAAGCCCAAATAAACCCTTTCTTTGGATATGATGTTTTATCGCAGCAACAGAAAAGTAACCAACACATCTGGGTACCACAAAAATAAATAAATAAACCAATCAATCAATATGCCACCTACTAAGCACAAAGTATTCAAAAACATGAGCCTGGGGGGAGGGCGGAGCGGAGCGGGGAGGGACATTGTAGATTCAAACCAGAGCACTTTAACTACCTTCTAATGATATTTCCATCTTGAGGATTGTTTTGCCTCTTTTTTTTTTCAGAACCTCAAAAATATTAAAGGAAGCATGAGTTCTCTCTGTGGTTCCCTACTTTCCTCCCCAGCCCCGATTGTCTTGCCTGGCCCCAAAATGTATAGCCTGGAGTCTCATAGAGACCTCCATCTCTTTCCAAGCAATCCATTTGGGCTGGATGATGGAGTGCTTCTGTCTCCATTCTTGGTCTTCAGTTGATCCTTCACCCCGGGCTCCTCTGGGACCTGAAACTGACTCCCCAGAGAGGTGGGGGTTAACTGACAGTATGAAGAATTCAGAGTGTAGGGAAACCAGGGTCATGTGTTTTCTCTTTGGATGAACCTTCTTCCCTCCCTGTGGCAGGACATTTTGCAGCTTCTGGCCAAGGAGTCAATACTAATTTTTAATGGCCCATGTAAGTCGTGCAAAGGAAAAGTCAGCGTTGGTTCCACAAACGCCTCCAGGTCCCCCCAGGTTTCACATGGTGGGCGGTCGCCCAAGTACAAAGCATGGTAGAAGAAGAGTCAACGTGATATTTTCCCCTTCCTCTTCTTCCGATAGTACCTTCCTTCAGCTGTGGTTTGCTATATATATATTTTTTTAACATTGCTTCCTGGCTTACTTTTTTAATTTTCGAAAAGCAGTGAGCTAGAAAGGCGGGTGGGGGAGAAATTACTAAGAACCAGCAGTCAGTGTGCTCTTCCTGGAAATAAGGTGCTTTCTGAGTACTGTGCAGACAGCACCCGGGGTGTCAAAACCAGACGCCCAGAAGATGTGAGTTCCTCCCCACCAAGCCTGACAGGCAGTCACCTGGCTGCTGTCTCCCAGACATGGGTGTCTGTCTCCCTGAGATGCCTGCACACTAAGTGCTAGCTGTCCCTGCTGATGAAGACCTGCTTTGTTGCTTCTACTTGAACTCTCTTTTCTGAACTCATTTTAAATGTTCCCTCACCAGCTGCATTCAGTGCGCTCAGAGAGTTCCGGGATCTGATCATACATAACCAAAGTACTCCTATTGGTTAATGGAGCCCATCTCAAGCCAATCCAGAAAGCCAAAGCAATCTCCTCTGGCTTCATTATTCACTTATCTAGGTTTCTAGACCTTCAAGGGAAACCAGCAGTAACTTCCAGGCTTCTGTCAGCATCTATGTACTGAGCAGCGGCTCTCTGCCAGACAGGGCACCAGACACAGTGTCTCATCTAGGAGGGCTTGTGTCCCATGTATAGTATAATTGGCCAGATGACTCAGAGGCCAAAGTCAGCAGGGTGATGGAATACACAGTGAAAGGAGCAGATTCTACAGGGCGGTCACATGGTCCTGAGTAGGTGAAAGAGGGACAATCCTCAGACTCACATAGCCGAGAAGTGACACACGGCATGACCCAGCCTGGAGACTGCACCAAGCTGCCTTGCTTCTTAGTCAGTCTGTGCCAGAATGAAGTCTCCCAGGCTGCCCTGCTGGCCAGTGCAGAACCTGAATCACAATCTTTGGCAGGCTAGGGAAAGAGAAAAAGGTCCTGCCTCCGCAACAGGAAGAGTCTGGGGTAAGAAACGCTCCATTCACACTGTCAATGGAACGTTGTTCTTGCCCATGACTGAAAAGAGAAAGGGAAGCTTCCCTTCTGGTTCAAGGGGAAGAAAGAGGCCCCTGTGGGCAAAAAACAAAAAAACCCTGCAATCAGAAAGGAAACCCCCACAGGGCTTTCTGGTCCCACAGAAAAAGGCAAATGGACCCTTCCTGTCTCTCCTCTATTTGAAGGGAGCATATAGAGTGATATTTTATTATTACAGGTTGTGTGTGTGTGTGTGTGTGTGTGTGTGTGTGTGTGTGTGTGTGTGTATGTACCATGGAACCAGTGGAGGTCAGGAGTGACTTCTCTCTTTCTACCATGTGGAACGCAGGGACCAAATTCATCTTGTCCAAGCTCGGTGAGAAGCAATTGCTGTCCCAGATTAAGATACTTTGCATTTAGCCAAAAAAGACCGAGAGGCAGTGATAGAGGTGTTGTAAAAGTGGTTCTCTGAAACACTCATTGTAGCGAAGTGTTTGGTCTCTTAAAAAAAAAAAAAATCCCAGTTAGATTGTGTTCTTGTTTTAATCCCAGGTGTGAGATATGGGGCCACCTCAAATTGTCCCAGCCACTAACTCTGATTTGTCTCATGCTCTAGGAGAACGTGATTTTTGCCAATTGCGGATAGTTTATGTTTGAAGTGCTGGGGACTCCTGAGAGGGCATAAATTTGAGAGCACCAAGAGAGCCCCTGGTGGCTGCTGCCTCCCTGTTGTTGGCATTCCTTCTATGCTCCGCCCAACAGTTACCTAGCAACAACCAGGTAGGCCTGGCTTGCTATAAAAGGGACTGTTTGGCCTTTCTGACTCTGACTCTTGACTCTCTTCTCTCTTTGACTCCTTTCTCACTCTCTACCCTCACCTATCTCTCCCCCCGCCCCCAACGTGCAAATGTGGATGATTTCTTTTTCTTCCTTCTCTCTCTCTCTCTCTCTCTCTCTCTCTCTCTCTCTCTCACACACACACACACACACACACACACACACACACACACGTGGATGGCTTCTTCTTCTTCTTCTTCTCTCTCTCTCTCTCTCTCCTTTCCCTCTATCCCTCTTTCTCTGCCTCTACTTCCTTTTCAACTCCCCTTCCCATGCCCCCAAGTAAACTCTATTCTATACTATGCCTGTCATCATTGCCATATGGCTGGTACCTTGGGGGGCAGGGGGAGATGCCTCGGCATGGACCTGCCAAAGTACCCTCTCCTACTGCACCATACAGCAATCTACAAAGCATATCCTTGACTCTATAAAACATACCTTTGGTCTTTATAAAAACATCACCTGCTGCTGATCCCTGCAGCTGATCCCTGCAGCTGCTAGTAGTTCCTACTGTTGTGTTTGCTGCTTTTGCTATTGCTGAATTGCTGGTTGGAGATATTCTTGTGATGCAGATTTGACTTGCCCCTTGCAAACTCAAGGCCACTAATCATCAGGGAGTAGTCTAAAGAGATCTACACCCCTCCCCCTTTCCCCCTCTAACCTTCTTTCTCTCTACCTAGTATTGGGGGGTTGGAAGGGATTAGAGTAGAATAAGTATAGAATAGGGTAGTAGATAAATAGAACCCAATAAAATAGTCAAAAAGTACAGTTATAACTTATTGCTCCTCGCTTTTCTCACCGAATTCCAGCAGTCAGGCAGTGGCTTTTGATACAACTTTGGGTGCACTGAACATAAAGTAACTCCGCTGAGCCATCACTCCTGAAACGAGATGTGATTTGCCCAGAACTACACATACCTGACACCCCAATAATAATGCCTGACATTTTCTGCTACTAAGCACCTACTGTAGTGTGGCCCCCATTAATCCTTGGCTGTAAGGATTAATCCTTGCAGGTAGATTTTATTGTTATGATCACTTTACACATGAAGAGCTAAGGCTCCAGATGACCTTGGTCCTAAGGCTGCGAAATCGTGGAGCTGTGGTTAGAAGAAAGGTGGTTCTTTTTTTAGAGGCCATGAGTTAACCAATTTAACCAGATGTTCAATCTGGAAGGATCTAAAATTGCTTAAAGGACAATCCTCGGGGCATGTCTATGAGGTATTTTCTTCGTTTTGATAGTTGGTGTGGGAATATCCACTCAAACATGGGCAGCGAACGAACGCCGTTCTATGGGCTGAGATCTCAGACAGAGCAAAAGGAAGACAAGTGATCTGAGTCCAAGCTTGTATCTCTCTCTCTTTGCTTCCTAATTGTGGATACCAGGTAACCAACTGCCACCTGCTCCCACTGCCTACCTCCTGCACTGTGATGGGCCATACCTTCAAACCTCAGCCAAAATAAACCCTCCCCTAAAGTTGCTTTTGCCAGGTACTCGGTCAGGGCCACAAGAAAAATAACTCTGCAGTCCACCTGATCTGTGTAACTTCTTTCTTGGGAGTCCAACCCTGTTCTGTGTCAAACCGGGAAAAGGATGGCGGCCAAGGTCCTAAGGCAAGTAAGTGTCCTTCTTCCCAGTTCAATCTGGGGACAAGGCTTAACTGGGTGATTTGACCTGAAGCCTCCCTCTGGAAGGATGCTACTGCACCCTCCAGAGCCCTCATCTGCCAGCCAGAAAGCTCTTCACTTGAAAAGTTATTCAAGCTGGGCAATGGTGGCACACACCTTTAATCTCAGCACTTGGGAGGCAGAGGCAGAGGCAGGCGGATTTCTGAGTTCGAGGCCAGCCTGGTCTACAGAGTGAGTTCTAGGACAGCCAGAGCTATACAGAGAAACCCTGCCTCAAACAAACAAACAAACAAAAAGGTATTCAAACCAGGGAAATCACACACACACACACACACACACACACACACACACACAGCCTCCACGGGGGATAATGCTCTGAATTTCCACTCTGATAATTGCTCTATTCAGGTCTGTCATTGGTACTGTGCTGAGAGATTAGAGTGAAACAGGTAGAAACATGAGAAGATCCCTGGAGCACGTGTACAGGAGGAGCACGTGTACAGGAGGAGCATTCCTCCAACCGTTTTTACTGTAAAGAATTGTACAGTAAAAGTATTACTCAGTATCCCAGCCCCGAGGCTACAAATGAACCAGAAGGGATAGTTTAAGTGAGAAAATACACTTAGTGCAGCACCTGTACCACGGGTGACCATCACCACCTGCGCTCTTAGATTTGAAATGTACCTAACTCCCCCATCCATTTAGAGTGTGTCACCTCAAGGCCACTGCACATCACCCACAGCTGCAGTTCAGCTTTGACTTCCAGAAGCTTCTATAAGTGAAAACCCACTCCCGGTCCTGAAAGTCGGTCAGTGGCCTGCGTTGAGGGCTCTGTTTTACTTGGTCCGGACAAGTTTTTATTTGTTCTGAGTAAATACCTGATGAAGTTCAGTTCAGTCCACTTGTCGGATGAAATGCCCCACATGCTGCTAACCACAGAAACGGCATGTCCATGTGATAATGTTTAACTAGAGGGAGGAAGTGGAGTAATGGTGTCCATCTTTAACTGGTCCTGGGTCTCCTTGTGTGTTCCTGTCCTCCGGGAGATGGGAGAGCAATGATGGATGTTAGACTTAGTCTCAGCCCAAGCGTAAACGTCTTGCGTAGGACCTTCAGCAATTTGTTGGACTATTCAGTTTCCTTACTTGAGAAGTGAAAGGGGGAATCTTAACCGTCCTTATGAAGCCACTGAGTCAATTCAATGACTTCATCAATGACTTAGGATAAGAAGGAAATCAGTCCACCATCCCCACTCTTGCCATAGTAAGGACTCTGTTGTGGTTCCGGTAGCATGATGTACCTGCACTCTTGACCGAAACTGGGGAAACTTTTAGGTAGCAAACTGCCTACCTCTGAAGTGGTGTCAGATCTTGTTCTAGTCTGCAATTTTAAAAATTGAATTAGTTCCTTATTTGTGTGTGTGTGTGTGTGTGTGTGTGTGTGTGTGTGTGTGTGTGTGTTTTATGCAGACAGATAAAAAGTCAAGAAGAGCCGGGCAGTGGTAGTGCACGCCTTTAATCCCAGCACTTGGGAGACAGAGGCAGGCGGATTTCTGAGTTCGAGGCCAGCCTGGTCTACAGAGTGAGTTCCAGGACAGCCAGGGCTACACAGAGAAACCCTGTCTCGAAAAACCAAAAAAAAAAAAAAAAAAAAAAAGAATCATTGTTCACCCCCGCGCCATTCCTAACCTGGAGATGGCTCCAGGTGATCCCAGGTGACTGGGCCTCGCCTTGAGTTGGCTATAAGATCTTCTGACCTTTGCTTGGCCTCACGTGACTGGAGCTCTGTTGTTCTATTTAAACTTCTGCTGGCTTTCCTTGGTGCAGCCGAGGCCTAGAGATCTTTCTTTCTAGGGCAGCAATCTCTCCTAGGATTTCTTTGAATAGCTGTACTCCGACATCTGTGGCCATGGGAACGAGGAGACCTGAACACTGTTATTGAAATGGCACTTAGGCTGACAAAGGCTAGAGCAACTATTATTCGGAAGTTCAGGTTTGATCTTATTATAGGTCTTAGATCTTCTGTCTTGATTTTTTCTGAGCCCCTCTTACATACGAGTAAATGTGCACACACTCTCTACCTCTATAACTACCTCTGTCCCCTCTCTCTCCTTCCTTTCTCTCTCTTTCTCCTCTCTCTTTTCTCTCTCCCTCTTCCCCTCCCCCTCTCCCTCTCCCCCTCTTTCTCACTCCTCTCCTGTATTCTTCAAATCCAACTTTTTGGCAAACTCTAAGCTACATCAAAACCATTTAGAGCAGCAATCCTCAACTTGTGGATCAGGACTCCCTTAGGGGCCACATATCAGATGTACTACATATAAGATATTTACATTACGATTCATAGCAATAGTAAAATTACAGTTGTGAAGTAGCAATGAAATAATTTTATGGTTGGGGGTCACCACACGACATGAGGAACTGTATTAAAGGGTTGCAACATTAGAAAGCTTGAGAACCACTGGTTTAGAGGCGGAAATTAGATCCGTGCATGGTGGTTCATACCTTTAATTCCAGCTCTTGGGAGGTAGGAGCACATAGATCTCTATGAGTTGTAGGCCAGACTGGTCTACATAGCAAGTTCAGGTATAGTGAGACCCCATGTCAGCACTAATTTTGGTTGTCAACTTGACACACCTAGGAAGAAGAAACCTTAACTGAGGAATTGCATGGGGAAGAGATCCTGAATTAAGGCTTGACCAGTGAGCATGTCTGTGGGACAGTCTCTTGGTTGCTGACAGTTATCAAATGGCCTGGTTTACCGTGGGTGGTGCCATCCCTGGGTAGGTGGTCCTGTATAAGGTAGCTGAGTAACCTAGAGGAAAGGAGCCATAAATAGTGTTCCTCCATGGCTTCCGCTTCAGTTTCTGCTTCCAGGTTCCTGCTTCAGCTCCTGCCTTGGCTTCCCCCTTGTAGACTATAACTCGCAACTGCAAGCCAAATGAGCCCTTTCCTTCACAGGCTGTTTTAGATGATCGCATTATTTACAGCGACAGAGAGCAGACTAGCGCCCTCTGTGTCAAAAAGAATTGTTTTAAGAAGTTGACAGAGCAAGGTGCATTGTTCTGTGTTTCCTTTAACTGCCGCGTGTTATCTATGTCTTATGTGTCTGTAACATTGGTTAAAGGATGCGCAGATCCCGCTTGCTGACGTTCCTGATTCTATTCTTTGTGTCGCTCAGCGGTCCCGAACCACTTCCAGAACTTTCCGGCCTTGGGTTTCCCTCAGTGATCTCTGACACAGTTTGTCTTCCGAGATACAACTGATCCACTCCTAATGGAACACAGCTAGGTTGTGCAGATCCCTTGAGCCTCCAAAGTGCAAATGAATGCTGCAGTTTGGGGTGTGTGTGTGTGTGTGTGTGTGTGTGCATGTGTTAGTTTCCAGTCAAGGGAATAGCAAGTCTAATTGAGTCAGAGGTGGGGTTATTTTTTTGTCCTATAATTCTTTTGTTTGTTTGTTTTTTGTTGTTGTTGTTTTCAGGACAGGGTTTCTCTGTGTAGCCCTGGCTGTCCTGGAGCTCACTCTAAAGACCAGATTGGCCTTGAACTCAGAAATCTGCCTGCCTCTGCCTCCCAAGTGCTGGGATTAAAGGCTTGTGCCACAACAGCCCGGCAACCTCAAACTTTCTACGTAGCACAGGATGATCTTGAATTTCCGATCCTCCCAGTCTGCCTCCAGAGTGCTAGGATTCCAGGTAAAACCACCAAGGATGATTTATATGACGCTAGGGATGAACTTCAGGGCTTCATTCTTGCTGGGCAAGCCCTTGTAGCAACTGAGCCACAGCCTCAGGCTCTTACGATTGATTTAAAGAAGTACAAATCAAGGGGGATCGTCACCATTTTCTGATGTGACTTCATTCAGAAAGTAATAATTTGGTTAACCTACTTTCTACACTGACCCCTGTACATCAGTACAGGAAGGGCCCATTTAAACATGGAAGTAGGATTCTGTCACATTACTACCTACCCAAGAAAGTCCCGTGTCCAACCTATGCTCAGTATCTGTGCCCTCTTCCTACATAACATTCATGAGGGGCTGGAGAGATGGCTCAGTGGTTAAGAGCCCTTTGCTACTCTTCCAGAGAACTCAAGTTTGATTCCCAACACCCAGAAGGCTACTCACAATCATCTGTAGCTCCTGTTCCAGGAAATCCAGTGTCATCTTCTGGTATCTGTAGACACCAGGCATGCATATGGTACACAGACATATATACACATTAGATAGTCATACAGTCAACAGATCCCTGCCTGGGAGTTTCCTCTAGCCATTGGCTCTCCTTTTAGCTAGACGCTGGCCTGAATAACTCCTTAATTTCTCTTCATCTCAATTTTTGTTCTGGGGCTGTCTACAGTTGATCCCTATTTAATATGACGGTCTAGCCTCTCTTATCTCACCACACATACCCCGCTCTTTATATTAGAATTTCCTAGATAACTATATGATTGTCATATATTATGAGGTCTTAACCATGCCCCATGAGACTGTAAGCTCTAAGAAGGCAGGAGGAGTCTTTTCGTCTTTTTCTCTAATGTATTCTGAGTTCCTTAAACAGGGCTAGGCACTGCTGTTTCTATGTGATGGTTGGACACTGTCTTAGTGAGGGTTTGTGTTCCTGCACAAACATCATGACCAAGAAGCAAGTTGGGGAGGAAAGGGTTTATTCAGCTTACACTTCCACATTGCTGTTCATCACCAAAGGAAGTCAGGACTGGAACTCAAGCAGGTCAGGAAGCAGGAGCTGATGCAGAGGCCATGGAGAGATGTTACTTACTGGCTTACTTCCCCTGGCTTGCTCAGCTTGCTCTCTTATAGAACCCAAGACTACCAGCCCAGGGATGGCACCACCCACAAGGGGCCCTCCCCACCTTGATCACTAATTGAGAAAATGCCCCACAGCTGGATCTCATGGAGGCATTTCCCCAACTGAAGCTCCTTTCTCTGTGATAACTCCAGCCTGTGTCAAGTTCACACACAAAACCAGCCTTACAGACACTAAGCTCTTGGTGCTGCACTGAATGATGATTAGCAGTCAGAGTGCCACCTCTAAAAGGATTAGGAAATTAAGAACGAGGTGGGAAAATGACAGAGGAGCCTGAACACAGCCGTAGATGTCATTACTCTCCAGTATATACTTGCTGTGTTGTTTACCTGTTTATAAAAAACAAAAACAAACAAAAAAATACCCAAAAAACGCTCCAGACTCCACTCTTTTATTTGTTTCCCATTACAGATGGTTGTGAGCACCATATGGTTGCTGGGAATTGAACTCATGACCTCCGGAAGAACAGTCAGTGCTCTTAACAGCTGAGCCATCTCAGCAGCCCTGAAGCATTTTTAAAAATTGTTTTATTTATTTACATTCCAAATGTTGCCCCGCTTCCGGGTCCCCACTCCAAGAGTTCTTCACCCCCTACTCCCTCCCCTTTGCCTCTGAAGAGTGGTCCCCTCAACAACCTTTTTCACTAAGATGTATTCTAAACCTTAAGAAGAAATACAGCCATTCAGTTGGTTTTATCATTTGCAAATGTGAACCACATATTCGGGAGGAGTCTACTTATTATTGCTGGAGTCTTCTTAGAAGAGATCACCTAAGAAATATATATTTTTTTAACTTTATACCTCACTCTGATTCACCCCAGTGCCCCATTCCATCTGCCTCTCAGTTTCATGCTGTCTTTTAGTTTTCTTTGTTACTAATAACCTTCGAGTCCAACCCGTGCTGCCCATAAGCAGGTGGTATGTGGCCATCTGGCTAAGCATGAGCCACCTACCACAAGAGGCCACACTCCAAAGAGTGACTCTCTTCCCAAGCAGCCATCAGACATCAGTGGTGCCTCCCACAGGGGTGGGGTCTTGGGGAGGGTCCCTCCTAGTTCCTTCTGGAATTTTTTTCATGCCTTTCTTTTTTTAAAAAAAAAAAACATTGTAACAGCAGTTTCCCTTCCCTCCTCCCCTCCCAGTCTCTCCCTTTCCCTCCCTTCTGCCCTAACCCCATCCATCCCTCCTGTTTCTCTTCAGAAAATGGGTCAGGCCTCCTATGGATAACAATCAGACATGGCTTATCAATGGCAGTAGAATGGGCACCCCCCCAACTATTAAGGCTAGCCAAGGTAGCCCGGTATGAGGAAGAGGGCCCCCAAGCAGGCAAAGAGTCAGAGATAGCCTCTGTTCCCCTATTAGGAGTCCCGCAAGAAGACGAGTCCACACAAATGTAACATACAGACATCAGGCCTCTTTTTTTTTTTGGATAGGAATGAAACTGACAACAGTCTGAGCAGGGAGTTGTATGGTAATTCTTTTATAAACACTAATGTGAGATTTTTAAAAAGATTTATTATTATTTTTATTTCTATGTGTGTGTGTGTGCCTATGTGAATGTATGTATGTGCACCCTGTGTGAGTAGATATTGAGAAAGACCAGAAGCCATCGGATTCCCTAGACCTGGAGTTACAGACAGTTGGGGGCCCCCTGATGTGGATGCTAGGAACTGACCCAGGTCTGAGTGCTCTCAGTCAGAACCATCTCTTCAGCCCCCTGTTTTGCTTTGTTTAATGAAAGGACAGTTGTGTAGAGGGAGGACTCAGAGGAAACATCAGGTTTCTCTTTAGCGGATGACTTAGTGTAGAAATAAATATACAAAATCAAGTGCTTGATGGGGTCCCGCCTGTCCCTGAGAATTTATGCTCAGATAGCTGTCGATAAAGGAGAAAGATATTTATTTGCACATGCTCCTATAAACAAACCCCTGACCACACCTTGCAAACAACCCTATGTTGGATCACGAGATAAATAGACTTAGAAAGTAGAAAGGGGCTGTTTGGGAATGAGAATCAGATTGATGGGTAAGGGCGGGACAGAAGAGAGAGCAAGGAGCTAGATGATTGAATAGCTCAGACTAACTACCTTTCAATGACTGAAAGCACACTTTTGTATCCAGAGGTGAAATCATGTGATTGGGAGCCAAAAAGCCACAGAGAGATGCCAAGGTCCAGCCTCGGCTTGGAGAGGGGTTCTGAGCGAAGAGATGTCGGGGAGCGACTAAAACAAACCACTCAAAGCCAAATTGCAGTTCCAAGCTGATGGCCTAGGTTCTGTTGAGATGGCTTTCCAGAGTACTCGGTTCCACTCCCCACATCTCTGTGTGTGTGTGTGTGCTCTGCTGTGCTCTAGGCACCTTTTTCTTGCTATTCTAAAAACTCTCTGGTTGGGACAGCTTTCTCTGCTAGTAATTCTATAAGCTTTCTGGATAGCTAAAGTCAGAAAAGCTGCTATAAAAAAATCATTGGTTCTTCCGACCAAGTCAGAAATTATGTTAAGAAAAAAAAATTTTGAAGAGCTGTTTTTACTCACCAGAGATCTCCAGGCAGCTCAGCTCTTGCCAGAGAAAATTCTAAAGAAGAATTGCTATTACTTTCTGCTAGTTCATCTCATATAGACCAAAAGCCCAGTTTCTTATTTCCATATCAATTCAGTTATTCATTGCAGGTTTCCTTTGATTATCCTATGAATCAGCATCTCCTTTGATTCTTAGGAAACAGCAACACACCTTTTCTTTTAATGTTGAAAAAATAGTGGCATACACCTTTAATCCGAGCATTTTGGAGACAGAGGCAGGCGGATTTCGAGTTCGAGGCCAGCCTGGTCTACAGAGTGAGTTCCAAGACAGTCTGGGCTACACAGAGAAACTCTGTCTCAAAACAAAAACAAAAACAAAACAAAGAGAATTCCGAGCTCTGCCTGCCTCTGTCACACAAAGATGCTAAACTCCCAGGGTGGGACCTTGTCCTAAAATTACCATTTCTACCACACCTGGGCCTAACCTTGCTGAGTTCCAGGCTGACCTTGAACTCAGGAATCTGCCTGCCTTTATCTTTCTGACCAGCTGACTCACTAATGCAGCTGCCTTTGTTCCTTTAGATTCATGAAGCCCCTCATAATTCGTATGGCATCCTTATATTTTTGCATAGCTGAGAAATTATATATTTTCCAGACTCATGTATTTAGCACTCTTTCCCATAGCCTTAGGGGCTGTCCTGAAGGTCCTGGAATTTGCCATTTTGTAAATGGTGGAGACACAGCCACACCCTTGCTGTTTCTAATTCTCATGGAGTCATTAAAGTTAACCAGGAAGTCATTCCTCAGAGGAATGTGAAATATGTTCATTATTATACAAACAAGCTTTACAGCCACAGTAGCCCTCAGCACTCACTCGTGGAGGCTCACACCAGGGCCCTGTTCCCAGGGCTGTCCCCACCAGGGCCCCCGCTAGACTTGGCCCTGAGATGTGCTGTCTAGACTGTTCAGCCGGAGCAGGGGCCATACTAAGCCAATGAAAGGCATTCTCAATCAGTAACCACCGCCGTACCCAACTGCCGAAGCTGCAACTTTGCATCTTGCTGATAACGCTGGGACCAGAAGGCATCATGATTGTGTGAAGCAGAGACCGGCGCTTGAAGATAGTTAAAACTGTGTCTGTAAGCTCTGAAAGCGGAGAGCCCGCCTTCTTGCATACATTACAAACAGGATGTACTTTGAGTCTTTCTTTAAAGGAAAATATGCTGTTTTTTAACCACTTTTTGGGGCAAAATAAACAGAGCCTCTGGCTTCCTAGGCAAGAGTTCCCTCCCTGAGCTATAGCCCCTGCCCGGGAAAACATGCCTTTTGGACGGCATTTGTGTTGTAGGGATTTTAACGAATGTTTAATGTTTCCTTCAACACTCCTCGCAAGGTTGTTTTTCACAGTCTCGACTCTGACGTGATTCATTAAGCATGCGCGATGACATTTTGTTGCTCAAATCCGAAAAATATCTGTGTCTAACCTTTTAAGAAATGTCTGTAATTGCCAAGACCCGATGAGAGGCCACACCAGAAGAAAGGCTTTCTCTGGCTAAAGAAACACAGCCAGCAGCATTTTGCTGACGAAGCAGAGGATAGCTTTGGTTTCTTAGACAAGGCAGTCTTGTGAGAAACTCAGGTCACCTTTGAAGGGCTGGTGTGGTTTCACAAAACCCAGGGCCCTCCTTCTCACTGCTGTTGAAGCCCACAGGTATTAACTGATCCAAACAGCAAGCCAGTTTCTGCAGTTTCTCTGTGGCCTGTGACTATGAGAATTCTGTCCCACTTGCCTTTTGACTCTAAACCTTTTTCATCGCACGGGGCTTCCTTTGAACTCTGTCTCATATCTCCTTTTAGCCACTACCTCTCGGGAGAAAGGAAATAGGAGGCTTACAGCATCCTCTCTGGTCCCATAGTGCTTGGTCTCAGGATTCAGATCCACCTTGTTGGAACGGCCCTGCCCTATTCTAAGTAATGGCTCAGTCAGGACTAATCTGTAGGGCTTTAGGTTGGTTGTGTCAACAATCTGTGCCTCGGTCTTTCTGTGCAGGAGCACTTGAATGTTAAATGCATGGGGCATGGGCTGTTGGGATAGCTTCGTGGGTAAAGATGCTAGCTGCTAAGACAGATGACCTGAGTTCAATCCAAAGGAACCGTATAGAGGCAGGAGAGAACTGACCCGTAAGCTGTCCTCTGATCCCCCACACGCATAAATAAACAAATAATATTAAAAAATAAGAAAATAAACATGACATAAAACATATTAGCTATTACTGCTTCAATGTAGAAATGTATTTATTTGACTCTAGTCAAATTCTAAGTCTTCTATGGTGCTTCTCCAATGGTGGTTTATGTTTTAAAGACAAGATCTCATATTGTCCAGGTTGGCCTCAAAGTCACTATATAACAGAGACTAGCGTTGAATTTGTGATCCTCCTGCTTTTAGTGCATGAGTCCTGGGATAATAGGTATGCACTACCATGTCTGGTTTTATATAGTGCTGTGACCAAACTTCAGGCTTCATGCATGCTAGACCAGTTCTGTTTTGTTTTGTTTTTTGAGACAGGGTTTCTCTGTGTAGCCTTGGCTGTCCTGGAACTCACTCTGTAGACCAGACTGGCCTTGAACTCAGAAATCCGCCTACCTCTGCCTCCCAAGTGCTGGGATTAAAGGCGTGCGCCACCACTGCCCGGCACTAGACCAGTTCTATATCACATGAGCTACATCTCCAGCCCTGTCTTCAGATTTTTCTAATTGATGGACTGGTTCTTGGTTATTTGACTTCCCAGAATGCTCTCCATAGTGCTTATTTATCACTAAGGTACCATTTACTGAATAACCAGATTCGACAGATATTGAGCTCAATGCCTTTTCTGTTTGAGACAGTATCTTACTATGTAACTCGGGCTAGCCTAAAACTCTACATGTAGACCAGGCTAGCTTCAAGGTCACAGAGATCTTCCTGCTTGTGTCTCCCAAGTGCTGAGATTAAAGGTATACACCACTATGCCTGGCCTCAATGCCTTCTGTTACCTGACCCCAGACTCTTCTTTCCTGTTTTGTTTTGTTTGGTTTTAAATCATAGTCTCATGTGTAGCCCAGGCTGTCCTCAACCTCCCCATCCTCTCACCTCAGCTTCTCTTGTGCTAGGACTATAGGCCTGTGCCACCAAGACTGGCTCCTTTGTTTTTGCAAAGTAGTGACTACAGTGTCAATTTGACAATAAGGAAACCAGAGCACACAGAAGAGAAGCTACTTTTCCAGATTCACAAAGCAAGCATGGTCTAACTCATTTGGCCAGCATCTCTTGCTTAGCTTTCGCTACCCTGCCCCTGGTATTAAACACCAAGGACTGGTTTGAAATGAATGTACTGCTTGGATGCTGGAGTCCCACCCATATAATAAAAAGAATTGGCATTGTGAACTTTACATTGGTAGAACCTCAAAACAAATACAGACAGACAACTCTTCTCCCATCTGCTGTTCAACAGACCCCCATCCCCTAGCCGGGCAGTGGTGGCGCACGCCTTTAATCCCAGCACTTGGGAGGCAGAGGCAGGCGGATTTCTGAGTTCGAGGCCAGCCTGGTCTACGGAGTGAGTTCCAGAACAGCCAGGGCAACACAGAGAAACCCTGTCTCAAAAAAAAAAAATCATATTAAAAAAAAACCCCATCATATAAAAACAGACCCTATCCCCAGTCCCACCCCTCTGCCTCTCTCCTAATACCATGTGGCAGCCCACCTTGACAATAAAATACCCTTTAGATGACTCTCAGGTGCCACTAAAGAAGCAGTGAGTTTCAAGAAAACTCTGAAACTATCTTGTCTAGGTTCAATCATCAGAAAGAAGAAGGCAGAGAGAGTCAGAGCCAGGCCCTTGAACATTAACTCCTTCTGTAAGAGAAAAATATTCAGAATTATTTTAATTGAAGTGTGGATTTATATAAATTAACAGGTTAAAGAGGTGTTTTAATGTAATTTATTTTCTTTAACAATATAGCAGTGGATGGAGGCAGATACAGAGACCCACGGCCAAACATCAAGTAGCGCTCGGGGGAGTCTTGCGGAAGAGTGGGGGATAGGAGTGAGTAAGTTAGAGGGGTCACAGACACCACAAAAAGACCCACAGAGCCAACTAACCTGGGACCATGGGGTCTCACAGAGCCTGGGTCACCAATCAGTTCCCCCAAGGCATTTGTAGCAAATGTGCAACTTTGTTTTCATGTGGGTCTCCTAACAAGTGGAGCGGGGCCACCTCTGTCTCTGTTCCCTGCCATTAAACCCCCTTCCCCCTACCTCGACTGCCTGGTTGGACCTCAGTGGGAGAGGATGCACCTAGTCCTGCTGGGACTAGATGGCCCAGAGTGAGGTGGTACTGGGGGGGGTTCCCCCTTCTCTGAAGGGTAAGGGCCAATGGGAAGAGGGATTTGTAAGGGTGGGACTGGAAAGAGAGAGGGGAGGGGGCTGTGATCGGATGTAAAGTTTTAAAAAACTTAAAAATCTAGGAAGTTCACATCTATCAGCAGTTCTGGGGCAGATTTGGATGCCACTGGGAATCATAGTAGCGTTGTTAAGTTAGTGAACCTTGTAGGTAAAACATATGCATGCTTTGGATAATACATGTGAAGACATCGCTCTAAAACTCACTCTAAAACTCTGTGACTTCATTCTCAGCAAAGCGCAAATGCTGTAAAGGATTCTAACTGTTGGTTCTCCTCCTCCTTGAGGATCACTTCCGGCCAATGCTTTAAGGTTTGAGATAATGCCATTTATCTGTCTGGCAATGTTCCCTATAAAAGAGGGTAGGGCTAGGTGATGTAATCCTCTTTTTTTTCCTTTTAATTTCTAATTGTGAAAACACTCATTGGTGGGTTTTACAACGAGGGGGGTGGGAGAGAGAGAGAGAGAAGACCATAGCTGTGTCTTTAGTAATAGTTCCCATTTTAATAACCAGCCATTCTCTTAAGGAGTCTCTTTCCTGCAGATACGTAGAAAGAGAGACGGAAGCAGAAATGCTGACATGTGTTTGCCGAGGGAAGATTGTGACATCAGCTCAGGGAATTGATCTGAAACTGGCCTTTGCCTTTCCTCACCTGGGGCTGCTGCTGGGACTGGAGGGGCAGCTTAACAGCATTATCTCACTCTCCAGATGGACACACTGGGGGTGGGGGGGGGTGGGCAGAGCAAATAGCAGCAGAGACGTGATGTCTAATGGGTCATTTATTTAACACGTTATCTGCCAAACTCGGTGTACAAAGTCCAGTGCCATGTGGTGTTGGAGAATGGAACTCACCAGATGTAGTTCCTGTCCCAAAGGGCTTTCCGTGGAGCAGGAAGGGAATGTAAATGATCTTAAATGTCACAAGGCAGTGAGATGATGTGAGAAATCCAATTTCCTCGCCCTAGAAGGATAAATAAGGAAAGGAGAGACTTTGGGAAGGAGGAGGCAGGGTTTGGAGCCCCCATGGTCCTAGGAGAAAGAAATGTCTCAAGCAGAAGAAACAAGTCAAGAGATTAGGAAACATGCAGGGACAGGATCCAGAGGGATCTGTCTGTTTATAGCATAGGGTTCCAGAAGGTCAGGTGAGCATTGGTCTTTAACTTTTTTTTTTTTTTTTTTTGGTTTTTCAAGACAGGGTTTCTCTGTGTAGCCCTGGCTGTCCTGGAACTCACTGTGTAGACCAGGCTGGCCTCGAACTCAGAAATCCTCCTGCCTCTGCCTCCCAAGTGCTGGGATTAAAGGCATGCACCACCACCGCTCGGCTAACTTTTTTTTTTTTTTAAGATTTATTCATTATTACATGTAAGTACACTGTAGCTGTCTTTAGACACACCAGAAGAGGGTGTCAGATCTCATTACAGATGGTTGTAAGCCACCTTGTGGTTGCTGGGATTTGAATTCAGGACCTTTGGAAGAGGAGTCAGTGCTCTTAACCCCTGAACCATCTCTCCAGGCCCGGTCTTTAACTTTTAATAGTAATTTCTGCCTGGATGTGGTAGTGGACACCTTTAAGTTCAGTACTCAGGAGACTGACCAGGAGGATTACAAGTTTGAGACCAGCTTGGACTCAATGGTGAGACTGTCTCAACTACATTAACCAAAATATCAACAACAGCAAGAACAAAACCCTTACTGGCTTCTAGCAACACTTCAAAAGCATTGGTAAGTACCCTTGAATGGGATGAATTCCCATTAACCAGGCGTTGTTCAGATCCTCCTGCCTGAGGAAGCGCTGCAGATGGGTTAACACAGAGAAAAAGCCACGTGGACAAAGTAGGTAGGAGACCAATGACATCCCCCAGGTGGCAGTGTACGGAGTGATGTTGAGCCTTTCCAATGAGACCTGGTTAGTAGGACCTAAAAACCATTCTGATGACCGAGGCACTAGTAAAATCTACGTGTCCTTCTTTCCAGAATTTACTGAAGCAACTGCTCAATCTCAAGCGTTCAAACGAGAAATCAACAGCACATAACATTCGCACGGAACCATCCACACACCTCGTGGTTTATTTCATAATCCAGATGTGTTGAATCAATTCTTCTCATGCGTCTGTGAACACTGTCAAAAAAAAAAAAAGAAAAGAAAAGAAAAAAGAAAAAAAGGTGGGGACAGGAAAAGGAGGAGAAAATAAAATAGAGCAGAAATGAGAAGGAAAAACAAGTTTTATGACCAAGTCTTCAATTCTACATTTCACAACTCAGTAGACTCTAGGAGCGTAGTATGATTTGTGTCCCAAACAGGAAGTAGGGTGTCGCAAGTGGAATATGCCATGTAGAGAATGCAGACTTGGCCATGATTTTTAAGCTGCCTGGTGGCATACTTAAATCTTATGCTTTTCTAACTATATCTTAACTTCCTCTGTATATGGTTACAGTGGGTTTTAATGCAACAGCAAGGCTGACTTTTTGCTTTACTTAAAATTACATATAGGGATGGAAAAAAAAAGAAAAAAATTACATATATTTATTTATTTGGGAGGCACCATGCATGTGTGTACAGAGGTCAGGCAACATTTTTCTGAAGGTTGATTTTTTTTCTTTTAGGTCCTAACTGAATTAGTGGCGTTCTTCTCCCTTGTGGACAAACATACTCTGCAGTGTCCTATTAGGAGAATGTGTTCCCATTGTCCCCAGTGGGCTTTCAGCATCAGCACATCAATTATGCTGTCACGAGGCAGAATATGAGACAGGGAAAAGATCTATCAGGCCATCAGGGTTCATCTCGGGAGCAAGCCGCATCTCCCATGAGGGACAATGACAGGCTGGTATAGTCCAATGACCAAGGAAAACTTTGCCATGTGGAGTTTTACCCTGTATAGCTTTCAATATTTGAAAACATTTACTTCTCAGAGGGAAACGGGTCTTAAGATGGTTCTGCAGATGAGCTTGGGTGAGTGGCTCCCTGTTCTAGGTAATTTGTCTCCTTTGCGGGACTATGTGACAATATCTGGACACGTTTTATGGTGTCCCTTCTCAGGGGAAGGGAATCTGTATTTTCTAGTGGGCAGAGGCCAAGGATCTGCTGGGCATCTATATGCCACAGAGTGGATACCTGCCCGTGATAGCAGAGGTGCAGAGGCAGAGAACCCCTGATTATCTCCTCCTAAGACTTTCTTGTTAGAGAGCACATGTTGCTTTGAAATGTAACCTCCTCCTGTTTTGTTTTTGTGTTTCCTTTAGTAGTAGTCTTACACACACCGGGTAAATACCTCTGGCCTCTCACTAAATTCTCTTTTAAATATGTAGATTTATTGAATGATTTGCCTGCATGTGTACATGTATATTATGTACATGTCTGGTACCAATAGAGGCTCAGAAGAGAGCATTGGTTACCCAGGATATGGAGGAGGTGGAGGTGGAGGCGAGCCCCCATGTGTGTGCTCTGAGCCATCGTGTGGATGATGCTAGGAACCAAGTCCGCGTCCTCCAAGTTCTCTGGACTTCACTGCTTGCATGCTTGCTTTTTTTTTTTTTTAAATTAGTTTCTTCGATTGGTTTTTGTTTATTTTTTTTTTTAAGACAGAGTCTCATCTGGCCCAGGCTGCTCTTAAACTGACTACATAAATGAAGTTTATATAGACAGAGCAAATCTTTGAAGTCCAGGCTTAACTTGAGATGCTGCTAATGGTAAAGAACCGAGCGGCTGGACCCCTTCATACTCACCATCAATTCTTTTTTAAGAAGAAGGGAAAGGAGAAAGAATAGAACATAGGATGGAGGGATAGAACAAAGGAGAATGGAACATAGGATGGAGGGATAGAACAAAGGAGAATAGAATATAGGATGGAGGTATAGAACAAAGGAAGGGAGGGAAGAGAAAAGGGCAAGAGGGAGAAGAGAAGGAGACATATGCTTTGTCTTTGCCGATCTGAAAAGACCTAAGCTAACAAGCGTTTCCTGGTTGTCCATTCTGTCCCCAACTAACTTGGCACTGGCCTTGATCTCTTCTGTAATGTATATTTCAGTTCGGAACATGGTTGGGTGGAGGGGGCATACAGATGAAACAATGTGCCCCCAAAGCCATAATTGCAAATACTTAGTTTTGTGAATCCAGGAGTTAATATTTCCAAAGAGCTGTTGCAAATCCCAGGGTACCCGAGAAGCAAACCAAATACACCAACAACCTTCGATATTTGCATTCAGGTAGCTTTAAGCTCTCGATCATAATGCTATACATCTGAAAAACAAAGTACATCTGCCCTGTCTAGGAGCCGTCTCTCCTGCCTTGTCTAGGAGCCATCTCTTCTGCCCTGTATAGGGCATAGGAGCTGTGTCTCCCTTGAAATCTTGCCAGGTAATGGCATTTACCTATGTCCTCCCACACACCCCTCGAGCAGAGTCAAAGGTTGAACTGCTGAGCTGAGTTAAATTAAAATCTTTTGCTGGCATTGTTAGAGCAGGTCCATTTCCTAGAGTGCTAGCTGTCTGAGACATGATCTTTGGACATGTCTTGGTGTGTCATGAGAACAGTGCAACTAAGGATTCAAGGAGACTTTTGTGGTGAAACTTAGTTCTTGAGGCATCTGTACAAAGCACACAGCAGCGACTGCCCAGCCCTCAGTGCTGGGCTCAGTCACAGACCTTTCATCCCAAGTGGAGCTGCCAAGGCTTAACTCACTCGCCCACTGGGGAGCTCTCCACTGGGGAGGCAGCTCCGCTGAGCCCAGCAGAACTCATAGAATTGATCAGTCGGGACCTAACCTTATCAACCGTGGGGCACGTCTAATAAGCTCATTTTCGTCCTTTTATTTTACTTATAATCATAATGACCATTATATATGTTCATGGTATATATTTTTAATGCACGTCATGCAGAGTGATAGGAAAGTAAAATTTCCCTTTCCTCTCTGAGAGCCTTAGTGCTGTGAACTCGGCACTATTAATAGTCTCTCATAAGTTCGCCTAGAAGTTTTTAGAGAGAAGAATAGAAAAATTATTTTTTTCCATGCCCCAATTTCTTTTTCTTTTTCCCCAGAGTTCACAGTACTATCTATATATTACCTTTACCAGGCCAGTACCAGAAATATCTCATTATTTCAAAGAAATTAGAGAGACAATCAGAGAAAGTTAAGAGACAATCATTACTCTGTGTGATAGACCAAATTGTTTTTGCCAGCCTTCAATGAGTTAAATTAAAATCTGTGATTTTAATGCACGTTCACAAGTTCTTTGACATTTTTGTTATTTTTTTATTTTTATTTTATTTTTGTTTTTGAGACAGGGTTTCTTCTGTGTAAGAGCCCTTGCTTTCCTAGAACTCCTTTGTACACCAATCTGGTCTTGAACTCACAGAGATCAGCCTGCCTCCACCTCCCAAATGCTGGGATTAAAGACATGGTTGCACCACTACTATCCAGCGCAAAATTTTTTTTAAATAATATAGTTTATAAAAATGAATTTAAAAGCAAATTAATTAAAAATAATAAAATTAAAAAAGAAACTTTGCAATGTTCTGATTAAAGACAGGGCTTAATTTACTGGCATTAAGTGAGGCCTTATATCAGCTTGGCAGAGCCGGTGAGATGGCTCTGTCAGTAAAGGCATTTCTTACCAAGCCTGATGACCTGAGTTCAAGCTCCAGGATCCAAATGGTATAAGGGAGGCACTGACTCTCACAAGTTGATCTCTGACCTCCACAGACATTCCATGGTGTGCCTGCATCCCCACACAAACATAGGAATATCAAATTTTTAAAAATTAAAATGCAATTTAAAAACATAGTAAATGATCATTGTTGGCCTTCTTTCTGTGCTCTGTCCAACAGCTCCACCCAACAGTTACCTAGAAACAACCAGGTAGGCTTGGCTTGCTATAAAAGGGACTCTTTGGCCTCCCATCGCCCTGATTCTCTGACTCTTCTCTCTCTGATCCCCCCCAACACACACACACACACACACACACACACACACACACACACACACGTTCATGTTCCTAGCCCAGCCACCTGTCTCTCTCTCTCTCTCCTCCCTCTGGCGCCCCCTTCCCTCTATTCCTTTCTCAACTCCTCTTTCCATGCCCCCAAATAAACTCTATACCAGACCCATAGTATGGCTGGTGCCTCGGGTTGAAGGATGCCTCAGCATGGGCCTGCTGAGGTATCCCCTCCCACTACACCGTACCGAGTTCTACAAAACATATCCTTGGCTCTATAAAACATATCATTGACTTTATAAAACACATCAATCACTGCTTGTGGGTTGTGTGAGTTGCCATATCAACTAGATCACAGAACTGAGTGTGGTGGTCTCTTCGCCTTGAACCTCCGTTGCTTCAGTAGACTGAGAGCTCCTTGTACTAGTTCTGTCTTCAGTGATGTAATTATCTTGGCTCTCGCTGAGGTCTCCATCCACGGTCTTTGGTTCTGTTGATGCTGGGTCCATAGGGAGGGATACATCATGGCCACCAGAACACGGGAGGGGACTCTTTACCTTATAATGGGCAGGAAGCAGGGCAGAGGGCAGAACTGGGGAGTGAGTAGAACCTTCAAAGGCACCCTTCCGACGGTGATCTCCGTCCTTCAATGTGACTCCATTTCCTTTTTTTTTTTTTTTTGGTTTTTTTTTTTTCGAGACAGGGTTTCTCTGTGTAGCCTTGGCTGTCCTGGAACTCACTTTGTAGACCAGGCTGGCCTCGAACTCAGAAATCCTCCTGCCTCTGCCTCCCAAGTGCTGGGATTAAAGGCGTGCGCCACCACCGCCCGGCGTGACTCCATTTCCTAATGTTTCTAGAACCTCCCAGAATAGAACCACTGGCCGTGAAGCAAGCGGTCACACGAGCCTGTGGAGAACACTTCACACTACTGCACGGAACACATCGCTCAAGTCCTAAAGCAGGATGTGTTGTTGCCTTAGCCTGTTCTCCTGCCAGACTTCTTGTCTCTGTGGCTACCTTAACTTTGGTTTCTTGGGCAACGTGCTGGGGACACATGTTGCATCTGATTTGTGCCCATAGGGATCTCAGAGGTAGAGGCATTCTGGCTTCCGGTCTGGTTAAGGGGAGACCCACAAACTTCACTCCACCCTTCAGTCTTCTGACCAACTGTCCGTGTTCTCTGACTTTTCTCCCTCTTAGAATCTGAGTCCCGCTTTCCAACCTTGTCAACAAACCGGAAGTCACCCCGTTCCGCCGCCGCCGTCAGTTGTTTATCTCACCTAACTGCTCTTGTCGTATTAGCACACATCATCAAGAACAGAAAATCATGGAGATTTCTATTACTTTCCTAAATTTAGGGCAGCTAGATGCTGAAAGCAACACTTAGGTGATTTGCAGAAAGAGAAGCCTACTTAAAAGCCACAGCCTGAGCGAGGAACCACAAGGCGTTGCAGATGGATTTCATGATCAGCCTTCATTACTCCTGGTCAACTGGTTCAAGCAATGACCTTCTTCCCAGGCAGCCCGCAGTTCCTCACGGGTGGCAGAGTCCCTTGGGAGACTGTATGAGGATGTCTTCAGTGATGTAATCATCTGTATGCCAGCTGCCAGCTGAGTTCAAAGGAGAGAGGTGTTCTAGGGCCTCCTGGGAAGTGTCCTCAAGCAAAGGAGAAAGAGAGAAGGAAAGGGACTCTGACTCCCTTAGGGCACCGTCCCTCCAGGCCTCTTCCTGTGGCTGTTAACCTATAGCTGATATCAGCACCTAGAGAAAGCAAGGGTCAGGGAAGAGGACCTGAGCTGCGGCCTCTGGATCCCATCATTCCTAGCCCTGCCCTCAACAGGTCAGTTTTTAAGCCGAGAAGCTTTTTCACTTCCCAAAAGGCAATTGAGTCCAGCGTCTCTCCTGGACGTTGGAAATGACCGAGAGTTCACTAGAGAACCAAATCTCTACTTCACAAACCACATTTTTGTGCCTTTGGGCAAAGGCATGCTTTGTAAGAGAAGCTCGCTGTGGGTACTTTTCAATACCATTATGATTTCTTTCAATGTCTTTAATGTGCAGGGTGTTTGTTTTGGATTGGTTTTTTATTTCTTTAGGAAATGACTCAAATTCTGTGGGTTTTCTTTCTTTCTTTCTTTCTTTTTTTTTCCTGCCTACTGATTTCAGACATAGTAAGATTTTAAAAAATAACAGCATCAATAAAAATAACAGTTGCATTAGGGGACATGGATGGATGTGGAAATTATTAGAAGACATGCAAAAGCCTAAGGAGTAAAATGGGGCTTGGCATAGGATATTCTATTCCAATTTCTCAGCTCAGTAGGAGCTGAGAAACAGTAGTTGATGTTGGTAATCCAGTACCAAGTAGTCAGCTCTGAGATCATATACATACTAGTAACATACAAACTGAGCAGATTGTGTGTATATATATTATATGTAATATATATATACATATATAATTAAAAAGAGGCCATGAGCTTGAGAAAGAGCAAGGAGAGGGGGTACATGGGATTGAAGGGAGGAAAGGATGAAATAATACAATTATATTTTCACTTCAAAATGTAAAAAATATTAAAAAGAGTAATTAAGAGTATAAAGAGTAAAACTGGACATTTTTATCTAAGTCTAACTTTATTTCCTTTGTGCCTTGCTTTGAGACAGGGACTCACTATGTAGCCCCAGGCTGGTATCAAACTTGTTATCCTCCTGCCTCAGTTTCTGAGATCTGGGATTACTGCATAGGGCTCCAAGCTTTTGTTTGTTTCATAAAGTAATGCCGTACTTCAAAGTACAGAACATTGTAGAATAGGTGCTTATGAACTTAGCTCCTTTTATGAATACTATCACATTACCTGTTCTAAACATCACAGCTTGGCTTGCTGGTGTATACCATAATACCAACACCTCCACGTTAGAGGCAGGAGGATCAGGGAACAATGCCTGCACTCATGTGTACATACCCAACAACAGACAGACGGGCAGATAGACAGACAGACAGACACACACACACACACAGAGAGAGAGAGAGAGAGAGAGAGAGAGAGAGAGAGAGAGAGAGAGAGAAAGAGAGAGAAAGAGAGAGAGAGAGAGAGAGGAGCAGGTGGGCTTCCTCTGCTCTGTGCACGAGTGTGAATAAACAGGAAGCCACAGATGTGGTGAGACCTACTGCTCAGACATGAATCCTCCTAAGCCTTCATTCCTTTCTGCACTAAAAAGAAGACTGAGGACATCTGGCACCAGAAGATCCTCAGCGTCCGCAGAAGATTCGAATACCTCGGCAGAGCTGACGAAAGGTTTGGAGTCTGCCCCTCCCACTTTGAGCGGTAACAGCCTGGCACTGAGAAATATGCGTGGCACCTTTTCCCACACTTCTAGAGAAACAAAAGAAACAGATATGCTAGAAGATGAGCTTAGATAATGAGCACAGCTCCTACCCACTGCTTATCACATGACTTGCTGTCCGGAATGTTCACACCAAAACAGTTAACCTGGAAGGGAAATTATTGCAGTAAAAAGCTAAGGGCCTATTACATCATGTACATTA
Source organism: Tokudaia tokunoshimensis (assembly GCA_036184795.1). Classification (NCBI taxonomy): domain Eukaryota; kingdom Metazoa; phylum Chordata; class Mammalia; order Rodentia; family Muridae; genus Tokudaia; species Tokudaia tokunoshimensis. The sequence goes on along the minus strand of BTHU01000016.1, from coordinate 85,170,481 downwards.
GTGGGCATACAAAAGTGTGAAATAGTCCATGTGGGATAAAAACACACCCAGACAAAACTGACGTAAACTAGCAATGACTGTGTCTCTTAGAAATATGTTTGCCAGTTTATAACCCTACTAAACACACCCGATCTTGATTTATCTTGCCTGGTTAGTCCTTGGTTGGGAGAAATACATTTGTCAGCAATTTAGAATGGATTTTGTTATATGCTAGGGAGCTTTTGTTTAAATCTTAGTAGGGAACGAGAACTTCTTTTTTCCAGTACTTTAATGTGTTTTGCTGGAATTCTTACTAAAATAACTAACCCTCCCTAAATTCTTCAGCCCAGAATGATCACAACCGAGTTAATCCCTGAGGCCCGAGAAATCTAAACCTCAGCGATAACCGGCCAACTCCAGTAGCTGCCAGCAAAGGAGGCAGAACACCAAGTAGACCCCAGAAAACCGTTTTGGAGACAGAAATTCCTGTTGCCAGCTCTGAAACATCTCTTGTCTGTCTCGTTCCATCAGATCATAGAGAACAACAAAGCATTTGGCAGGGGCCAGTTTCCAGTTTCCACTTAGTTGTTTTTGGCCAATTGGAATGTTTTGTTTTGTTTCTTTCCCATAGAGGAATAAAGCTCACAAATATAGATGCTGAAGAATAGTGGAGTTCAACACACATACACACACACACACTCATCACTCATACACAGTAATCATGGAGAATAAAGCAGTAATTTCACAGTGGGGAAACCTGGTAGACACCACCATATTATCCAAATGGCCAAAATTAACCTTGCAGCACTGTGACCTGTCAGCTGCAGGTGTCTCTTAATAGAAGTACCAGAAGAACTCTGCATCACTCCTGTGACATTCCTGTCAAAAGACTCTTCTTTGAGCCCAGGTCCCATGAACACACACACCTAGGTGAACTGAGGGTCGATGTGTAAAGTTCCCACCCGTGTTGTGAGAAGGGGACTCAGTTGTCCTGGATCCCAGGAGATGGGAGATAAGACCTCAGAATTGTAGTTTTGGGTTCCCTTTGCTATAAAAGATAGCACTGGGATAGCTGACAAAATTTAATAAGGCATGTAGAACATAGGATATTATTGTTTAGAGTAAATTCCTGATTTTGGTAATTGTCCTGCGGTCATATAAAAGAATTCATGGTTTTAGGAAATACAAACAATATTTAATGAATAAAACACCATCAAATGTACAGCTTAGAATGGTTTGTTCGAGGGTTTTAAGACAGGGTCTCTATCCTAGTTGGCCTGAATGTAGCCCAGGTCAATCTCAATTTTCCCATAATCCACCAATCTCAGCCTCCCAAGCGCTGGTATGAACTGTTTCTATTTATACTTATTTATGTGGGGAGAGTGCCATGGTACAAGTGTGGAAATCAGAGGACTACTTGTGGGAGTCAATTCTCTCCTTCTACTACCTGAGGCTCAGGGATCAAACATCAGGCTTGTGTGGCAAAGCATCTTTCTTTGCCAGCTGTCACACGTGTCCAATCAGAGACCTTCCCCCCCCCCCCCACATCCTCTGGAACTAAAGTTAAGGATGGTTATTATCGGGCTGGAGAGATGGCTCAGCGGTTAAGAGTACCAACTGCTCTTCCAGAGGTTCTGAGTTCAAATCCCAGCAACCACATGGGGGCTCACAACCATTGGTAATGAGATCTGATGCCCTCTCTTGGAGTGTCAAAGACAGCTACAGTGTACTTACATATAATTAATAATAAACAAATAAATCTTTTTAAAAAAGGATGGTTATTAGCTTCTCTATAGTCATTGCCCTGGAAACTGAGCCTGGGTCCTGGGCAAGAGCAGTCAGTGCTCTTAACCTCTGAGCCATCTTTCCAGACCCATCATAGAATTTTCGACTGATAAAAACATCGGGCTGGAGACATGGCTCAGTGGTTAAGAGCACTGGCTGCTCTTCCAGGGGTCTTGAGTTCAATTCCCAGCAACCACATGGTGGCTCATAACCATTTGTAATGGGATCTGATGCCCTCTTCTGGTGTGTCTGAAGACAGCTACAGTGTACTCATATGCATAGAATAAATAAATCTTAAAAAAAATCCAATCTATATCTTGATTATGGTGATGACTATAGTAGTTACATGAAAACACACAGTTGTCAAAGTTCATTGAACTTGAAGGCATGCATGCTACTGTTTATAAGTACATCTCAAAAAAACTAGGCTGATTTTTAAAATAGGTATTTTTATTTATGTATGTGTTTCTGTGTGTGAGTGTATGTATACACGTGTTCCCTTGAAGACAAGGAGAAAAAAAAGTTAGATTCCCCAGGTTCTGGGAACAAAACTGGGGTCCCTCTCTGCAAGAGAAACAAGGGCTCTTGTGACTCTTCTCTTCAGCCTCACAAGATTTTTGTTTGTTTGTTAACTTATTTATTTATTTATTTATTTATTTACTTATTTATTTATTTATTGCATATGAGTACACTGTAGCTGTCTTCAGACACACCAGAAGAGGGCATCAGATCCCATTACAGATGGTTGTGAGCCACCATGTGGTTGCTGAGAATTGAACGCAGGACCTTGGGAAGAGCAGTCAGTGCTCTTGACCGCTGAGCCCTCTCTCCAGCCCCGACAAGATTTGTTTTTAATGTTCGTTTTGACATCATGTACCTTGGTCTGTGAAATACAGGCACTACTCCAACGCGAAACAACATAAGCGAACATCACAGTTTTTAATGAATGTTGTCTAATATTACTTATCGATTGGCTGATTGCCTAACTGGCACTTGGAATTCAATGGATTACTGCCGGACTGCTACAAACCCATGTTTCCCATGATGTGTTATTTTATCGCATCTATTTTAAGCAGGCTGAAGCATGTCTCATAGAGTCTCCTGTACATCTTGCTTGTTTTTTAAACAGCTGCAGGTATTTTTATCTCCAAAGACCCTTCAGGCCAGCCAGTGGTAAAAGGTGTCTGCCACCCATGCCTGATGACCTGAGCTATGCCCCTAACCTACACGGGGTGACTTTTGGGACTGTCTGACATCCTGTGGTTCCTGTGGTGAATCCTGAGGTCAGTGATGCTCATACATAGGTCTTTTCTAACCCACAGTTTCTGTCAGTTCTCCCCCCACCCCCACCCCCACCCCCACCCTGGCATTTCCGAATGTCCTAATATTGTGGCGTTCGTTGTCTAGAGTGCTTCATGGGACATTTTTTGTCTGTGAGGAAATATGTAAATTATTTCCACTGTGGGTTTTGCTTACTGGGAGACACAAATGTCTCTTTATTTCTACCTTCCTTCTTGAAGCATCACAAAACTCCCAGCGGCATGTCCAATAATAGATACAGAAACATCTAGTAGATAAAAATACTGACGGGGCTGGGAAGATGACTCAGTCAGTGAAGTATTTGATATACAAGTATGAGGACATGGGTTTGGATCCACAGCAACCAAGTAAAGAACTGGGCCCCACAGTGAGCTCCCTGCTCCCAGTGCCAGGGTCGCAGAAACAGCAGCTTTCTGCTCAGCTAGTTTAGTTAAGAGCAAGCTCGGAGTTCAGTAAGAGACCCTGCCTCAGGGCTGGCGAGATAGCTCAGCAGTTAAGAGCACAGTCCGCTTTTCCAGAGGACCCAGCTCCAGGGTCATTTAACACTTTCTGACCTCCAAGGATACTACTCATATGCACACACACACACACACACACACACACACACACACGCTCACACATAACCGCGCACACACACAAAAAGATACACATAAATAAAAATAAAATATGTGTTTTTCTTTTCTTTTTTTAATTATATATATATATTACATTCCCAATGATTTCCCCTTTCCTGGTTCCTCCCTCCCCAAAAGTCCCATAGCCCTCTTCCCTCCCCCTGTTCCCCATTCAACCCCCTCTCGCTTCTCTATCCTGGTATTCCCCTACATCCAGTCTTTCCAGGACTTTTTTAAAATCAGCACTCATACAATCAGCGCCACGATGCATGAATCAACACAACCCTCTGCAACGACATTCTCTGTGGATCTGGCGCCCCCTGCTTCCCACTACGGGTACTTCATACACATGGCACATAGACCAGCATGAAGGCAACCCCCCCGCCCCCCCCACAGGATCAAATGAGGAAAATACATCAATAATTTTAAAAGTGAGACCCCTCAAATAACATGGAGAGAAATTGGCAAGGACTCCCAACACCAGTGACACCAGTGTCTACCACACACATACACATAGACACACACACACACGTACATATACATACACATGTGCAACACACACACATATGATCTGCTGATTTCTCAAAGTCTGTCTTTAAGGAACTTCTCAATGATCTAGTGGACAGTGGTCAAAGGAAAGCTTTGCATGAAGAAACCTGTAGATTCTTTCGTCACCATTTACAAATTATTAAGTCAGGGTTTTAAAAATGGCTTGCTTGATACGCAAACTTTCTTTGCTTAGACTGTGATCAGGAATGAGCAGAAAGAACCGGGCCAGCCAGAGAGCTAGTTCAAGCTCCAGCTTCAAAACACACTTCCCTTCACATTACGACAAAAGTGGTTGTTTTAAGGCCAACCTGGGCTCCAAAGCTGGAAAGCACTCTGCTTGAACTAACAGCCCTGGAACATCTTTTTGCCTCAAAGAAGAAAGACTCAGACTGAGGAGATGGATCAGTCAGTCAAGGGCAAAGCATGAGGCATGAGGACCTGAGTTCAATCCTGCAGAGCCCACAGAGGTAGAGGAAAAAGCTGGGCGTGGGCTGGTGAGATGGCTTAATGGATAAAGGTGCTTCCCATCAAACCTGGGTCCAGTCTCTAGATCCTACATGATAGAAGGAAGGAGTGAGCTGACGCCTGAAACCCTGAGCTCTCCACACTCATGGTGATATGTGCCCATCCCCACCCTTCTCATGAATACAAAGAAAACTGTAAAATAAGAATCAATTTTTTTCTTTATCTTTTACAATTAGGTCTTTGCCCACGCCTAATTTAGCAGCATTGTTGAAAAGCAAGCTGTAATTATCAAATCTCTCAAAGCATGTAATTTAGTTGCTCTCCCTTTTAAAAACAAGCGTCGTATTTTGGTGTAATTTTAGATTCACGCATACGTTGCAGAGCTAGTTCTGAGCTCTGGACACCCCCGCCCAGCCTCTTTGATGCTACTACAGGCTTCCCTAGGGCCCTGTTGTCAAGAGTGCACAATCAACAGTGGCCCACTGTCACTCACTAAGCCCCAAACTTCATTTGAATTTTTGTCATTTTTCCATTGTCCCATTTCTGTCCCAAGATCCAATCAGGTGCTTTGCTGCATTTAGTTGTCCTGTCTTCTAAGAACCCTTTGGTCAATGACAAGCTTTCTTGCCTATTTTTTAACAGTCTTGAAAGTCTTGAGCAACACCGACCACATGTCCTTTAGGATGTCTTCCAAGGCAGGGCTATCCCGCACTTCCATCTCGATCAGACTCAAGTTACACCTTTTGGAGAGGACACGATAGAGAAAAAGTGCCCATCTAAGCAGTGACGACTACATGTGTCACTGTTGATAAAATGACAACTGAGTTTTTAAGGAAACCATCCTCACCCTTTCAGCACCCATTAAATTGAATTTTATGAATTCAATGAATAATGTAGTCAGAGACATAAATGGCGTGCATGGGATTGGGACACAGCGGATTTCTGATCAGTTTGGGACTCACCTTGAAAAGCAGTTTGTTCTGGAACTGGTGCATCAGTCAATCAGGCATAGGTCAATGTTTTCCATGATGGTATTGAAGACCTTTGTGTTCTGGTGGTGGAACGATACTATGATGCTGAATGAGAGTTAGCTGTTGACATTAGAGTCCATGAGCAGGAGTCTCTCTCTGCACTCAGTGGAGGAAGATGCTGAGACCTTACTCTCTTTGTTTACTGTTTTCTTCCTCCCTGGGAGAACCTGGAGCCTGTCTGCCTTAGTCATCACCGAGTTCCAGCACTCAGCAGGACTCTTGGCACTCAATAAACTGGTTCCACAGTTGATGAATAAACAGTGCCAGCTTTAAATGTGCATCTGGCAGGGTCCAGTCTGTAGATAGACTGCTGCATCAATTGCTTCAGCAGAGAGGATTGAAGTCACAATGGTAATCCTAAACTCAGAGACAGCCATTATAGACAGCAGCCTTCCATCTCTTTCACTCACCTCGGGGACTTGGGAACAAAAAGAACAAGCTGAGATAGAAAACGTGACACTGGGAAGAGATACTACGGAGGGCTTGGAACCAGGCCTGACTCAAGAGCGGAGCGCCAGACATCAGAGCTGAGACTCCAAAGGAGGTGTGCTGTGACTGCTTCTCTATGTGAGAAGTATCATACGGTTGACTCACCCGGGCCACAGGGAGAGCCTGAGGTTGTAAGGTGAAGAAGTATAGCAAGGTACCATGAGCCAAAAGCAAGAAAATAGGATTGGAACTTTCTCCTCTTTATCCTTCGACTCTAGTATTTATTACTCTCTGGTATCCCTGGGTAGACAGAGCCTTATAGGGAGCCAATTGAGCTTCAGAGCTGTGGGTTGCAGGTCTCCCAGCCACAGAGTTGCAAAACAGAATATGGAATACAGGGAGCTGGGGCTGAAACAATTGCTTGGTGCCTGGCCCTGGCTGGGATCAGATCCAAATGTGTTAATGCAGTGTTTCAGCACCTCAACAACCCCCTTCCTACTCATAGTTCTGTGGAGCTTTAGACTGCCTGCCTGCCTACCTACCTTCCTTCCTTCCTTCCTTCCTTCCTCCTTCCTTTTCACATATATATTTTGTTGTTGTTTGTTTGCTTGGTTTGTGTTGTTTTCCTGGACACAGAGTCACATGTAGCCCTGAACTCCCTATTTCCTGCCTTTATATCCCCAGTACTAGGATTAGAGATGTGTATTATTGAATCTGGACTTAGCCCCCATTTCTTGACTTGTTCCCTTTGTAATAGTTTGGGAGAGTCCCTGGATGCATGTTGGGTAGGGATTTCTTTTGGGGAATAGTTTTCAGCATGTTTCCTGGTCATTGAGCCAGGCACACTTCCGGGGGAGAGAGGCAGGGACTCATCTCATTCCCACCCATTAGGGAACAACTCCACATTCTTTTGAGTCTCTTAAGTGTCTTCACACTTTGAGCTACAGACACCCAGTGAAAAGCATAATATATCTGACCCACAAAAACTCATGCCCAATTTCTTTTGCTTTTAAGATATTGGAATTCTTGGGACTTTTGAAGTCACTGTTGCCAGAAATGACAAGTGTGCAAATGTAAGTTCCAGCTAGGATCTGTTGCATGAGCTGGATTAGCAGGAAAACACTTACAATGCTTCTTCCTAAGCCCAGTCTGAGGTTTCTTGACCCAGACCCCTTAGCGTTACCTGGGAACAAAAGAGGGGATATTAAGACTGACACTAGGGGGACATCTCAGTGGTTAAAGCATTTGCCCCACACATATGAGGATTGGAATTCAGATCCCCAGAATGTACCTAAATGCCAGGTGGTTCTTGGCAGCCTACCTGTAATTCCAGCCACAGAAAACAGAAAGAGGACATCCCCTGAGCAAGTTGGCAAGGGAGATTATTAGCCGAATCATCAAGCTCTTGGTTTGAATGAGAGAGCCTGCCTCAAATGATCCCTGAATCATGTGGAAGAGCATTGGGGGATGGTTCCCTCAGGCCTCCACATGTGTGTGAGCTTTAGACTGTGCACCGACACACAGGAAAACACGCACACACACGTGCATCAACCACAAACATACATACATGCACACACAGATGGGCAAGAAGGAGGAGGTGGAGAAGAAAGGGGTGAAGAGAAAGGAAGAGTAGAAGGAAGGGAAGGAGAAGGAGGAGGAGGAGAAGAAAGATGAAGAAGGGGAGAAGGAGGAGAAAGAAGAGAAGGAGGAGAAAGAGAGGAGGAGAAGAAAGAGAAGGAAGAGAAGAAAGAAGAAGAAGAGGAGGAGAAGGAGGTGGAGAAGCTATAGTATCAGCCACATCAGCACATCAGCCAACACAATGGAGCATATCATATCTATAATCTTAGCATTTGACAGATAGAGGCAAGAAGATTAGAATGACCCTCCAGATGTATATGTGTGAAGAGCACCCAGGGAAGGGCAATCTTATAGTGCGTGTTTAATAATAATAAGCAGGCTTCCCTTCAAATCCTTTGAGTCTTCAACTTGGCAGTGTGGCCTGACCAGAGCAGGAGTCACCACAGGGGGCCCATGACTCAAACCGTTTCTCATACAAAGTATTTTCTACCCTAGGTGTACTTTATTTTTAAGATTGAATCTAATCGGGTGGAAGATGTAGCTCAGTTGGTAGAGTGTTTGCCTAGCACGCATGATGCCCTGGGTTTGATCCCCAGCACTGCATAAACTAGGAATGGTCATCTATGGTAGAGACAGTAGAAGCAGAAATCCAGGCTATCCCCCTACTGAAAAATGATTTAGAGGTTGGACCAGGCTACATAAGACCCGGTCTCAGAAAAATTAAAAATTGAATTAGTTGCTAAGATTTAGTGATTGGGAAATCTCTGATGCAATCTGGATTTCTGGCTTCCTGTGAAAAAGCAGAAGGCTTGGGGACAGCTGGTCACAATGGGCAAACTAGGGGTAGGGGGTTGGGACAGCAGCAGAAGCTTGCTCCACATAACAGACTTTAAACTACCAGACTGGATAATTGCTTCATCCAGAGAGGGCCTTGCTGGGAAAAATTCTGATGTTGAGAGTTGCCCTGTGCGACAAAATTACACTAATGGACATTCCAATTTGCTGGGACCAAGTATCCTGGAGCCTTGGGCTTATAAACTGCAATAAGGTGTCACAATACCATAATTGTATTGGGCGACTTCAAGATACAAGTGTCTAGCTGGGCAGTGGTGGTACATGCCTGTAATCCCAGCACTTGGGAGGCAGAGGCAGGCAGATTTCTGAGTTTGAGGCCAGCCTGATCTACAGAGTAAGTTCCAGGGGTTATACAGAGAAACCCTGTTTCGGAAAAAAAAAGATACAAGTATCCATTTTTATAAAAAAAGCTGATCTGATTATTCCTCTCCTTCCTGTGGTCTACTTGTCCAACTCTAGAAGGCAATAGAATGGTTTCATTTTCCTATCGCATATATCTCTGGGCCAAATGTTCAAGCAACGGTATGTCCCTCCCATACTTGCGAGTGATGACCAGTTTACCATAAGCCCAAAATAAGGAAATATCAATATGAGAAATGGCTAAATTATGAAATCTGTACTTATTTGAAATACCATTTCCTAGTGACCTTTCCCTTTCGGCTGCCGTGCTCGGCATTAATGTAAGAATTATTTATGACTTGGCATTTCCCCGAAGCAGCCGCCCACAGGTCAGAGCAGAATGGGAGGAAATAAAAGAGCCGTGTTGGCTGTGCCGAGTGCCCATCAGCACGCGTGGCCAAGGCCAGGCTGCAAGCTCCTGGGGAAGGGCAGGGCACAGGATGCTCTGGTGTCCTTTGGAGTCCAAATCCTGACTTTGGAGTGTACCAGCTGTATGACCCGAGATAGTCATTTTACCCAGAAGTCAGTCCGTAATGTGAAGGGCCATCTGGGGAGCACTGATGGCTTTGCTCACCGTGCAGTCTGTTAGCACTCTTCAGTATCACAAATGCCACTAGCCTTCATGGGCCTCCCCACCCCCTTACATTGCTCATTCCGTGGTCCAGGGCCCCCTGCCTACCAAACAAGCACTCTAACACTAAGCTACACCCCCCAGCCCACTAATCTCTTTTTTATAAAGTGCAAAGTCTATGGGATCCGACCACACCAGATGACTTTAATTACTTACTTGTGTAAACAACAACAACAAAACCGTACCATGATGGTGGTCTATGCCTTCAATCCCAGCTCTCAGGAGGCAGAGTTAGGTGGATTTCTGACTTTGAGACCAGCCTCATCTACAGAGGAATTTCAGGACAGCCAGGACTACATGGAAAAACCTGTCTCAAAAACTAAAAACAAACAAACAAAAAACAACAAAGCCCCCAAAACAAAAAGAAACAACAGCACCAAAACTGTACCAAAGCTAGACATTGGTGGCACGTGCCTGTAATTCCAGCACTTGGGAGGTAGAGGCAGGAGGACCAGGAGTTCAAGGTCATCCTAAGCTACACGATGTGTTTAAGGCCAGTCTGGGCTATATGAAACCCAGTCTCAATCACCTTCCCCATCGCCTCAGAGTTCCTGAAGTAAGAATTTCAACTTATTAACTATTAAATAACTAGAGTTAATGATATGATATATTATGATTTGACTATTTTTATATATACATTTTTATATATGCATATGTATGTACACACACATAACTTGTTATGCTGTGACTCAAACTCAAAGCATTAACCATGTTAGGGAAGTACTCCAGCACTGATTTATCACCTCTCCCCTCCCCCCCCTTAATTTTCATGTGTGAGAAACCTCATCACTCAAATTCATGTTCGTTCTTTCTGGAGATTAGGGCATTTGGTCAGATTGATCAGGTCTGTCCTCCTAAACGGATTAGTGCATTTGTGGGTCAATGGGTCATTGAAGGAGTGGCTTTGTTACAAAAGCCAGGTCTACCCAATATGTTCGCTGGGTCACCATCTGCTTCCCTCTGTGTCACACTGCTGACACAAGAGGAAGGCCCTCACCAGAAGCCGAGCAGATGTCGAGCTCATGACATTGAACTGCCCAGCCTCCACCACCACAAAGTGATCTGAACCTCTTTTCTTCGCAAATTCCCAAGCTTTAGACATTTTGTTACAGTGACAGAAAGCAGACTGAGACAACACAGAAAATATGCTAAGAGCACAGGGAGTAGGTCCTTCTACCATACTCTAACTTCTGTGAAATAATGGGCATGCTAATTCAACTGACTCTGAAAACCATTTCAGTCTAGGTAGGTGTGAGAGAGAGCAAGGACATAAGTCAGCTTCTTGCATAGTATGTACACGAGAATATGTAAATCTTGTTCCGGTAAAACTTGACAAAAGCAGGCCCCATGGGAGGGGAACCTAAAGGCTTCCCAGCCATGAAGGTCCTGGAGTATGGACTGCAGGCCAGCAGTCTCCCTTTCCCTCCTTCCCACACTCCTTCACCTAGCTCACACATGATTTTTATTTTCAGATTCATTTATTTTTTTAAATTTTTTAATTTTTTTTTTGTTGTTGTTGTTTTGAGACAGGGTTTCTCTGTAGTCCTGGCTGTCCTGGAATTCACTCTGTAGACCAGGCTGACCTCGAACTCAGAAATCCGCCTGCCTCTGCCTCCCAAGTGCTGGGATTAAAGGTGCGCGCCACCACCGCCCGGCTCAGATTTATTTTAATGTATTTGTATATACACATATGGTGTCGGTGGTGGATGCGCACATGGGAGAGAGCGTTCATGGAGGCCAGAAGAGGGTGACCACCCTTAGGGCTGGAGTTACAGACAGTTTGTGCATCTGAGTTACAGACTTTGGGTGCATCTGATGTGGGTGCTGAGACTTGAACCTGAGCCCTTTGAAGAACAGTACACACTCTTAACCACCGAGCCACATTTCTACAGCCTGACTGCAGCTTTTGTTTTCTGCAGAGATGGAGTTTCACTAAGCTACCCGCAGGTCTCAAACTTCTGAGTTTACACACTTCTCCCACCTCTGCATCCTCCCATCCGTCTTCCCAAGCCACGTGCTGGGATTCCAGGCGTATGCCACCATGTCTGAGTTTGCACAGGAGACTTCCTCACGAGCGAGCATTTCCTCCCTGGGCTCCGCGGTGGCCACCATCCTTCCTTTGCTTCTTGTGTCTCTCTGCTTGCTCCTTCCCTCTCCTTGTTGCTGGCACCAGCGGAATCATCCAGTGCTCGGCTTCTTCCTGCTTGGCAGATAATCCTTCCTAAGGCGATCTCACCTATGGCTTGGGTCTGACACTTACGCCTGCTGAACACACAGTTCCTCCCGTGAGCTCCTGCTTCAGACATCTTCCTTCTCATTTCCTGGAGCGAGTGCTTTCAGAAATTCCTATTGCCTGGCCATTTACTGTTTCCTTGGCTACTAAAATCTGTAAGGTAAACTTCTCTTTCCTGTTTCTGCCCACAGACTAGGAGATTCTTTTAAAGGTCTTTGTAAACATACCACGCTCTCACTGTTTTGAATGAAAACAAAACAAAAAACCTAAAATAGCAACTTAAGGAAGGAAGGGTTTATTCTGGCTCACGGTTTGAGGGCGCCGTCTATCCCAGCGGGAAAGTCATGGCTGTGGAATGTGAGGCAGACGGTCGCACGGCATCGGCATCTACGTTCAGAAAGTAGAGAGATGGATACTGACACCTAGCTTGTTTTCTGTTTTAGCATTTGGTCTCAGATCTCAGTCTGTAAGATGGCGCTTCCCACATCTGTGGGGCGTGCCTCTTGTACATTTTTTTTCTTCACCTGAGCACACTATGAATTCTGCCATGCAGGAGGATTTCAACAAATATGGGCTAAATGGAAGATCCTTCATTAATTAAACCCTTCGGGAGACTGAGCGTTGCTTCAGTCCAGTTCTGAGCATTTCAAACTGGGCTCTCGTTACCTATAAATGTCAAGGACACTTCCTTCCAAACTTTAGCTGCTTCTCAAGGTTCCATTCCCCCATAACTGTCATCAGTTGAAAATAACTGTAAATCTAAAACATATTTACTTGATGAGTCACAAACCTCACCTAGAGTTTCGTGCAGACAGGCCTGACACTGGGCCTCACATAGGCAGAGGTTTCCTATGCTTTTAATAAATATTTTTAATGCCTGCAAATGAGGTCATGTTTTAGAAATACGTAAATCAGACATACTCTATACTCAGGGAGCTCAGACCATTCATAGTCTGGGTTGGGTGGTTAGTGACATATATAAAAGACAGTAAAGATAAATTAATCCAGGTGAGAGCACTGAGAGAAAGGAGGACAGGTCACATGACTGCTGAGCTATGGGGATGAGGGAAGCTTCTATAGAAGACAGTCAGAAGTAGGACCTGCAGTGTCTGGGAAACTTTAGAAAATCCCCATTCTAGCTGACGGGTTTGAGAGAGGAGTCGTCAAATTGGTTTTTACTCTGCCTGCCTATAGGGGTCGGGGGAATTGATCAAAGGACAACCAACTTGGAATAACCAGAAGCATAAGATCATACAAGGAAACTTCAAGAATCACACAGACATTGCATGACAAACCAGGGTCCACAGGCCAAGGAACCTATGCAGGTAGAGTGACTGACTAGTCTGTGTCCCAGAGACAGCTTCTTCTCTTTCTATATACTGTGCCTTCTCTGTAAATATCAGGAATGGTTGCTTGGAGTTCTTGTCCTCGAAGGTTGGACTTCAGTAAAACTCTAAAGGCAGTCTAACCTTTAGACTCAATAATACCTGCCCAGCAAAATTCTAAAGACAGTATCTTGGGCTCAATAATATTTGCCCAGTAAACTCATGTACTTTCTCTTGTATGGTCATAGGAAGGAAGGGACAGGCAAGAGACACAGTCCTCCACAGAGATTCTGACAGCCTGCAGAGTCCGTAAACCCAAACACACAGAACGCCCCTTCCCTTCTCACAAGCCCTCCAAGTAGAGCAGCTTGCCGAAGGAGGAGGTGGGTCCCTGCTGTTACAAAAGACACACTAGGCTGCCTGGGGCTACCAAGAATTGCCAACCTATAAATAAAGTGTTCAGACAAATGGTTCAACTGTGAAACACAGTTGAAAAATTAGTGAGGGTGTCGTACATTAAGATTTAGGAAGCTGAGTTGGTTTTTTTTGTTGTTGTTGTTGGTTTTTTTGTTTTGTTTTGTTTTTTTAACAAAACTTTTAATTGTTCATCAATTAGTGTTCATCAGACCTCACGTTAATAGTTAGCTGCTGCCAGCACAGCAGGGGACATATACACAAGAATGAGTCCCATTCCATAAGCCAAGAAGAGAAATTACACACTGCTATTCATGAACCAAGGCAGGTCCCTTAGCAAAGACAGGAGACTCTTCTCCCGGACACCCAAGGTTGTCAAATTTTCATAGTCAGTTTCCGCTGAGCTATTAAAACTAATCAAAACAATTTTTTCAATGCTGGAAACTTTGCATTTTTTGGTGAATTTTTACTTATTATTTATTTATTTGATTCATTATGTAACCTAGACTAGCTTCAAACTCTAGCTCCTCCTGCCTCAGTACTCTTTACACCTTACCTTTCTTCATCAAAACATCTGGGAAATCTCACAAGCTGTTGTGGGTCCAGTCAGCTCCTAGCTGCAGCAACAGAACAGATGTGTTGTCTTCCTAGACCCAGCCAACGCCCGGACTGCCAAGTTGTCCTGACCTGATTGTACTGTACGTCCAGTTGAATCTTCAACTAGTGCCTTTTTTTCCCTGAGTTTTCATAACCAAAGACCTCACATACAAATCTCTGTCCCCTCATTTTCAGGACTAAGGCCCTTCTCAGTGTGAAAAGGAAATGACTAATCACTAATTGACATGATGCTTGGAAGAGGAACTAGACAGTAAGGGACAAGAAACTTGCTGTATCAGACTCTAGAAAACCCAACCACAATACAACCATAGTTCTCTTAGATGACTGATCTTCAGCAAATACCTCCAGAGCCAGGGCTTTCATTGGGTCCAACATGCAAACACACTTAGTACGAACTGATGTATATTTGACATACTGCTTTTAGGAATTCAGCTGGATTTAGACAGAAAGATGGTCTCAAAGACACAGGCAAGTTGGGTCTTGTGGAGCATGTCTGTAATCCTGGCACTGGGAGGATTGTGAGTTCAAGGCCAGCCTGAGCTGACTGTAGAGTTTGATGGTGAAATGTTCACTTAGCATGTTTCCTACCTAATTAAGAGACAATCTTTAAAAAAGATGTGAGACCAAGCTATGCGTCACTGACTCCTGTCTTAGTCAGGGTTTCTATTCCTGCACAAAACATCGTGACCAAGAAGCAAGTTGGGGAGGAAAGGGTTTATTCAGCTTACACTTCCACATTACTGTTCATCACCAAATGAAGTCAGGACTGGAACTCAAACAGGTCAGGAAGCAGGAGCTGATGCAGAGGTCATGGAGGGATGTTACTTACTGGCTTGCTTCCCCTGGCTTGGTCAGCTTGCTTTTTTTTTTTTGTTTTTGTTTTTTCGAGACAGGGTTTCTCTGTGTAGCCCTGGCTGTCCTGGAACTCACTCTGTAGACCAGGCTGGCCTCGAACTCAGAAATCCTCCTGCCTCTGCCTCCCAAGTGCTGGGATTAAAGGCGTGCACCACCACCGCCCGGCTCTCAGCTTGCTTTCTTATAGAACCCAAGAATACCAGCCCAAGGATGGCACCACCCACAATGGGCTATGCCCTCCGTTCTTGATCACTAATTGAGAAAATGCCTTACAGCTGGGTCTCATGGAGGCCTTTCCTCAAGGGAGGCTCCTTTCTCTGTGATAACTCCAGCTTGGGTCAAGTTGACACAAAACCAGCCAGTACAACTCCTTTGGTAGAAATCAGGTGACTGATGAGAAGGAAAAAACAGAGAATTTTTACTGTACATTTAAACCTGTTTAAAAACAAGTTTACAGGCTGTTATGAGCTGTCTTGTGTGGGTACTGAGAACGGAACTCGGGTCCTCTGAAAGAACAGTGTAAACTTAACCGCTGAGCAATCTATGCACCTCGGTGGATTTTTATGTATGTGTATGGATGTCTGTGTGAGTGTATGATATATGTGTTTGGGGGTTCACAGAGGCTAGAAGATGCCATTAGATCCCCTGGAGCTGGAGTTACGGGCAGTTGGAACTTGTTTGCTAGTGGCACTGGGAACCAAACCCCAGTCCTCTGGAAAAGTAGTACTGGATCTTAACCACTGAGCCATCTCTCCAGCTCAGTTCGAAGCTTTTGATGTTTGTAGGAAGTGTATGATCTACTCACAAATAAGTGACTTTAGAAGTATGTATAAGGCTGAGGAGACAGCTCAGCAGCAGAGAGCACTTGCTGCACGACCATGAAGACCTAAGTTCTCGTCCCCAGAACCCATGTGAAAAGATGAGCACAGTTGCCTGCTGTAATCCCAGCACTGTGGAGGAGGTGGCTAGAAGTTGGGCAGATCCATAGGTTTATGACTAGTCACTTGACCTAGCCGCAGGTCCAGTGAGAGACCCTGTATCAAGGGAGTAAGACTGAATGTAATAGAATAGGACACTCAACATTTTCCACTGGTCTTAGTACATGCCAGCTCAGGCACATACACTGGTACATATTTGAGCATACCCCACATATACATACCCCACATACACATGTACACATACATATATATACATATACATACATACATATATACATACATCACACATACATACATACATATATACATACATCACTCACATACATATATACATACATCACACACACACACACCACCACCACCACCACCACCATCACACATAAGTGCACAAGAAATAAAAAAAAAATTCAAAACTAACCAACCAACCAACCAACCAGAATAGCTACTCATAGTATACATGAAGAACGATTCTGGTGTTTGAGGTCTGTAATCTCAGCTGCTGAGGAGGCTGGGACAAGAGGATAATAAGTTTAAGCCTTGCTTATTTGATAGTGAGTCCAGTCTAGGTGAGTAAGTGAGACCTCTTCTCAAGATAAATGAGTAAGGGCTGGAGAGATGGCTCAGAGGTTAAAAGCACCAACTGTTCTTCCAGAGGTCCTGAGTTCAATTCCCAGCAACCACATGGTGGCTTACAACCATCTGTAATGGGATCCAATGCCCTCTTCTGGTGTGTTTGAAGACAGTTACAGTGTACTCATATACATAAAATAATAATCTTTTAAAAAAAGAAACATCTATTTAAAAAAAAAGCAATAATTTCCCAGAGTTTGAGTGTTAGGTAAATTGCTCCTACATTGGCTCGCTGTTGGATGATAGTTCTAGTTGAGGCTCGTACATAACTGTAATGTTTATAAACTGTTTTTCTCCACAATAAAATTCAGATGTTTTCTGGTAGAAAAAAAAAGCAATAATCAAAAAGAGGGTAGGGGATAGGTTCAGGGATGGGGATACTTACCAAGTATGTGTGAAACCCAAGTCCGATCCCTAGAACCCTCAAATAAATCCGAAATCTCTATATTTTCTATTATAACTACCCTCCCTTCCCTCTAAAGTAAGAAATTCTTTGAAGGCATGAAGGAAATGAAGAATTAAACTATTCCTAACAGGGAAGAGGGAGTCTGGAAATTATGTCTGATGGATAGAATGAGAAATCCTGGCAAGGGGCTGGGCGCTGACAGGCGAAGAGATGCGTGTCTGACAGGATTTGGACTGTTCGCAGAAACTGAGACGGAGCAATTATGCAAAGCACGTTGAGAGAGCTGTCTTCCTCACTGTCAGCTTTTCGACAAATCCAAGCATGGTCTGGTCACCACATTCAGCTTCCATGCCCATCCTGCGTGTGGTAGGGCCTTTTTCTTATTTCTTTGGAATCAGCTGACATAACATTCAAGAGTTCACTTACATTGAAGGATATGGCGATGCGAGGGTTGATTTTCTTGATGCACTTTGGGTCCCTTGTGCATTAGTGAGCTGACACATGGCTGAGACAGGGCGGAACAAGGCAGTAGGGATTACCAGAGCGAGACTGTGGAGGGACACTGAGGACTCAGATGGGCGGCCACTGGGCTGAGAGCTGACCTCGCCTGTGTGTTAGGCATCACCCTCAAATAGAACCAGTCATTCTGGCTGAAGGGGACTCAACATACTCTGCAGGGCAAGGCTCAGGAGAGAGATTAAGACTCTGGCATTGAGGCAGGATAATGGGAAGAAGAATGGGGAAAACTTCACAAAAATCAACATAATGGAAAATCAAGTTGATAAATAGGAAGACTGGAAAACGCCTCTGGGTTCCAGAAGAGAGATTAAATCCTACCTCTGGTGCCGGTGCAGAGTCACCCTAGAGTGCTGAAATGTGACACACAGCTTAAATGCATACCTCGAGCTGGAGGCAGGAGGACCAGGAGTTCAGGGTTATCCTCTGCTAATAGTGAGCTCAAAGCCTACCTAGACGACGAGAGATCCTGTCTCAAAACAAAACAAAGCAGCAAACCAACAGCAGTTGGGGCATTCGTGGTCCCTAGAACTGTGGGTTTGGGGATTAAGAGGAGCCAGAGCTTGTTTCTGGCTAAAGAGACTGGGGAGGCTTCCAATGGGCAGGGCTGCGCATTGTTTGGTGGGAACCCCAAATCAGTGAGAGAGAAGAGGCCTCAGATGGCCTGCACAGCCCTCCCTTCAGCTGCACACCCTCGATGGAGGTGTTGGAATCACCGCTCACCACTTGATAGTCAGATAAACGGAAAGCAGATGGCACCTTTGAGAAACATGGCTGGCAGCCACGATTAGAGAACCGACCATATGATTCACATTCTCTCTCCAAATAAGAATAGATGGTGGTTCCTGCTGGCTGGGAAGCCTCCCACAGAAATGAAGAGGGCAAGGAAAAGTGCTGGAGGTTGTGAATTTATGTCCCCAGGGGGGGCTTGGCCTTTTGACTTTGCATGGGACTACGTTCTGTGCCCTGGCCTAGCATGCAACACGTGCACAGTCAAGTCCTCTCTAGTGGTCAGGACAGTCTGTGATACTACCCTTCCGGTGATAGAGGATGGAATATCAGAGGTTCAGGGACAGCTTGGTTAACATACTGAGTTCAAGACTAGCCTTGTCTACTGGAAACTTTTTCAAAAACACAAAACCCAATCCATCCAACCAAGCAAGAAACCAATTCCCCTCCAGTGAATGATTGGCTTTCTCTAAACGGAGGTTTTAGAGACCAGGGTCAAAATGACATCAGATTCTCTGTGGCTTAGAGTCTGCCTTTTAGAAACACCTTGGCACAGGGCAGTCTCAGTGATGAGGGAGGCCCCTGGTCTGGATCTGAGTGTCCACATTCCTCCCCATTCCAGGCAAGTCGTCTCTACATGCTGACTTTACATCGTGCCTCAGTGACTAGACTTGGGGGCTAACCACGCCTGTCCCAAAAGCTCTTTGTCAGTTCCTGTTAAGTCTAGGAGGACAGCCAGACGTCAAGAGTGAAAAGCCTGAGCCACACTGGTTGGTTAGCCACACTGGTTAGCACACACTGCCCTCTTGTGTCTGTTATACAGTTCACAGGATGCTTTCCTGCAGGCTCAGGTACAGTGAGAATCGAAAGGTTTGCTTTGCTTTACAGAGACGGTCTCACAGTTGCCGTAAGACTAATGGCAAACCTCCTGCTTCAGTTTCCCAAGTGCTAAGGTGACAAGTTGGAGGGTCCATCTACCGTTTGGAATTAATCCTTCTCTTTTTGGTTTCATTTTGAAGCCTTTCATAGCCCTAAGCCTGTAAGCCTCAGAAGCAGAGGAAGAAATGAGAGAGAGAGAGAGAGAGAGAGAGAGAGAGAGAGAGAGAGAGAGAGAGAGACACATACTACACACTCACATGCCAGTTTCCCAGGATGTCAGTCCAGAACTTTATGAAGTTGATAGTGATAGCTATCTTTAGGGAACTGATACTAGGTGCTGACCACAATGGGACCCAAGACTCTGCTCTCTAGATGAAAGAATACCACCTGGGGATCAAGGTCTGTGGTCTGTATCCAAACCCTAGAGTATCAGAAGGCCTTAGTGGAGTTCCTAGGACATGCTGGCCTTCTGAACTGAACCCTAATTTCATCCTCTTTTTCTGAAAGCCTTGGAAGGTGGTTCTGGGGACATTCAAATGACTGCCTCCTGCTCCACGAACATCTTCAGTAAAGACCACTTTTTTTTCTATCCAATGTCACTTAGACATGGGCTGTTCCTTTGGCAAGTTCAAACCTGAACCTATGTTAGGTAGTAAGTGTTCTGCCTCTGTTGCTGCCTGCCTGCCTGCCTGCCTGCCTGCCTGCCTGCCTGCCTGCCTGTCTGTCTGTCTGTCTGTCTGTCTGTCTGTCTATCTTCTGTCTGTCTGTCTCCAGATTTGAGGAAGATGTAAGCTGTGCTCCAAGTTTGCATTCATCATAGTTAGTGATTCAGATGTGGTCTTAATGAGACAGATGGCCCAAGCCCGTGTGCTCCAATTTTTAAAGTACAGAAACCAGAATCAAAGATACTTTCACACAGTCTTCTAAAATTACCATTGAGCACTAAATTATGCATTATACAAGGCTAGGGAGAACAAATAAGGGGGCGAAAAGATGCACTTTGCTTGGCAGAAAGGCCTACCCTCCATCCCTCCATGGATGCTTTACAGATCTGCATCTCAGGTAGGTGTTCTGCCCCTGTAGGGAGCCGCCATCAGGAGGCCCCGACACTGATAGAACTGTTTGTGTTCCTGTAAGTGTGTGGTGTACAACCTCAACAGCCTTGCCAAGCAGCTGGAAAGAACAGCTTCTTAAATAAAGGCACCAATGCTCCAAATATGGTTTTTTTGAATCTTTGTAGGATAACTTTTCAATCTTTTTTTAATCCCCTCAGTGGTGTTTTTCCTTAATGACATCAATGCCTTCTCTGTCTTGTGTTCTTGTGCGAACCTTGTCATAATGGGGCCCAGTTTCTTGCCTGAAACAGAGACAGGTCGGCAAACATATAGACCGTGTTCAGAATCACAAGATGAGGGGCTTTTGCTAGCCTGTCTTTGTTTTGTTTGAGACAGGGTCTCTTGTAGCCCAGGCAGATCTCAAAGTTGCTGTGTAGCCAAAGATGTCTCTCTAAACCTCTGATCTCCTTGCCCCCCCCCACCTGGTGGCGGCGGCTGGTATTACAAGCCTGCACCACCACACCTGGGCATCAGGCATGCTTGGCTGTCCATCAGGCATGCTATGGCTCCAGCCCACAACCACGCGTTCTTCAGATTTTTCAGAATTACATTTTATGTTTTTTATTTTGTGTTTATGCATGTGGAAGTCAGAGAACAACTTTCGGGAGTCGGTTCTCTTCTTCCAGCATGTGGGGTCTGGGGATCAAACTCAGGTGTCCAGGTTTGGTGACCGCTACCTTTATCTGCCATGTTATCAGCTCCATAAACATGTTTTCTGTCTGTCTCTGTCATTTCTATTAGAAAAGGCCTTTTCTCTGTTTGCTTTTCCCGGTTTCCAGATCAAAGAACACAAGATACAACACCAGGAAATAAGTCTGGCTTGTGCAAGCAGCACACAGGGCTGCAATTTGCAATTTGCACCGTGATAAATGATTTGGTTACCTTTTTTTCTTTTCTGGTTTCCTCTTAAGGTAAGGCCAAAGGTAAAGATTGGAGTTAAGGTTCCTAGCTTTCTATTGTCAAAGAGACTAGATTCAAATTCATCTCCAGCTCTGAGACCTCCAGGTCAGTTCCTGAACGTCTCGTTGTCTCGTTGTGATCCCATTCAGTGATTCCAGGGGGGGGTTTCCTCTGTCTTAGAGTGACGGGGGCTCTCAGTAGAAAGAGTTCTCCTCGCATCTCACATTGTCGTGTCTGCTACTCAGCCCACTGAGACCTGGGTCAGCAAATACATCTCACTACAAACCCAAAGTCTTAGGGCATCCTCTTTGGCTACAGTCACTGCCTCCTCTCCTTTATACCCTGTTCTCACATTCTGTTTACTTAGTACCGGTGGGATAGTTCTATAGTTATCCTCACTATCAAGCTCGTTTGTGGGAGTGATCCTCCTCTAGACCCTTTCCTGAGCTCTGGATACATCCTCCTAATGGCCCACTGGCATCTCCATGGGCATGCTCACAGTATTTCCAACTCAAGCTGTGGACTCTGAAGTCACCATCTTGTTTGACACAAACAGTCCTAGCAGCCAAAGATTCTCCATCCCCTGCGCTCTCAGGTCAGAACCTGGAGTACTTCCTGACCACCACTTCGCCCCAAGACCTCTTTAATCCAATCAGTTAGTAAGTCCTGTCTAAGCATATACCCAGGGACTGGGGAGATGGCCCAGCTGGTAAACGGACTGCTGTGTAATTGTGAGGATTTGAGTTCCAATCTGTAACACCCCAGAAAAGCTGGACACAGCTGTAATCCCAAGTACTAGAGAACCAGAGACAGATCTCTGGAGCCAGTTACTTTAGCTCAATAGGTGAACCTCAGGTTCAGTGAGAGGATTGTTCTAAAAAAAAACCAAAAAACCCATAAGGTGGAGAATGATTGAGGAAGATGCCCAACACCCTACAGGACATGTGTGCATGCACATCCACAATCACACATGTACATACACCACAGATAAATGAATGTTTAAATAAATCACTATCCACCAAGTCCATTGACTCCATGCAACTCTGCAACCCAAATGTATTCTTTAGCATCTCCATCTCTGCCCACTCTAGGAGCCTCTTCCTGGGGGGGGGTGTCTCCATCTCTATTATTAACTCTTTCATCTCTGGGTCGTGACAGAGGATTGCCTGTCCAGCCCAGAGAGAGTTACTACAATGTTGGAACCTCACAGGTCTTAGTAGCCATCCTTCCTTTTTTCCTCTGCAAGATTTTTTCACAAATTTGGAGACTCCTTTCTCCTGCAGCATCTCTGAATTTGTTCTTGCCTTTGACCAAAATGCTCTTGTGTGCCTACGTTTGCATTTGCTAGATCTTGTTTGGCTCTCAGTTATGTTTTCGAGAACACCTTCCTTGACCCAATGTAATGTAACCAAACTGCTGGCCTCTCTCTCTCTCTCTCTCTCTCTCTCTCTCTCTCTCTCTCTCTCTCTGTCTGTCTGTCTCTCTCAACCCCCAGCACAGTATCTTCCAAAAGCAGTGGAAACTATTCAACTGAAGGACCATTTAGTCAAGGACTATCTTAAGGAGCCTTTGAGTGGATGCTTACAGGAGGAACACAGTGTTCTTTCAAACAGAGAGGTTAGGAATTAACAGCAACAACATCAACTTAGTTGATCAACTAGACATACCAACAAAGGAGGAAAAGAAGATGGATGGGTGGTGTAAGACAGAAGGGTACCAGGAGGGTTTATGTATACTGACCAAGGCATCTTTTGAAGAACAGAATTGGCATTTCAAATGATGAGTTTTAGGGAAGGGGCACAGTTCAGTTGGTAGAATGCTTGCCCTGTATGCATGGGACCCAGGGTTCAGTCCCTAGCACCACGTAAAAGCAGTCCTCCATTATGGCATATGTCTGTAATCCCAGCACTTAGGAGGTAGACGCTGGAAGTTCAAGTCACACTTGGCTACAGAATCATTTCCAAGTCAGCTTGGGATACACAGGATCATGTCTCTTAATTAATTAATTAATTAAATTGGAATGACTTGTATTTGGGCATGGTGGAGGAAGCCTGTTATCCCAGCATTCGGATGGCTGAGGCAGGAGGATTGTGATTTTGATGCCAGTGTGGGCTACATGGGGGAGTTCTAGGACAATAGGACCCTCATCTCAAAACAACAGAAAACAACACCAAAAACTGGGCTGGAGGAAGGTCTCAGTCTCAGCAGTTCAGAGCACTTGCTACTCTCACAGAGGACCTGGGTTCAAGTGGTGACGCACAGCTAACTGTAACTCCAGTTCCAGAGGATCCAGCGCCCACTTCTGGCCTTCTTAGTCACCAGGCATGCACACAGCATGCACACCGACAAAACACTCATAAAATAAAAATAATAAACCTTTAAAAAGTGTTACTGATAAGAAACACACCTGTCTTTTTTGCTAATTCAACTTCCCCCCAAACTCCAGGCCAGGAAGGTCTTTTCCCTTCAAGTGCTGAGACCTTGATGGGAAATGAAGGGTTTGGAGGAGCTGATTAGATCAAGATTGATAGCTGACTGTCCCACCTACAAGACAGTTATCTCATCACTGTAGATCTGGGGAGGAAGGAAGTCCAGAGTTAGAAAGGATCCCAAGGGAAAAGTAAGGAGGTTGCAGTGGATGAGGTAGTGGCTGTGGTGGATGGAAAGCCGGCAGGGCTCCCTCCTGGAATACTTCAGAACGGACTGGAGCCCAGGGCGTTAGCAAAAGCTATAAATATCATCTTGGAAATTCCCCAGGATCGATCACCAGTTGGAAGTCCGTTCAATGTTCCTTGTAAAGGGTAGTTATATCTAACCGGAATGTTCTCAGACACACCCAACTAGGAATGAACCCTCGGTCCGTGTAAAGCAAACACCACTGGAGCAGGGCAATAAGGATCCCACAGTCTCAGTGCTCCCCTGGCTTAGAGATGCCTGTGTTTTAGAGGTTTAGGGAGTTATTCCTTAACAACAGTCAATCTTTGTTTAGTTACGAAGTAGAAGTCAAACCACCAACCAAAGAGTACACATGGAGGGACCCATGGCTCCAGCTACATATATAGCAGAGGATGGCCTTTCCAGATATCAATGAGAGAAGCCATGGGTCTTGTGAAGACTCGATGCCCCAGTGTAGGGGAATGCCAGGTCAGGAAAGTGGGAGGGGGGAGTTGGTAAGCAGGGGGAGGGGGGATGGGATAGGGGGTTTTTGGAGGGGGAACGAGGAAAGGGGATAACATTTGAAATTTAAGATATCTATTTTTTTTTTTTTTGTGGTTTTTCGAGACAGGGTTTCTCTGTGTAGCCTTGGCTGTCCTGGAACTCACTCTGTAGACCAGGCTGGCCTCGAACTCAGAAATCCTCCTGCCTCTGCCTCCCAAGTGCTGGGATTAAAGGCGTGCGCCACCACCGCCCGGCTTAAGATATCTAATAAACTTAAAATTTGGGGCTGGAGAGATGGCTCAATGGATAAGAGCATCGACTGCTCTTCCAAAGGTCACAAGTTCAAATCCCAGGACCCACATGGTGGCTCACAACCATCCGAAAAGAGATCTGACGCCCTCTTCTGGTGTCTGAAGACAGCTACAGTGGATTTACATATAATAAATTAAAAAACCTTAAAATTTAAAATATCTAATAATAATAAAAAAGAGAAATAGAAGTCAAGCATGATGACGCATGCCTGGAATCCTAGCCTGGGCTACATGAACTCCTGTCTTAGAAAAAAAAAAAGGTTTTGATTCCATCAAATGTAAGCATCAAGCCATGGTAAAGAGCCAGGCCGTGAATCTCTCCAGCCTGGCAGCTAGCCACCTACACCCCTCCCTCTCTATTTTCTCTCTCTTTCCTTGCCTTTCTTTTCTTCCTCTTCCTCACTCCTCCTCTTTCTAACAATCTAAATCACCATGAGTTCAAGGACAGACGTGATGACCTTTAAAAATAGGGAGGAATAGTAACTTAAGATGTATCTTCTATATTTAAGGTATAAGACATGTTAGTCGATACATATACAGTAAAGTGATTGTCGTAATGGGGCACGTGAAAAGATCTGTCATCTAACACAGTCGCCCATTTTCTCTCTGTGACAACACTGTCCCCTCCCATTTAGTTAACATCCGGAACACAGCTCACTGTTAGCCAAAGGCTTCATGCAATGGGAGAGCCTTAAACCTTTGGTTCTACATCTTTGTGTAGAACTTAGAGCTCTCTATCTCTACTCTCCTACTGCTATCTTTGTGTGTCCTCCTTGTTACAGTTAGCATGGTGACTCCCGTGTCCATCCGTGTTGTGGCTAATACTGGGGCTTTCACTGTTACTGTTTTGTTTTTCTGAGACAGGGTCTCATGTAGCCCAGGCTAGTCTAGAATTGCTGTGTAGTTAAGACAACACTTCCACCTCTCAAGTGCTGAGATTACAGGTGTATACATACCTGTAGGATTTTCTTTTTCAGGAATTATCCCCTCCCCTGTGTGTGTGCGCGCTCATGCGCATGTGTGCACGCGCACAAGTACATGGGTGCGTGAGCAAATTCAGGCGCTCAAGGAGAAGAAGGTACAAGATCCCGTGGAGCTGGAGATGCAAATGATAGTGAGCCGCCGTCCTATGTGGCTTGGAACAACACGCCAGTCCTCTTGCAAGAGTGTCAAGTGTTCGTATCTCCTTATTTCCAGTCCCCTAAAAGAGAATTCCATTTAATACCCTCAAACATATGGGCAGCATTCCTGGGGAGCTACTGTCACAATGAAGACCTTCTGAGGATGTACATTGAAAAACTCAGATTTCACTGTAGATATGGGTGCAGAGATTATAACTGCATGGAGAGACCACGGCTTGGGGTGCAGGGTCCAGTGCCCACAGCTGAGAGAAATTTGCTATTGCTACAATTTTACATGGTGAAGGAAGGCAGAAATAAAGAATAAAAAAAATTGTGGCTGCAGGTGCTAGTAAAGACGTAGTATATGAGACCCAGGTATACTTTCCCAGGAAAGGAAGGGTAGGGCGCGTTAAGGCATCTGGGAAGGAAAGTAGATGTTGAACTAGAAACACCAGAGGAACTTTGTATTTGCTTTTTCCTTTGCAGGGTCAGGGGCTGCTGGGACAGTCTCCTTGTAATAGTCAAAGAAATAGCTTTATGTCAACCTGACACAAGCTAAAGTCATCTGAGAATGATGACCTAATTAGGAATCTTAATTAAGAAAATGTCTTCAAGGGATGAGTTATAGGCAAGCCTGTAGGGCATTTTCTTAATTAGTGATTGATGGGGAGGAGCCAGTCCACTGTCCACTGGGGGTGGGGCAATCGCTGGGGTGGTGCCATGAGAAAGTCAGCTTAGCATCCTTCCATGGCCCCTGCATCAGTTCTGACTTCCAGGTTCCTGGTCTGTTTCAGTTTCTGTGCTGATGTCCCTCAGTGATGAATCATGCTAGCTATGTGATTTCCCTGGCCGTGGGCTGAGGCCTCAATGTGTCTTGTTTTGTTTTGGTTTTTACCCTCTTGCTTTTCTGAGCCCTTGCTAAAGCGAAGAGCAATCTGTCACCTTGTCTTAGCCACTAACTTGGTTTGGTTTTTGTCAAAGTCTCTGCATTTGGTCGTCTCTTTCAACACCAATCACCAGCCAGGTGTTGTGGCACATGCCTGTAGTTCCAACATTTGGTAATCTGAGGCAGGGGCACTGGGAACCAAGACAGACTGGGGTGCATAGCAAAATGCTGTTTTCTCTCAAAAAGCATACAGACAGCATGCAGAAGCACACACACACACACACACACACATACACACACACACAATGTTGAGTGTCCCTAAAAGCGGACATACCTGTTTATGGGTAATTTCACCTTGTATCAGTATGAAATTTTACCTTGTTTCTAATGCTATTTGTCACTTACCTGCTGTGTTTTCAGATAGACTAATATCTTGAAAGTGTGTAATAGTCAATCTTCAGGGCAAGGAAGTACAAAGTATACAAATACTTCTTTAAAAACACTGTCATAAGCCCATTAAACTGGTATTTACAATGACAAGGCCATAAATGATCTGTCGTCATTGTATTTAAAAGCTCACTTAGTGAACACGTGATGTATGCGTGATACAGAAGCTCCAGGTGGGAAGAAGAGTGGCTCATGAGATACCCATGGTTTACCACCCCTACTAACTCAGGCTCTAAGCTAGCCAGATCCAAGTCTCTACGTCAAGGTATTCAGTGTTATCACAAGGACGGACATGAGGCGCGAACTCTAATGCCTGGCACCTGTTGGCTGTGAGCCTAGAGTTAAAGACTGGTTTTTTGAAACAGGTCTCATACCTGGAAGTGGGTTCAGGGGAACCTCTAAGGGAAAGTCCATAAAGCAGACCTGGAATGCTATTGCAGGTCCTTAGTTAAACACAGTCAGAGGCTAAGATGGAGAGAAAAGATGGAGACATATAAAGGAGAGGTGATTTGGAGCAACAGGGTAGATAAATAGACAAAACCAGTCCCCTGGGGCCACCTAGACCTGGCTGAGAGTCTCAGTTTTCAGTCACTTGGAAGACCTGAAGTAAAGTGTGGAAAATCAGATTCAATATCATTGTTTTCATCCCTTCTTTCACCCATTCCTTCCTCCTTCTCTCCCTCCCTCCTTTTCCTCTGTAGCCCTGGGAGATCTTGAATCACCATGTAGCTCAGACTGGCCTTGAGCTATCCTCAAACAATCCTCCTGCCTTAGCTTCCTCAGGGATAGAATTACAGGTGTGAGCCAACATACACCAGCAATAATATCCTCAGTTTCAAAATTGAATTCTGGGTGTTGTCAGTCTCCAAGGAAAATGGGTACAGGTAAACAAATGTTAAAAACATTCGTTAGAAACAGAAGTGATTCTAATTTAAATAGGAATTAAAATTTCACAGCATATCAGCAACATTTAACTAAAATTCTGTCTTTAAACATTAGACAAGAACATAAAGATTTTGTTTTCATAGTCAATAAAACATGGGTGATGATGGCAACTATGGTTTGTCCATTTTTAGAAGGAAGAGTGACTCAGATCTGTGGCAGAGTATTTGGCCAGTGTTTGACAGCAGGCTCCATGCTGGAGGGCTTTGTCAGCTCTCCTAAGGCCTTGCCTCACATTTGACAGGCAAAGGCAACTTTCTGTTTTTGGCATCCCACTATCAATAGATTTCTTATAAGAACAGACAGGGAATGGACAAAAACAATCATTTTCAACTCTGATTTAATTCTGACTTTATGTAACACACACACACACACACACACACACACACACACACTTTTATCCAGGAAATGTGGTAAACTAGGTTATTTCTTCTTTCTCTGTAAAGGCTTTAGAAATCCAGGTTAAAATCGGAGAAAAACTTCTTAAGGCAGAGACACTGTGGAGAAAAAAATGGAAGAAGATTGTCCATTTACTACAATTGTGTTCATTGGACATGGATGCAGAGGACTGAGGAACAGACAGCTACCTTTCCAGAAGGCGTATGACTTCAGAGGACTTCAGAATTAGGTGAAAGGTAGACCTGGGGGCAAATCTTTTAACCTAAAACACGATGCCCAGCCTATTTGTAATGGCTCTATGTGTTTTGTGTGTACTCTGAGATCCGAAGCCTGACTTGTAGGTCCTTGGCATCAGGTGTGCAGCTTGTATCTCCTTTCAGAATCTCCCCCTTGCAGATGCCATCTTGTTCTGTAATTCACCTTTCTACAACTAATCACTTGTAGTCTATGCCTGTGTCTCATTTTTAAAAAGCTGCATACGAGTGAGTGCATATTAAAGATGAGATTTTCATCCGAAGTTGAAAAACCACCCACGGCCTTCTGCTCTCCTGATACTGCTCTGCACTGAACTGTCTCACTTCAACATCTGAGATAACAGTATTTCCTGATTTCTCTGGTGGGTACAGAATCTTCAGGGACAGCCATGCTTTCGGTGCATTGAACAATTAAAATGAGCAGTGTTTATTTACTATGAGCAATGTCCATGGAAGCTTCAGGTACAGAATTTGCTCACTCATATCAAGTGCCTGCTACACAGTCGATGCTCAATAAATGTTCACTGGATGAAGTAAATTAATCTACAAGCCTTGCTTTGTTCTTTGATGATGTAGAAATGTCCACAGACAGTCCTGAGCGGTATTGTAGGAACTCTTGGGCATGTTTCCTCATGCACAGGGTAAACCCTTCACCTCAGCAGATTAGATGTTGCATGGAAAACAATCTCTTGAGCAATGGTCGAGGAGACTGACTGTTGGTTTAATCATTACTGTTCACTGTGGATAGGTAAAAAGTGGCTCTTAGAATCACTACTCTTGGACATACTCCTTCCCTGCCTCAAAGTTTTCATCCTGTTCCACCGTAAGAGACCACATGACTGATCTTCACTTGGCTTTTCCTTTGATTCTAATCCAGTTACATTTTTGTTTCTCAGGGTGTGTGTGTGTATTTCTCATATATATATATATATATATATATATATATATATATATATATGAGAGAGAGAGAGAGAAAAGTGTTGTTTCTTCCCTTAAGGAAATGTTTAACATTGAGCCTGAAAGATAAAAAATGATGAAATGGGGGCTGGAGAGATGGCTCAGTGGTTAAGAGCACAAACTGCTCTTCCAGAGGTCCTGAGTTCAAATCCCAGCAACCACATGATTGCTCACAACCATCCATAATGAGATCTGATGCCTTCTTATGGGGTGTCTGAAGACAGCTACAGAGTACTTGTACTTACATATAATAAATAAATAAATCTTTAAAAAGAAAGAAATGATGAAATGACGAAAGGCAAGGCTTGCACTGAATATAGATTGAAATCTCATAAATTAAAATGAACCATGTTTGTTTTCTATAAGCAATGTCCACAGAAAAGGAAATCTAGAATGTAACATAGGATCATGGGACAGGTACTGGAGAGATGTGTGCTCCTTTAACCTTTGTCTCTTTGGCACCTGTGCCATGAGTACCTGACCCATGATCCTGTGTGTTGCTGTGGACTGAATCCCAGGCCTGCTGCCTGCTAGACAAGTGCTCTAACTACTGAGATACATACTCCTAGCCCCTCAAGGAACCATTAATGAGAAAGATATATGAAGCCAAAAGGATTCATGTAAGCTGAATATGTGTGTGTGTGTGTGTGTGTGTGTGTGTGTGTGTTTCCCCTTGGGTGCATCACACTGTATTTTTTTAAATGCATCATGTCATCCCTCTCACTGTCACATTCAATGACACCTCCCCAAATGGTATTCTATCTATAGCATCCTAGAAACAAGAGGAAAAATAGTCTATATATTGCATTTTAAAGAACTCATTCTCCATTCTCTTAGTCTGTTCTTGCCTTGAATGATTCAGGGAAGAACAATTTCCAGGATTCTTTTTCTAAGACAGGGGCCAAATTCTATACAGTGAGATTTGATCTGGTTCTACCCAGACCACAACTTCCACTCCTCCACAGAAGGGTAGCATCTTGGGGTTGCCCTCATAGAAGAGACACTTTTAAGTGTGGTAGCTCACTACCCTGTGGGTATATATTTTTCATAACCTCCTTTAATAAAAATTCAACCTCCCCTCTAGCACACTACCCACCAGAGGTGGTGGGAAAGAAAGGTTATTAGGATGCTGGGACCTGTTTAGAAATAGTTCTCTGGGGCGATTCCAAACTTCATTGTTCTCAATCCAGTGCACTAGCAAACACCACACACAAACCAGCACCTGCAGTCCAGTCCACTTGGCAGACACAACACATGATTCAGCAACTGCAGTTCAATCCAGAAGAAACCATGAGGCTCTCCAATCAGCTGGAATCCATGGAAGTGGCAAGAAGCTGCAGGACCCTCAGGAGAAGTTCTTGGGTGAGTTTCTCTCTATGACGTCACCACAAGCAAAGCTTAGCAATGCAATGTAAGATGAACAATACATGGGTGTCGTCAGCAAAGACTAGCAAGGCAGAACAAGGCAAACCAATGCTCCACTGTCTGTGGGGTCACATTTATATTCCTTCTAAACATCATGCATTCTTTTTGGGGGTGGGGGTGGGGGTAAGAAAGGGTTTATTCAGCTTACACTTCCACATTGCTGTTCATCACCAAAGGAAGTCAGGACAGGAACTCATGCAGGGCAGGAACTTGGAGGCAGGAGCTGATGTAAAGGCCATGGAGGGGTGCTGCTCACTGGCTTGCTTCCCCTGGCTTGCTCAACTTGCTTTCTTACAGAACCCAGGACTACCAGCCCAGGGATGGCAGACATCGTGCATTCTTTCACAACATAATTTGCTAGATAGCAAAACATCCTTTCACTTGTGCACCCCAACAAAACATCATTTGACATAATTGATGAAACTAAATTAATATTTAAACTATGTAAAGTTGGCATCTATTTTCAAGAAGACAAAGGAAAGTGTTGGTCACATGCTTCAAAGTTACCTTCTTTAAGTTTGGAATGGTCATGTAAACTTATATTTACAGCTGAGAAAGGAGGCTAGCTTGAGCTCAGGAGTGTGGGAATGATACAGACAGTGTAATGAGACCGACCCCATTTTACAAAGAAAGAAGGAAAAGAAACACATAGAAAAAGTGAAAATTCTTGAAAAAGTCTCCATGATTATGTACAAAGTTTAAAATAAAAGGTTCAAGGGGCTGGAGAGATGGCTCAGTGGTTAAGAGCACTGTCTGCTCTTCCAGAGGTCCTGAGTTCATTTCCCAGCAACCACATGGTGGCTCAGAACCATCTGTAATGGGATCCGATGCTATTTTCTGGTGTGTCTGAAGACAGCTACAGTGTACTCACGTAAAATAAATAAATACAAAAGGTAAATAAAATAAAAGGTTCAAATTACTATTAGTGAGCACTTGATATTTTTGTGTACACGTATACATGGTTCATGTGTGTGCACGTCTGTGTACAGGCACACCTGCCCTGCCCATGTGGGCATATGTGGAGGCCAGAAGTACATCAGAATGTCTTCCTCTCTGTGAAGAGATAGGGTCTCTCACATTGCTCACTGGTTTAGGCTTGCCTTCCTTGCTCAGTCAGCCCCGGGTTTCTGCCTCCCCAGTGCTGAGATTACTGTGTGGAATTTTTTATGTGGGTGTTCAAACTCAAGTCCTTAGACTTGTATGTCAAGCATGTTACCTACCAAGCTGTCTCCCCAACCCCTGGACACTCAGTCTTTAAATAAAATAAAATGACTTAAGTGAATCCATAATATTTATTCACTCTTTAAAAATATACATTTTTTTCCCAAAAATGTTATAAAGGGGGCTGGAGAAATGGCTCATCAGTTAAGAGCACTGACTGCTCTTCCGAAGGTCCTGAGTTCAAATCCCAGATACCACATGGTGGCTCACAGTCATCTGTAATGAGATCAGATGCCCTCTTCTGGGGTGTCTGGAGACAGTTACAGTGTACTTACATATAACAATAAATAAATCTTTAAAAAAATGTTATAAAGGCAAAACTAGTCACAAGTTCAGTGTCCATTTACTGCCAAGAAAAGAATCAATGACCTGCTTTGGAGTGCCACATTTAGACTTCAATGTGAGCAGATCTAAGAAAAACCTAAGCTTGTTTCACGTTCAAAGCGCTGTTCAGTGCTGGTAGGCAGCAGCTCTTGTCTCCACATAAACACTGCAGCACCCCAGAACCACAAAGAAAATGTCTGCCAGCAGCAGGCAGATGGATGGATGGATGGATGGACAGACAGACAGATGGACATGCTTTGGCTGCTGCTTACTGCAAAGAGCCAGGTGCTACTCTTGCTTTATGAAGGACTTGACAGTGTCACCTGTCTGTCCTCACCTTTAAATATTTCTGTGACACAGTGGGCTTGACTCTGTAGCTGAGCAGGTGTGAGTGGTTTCTAGGGCTATGCTCTGAGCGCCTGTGCAGGGAGCTGTGAGGAGAGCAAGCATGGGTGAGCTTGGAAGCCACGACGTGCGGTGGATGGGCAGCAGACACCCAGAGGACCCCCTGTGATAAGCAAGTATGTGATGTAGAGATAGGAGAGGAAGAGAAGGGAACGGTGTGTGCACTCTGAAGAGAGGAGGAACTGGAGATGAGAGATGGTGGTGACAACCAGCCTGATGTGAGTAGGCTGCGTGGCCACCTGAGGCCATGAATACTACCTGGCCAGGTCTGGCTACCACTGCGGTAGTAACAGGGGCCTGGATCAGTGTTACTACCGGAAACCATGCAGATATCCTCGGTCAGGGCTTTCTCCTGGAGCCATCTCGATGTCCAAGGGCTTAAAGAGTTAGCCTGAACCTCACCAACTTTGGTACTTAGACACTCCAGAAAGCAGGCCCACTCTTTCTTTACCTGGGCAGCTTGAGAGAGATGATCCTCAGGGCATGAGTGAGGGAGCAGGCCCCACACCCAGCCTGGGCAGCACAGGAGAGCTGGCCCCAGTAGTATGAGCATGGGAGAGCTGGCCCTGAGGGTGTGAGGGCAGGAGAGCTGGCCCTGCCTCTAGCTGGGGTCAGCGCTGGAGATTTGGCTCTGGTGCAGTGGGTGCAGGGGAGCTAACCCTGAGTGTATAAGAGCGTGCAAGTCAGCCCTTCTGCCTGCCAGCTGCCACAGCAGGAGAACGGTCCGTGGTTGCTTTGACAAGGAAGAGTTGGCAGGCTGAACACACTCAGCTACCACCCAATCTCAAGATTATTAAGAACATGTGGACACTTCTGCTATTGCCTTTGTGACAAATGTCTCTAAGATAGGGCTTAGGACCGGGCATTGAAGTTATTTGCTTACACAGAAGCTATGGCAGCAGTGTAGGTTTCTGCAGGGGTGGGGACTCAATTTGTACTTCGCTCTTGGGTGTATTTCAAAGGTCTTCTAACACTGTTTTGTTTTCTTACTATTCCCACTGTCCCATTTATGATCCTGTAGAAAGGCACTATACCTTAGGGGACGACTGTCATCACTATCAGGAGGCACAAGCCCAAGGGCTGTCTCTATGCATCATTTGTTCAGGTAGACATCACACAGCAGATAGGACAACAGCAGCAGGTATCATGGTGAAATTCCAGAAGAGGCCTCTTTCTATTAACTTTTGAGGTGACATTCACTGTCTGTCTTAAAAAACAAAACCAAGAAACCTTGCCTATTTATTCTTTGCAGCACTGGGATCAAACCCAAGCTACTGCACATGTGGACCAAGCGCATATAGATTCTGGATATGTTAGCTTTGAGGCTTCTGGTTGGCAGGTCCTCGAAATGTATTTCTTTGCATCCTCTCGGCAGGGATCAGTGCCGACATGGAACGGGCTTGGGAAAGGGTTGGTCTCACGAGTCCAGTCATGCTAGGTTCAAATAAAAACTTCCTTCAGCGAGACTGTTCTTGGTTGTGCCGACAATAGTATGTAGGCAAACTATTCCAGGACCCAAGTGTAAATTTGTTTTCAGAACAAATAAACCCATAGCTAAAAATAAGCTGTTTGTGAGATTAAAGGTCCCTAAGAAGGAAGTAAACCTGAAGGGCTGAAGAATTCTCTCAAGGAAGCTGAGATAAACAATAGAAACCATGTGCTTGGGTCAAGCCTGCCCCAAGATGGTATATAAGCCCTGCCCTCAGCAGAAGGCAGCATCAGATCATCCTCTCCTCTCTCAAGTTGCTCTTCTGCTCATTTGATCCGAATCCTCTCTACTGACACCATGGGTTGCTGTGGTTGTGGAGGCTGTGGTGGCTGCGGTGGCTGCGGTGGTTGCGGTGGCTGCGGTAGCTGTGGTGGCTGTGGTGGCTGCGGTGGCTGTGGTGGCTGTGGCAGCTGTGGTTGCGGTGGCTGCGGTGGCTGCGGCGGCTGCGGCGGCTGTGGTGGCTGCAACAGCTGCACCACCTGCAGGTGCTACCGGGTTGGCTGCTGTGGCTGTGGCTGCTGTGGCTGTGGCTGCTGTGGCTGCTGCAGACCTGTGTTGGTCTGCTGCTGCCGTCGCTCCTGCTGCCGCTCCTGTGGCTGTGGCTCCTGTGGCTGCGGCTGTGGCTGTGGGAAGGGCTGTTGCCAGCAGAAGTGCTGCTGCCAGCAGAAGTGTGGCTGCAAGAAGCAGTGCTGCTGCTAGCGTGGCTGGGGCCTCCTGGTCTCTGGGCAGGTGATGATAGGACCCAGACTCATATACTTAGATTTCTAGACTGTGTGTCTTATAATCCCTCCCATTTCACCTATCAAGCTATAGGGCTTAATAGAAACATATCTGAGTAGAAAGCAGAAGACTAAAATAAGTGTATGCTGTGCTGAAGATGACTAACCATGGATATATAAGTCAGCCTCCCTGAATTTGCCCATTTATTGATGAAATAATGAAGTTGAGCTTGGAATTTCTAAGGACTTCTTCAACTTCAATAGCATATGCATCTACTGAGTCGTTAAAACTGAACTCAGGGCCCTTCCTCCTTTACACATGGAAGATTTCACTTTGATTCCTGATATTCACATTGCATGTATAATGTGAATACAGGGAGCATTATAATGTGTTTGTATTTTAAAAATCCACCCTCAGCCCACTGTGAACCTCCAGTGATAATCTTCATTGTAATGAAAGCAGGACAGAGTTCACGGAAATCCAGAAGGTTCACATTAATGCTCTCAGCTAAGTGAAAGTGATTTTAATATATATTTTAACATTTACCTTTCAAGGAATGCATGTACTTATATATCTGCTTACATTGACTGTATACTCCATGTGTCTTAACTCTAAAGTGTTCCCTCTTTCCCTAATATAATTTATGAATAAAACAATGGAAAATACTGTGTTTCGCTGTCTTTGTTTTTTTTGTTTTTTGCTTTGCAGACTATTGGAACTGATGTTTTGCTAACACAGGTTACAAACTCCAGGAAAGTTTAAGAGGAGGGACAAAGTTTGGCACTGAATATAATAAGGAAATGAAAGCTACTGAAATAGACACAAACATGTACATATATCGAGTCAATAGAATTTTTTTTTGGTTGATGTCAATAATCCTGAGTAGTTTAAGGTAGGCCAAGTGCTCTCCATTTAGTTATTAAGAAGATAGGTTGGATAAGATATTGACATGGTCAATGCATGACTTATTTGATAGTTCAGTTGTTTCCAGTCTATGTGGAAAACAAGGTAGACATAACCTAGTGCTAAGCAATTTGGCTTGAAAGTGATATCATTTTCTTTTCCTCTTTTTCCATTGGTTTGACATAGCTGTAAGTGGATAAGTGTAAATAAGTGTGGAGATGGATTAATATGAGAGAAAAATTCATATATATTTACATATGTATACCAATATATCAGTGCTACCTATGCACTATGTGACTCATGCTTTATCAAGGCATGCTAAGGCAGCTTTACTACCTATTTATATCCCTTGAATTCTTGTGGGGGTAGTTCAACCGGTCAGGCAGTACACTGCATGGGTAAGACCTGCCTTGTCATTATGTGAACCCTTTACATGGGATGGAACCTTAGTGACAGAAGGTTGAAAAGAGCAGGAGATGGAGACTTACTTTTACAAATATTACATGTCATTCTAGATACAAACATATACACAGTCCAACCTGTTTTCAAATGATCTAATGATGTAACTTAGATAATCTAAAAAGTTTTCTCAAAACACTTGAATAAGACAGCTATAACTGTCTTGTTTTCTTTTTGTTGTTGCTGCTGTTTTTGTTTGTTTTTGAGACAGGGTTTCTCTGTGTAGCCCTGGCTGTCCTAGAACTCACTCTGTAGATCAGGCTGGCCTCGAACTCAGAAATCCGCCTCCCTCTGCCTCCCAAGTGCTGGGATTAAAGGCGTGCGCCACCACTGCCTGGCTATAACTGTCTTGTTTGTTGTCCATTTCAGTGTCTTTCCAGTTATCCTTTCTGTAAACAAAGTGATATTTCCCCCAGGACCATCTCCATCTGAAATCTGGATATGCAATGAAGAGATAGACCTTTAAATGATATAGAAAGCAGTACAAACTAAAGACTAGCTTCTTGTTCCTCTCTCTGCTGTGGTTGAGAAGGACCACGGAAGATGCTGAGCCTTCTATGTTTCATGGTTCCAATGACAGTTTCACAGACCTTAAGATGAAGTTGTAAAGATAATAATGACCCAGGTAGTGTTCCCGGACTTTGTTTCCAGCCTGGAAAGTGGAGTATGCACTGTGAAACCCCAGGGGCAGCGGCCTCCTGATCTGCACCTAAATCAGTATTGGGACCTGACTGTTCCAGGAGCAGCTGTTCCCCTTGGGGAGTTCAGTAGTCATACCCAGGGGAGGCTTCCTGCAGGCCAGCAAAGCCCCTGGCCGCTTTCTGGCCTTTTCAACAACTTTACACACAAATTCCTGCAACCTCATTTCTTCTCACTTAATATAGTCACAAGAATTTTGATTTTTTTTTCCTTTTTGGCACGTGGCCGACATGCTTGCAAGAATGTTTTTCTCATCACCCTTTTGTCAAATTCTAACCATTCTCAAAGTCTAATGGAACACTGGTTCTCCACCCATCTGGATAAACACCTTTCTTTTGGACATCTGGACATCCTCTGGTTTTGTCGTGCCACATGCCAAATAATTAGTGTACTTGCCAATAACTAGTTTTAATAAATAGCCTTTCGGTTTTAGCTCCTTTGGTTACAGAAAAAAAAAAAACCAAAAACTTACCAATCAACCAATCAAAAAACAAAACAAACAAAACAAAAAACAAAACCCAGAAACCAGAGTAGGAAAGAGTAGTTTTTTGTGAGATTACAGGGCAGGATTGCAGTTGTCCTTTGTAAGGTAAAAATCAAGATACAGCAAGCCACTGGGAGGTCACTTAAGCCACCTCCTTTCCACATGCACGTATTTCCCACCCAACCCCCAGTCAATCCAGCAGACTCCACTTCTGTACACCATCATCATACGCATCTGTGGAATCTGTGTTCTGGAAACAGGAGGAAGGTGCTGTAGACAGAGCTGACTGATGTTTGAATGTTCTTCGGGATGCACTCACTTGAATCTTACCAGGCACCCATGCTCAGGTACAGCGCAGTGATTCATCTTCCAGCGAGCGAGTAGAAAGTGCAGTAGGCAAGTTCAGGTGATAATGAGAGCAGCTGTGCTTTAAAACCTGGACTTGGTATATATGGTAACCCAGATTCAGATCTTATCTGCTGATGCCTCTTGGGGACCCACTATCAGTGCAGCCTCCTATGGACTATGGTGACCACTCAGGATGAACAAGCACTTTTGCATCTGAAACTTCTTCCAACTGCTCAAATCTTTCCATGAGGGACTCACAAGCTAGTAGGAGAGAGCATAGAATCACAGTCCAGAAAAAGAAACCATGGTATGTGGTTCAAGGTTTGAAAAGAAGCCAGACACCATCATCTCCCGTCCAGTCTCTCTACCATTGATTTTTTCATAGTGTCCATATTCGATCACTTTCCTTTTGGTGCCATTAGCCAAACCTTCCAGATGTGGTAGGTGGTCTGTGTACAAAGGATCTACTTGACAAGACTGGAAAAATTCAGGATTAAAAATGCTGCATGTGAGACAACAGCCTGAAATGAGACACTAATATTTAGGGTAGTCAGGGATACTTGGAGAAGAGAATGTTCTTCCTAATCTTTTATAATGTTCATGTTCTTACTGAATAACTCTAAAATAAGGATACTTTATATATAACATCCTTATATTCTCCAACAATATTGACATATGAAAAGTAGTTTATTCTAATTGGATATACTTTTTGTCTTCTCAGATTTTATAAGGCACATCACTAAAGGAATATTTTAGGAGTTATGCCACACAAGCCCTTTTTTTAAAAATCAGTTTTTACTCTCTTACATTCATGTGTAAATTCACCACACAGCAACCATAATTTTTTTCTACCATTTTCCCTTCATCCTATCATAATATGATTATTGGTTCCCGTCATAATCCTCATAATAACATCATGCCCTACTGGACTCTGAACTGCTTTCCTCAACTCATTTTTCATAAGTGCTAAACTTTAACCAGAACATTGGGATAAAAGGCCGGGCAGAGCTACATGAGCCCAGCCACCCCGAGGAGGCTTCTAACTGAACCAGGCCAACCATGACATGCTGTGAGGGATGGACATCCTGCAATGGCTTCAGCCTGCTCATTCTGGTCCTGCTGGGAGTGGTTATCAATTGTATACCCCTGGGTATCAGCTTAGTGAAGGCAGACTCCCTTTCTCAAAACCCCATCTCCTGCTATGAATGGTGGTTCCCGGGAATTATAGGAGCAGGTCTGATGGTGAGTAATGCCTACACGAACTATGACTTTCAGCCTTGTGCTTAGCTAGCTTGTATGTCTTCATAGGACACAGTTAGGAATGTGATTACCAACATTTTATACTGTTACATTTCGAAGAATGATAATTTGTGCACAGAAAACGATGGTCCATCTTAGGGACCTTAAGGCAAGAAGTTGACAGAAGTAGGTTAAGTCGTTTCCTATAGCATTTCTTCACAGGTAGGATCATACTTCTGAACTTTACTATTTAACATTAAGGAATTTCAGTTTTTCTCATTTTTAGCAAGGTGCTGGGGATGGAACTTGGGGCTTTACACACTCTGCGGGATATTTTTAAGTCTATTGCCTCTTTTCCTTTGCCCCATTCTGATTTCTAGGTATAGAGCATGTGGCAGCAGTGGGAAGTTGCTCTTATGGGGATGAGAAGCACTCCTGTGCATGGGTAGTCTTGGAGATGGCATAGTGAGGCTTATCCTGCTTTTCAAGGGAGCTGACCCTAAGACATAGAGCTGGAAATCCTGGGTCTCTTTTATAAGATGCTTGGCCATGGTCATGGTGTTTTAGCACAGCAATAGGAAAGCAACTAAGCCAGTTTCTGACCTCAAGGGCTTTTTGTCTTGACTATTACATAGATCCCAGAAAGCTTCAGGGTTTTGTAGTTTGATGATGGTGAATGGGTGTTCTTTGTTGAAATCTGATGCAGGGTGGACAACACAGAATTCATTCGTTCTTAACAGTGAACCATCAGAGGTTCTCATTGTCTCCTAGAAATTCTGATGCAGCCAGTCTGGGTAGAACACACTTGTAGAATCCAATTTTCAGATCTGGAGGACTATGGAAGACTATAGGTCTGCCTCTGATATATCACCACCCTCAGGCTCTGGTTTGCTGCCTGTATAATAGGATTGGGATATTCAAGTTGACCATTCAGCAGCCAGGAGCTTGATTTCGTGCTATCACTTGTGTGGTGCAACAGTGGGTACATTTAGTGCCAGAGAAAAGACCTTGAGTGAGAAAGAGAGAGAGAGAAAGAGAGAGAGAGAGAGAGAGAGAGAGAGAGAGAGAGAGAGAGAGAGAGAGAGAGAGGGAGAGAGAGGGAGAGATTGCTATTACAAGGGTTTTGCAGATATTGATGCAGAAGTGACTATTAGAGAAACTCAGAACATAACAGAGGAGCTCTCTCCTTGGATCTAACTATTGGAGGAAGTGTCTACCTCTTCTTCATGCCACCCTTTTTTCTCCAACTTTACCCACGCCCAGGATCTTCATGTGCTTATGCAAATGAACAAAGCTCACCTTTGAATCACTAAATTTATGTGTGTACACACACACACATAATGTATGAGTATATATACACACATATATGTATAATGTATATATATGTGTGTGTGTATGCAATGTATACATGTGTGTATGTGTATGCAATGTATACACGTGTGTGTATGCAATGTATACACGTGTGTGTGCGTGTATGTGTGTGTGTGTGTATGCACACAAGTGCCTGTGGAGGCTAGGAGAGGGCATATGGTCCTTGGAGCTGGAGTTGAAGACACTTGTGAGCCTCTCGTTGTGGGTGCTGGGAACTAAACCTGTGTTCTTCACAAGAGCAGTTAAGTGGACCTTTTGCACCTATGGGTCGCTATTCAGTGAACACCAGTTTTCTGCTACTGATTTTCTCCTTAAGCTTACATAATAATATTTTTAGAGTGGAGTGTGGTGACATACACGTGGCATCCTACCACTGAGGGGGATGAGATCAGAGGGCACCAAGTTTGAACTCACCTGGGCTACACAATGGCACTGGATCTCAAAAACCCAGCCAGCCAACCAACCAAAAAAACTCCCAAACAGCCAACAACCAACCCCAAACCCCAAGCAACAAAACCGATTAGGCCGCAGCATATGAAACTGTGCCCTCTGGCTGACACCCTGGATTTGAGCCCACTGGCACTGTAGTCAACTCCAGGAGCCTTCCCACAGATTGAAGGCTTTTTTGCCATCGCCAACAGGAGCGATCTAGCTATCTGTTCCCGGTAGACACAGCTGCAGGAAAAGCTTTTGCAAAATCTGGGCTATTTCTTCAAACTGCTGGACCAGCTCTCTTCCAGGCCGACCAGCATGAAGAAGGGGATAGGAGGCTCCATGCAGGTGGGCAGGGCTGGCCTCCTCTGCACCTGGTGTTAGAAGTCTGAAGCCTGCAGAGCGCATCTGAGCTAGGCAGCTTCTGCAAAGCTCCTGAAGTGCCCTAGCTGAGACAGGCCGTTTAGAAAAACTCAGCCGTCTCTAGATATGAATCGGCATTGCCGAAAACACAGGAGAGAATATTTTAAAGACCTGCTCTAAGTACTAAAGAGCACAGGGTAGTGATGGTACCCCATCTACATTTCTTGGGCTCTTGGGCTTTTTTTTTTTTTTTGAGAAACCAAGGAGCCAGAGGACTAGACAGACCAGAAAGGACAGGAGGCATAGAGCATTCATTGTTGACATCCTGCTGGGAAGCCTAGTTTCACATACATGCTGCCTAGTTTCAGCCCTACAATCATCTGGGCTGCAATTATCACTTGTACTATATATACCAGGAAACAGAAGGCTGAGAATATTAGCCAGGTCACACAATGGGTGTAAAACCCAGTTCTAGATGCATCTAATGCCAAAGATAGTTAAAATACCATAGTCCTTAATCTCTGTCTCAGGCCCACAGAGGTCAAAGATAAAATCCATCAAGTAAAAGGACCAGGTAACTGAATCATAGGTCTACACACCTGCAAAGCACTTTAGAAAATCTGGACTACGCATCTTACCTATCTTGCTTCCATCAATAAATAACCAAAAGTCATTAGAGCATCAAACTCATGGAGAAGTCGGATGCTGTCCATATGCAGACCCTCAGGCTGCAGGTTAGACCCACAAGCAAACAGGAACTAACAGCAGAGCTCTAAAGGCAAGCATACTTCATGATCCTTGGCTTCATATAAAAGGATGAATTACATCTTTTCCAAGGGCAATTATGTCCCCTGTGACATCTGTCAACTCTCACTTCTGCAGACACTTTGCAAAGAAGAATTCACTAAGTGTGTTGAGCATTTGGTCAGTCCTTAAAACCTTTGGGCAGTTGCTACATTTCAAGTTAGCATCCCTTCAGAAATGGGAATTTTACAGGAAACTGCAAA
Organism: Tokudaia tokunoshimensis; assembly: GCA_036184795.1. Classification (NCBI taxonomy): domain Eukaryota; kingdom Metazoa; phylum Chordata; class Mammalia; order Rodentia; family Muridae; genus Tokudaia; species Tokudaia tokunoshimensis. The sequence continues at coordinate 85,127,923 of BTHU01000016.1, read as the reverse complement.
TAACACAACTGCTGGGGCTCATTAACCGACTACTTTATGAAGTCATTTGTTTTATGATTTTACGACCAACCCCAATCAGAGGTGAACCTTTTAATCTTTTGAAACTGTAACCAAGTAAAACATTATGTAGTTAATTATCTTTAAGATTATCTACTAAGGGGAGGGGGGAATGTCAATATAAATGTTACTTGATCAAGTATTAAAAGCACTTTAAAATGTTTGTTAAAAATATACACAGAATATAAAAGGCTCTTTTACTTTACATAAAGTTAACTATAAGCCTGGTCTTACTCATTCTTTTTATTGATTTTACCCATTACATAAGGGTAATTTTTCAAAGCCAGTTATTAAAATCTTAGTGGAAAACAAATGGCTGTAAGTCAAACAGATTAGAAGACTGTATGCAGAGCCTTTACAAAACAGAGCTTCTATGTCCATGCTGAGCTAAGGCTCTGTGTGTTGCTCTCATGTTCAAGAGCCTTGAGAACTCCCCAAAACTCAGCTGCTATCACAGTTTTTAACTAAGGCTCTTGTGTGCTTCCTTTACGAAAATGTACCATTTCTAGAACTGGAGGAAAGCATGGGTTCCTGCCAAGAAAACGAACTAAAATTGTTTATAAAAAGAAAAGAAGCAAGAATGAATTTCACAAAATCTCATGCATCCAAATATGTTTAGGAATATTCAACCCTACCATTTTAATGCAAAAGTAGCCACATATAATATGCACATGGGTTAGGGTTCCAATAAAACTTTATTTATAAAAATTAGGTACCAGGGGTGGGGAGTGCATACTTACTGATTCCTGTTCTACTTCATTTGTTATGTAAGATCAGAAAGCAGCGTCTTATGGGAACAACCAAAAAAACTTAGTGTACACAAAGATTTCTCTTTCCTTCTGGGCCTTCAGCTATGCACAGGGGTAGCTGGACATCCATATGTATGTGTGGCTTCTGAATTGGAAAGGTATCAGTGTTCAGTGTGTAAACGAAGCTTGCCAACAACACAAAGTGACATGCAGTCAGCATGCGATTAGACGGGGTGATGTATGTTGGGAAAGCTGCTTTGTGAGAGTTGTAAATCTGTTCTAGAAAAACCAGCCAGATGTGGCTTTGGAAGACAACAGGGGAAGGAACAATTAGAGGGAGCTTGACATGAGCAAGGGTGCCGGGGTTCCAGGAGCCAAGAGTGAGTGGCTTTATGAATTGCAGGTGGGGCAGTGGCTTAGAGACCACATGTCTAGTGTGGCTCTGAACTCTCCTTTCTTAGTGCCTCAAACTTACACTGTGGTTTTACAGTGGCACAATAGGCCATACATGAGTGCCTCTTCTGAAGATTGTTACAAGGCTGGCAAAGACCAAACATGTCAAGTTCTAACACCTGGTGTGTAGTTACAGCACCTGCTCATGTCAGCAGAGGTAGAGGAGTGGGAGAACCATTCCAGGGTACCCGGGATGTGCTGCCAAACACCCATCACAGCTAAAACTTCCAAAGTGGAAGGAAGCAACTGATAAATTCTGTTTTCAATGATACAAAACTCTTAGTTAAGAGTTCTAGTCATAGCTGATAGATGTCTTTTTAAAAATAGAAAACTAACTCTTAATAATGTGATACCATTTACAGCTCTCCTCAGCAGTACAGAATGCAATATACACCAAACTTCTGCCTGCCTTTAATCCCAGCACTCAGGAGGCAGAGGCCAGCAGATCTCTGTGAGTTTGAGGCCAGCTTGGTCTACATAGTGAGTTCTAGAACAGCCAAGGCTTGTCTTGTTTGTACAAACAAACAAACAGACCAACCAAAGACTCCTATTAAACATCAATGTTAAGTATGGTCAGTACATATTAGGGATACAGGAGCAGAGAAAGGCATGGGGGGGGGGATCAACAGCCATTCTCAAATATAGGCTTGAGAACCCTGGCAAAATGATAGTCTGGGGTGTAGAATTAAGAGCAACCAACCAGTGGCAGTGGTAGTGAATTGGTCCCTGCCAAAGGCAGGCAAACAAGCCTGTCAATTTCCTTTCTACCCAGATTGACTTGCTTAATTTACAGGAAATTAGATATGGTTGAAGGTTATACTAACTCCAGGAGAGGGAGGGGAGAGGTAACAGGGGAGAGAAAGGTGGAGGGAGTGGGAGACAGAGCCTAAAAGGTAAATTTGGGTGATAGAACCAATTCTTTAAGATTCTTTCCAAAACTCATGCACTAATAAGCCACCCTACTCTCCTTAAAATCCAGGAGGCTGCGGCCAACAGGGTAAACAGGAATGTGGACAGAAAGCTCCGTAACTGCTATTGACTCTTGCCCTTTCAGTCTTTATGGCTGAAACTGATGTTAAGGTTCACGACACAGCGATGTTGTCAGATTAGATTTCCACTTTAGTTCTCCTGAGCCCTGAATTCCCCCAAGGGGCAATAAAAGGAAGGTGGTGATGACTGAGTTTTCATCTGATGAAAAGAGATAACACTCATCTTTCCTGAAACTTTCATTCCAGGCCATCCCGGCAACAACAATGTCCTTGGCAGCAAGAAAAAGAGCATGCTGCAATAATAAGACTGGGGTGAGTAAGAAGCATTGAGGCTTGGGAGTGGAGAGCATTGACCCACCCAACTAGGCAGCTCCCGCTGGGCCCCAGGCTTGGCCACGCTGTCGGGGCTGGTTAAATAGTTACATAAAGAGTGCCAAGAGAGTTTTCTTTTCTCTAGAAATTTGGCTTTGGAGCTAGCCTTTGATTCTTTCCTCAACCTTCAGTTCATCTCAAGTATTGGAAGTTTTTCAAGAGAGAATTCATGTTGCCTATGCAGATCTGAACTCCATTTCAAATCTTGTTTTGAGCTCCATATAATATTTAGGGAAAATGTACCCTCATTTTTTTTGTTTGGTGTGTGTGTGTGTGTGTGTGTGTGTGTGTGTGTGTGTGCATATAGAAAGGCTAGTTTGCTAGGTTAATTGCTCTTAATTAGTTCAGATTAATATTTTTAAGATTTATTTATTTATTATATGTAAGTACACTGTAGCCGTTTTGAGACACTCAAGAAGAGGGTGTCAGATCTCATTACGGATGGTTGTGAGCCACCTTATGGTTGCTGGGATTTGAACTCAGGACCTTCGGGAGAGCAGTCTGGTGCTCTTAACCACTGAGCCATCTCTCTAGCCCCCAGATTGTTTTTAAAATAGACAATTGTTTTTTGTTTTTGTTTTTTTGTTTTTTTTTTGGTTTTTCGAGACAGGGTTTCTCTGTGTAGCCTTGGCTGTCCTGGAACTCACTCTGTAGACCAGGCTGGCCTCGAACTCAGAAATCCACCTGCCTCTGCCTCCCAAGTGCTGGGATTAAAGGCGTGCGCCACCACCGCCCAGCTGACAATTATTTTTGAAACATTTAATACCTACCATATTTAATCCTTCAAAAACTCCTAATGTGTGCAATAGTCAGATCTTAGCTTATTTTAATTAATAATTAATAAGATGGAGGCATTTTTCTTTTTTATTAAAGACAGATTCTCTCTGTGTAGCCCTGACTGTCCTGGAACTCACTATGTAGACCAGGCTGACTTTGGACTTGCAGAGATCTACCTGCCTCTGTCTCCTGAGTGCTGGGATTAAAGGCATGTGCCTCCATGCCTGGAAGATCTTGTTAGTGACCAAAATACTGATGGTTTAAAAAAAAAAATTACCACGGTAGCATATTGAGTATTTTCTAAACCCAGCAGACTCCACTGATTTTCCAGTCCTTACACAACATAATCCATGAACCTGACACCGAGGGTCTAATTCTCTAAGGCTTGGATAGACCATTGACAAGCACCAATCCATCATCAATACATGGGGCTAAGTTCAGCATAAAGGTTTTAAATCAATGGTTCCCAATCAGATGGGAACACACATATATCTAGGGAGATTTTGAAAACATAAGTGCCTATGTGACCACCAAGATTCTGCACATATAATTCTTCCAAAGCACCAGGTATTCCAACATCAGGTGGGGTAAGAACCACTGTCCTAAAGGGAATAATGTCCATAAAAGGTAGGTTGTGGGCTTTTTTAATCATTATATATATGTGTGTTTTGCCTGCATTTATGTCCATGCCTGTAGAAGTCCGAAGAGGGTGTCAGATTCCCCAGAGCTGGAGTTTTGGAGGGTTGTGAGCTGACCCGTCAGTCCTGGGGATCACATCTGGATCCTCTGGAAGAGCAGCAGCTACTCTTAACTGCTGAGCCATCTCTAGCCCCAGAAAATAAGTTTGGTTTTGTTTGTATGTTTTACTTTTAAGCAGAGCCTGCTTCTGGCATTCTGTTTATTTAGTATTACTTTAACCAAGGTGTCTGTTGTCTGTCACTTTTGTAATTCCTAAATTACCATACCTTGGCACAATTTGCCTTGACCTCACTTCTATGTGATACTCATAAGCTCTCAAGACCTCCTGGTTTATTCTGACTCTTTGAACTCGAAAAGTATCTGGACACTTGAACTCTATTCAAAAAGTATCTGGACACTTGAACTCTTCTCAAATCCACTTTCTATTAAAATGTTTTTGCATATTCCCTTTCATGAAAAAATGATCCCTTAAGTTCTGTCTCCCTTGAGGAGACAAGCAGGTGGGAACAGCCAAGCTATTTGTTATTTTTCAATTATGTTGTCTCTCTGTGCATGTGCATGTGAGTGCAGTGCCCAAGGACGTCAGAAGAGGGCGCTGAACCCCCTGGAGCTGGAGTTACAGGATGTGGGACTGTGGATGCTAGGAACTGAACTTGGGTCTTCTTAATCGCTGAGCTGAGTTTCCAATCCTTAACGGAGGCAGTTTTCATGGAGATTCTGGCTTTAAATTAGGTTGTTTTGCTCTCACCAGTCTTGAAAATAATTTAGTCATGCTTCAGCAAACTCATGGGTTGTTCAAAGCTGAGGCTCTTCCAGGGCTGCTGGGGGGAGGGAACAGAGACATTCTACAATATTATTCATGCCGTTAGCAATAGTTCTAGTTATTTAAATAGTGACCACCTGCTTATATCCATGTCATAACCGCCCCCCCCCCCCCTTACAAAAGCTTTTCAGTTGCTGGCAGCCAGGTGTCCTTGTTACAGTTGGTGCCTTCTGGGTCAAGATAAGGCCAAGGTGGCATAAAATTCTCCTCCCTTCTCGGCAGGGCAGGAAGGGGGCTGCGGGGCCTTCCCGGTTTCATCTTTTCTTCCTTCCCCTTTTCTTTGTTTCCCAATATGATAAGATTTTGCTGAATCACTTGAATGACTGCTCACTCAGGAAGTAACAGGTCAGAGGTAACAGCAGCTCTTCTTTATGAGTAAATTCGGTAACTTGTATAAATCACAGCAGTGTTGGAGAATCAGGATTTACAATTGATCCCAACTCCCACTTCTGTGTGCTTCCAGCTAAGGATGCTAAGTGACAAGAATGGGAGCATGAGTATTTCCTAAATGAGTTTCCCACCAAGCTGTCACCCTTTTCCTACTTTTCTCCAAAATGAGAATACCAACAGATATCTTTTAGGGTTGTTGGAAGGATTACATGAGATGTTGCACATGAGGAGCATCTAATAAGGGAAGAAAAATGCATTCTTATTTTCATTTTTGATTTTGAAATAATCATAAACACTAACAGCTTTGTGAAACACAGAAATTATTCTTTGGTGAAAACACATATTCAACCTTTTTGTTTTTTATGCCAAATTTCACACCATTTGTGTGACTTGGATTCAGAAAAGATACACACTTTCCCTCCAACATGGTATTCTCAAATCTGGGCATAGACCCTTCACCCCTACTCCGAATGGACATGTGGCATTGTTGAGATGGCTTTTAGTTGTCACACTGGACTAGGAGAATAAAGGGATACTTGCATCTGATGGGCAGAGACCAAGGTTGCTAACACATCCCACCCTGCCTTGGAAGGCCCGAATAGCAACATGTCCCCTCCAGTGTGCCCAGCTGAGCAGTTACATTCTCAACTCCGCTGCTGACTAATTACTTCAGGATGTTGGACACTGACTGCTTACAAAATCAGCCAAATATGCATGGAAGAGTTGGAAGCCAAGAGCCCAGAAACAAAAATTTAGGCAGATAAGGTCTAGAGGAGGCTCAATGTAGTTAGAACCATATACCATAGGAAGGGGGAATGAGGTTTCAGTGGCCAGAAGGAATTTGTAAACCCAGGAATACAGTAGTTGAGATTTTTCAGAGACATTAACACGTGTAATTATCTTTTGGCAACTGTAATTTAACAGTGGACTTTGATCTCTGCCTCTTTAAAGAATCCTATAAGATCTTGACTCAATGTAATGGTTCAGTTCCCAAGTCTGAACTGTGGCCCTGATCAATCCATCCTGGGGAATATGCTCAATAAACTATTCCTATCTGACTGAAAAAAAAAAAAAAAAAAAGAATCCACACCTAATTAAACTGCACTCTTATGTCTCAGGACCACACAAGGTTAAGGAGATGGCTAAATCAGTAAAATGTCTGTCATACAAGCATGACGGTCTGAGTTTGGATCCTTAGGGCTCACATAAAAGTTGGGTGAGGTGGCACCTGCCGGAAACGCCAGTGTTAGAAGGGCACAAAGGCAGATGCCAGGGCTCAGGAGGTAAGCAGCTTAGCAACATGGTTCACTCAGCTCCAGGTCCGGTGACAGACACAGTCTCAAAACTAAGCTGGAGAATGAAAAGCGCTATGGGAAGACACCTGATATCAACCTCTGGTTTACACCCCTCATACACACGCATGTGCCGAACACACTCACACAAAGGTACAAATACCATGCATGTATATACACTAACAAATAAGGGGAAAAAAAAGACCTAGGAGCACAGACTGACTGGAGAACTGCAGTCAGTAACCGAGTAACACTCTGAGTGCTACACGCTGTTGCTGGAAAACTTGACACAGATGGAGGACATATGGTGATGTGTACAAACCTCCCTGCTTTGTTTTCCAGATGTTTCTTTCATCGCTCTTCAGTGTGATCACAGTTGTTGGTGCTGTGTATTGCATGTTGGTATCGCTCCTGGCTCTCTTGGAAGGACCTCTAATTTGTAACATTCAGGCCAACAGTACTGTCACTTGTGAATTTTCGTTGAAAAACTTAAGGTGAGTCGAGTTTTGTCACATTGTCTCACATAGCAGTGGCTAACTGTACAATGCTAGGCTTTTCTCCATTCTGACTACTGGGACAAACATTTGTAGGGACTTGGTAAACTAATGCCAATATCTAATGTGTCACATAGAAGTGGTGGGGCTGCTACATCCTGAGTGCTTCGAGTATGGTCTCATCTAAATGGTCGATCTCAGGAGGCTTACACACGTCTTGTAAACATTCATGGATATATGTTTACGTCTTTAAAAAATTCTGGGAATATATACTTTTTTTTTTTTTTGGTTTTTCAAGACAGGGTTTCTCTGTATAGCCCTGGCTACCCTGGAACTCACTCTGTAGACCAGGCTGGCCTTGAACTCAGAAATCCACCTGCCTCTGCCTCCCAAGTGCTGGGATTAAAGGCGTGTACCATCACTGCCCAGCTGGGAATATATACTTAATTTAAACCCTTGGGGTACAGTAATGAATGAGTGAGGGGAACATTTACTTTCTACCAATCTGCACGATTTTTGTATTTGTTTAAATTTTAAGCAAAGGAGTGTTTTGCCTGCATGCAAGTGCACCACTCATGTGTGCAGTATCCATGGAAGCCAGGAGAGGGCACTGTACCTCTGGAACTAGAGTTACGAATAGATTGTGAGCCACCATGTAGATGCTGGGATCTGGACCCAGGTCCTCAGCAAGAGCAACAAAAACTCTTAACTGTTGAGCTATTTCTCTAGGCCTTTATTACTTTGTGTGTGTGTGTGTGTGTGTGTGTGTGTGTGTGTGTGTGTTTATACTGTGAACATAGTATCCATGGAGGTCACTGGTGATGGATCCCTGTAGAACTGGGGTCATAGGCAGTTGTGAGCTGCTCCTAGTGGGTGTTAAGAACTAAATTTGGGTCCTCTGAAATGGAAGTATGTTCTCGGAACAGATGAATCTATCTGTTCATCTGATATGAACCGATCCTATCAGTTGTAAACCATAGATGGCTTAAATGTTTTGTTTATGGTGTTCCTGTCTTTGTAATGTTTGCTGGTGCTGTGTGGATAGGAGTGCACGTGTGCCAACATGTAAGGAGGCCAGAACTTGACGACAGATGTCCTCCTCAATTTCTCTCCTTTATTTACCAAGGGAGACTCTCTCACTGAGCTTGGAGTCTGACAATTCAGCTAACCGGCTAGGTTCAGGGACCCCCTTGTTTCTGCCTCTCTAGTCCTGGGATTACAGGTGGCCACCCTGTTTCTTTGGTTTTTATATGGGTGCTGGGGATTTAAAGTCTGGCCTTCGGCTTTCATAGCAAGTGCTTTGTTCATGGAGGTACCACCCCAGCCTTTGTACTTTAGAAATATCAATCAATCAATCAATCAATCAATCAAATCAATCAAAAGAAACAGCAGCTAGTAGATTCATGTGGTCATGCTATATACTTACAGACAAGAATAAAAAATATTTAAGCCATGCAGTAACATAGCATTGGAAGTTATATACAAATGGTTCATTGAGAAATTTCTATGCCTGAATTTAGGCATACTTTTCAAAAACAGGCAGACCAATCTAATTTATTAGCTATCTTTAATTAGTCACTTAGTTTTGGAAAGCCACCAGATTTAACTTTTATATTTTATTAAGCAACTGTTTTCTTCTCCATTACCTACAGTGAAAAAGGGTCTTTCAAAATTTGCATAGCGGTTATTACTAAACAAAACCCAAAGAAATTCCTTTAATAGTAAGGAAAATTTGAACTCCCAGTCCCAGCTACTGTTTGTTTAACCTCAAGGAATAACTCAGTGAAGCAGTAGCAGCAGACTAAGCTGTGAGGGCAGCAGCACTGACACCCCTCCCAGTCTAGCTGGGGAGGCCAAGGCAACTAATCCTGCACTCTCAGGGAAACGCACAGGCTCATAGGCCATGTGTTGCAAATACTGTCATTTTCTCAGGTCCAAAGTCAGTTGTTGGGATCTAGAAACGTGTTCTTCCTAAGAGTATTCCATTTTATTGATACCCCACTCCCAATTATCTTGAGATAGATGTGCTAGGACTAAAAGCTTCTTATTTCATGCTAGAGGCATACACCATTTTAATCATGTATTTGAAAGGTTGTGAGTAAAAACCATCCATCTGGCCTCAGAGCAGATCTATAAACTGATCTCTCTCTCTCTCTCTCTCTGCGTGTGTGTGTGTGTGTGTGTGTGTGTGCGTGTGTCTCTCTCTCTCTCTGCGTGTGTGTGTGTGTGTGTGTGAGAGAGAGAGAAAGAGAGAGAGAGAGAGAGAGAGAGAGAGAGAGAGAGAGAGAGAGAGAGAGCAAGCTCATCTGCTTCCCTACCTTTGGCAAGTAGAAAGGCTACCTAGACAGGTTCACACCTCTGATGCTTTTGATATTTATTTCCATCCTGACATGCGAGAGCATCAGTCTCAGATGGTTCATCTTAAGATCAGCTGTCCTATGGAGAATGACACAATGTGTTAAGACAGGGTTTTAAGCATTAGGGCTATGCAAATGAGCTCAGCAAACCAGATCTTAGTTATGGTTTCTGTGTACAATCTTTAAGAATGTGCACTGGGTTTTACTATGCTGGGACTTTTATTGTCTTAGTAGGCATATATAACTCCTTTCTTTTTCCCTCCAGTAATTTTCAACCTGAATCCTTCAATCTGCTGTGGTTCTTCAATGACACTTGTGTTCCTCCTACTGAGTTTAAAAATCCCACCATCAATAACATGGTCAGTAACTGGAGAATACCCAACTCCAACTCTGAAGAAGACAGACACAGGATTTTCCACTTCTCAGTATTTATGAGTCTCCTGCTTGTTGGCATCCTCGAGCTCCTGTTTGGGCTCAGTCAGATACTCATTGGTTTCTTTGGCTGTCTGTGTGGTGTCTCTCGACGACGGAGTCAAATTGTATAAAGGGCAATAAACTAGAATATCAAGTCCTTTGAATAATTTGAAAATTGCACTTAAAGTTTATATTTTTGTTAAGTTCAATAACGAAGCATCTTCTAGAACATGGAGTCATTTTAGTGTTAAACAGATGTTTTTAGAATCATCTCTGAAGCAACTTTCAAAAAAACAAAAATCAACCTATCAAGCTGGGCAGGGTTGCTGCATGCCTTTGACCCCAGCACTCGGCAGCAGAGGCTGGAGGATCTAGACTCTGAGGCTTGCCTAGCTTCAGAGCAAACCCCAAGAACTCTCACATTGTATGTTCTGTACGTGCATTATACCTCTACTCCGGAAAACAGACATCAGTGGTTGACACTGGGCCATGTGTGGAGAAGAGTTTTTGTTTCTTTTTTTCCAGTGTATGCTAAAAAAACCCCGTTTATTCGACCTGATGGTTATGGAAGTATGTGTCTTAGTTTTAAGAAATATGTATTATATGTTTAGGGAGGAAGACCATGTTTTAAAAGTACTTTACCCTCAAACCCAAAGTGAGAGAAAATGCTGTGTTTAACTGGTAAGCACATGGCTATCCATCCCTACTGTTTTGTGATGTTTGTATCTTTTCATGATTTATGGTAACACCTTTGGGGGAAAAACCAGCCTTTTAGAAGCTGGTTTTTATTTATGCTGATCTTTAAAAGACAGGTAACAAAATGTATTTATTGTATTAAAATGTTATGAAAAACCATTGTAATAGAAAAAAACTACAAATCTACAATTTTCTGAATGTTATCACTCCTCTTAAAGAGTTTGACACTGACTTTGTCAAGCCATCTAATGACGAGTAGGATTCCTTTTGCCCTTTTGTCTGAGTGTCTTTTTCTGTTGCTGTGAGGAAAATATCTTGACAAAAGCTCTTTAAAGGAGGAAGGGTTATTGTGGCACATAGCAGCTCACAGCTCAAGGCCTAGTCTATCACTGCAGAGATCAAGGCAGCAGGAGCTGGTGCGGCAGGCAGCTGGTCACACTGCATCCTTCTGCAAGAAGCAGGCAGAAGAAGGGTGCTGCTTGGCCCTTTCTCCCGCTTTATACAATCGGGGGACCATGCTGAAGGTTGGGGGTGGGGGATGGTTCCTGCCCACAACTAGGAAAAGTTTTCCCACAATCACTTAACACAACCAAGACACCAAGCCCCATAGGCCCATTTCCCAAGTGGCTCTGGCTTTAGACAAGCTGACAGTTAACATTAACCGCCAGGACTCTTCTTTGTAGAATTTAGCACAGTAGTATGTATTTGGTATCCCACAGGCCCATCTCCCAGAGGTCCTAGCTTCAGTCAAGGGCAAGCTGACAGATACTGTCAGGACTCTGTAGAATTTAGCAAAACACTGTTAGCATTTCTTCTTCTTCTCTCTTTTTCTTTTTCCTTTCGAGACAGGGTTTCTCTGTGTAGCCTTGGCTGGCCTCGAACTCAGAAATCCGCCTGCCTCTGCCTCCCAAGTACTGGGATTAAAGGTGTGAGCCACCACTGCCCGGCTTTTCTTCTTTTTAATTTAACGGGTATGTGTGTGTTGCTTGGGTGTGTCTGCGCATTATGTGCATGCGATGCCAGAAAAGGCTGTCAGGTTCTGGGGAGCTGGGAACTGATCCTGGGTCTTCAAGCAGAGGAGCCGTGCTCTTAACCACGGAGCCATCTCTCCCGTCCTGGTGCTAGCATTTCCTTCTGTATGTGACTCTGACACTGCTACACCGCACTGTCCTATACTGGAGCAGAAGTTCCATGGGTACCAAGACACATGCATTTACTTTCTCCTGGTGTAACCAAGTGCATAGCACAGTGCCTCATACAGGTATGGCCAAGGTGTGCTGAAATGAATGCTATCTTCAGCACTCAGACATTAGTGGCGACAATGCTTACTAAATATTAAACTACTAAAAGACTGAAATAAAAACAGGTAAAATGAATGCCAGTTCACTGTACTTGAGTGAACAAGTAAGATAGCTAGGGATATCTAAGATAGATTGAACTTAGAATTTTCTCATCCCCCTGGAAAGAGGTGATATGCGTCCAGGTCTCTACTCAGTCAAAAAAAAAGGAGAACTAAGTTTGAAAAACAAACGACCTTTGGTAGTAACAGCACTAGTGGAAACAGATGGCAGGTTATTTCTACGCTCTTTAGTCTTATGGAGACCACAGGCCACCTGAAGTTATCATCTTTGAGGGCATTCAACCTTTGGTCTGGTATCCAATGCTTGTCTTTATACACGTAGTGATGCACCTTTTTGCACCTAACACTAAAAGGAGTCATCTGCAAAATCCGATGTTACTCTCTCTCCTCCCTCTTTTGCCCCGTCCCCCCGCCCCCTCCAGGAAAGGGTTTCTCTACGTAGCATTGGCTGTCCTAGAACTCACTCTGTAGCCCAGGCTGACCTCTCAAACTGATCTGCCTGCCTCTGCCTCCCAAGTGCTGGAACTAAAGGCATGCATCACTACAGCCTGACTTCCTATGTTTCTTAACTCCCCTTCCTATTCCCAAATTCAATCTCATTTTAGAACAGATCTGAACAGTTTCCGCCATCCAAAACTCATCTTTAATATACATCTGAAGCTTCTTTTCCTCAGGAAAACTTTTTATAATCCTCATTCTTTAAGATTTTTTACACTTAGACACTTACTTGTGTGTTTATGATGTGTGTAGTTGTGTGTGTACCCCCACACTGCTTGTGGAAGTCGGAAGACAACTTGCGGGAGTTAGTTCCCTCCTTCAAACGGCAGTCCCTGGGCCTGACACCAGCGCCTTTACCTGTTCGGGAGCCCTGCCACCCTGCAGCCCTCATTACTTAGTGTGCTTCACTCTCTCACACTACAGTCCTCAATCTGTCAGTTCCTTAAGAGCAGAAAATGCATCTAAAATATTTCCAGACCCAGAAAGACAAATGGCAGAATTCTGGAAGTAGTGTGTGATACCGGCTACTCCTAGTTCTCTGACGCTCGTTAGTCCTAATGGAATCCTTTAGATCTTCCAGGACCCAGAATCTTTTTTTGTTCTCTGCTTATTGAAAATCTGTCTCTGCTCAAGTATCTACAAAATGTTTCCTGATTATCTTGACTAGGATTGGATTTGTTAATACCCATTCCATGTCCGGCCACCACACCTGGGTAATTAGCAACCTTTGCCTAATCAATGTAGGACATTCTAAGAATATTCAGCTCTTTGTATAACACTTATCAGGGAAAATAACAGTTTCTGTACTAACCTCCCAGGAGTTCCTTTTATTTCTACCCTTTTTGTGAAATCTTTTCTATGCCTGCTCATCAAAAGAAGTTATACATTTAATTTATCAAAGTCACATAATCTAAGTACAAGAAGGAACCCTCCCACTGGGTTAATGGAGACTCAAGAACAGTAATGTGGAATCTACTAAACCTTGGGACTTTCCTCAACCTCTTAGTATAAAGATAACTGATGATGTGCAAAGAATATTGTAGCTGAAGTCTATCTACTCTTGAAAAAATATACTTTTGAATACTAAAGGCTCCTAAAATTTGGCTTTTCTAAAATTTAATTTTTATGAGAGTTAGCACATTAGAATCAAGGAAGTATTACAATAGAAAAAAGGTACATAGTTTTACAAAGGCTTTGTTTTTGCTTTTTAAAAATAAATCTGAATCACTCTCATAGATACCATAGATTAGCAAACCATTTACAGTGCCAGCAAGCCCTGTGCTGGGTGGAGATCTGAGAAACCCAGGTAGCTCTGTGATCCACAGGTCCCTAATTCACTACTTGCCCTGGGACAGGAATATTCAGTTCACAGCCCCATATGATGAAATAAATCTTTCCATAGACATTGCTTTGGTTGACAGTTTATTAAATACACTACATTTATACCTTATTTTTTAGGTTTTTTAAATCATTCACATATGGACTTGGTAAAAACATACTTCATAGAAAACTAAGATGAAAGTCAAAACAACATATTGCACACAGATAAACTGCTGAATTGTTAGGAGTTTTTAAACTCTGTCTGTACAGGTGATGAAGAGTTAGGTGGTTTGACTTTTCTTAAGTCCTGTATCACACTATGACTTAAAAAGCATTACTGTTGAGATGTAGATACAAAAAGCATCTATCAAAGAAACTGCTTAATTATTTGAAAAACAGGACAAAACACTTTTCTTTCACAGACAGTTTTCTAAACTCACTCTTTATGACTGCCATTTCTGTTTGGAGAATTAGCTGTACAGACTGATGAGGCCAAAAAATTATTCTCTTAAAAACAAACAAACAAACCTAGAGCCTATTTACAAAACATGCAAAAGGAGAGTGTGTAGGTGCCACTGCAGAACTGGCTGAATGCCCATCAGCAACAGAACAGGCCTTTACTCCACAGATACAGGTCCTTCCCTGCATTCTGGAAGAAATACATTTTCAGGGCTTGGACTAGAAAACCGGCATACGATGCAAAGACAGAAACAATGAAGTTTGCAAATCCTTTATACTTCCAGGCGTTGAGACAATATATGTGAATGCTGAGGTTACCTCTAGCGTCGAAGCCAGAGCCAGCTATTAAGCAGCCAGAATGCTACAGTGATTGAATACATGACCATTTCTCTTTTAGCACGTTCTTTATTCTCTTCTTCCAGAAGTTGTAGACGTCTATTTAATTTGATTATCTAAGTGAAAGACAAACAAAATACAAAATAGTAATAATGCATACAGCAATCAGATTTTTAAAAAGTAGTATATGAACTTGTCAAAGAAATTATAACACATAAAGTTCCATTTGAATCAAAATGAACTAAACTATAAATAGAAAACAAAATACGACCCACAACCACTTAACTTGATTTAAATATGCTTCTTCATTTCCACTCTGTAAATCTGAATTAGGGAGAGCGTGTAAGGAAACTGTTGCGCTAGGCATTTCTAGTGGGAAACAGGAAGTGTGTCTGACGGGTCTATCACAGTGGAGCACAGGATGCCTGCTCCTCTTTGTCCTCCTCCATGAGCCTCAGTTGTGCAGCCTTGGACCTGCATAACTTGTGAGCTCAGTCACTCTGATACCAGAGAGCCCCAAATTACCTGTGATAGTGGGCCCTCTGATATGCCACTCAGACATAGTGCTATATATTTGGCACACATAATTAGAATACTAAATATACATTCCCCACATGGCAATACCTCTGTGTAAAGATAGACGAAAAGCATATCAAAAATAATTACAAGAAACCTGTAGACTGGGTAGGGAAATGAAATTTATTGTAGAGGCAGTGGGAAAATTCAAAACAGTGTTTTCCAAAGTAAAGAAATCACAAACAGTAATAAAGGTTCCCAAAGCGACTGTCCACATATCAAAACCAAAACACACAATTTGGGACTATATTGATTTGTAAGAACATCAAGATTCTTTGATACTGGTCAGATCATATCAATCATTTTGTTAGCAATGCTGTACGCTGATCAAAATCATTTGAGCAGTAGTTCAAAAAAAATCTTTAAATCTGAGAAAAATCAATTATGGTTTATTAGATAATCTGAATTCACGGAATCCATAAGAGAAAAAAATAATGCAAACTATTAATCTAAAATATTTCATAGAGATAACTATAGGTTACGTCCTTTTATTTGGGGCAGTAATTACCTGACGTCTTAACGATGCTGCATCTACCACAGTCATGTCCTCTGATGCTCCTTCAATGGCTGCATCTAGGTTTGAAATGCCATACCTAGCAGATAAGACATTGAAACACAAGTTAAAACCAAGAGTAACTGTCAAGTCATGCATCGTGTTGTATACTACTCAAAGACTCAAACCTAACAATATAAATAAGCATTTTAACATTTGAATTGATACAATTTTTTTTTTTTAAAAAAAAGCAGCTTAAGATGACTATCTGCAAAACTGGGAAAGCTGAGAAAAGACCTCTTACTATGTGCTTTTTTTTTCAAGCCAGAAAATACAACAATGTTAACGGGCCCTGTCTGAAAGGGGCAGAGAAATGCTACTATAGCACACAATGATTTTAACATTTTTGTTTGTTTGTCTGTTTTTTTTGAGACAGGGTTTCTCTGCATAGTCCTGGCTGTCCTGGAACTCGCTCTGTAGACCAGGCTGGCCTCAAACTCAGAAATCTGCCTCCCAAGTGCTAGGATTAAAGGCGTGCGCCACCACCGCCTGGCCAATGATTCTATACGAACCATGTCCATGTCCTTCTGTAGGCAGAGACTCAATGGCAGGAAATGAAAAGTAAACTACAAACAGAAAACTGATCATTTAGTATTCTGTCACTTCTGCCTGCCTTTCTTTTGCTATTTTTACTTTACTTCTGATTTCTAGCTCTCTCTGTTCTCCCATAAAAGTGAATACATGATCTTCTAAATCGTTTGCAACTACACTTAGCTACAGAACTGTCTCAATAATAAACCAACGAGAAGCTGCATATAAAACAATAATGCTGGAAAACCACCAAGACAATGTAGAGAAAGTACATTAAACAGTACTTTTTTTAAAATATGTACTCTTTTCTAAAAAGGGCACGGACTCAGGGATATAGTGGCATTTTAGAGATGGCGTCTCACATGACTGGTCTCAAACTTGCTATGTGGCAGTGGATGGCCATCTACTCTTGATCCTCCTGCCTCAACCACATCCCCCACCCCCCCTCAATCCCCCAATGGAGTTGTAAGCATGTACCACAAGCCTGCCTGAAGGCATAATAATAATACAAATATGTAGAAATGTTCTGTGTTCCATTTGTTTAGGTTTCTACATTTTTAAGAAAAGAATCTGGACTGTTATGTGTGTGTGTGAGTGTGTATCTCGGTATATTCTACACGTGTACACAGGAAGCCAGGAAAGGGAAGTAGAGCCCGAGCTGGAGTTGCTATAGGTGGTGACTAATTGCTGCTGGACCTGAGAACCGCAGCCGAGCCACACGTACTCTCACCTTGCTAAGCCCTCTCTCCAGCACCAGGTATTTTAAAATTCATTTTAATGAAGAACACTTTACTGAGATATAGTTTATACACAATACAATTTATTTACATGCATATCTACTTTATACTTTATATGGTTATTTTAGTGCAATGACATGGTAACTTTTCCACATGAGCAGAATGTAAATAAAATTCCTTTTACGTAAGCTACACAGGGTTGGTACATGGATCAGCATTCTAACACTCCCAGTAACTCCCCATTAGAAAACCTACATGACCTGACATAAAAGGATATTAAGGAGAATATATGCTTGTTAATATGTCAATTCACAAAGTTCTATTGTTTCAAATGTTAAAACTACCTCAAAACATTTTTAAAGAGCATGTCAAGTAGAATTTAAATAATAGAGGGCATGTAGCCATTGTGGACAATCCACAGCAATCTCTGACTTGGAGTTTCTATTATGGCTAGGTCAGATGGCTTAGATTAACCATGCCTTCCTCTTAGAAACAATGTGCTTTGAACTACTAAAATTAAATCTGTAAGTTAGAAATAAACTCAGTTAATAAGTAAATGCTTATGGAACTGTGAGTTTATAAACTGAGCAAATCACTCTTATAAATACTAAAGTAGAACTATTAGGTTTAAGGGTACAGCTCAGTGGCAGAACACTTGCTTACCTGTGCAAGTCCCTGGGTTTGTCCCCAGAACCATAATTTAGCCTGTACCCCAAATTATTAAATGTTTAGTGAAGTAACCATGGGTCAATGCATTTTCTTTTTCTTTTTTGCATTTTCTTTTCTATGTTTTATCCTCAAAATAATAAATATTCTATTTATTATATTATAAATAATATCATATTATTTATATTATAAATAAATAAATTTTATATTTCCCCAAGATTACACATGAGATGAATAGCTGGAGGGAGGGGTTATCAAAGAATACCAGCAATTGCCTCAAAGGTAAATGGAAGGCTGGGGTGATACTCAGTCAGAAACGGTAGTCCAAAGGTGAGCACCTCAATTTAATCCCCAGAATCCATGTTAAAAACAGAAAGGCTGGGCATGGTGGAGCATTCTTGTAATCCCAGTACTGGGGAGCAGAGACAGGAGGATTCCTGTGGCTTGCTGACAAGCCGACTTAGCGCAATCAGCAAGTTCCAAGCAAAGTGAGAGACTGTCTCAAAAACCAAGGTGGCTAACACTTGAGGAATATCAAGGCTGACTTTTGTATTTTCATGTATATGCACTTGAACCCACATAGACAACCCCACCCCACCACATCATATACAAAGGGAAAGGAACAGGGATGGTCACACACAGCAACACACATACATGCACAGAGAATTAGCTTAACAAAGAAATAAAGTATAGATAAAAATATTACCATTTAAGTACTGAATCACACAAAGTTTTAGAAATCTAAAGATAATCTTCACTTGTCATATGTATATATGACAAGATTTTATCATCAATTTAAAACAAAAAATACGAAATTATTTAAAACAAAAACTCTATCTCACAGAACTAAAAAGTCTTAAATATCACTCACTACAAATACCTTCACAGAAAGTTAAAGGGATTAAAAGAAATACTATCAAGGGAAACTAGTGTGGACTACATGAAGATGCAAAAGAGACGAGTAGGCACTGTTCAGGGACCACCAATGCAACATGGATGGGATTAACACGAACCCGATGGCTCCCTCTGTCTTACTCAAGAGTGTGTCTGCCTCTTCTGAAGAAGAGAAACAAGGCTGCCAATTTAAAACCCGTTGGGACAGTTAGCACAATTCTCCTTAGAGCTGTCATCAAAGATTAAGAGTGGCAGCATCTGATTAGCGGTATGTGTCGTGCAGAAGGCAGGGCGGCTCCCTGAAGGTTATGGCCCCTGAGAGCACACTTGTACGTGCTATTCCTTGTCCTTGCATATGACTCAGGCTAAGCATATCTGATAGTATGGAAAGGGCAAATACAAGAGCAAAGGCTCAAACCAAGAGGTGATAAAAATAGTTAATGGACATAAAACAAGATTTAAGATGTTATGCTTTCTTTTTTAGCATGATCCTCTGTAAAGCGACTAAAATACTGCTATAAAGTACACTGGATGTTCTTATCACACCATTGCATAATTTTGGGAGGGCGTATTGAGACAGGGTCTCACTATGTAGATCAGGCTGGCCTCAAAAATCTTAGAGATCTACCTGTCTCTGTTTCTTCAGTGCTAGAATTAAAGGCATGTGTCAAAATACCCAACCATAATTTTTATTATTATACAATGCTTTCATACCTTGGTAGTATGACAAATTATCATCCTAACTATCAAGACTAATTATCATTGCTGTTCTTAGCAAAGCACAACATTCCTCCTAAGAGAAAGCTACAGAGGCCTGAGCTATATACATAAATATAGTCCCAGCTATGGCATGCATGATGATGTCCTGCACAATACAAGCTCCATCAAGTCTGCATGTTCTCTGGTAATCACAAAGTCTCCAAGTTACCTGACGTTGTCATGATGAGGATTAGAAGTGGCGGCAGCTGACCCACCACGCAACACAGGTCTAGGGCAGGTTTTTGCAGAAGACACAAGACAGAATCAGGAAACAGAGAAGTACGAAAATAAAGCAAAAACAAGACAAATAAACGTCAGATAGGATTATATTGTATGTACAATATAATATCCCTCAAATGCCTTGAAAATCCTTGTTTCATATGTCCTCCCCATTTAAAATAATTTTAACACTTCACAATTTTAAAAAGAGAGAAAAACATGACAGAATAGCACCAACATATAATTCTATATGGTGCTATTTAAAAAGTGTAATTCCTCTTTTCCAACTGGAAAATAAAACCACTAGCAACTTTAAAGGCATATCCAGAACCTGTTAGTAGCACCTGCATGATCATGGTTGCTCATAAATATAAATTGGGCATTTAAAGGAATACCCACTGCCCACAATTCCTTCCCCCTAGCTTCATTAATCTGATTAGTCAGATAAGTTTTACGTCTTAATGCAGCTGTGTCTCATTCCAACACTGAGCTGAGAACAGACGGTGAGACGACAGACGTGCAGTCGGTCTGTGAGTGAGAGGAGCCTGAGACAACCACGAGTGGCATACAGGGCTGCTGCATGAGACCAAGGTGCACTGGAAAACTTTGTGGGGCTCGTCATTTCGTCTCAATACATGCACGGCTGTGAGAGAACCATCAGCTCGCAACCTGGGCCAGCTGGAACCCTTCCAATTAAATTTGCTAAAATCAAGAAACAGATTCTAAATCTTTGCCAGCTAATTGCCCTTAAAATATCAATGTTTACTAATCAGAAAGATAAGAAAGTTCATATATTAGGGATATTCTCTAAGTACCTGATCAGGTTTGCCTCAATCTAAGTATAATGACAATCATCACGGGGTCTAGAAACACATTTCTTTCTGTCTTTTTCTGACATAGTTACAGTTGTAGAATATAAACTACTATTTTCCTTTCTGTTTTTAATCCTTTCCTTTTTTTTTTTTTGACACAAGGTCAAATTTAGCACAGTTTGGTCCCAAGTTCTCTGGAACTGAGCAAGACTCTGGTACTTCTGATCCTCCTGCCTCTAATGCCCTACTTTCTGTGGTGCTGGGGATCAAAGCTGGGGCCTCTTCACCACTAATCAAGCACTTCAACTGATCTACAATTCTAAAGTGACTTTAAAACAAACAAACTCGGTTAATAGAGAAAAAATTTAACATTGAGTTTCTCTATGCTCTAAAGTGACTACCAATACTTTGGGATATTTCTGGAGCTCAGAACACAGGGAATTAAGAAACCCGAGGGAGAGAAAGGTTCAGCTCATTCTGCTTGCTATAGAACACGGATGACTGCATATTTTTCAGATAGGTTTTAAAGTCTACTAACGTCTAGCTTGTGAAATAAGGAAAACTATATACTGTAGTTACTTAAGTTATAAAAACATGAGAATGGCCAATGAAATGAAGCCATTCCTGTGTGCTTCTTCAAGTTTTTTTTTAAAATGTGTGTTAATAGGGTCAAAATGACTTGCCATATTGACTATACTCCACCACAGAGATTTCCTTTACAAATGCAGAGCGAGAAAACAATACAGTTACCTTTCATAACGTATCTCATTTTGTCTTCTCACACTGGCAATTGATACATATAATATAAAAGTAAATTAGACAGGTATTTGGAAAAATTAGAAACTTCATTCAAGCACCAGTTTCTACCATGAGTGATTTAATATTAAAAGAAATCGTTCAATAGTGTATTTTATAATTAGAATCACAAAAGGGAAGAAAATCTAAGGCTACCCAATTTTCATATTAATTTGTATACTGACATTTCTAAGTAAGTAAATGGTCTACATTAAAAGAATGCATTTATTTTCTGCAAAAAAATATCAACTATTACAGTAATTAAACAGGTTGACTGGAGGATCAAGAATTAAACATTTCTAAGAAGAAATTATGACAGATACTGTATGAACTGTACAAACATGTTACAAATTTTATGGGTATTTGCCAAAAATATAAATCATTCATACACTGGTTTCTTATTCCACTCATTCAAAAACTAATAAAACTTGCTAATGAAAAACTAAAAATAATCAAGCCACTCTCCAAATAAAGTTTCTGCACAACTTATATATTAACACTTAAAAATGTTTTACATGTAACAGACTAAGCATCTTTAGAAGATGTTAGTATTTTACACTGGGTATGAAATATGCAGCTCTAACAACTATAGAAGAGATGGGCAATTTCTGCCCAGCAAAGGACCAATCTTCACAGTGCTTCACTGCTGCCAACTGGGCAAAGAACACCTGGTACTTCTTGCTGATGTTTTTTTTGGTCAGTTCCCTTAATGTAGAGCACTAACTTATACGAATGAGCTTTGTAACAACACCTAGAAGTCACCTGGTTTTTATGCCTAACTGTTTAGATTACCTACACCAAGTTCACCAGAGAAAGAGAAAATCTAGTGCAGTGTAAAGTGTTCTTTGACCCACACACTAAAAGTTGTTCTTATACTGAGAAACAAGGAATATGCATCATTTTACAATAAAATCAAACAGAAAACTCTTGCTTTTTCTGACAAATAGTTTTGGTTTAAACTTGCTGTAATAATGTGCAGTCCCAAAGTGCAAAGATACTGCATTAGCATGATAGCCAAGAGCAAGAAAACAGAAAAGAAAAAAAGATGAACAGCAAGGAACAGAAAAGCGCCGGACACTGTATAAGCAGCATTATTTTATAGTCATGCAAGAACATTATCCAAATTTCACATTCCAATTTCTTTGAAAAATCAGGCCAAACTTTTCCATAGTAAAAACAAAAACTGATTTGGTATTTAAAATTCTGATAAAACTTTGTATAATTAAAACAAACAAAACAAAACCAAACTCTTTCAGTAATGAAAGCACTGGCCAGGCCAAGGAGAACCTCACTCTTGTCCAAGGTCATGGACTGTACCCCTGGGTGGCCTGGAACATACGTGATTCTTTCTCCCGAGTGCCGCTGGAATTAGAGGCATGCGCCACCACGCCCAACTCCTCTTTGCTTTTTTAATTCAAAGTTTTTACTCAATGTTCCAGGTTGGCCTTGAGCTCAAAGCAAGTCTCCTGTCTCAGATTCCCAAGTACTGGGCCTAAGTTTTGAGCCACTACACTCAGCTCTTTCTAAGATTTCAGAAAGTTTATTTGGGTTAATATGATAAATTCGAAGTCATTAAGATACTATAATGTAAAAATTTTTAAAAAATCCACCTAGTGTTCCAAATAGTTTTTCATAGTAAAAGCATACAAATTTTATCTTATTTATTTATTTAGGAGTTTTTCGAGACAGGGTTTCCTTGTGTAGCCCTGACTATCCTGGAACTCACTCTGTAGACCAGGCTGGCTTCGGACTCAGAAATCCACCTGCCTCTGCCTCCCAAGTGCTGGGATTAAAGGTGTGTGCCACCACTGCCCTGCCGGGGCATACAAATTTTATGTTGGTAAGATTTCAGAATTTGAATGCTTGAACTTTAGCATTCAGACATTCAAATTTAACAACTTTTTACCCACCATACAGAAAAAAACAAAAACAACAACAAAAAACTACACTTCTTCAAGTTCCATATCACTGCATTTGAGCTATGGATATGACGGCAGGAGGTGGAACAGTAACAATAGACTGTAACTGTCACTGACCCATGACTTCACCTACAGAGCATGTGGAAATTGTTTTTTCCTTCAGATGTTTTCACTATAACAGCATTGGACATGCTCTCTCCCTAAGGAGTGACCATAACAAAAAAGTTAAAGAAGATATCTGGTGAAAAAAAAAACCTGTTTGAAAGAGAAAGGTGGAAACAGTCTTTACCAATCTTCACTCCTAGGGCCATGTGCTTTCTGCTCATTACCTCCAAGGATTCTCTACTACACCAAGAAAACGATCTGAAACATCAGTCCACATCTGAAATAATAGTGAAGGGCAGAAGACTTGTCACAAGAATCTAATCAGCCGAGTATAATTTCTGTCTCATCTTCTTAACAGGAAAAGGAGGCCCAGAGAAGAGACACAGCTTATATGCTGAAGGCCAACATGTAGTTAGCTGTTTAGTGGAGAACGAATCTGAGATTCCCTACATTTGCACTGTTTCTTCTGAACTCTGCTCCTGCTTATCGTTTTCAAACAGCCAGAGTTCGTGAAGCTTCAGAGAGCAAAAATGGGACTCTAAACTCTTGGAGGAAAGGAAACAAACCACAACTATAAAAGTATATCTATGCATGTATACATACATACATAAACATGTCCAGTATTTAATATTCCCCTTTGATCCACAGGCCTCAAAGCCTTTCTCACTATAGTGTGATGTTTAATGGCCCAAATACCCAGTGTTATGTTCACTTAGGGAGACAGAGAAGGCCCTGGATTCAACAATGTGAGGAGTCCTACACTCGTGGTGAGGGTGAAGAGCTGGGTCTGCCAGGACTAAAGGCACAAGGACAAATTCACTCCAAGTGAACCAGAGACACACCAAGTTGGGATTTCTTGAAAATTCAAACACTAATAGTCTAGTCAGAAGAAAATAAAACTTGAAGCCCTGACGCTCACAGCCACTGACCAATGTGCAGAGCAGGAGTGAAGCTATTTGACTTTCCCACAGGATTTCAACAAAGCTCTGGGATTCTGTCTTTTTAAAACACTGTAAGGTAATGAAGCAAACAACAAAAGTATTTTAAGTGATTGGGGAAAAAAAGTGCTTGTTTAAATAAGCTGAAGTGTAATTCTAATGATACTACTCGAAGATGTTCAAAAGTGAGGTATTATCTATGAATATACTAAAAAACACCAGCATTATCCAAAAATGGTAATAGAACACATTATTTCTCACAGTGGACAGGGAACTGTATCGGGAACTACTGCAACATTGTCTACCTCCTTTATTAGTTCACTCCTATCTCTAGTATAGGTTGGTAAATTAGCACTGAAGACAAGTAGTATGCTTCCATTCCAGATGCCACATCAGTCCAGCAGCCCCTTTAACGTATTTCCAAGTGGAACCAAGCACTTAGAATAGGTTGGCAAAGCTTTAGAAAGAAGTTGTTACATTTCCTATGTACAGACTAAGTCTATTCCACAACTGAGGGAAAGCTATAATCTTGTGAAATGTGAATTTTGGACAATAATTTCAAATTAAAAGAAAGCAAGCAAGCCATTTCAAACCATTGTATCTTAGAAAGAGACTAAAAGGAGCAAAGAAAAAAGACAACACCACAGTCCACTAAATAAGGAGCCAAAACATTATGCAACAAAGTGGCAAGGCCACTGCTGACCGACCAATCACCTGCGGTTTTCATCCAGCACATCCAAGATCTGCTGGTAAGCCCTACGGGTAGAAGACTGGAGAAGCGACAAAATGCCACGGGCAGAGGAAAGACTAGCTCCATCTTCAGGTAGCATATGGGGAGGACAGACCCGAGCCTGTGGTGGTGATGGTGTCACACTGTTCACATCAGCACAGCAAATGAAGAGAGAAACACTCAAGTCAGATTTTCATGAAACTTCAGCAGAACAGTTTGTCATCTCCTTTCTTGCCCACATTTCCCACCCTTAATCTATCCCAAGAGAACAGTCAAACAGAAGATGTTAAAAATTTCTGTTTTTAAAAAGCAGTTATGATGTAACACTTGTAGGTATGAAATTCTACATATCAATCTGAGCAGAAGGAGCAACTTGGAGGGAAAGAATGCAGCAATGAGTGTGCTCAGGGCTTGGTGTGGGGAGAGGAGGCATTGTTTAGTCAGTGTTATATGTACATGGCAATTCAGTAAAGCAAACGCCTTTGAATCACATGACACAGAGGACACAGTGAGATACTGAAGTCTGTTGTGTAAATATCAACATCTAAGCACATGAATCCAGCAGGATTCCATAAAGACACCATTTCAAATACTTCACAAAGACAACGAGGCAAGCTGAGTTTATGAGAAATGAATTAGATGATAAACTAAAACCTCAGAAAACTGTAGTTACATTTTGACTGTTTAAATTAATTAGCTTAATTTCTGAAACATGAAACTTCCCAGGTCTGAGAATACAGTGAAGGAAGACAAGGGCACTTGAGTTATCATGATGGCAGATGAGCACATATTTCTTGGCTTCTGAGTGACAATAATCAAATTATTCCTTCATGCAAGAGCTGAGAGCCACACATTCTTTTGGTACACTGACCACATTTAGATGAAACTGTTTGTACAGTTCTGGCATAAATTCTTGGCATCTGTGTTGGTATCTTTAGGGAGCTGTTCAATATTGAAGCCTGAGACATTAACTGGCACATGAACATGAGGCATGTCCTTATTACAGAAAGAAGACCATGACTCTGAGATAGTTCCAAGGAACAAAGCTAATAGTTTTTAATTTTTGTTTTGCTTTTGAGACAGGGTCTCATTATGTAACCTTGGCTGGTCTCAAACTCACAGAGATCTACCTGCTTCTTCTTCAGCAGGAACTAAAAGCATGGACCATCATGGCTAGACTAATCTTACTTTCTGTGTAAAATATTTAAAAGACAAAAACAAAACATTGATGAACAGTTGTATACATGAAAAATCTTTTACGTAATATTTTCCCCCTAACACACACTAGTGTGGAAAATAAAATTTTAAAAAATAGAATTTTTTTTGAAAGGATAGTTACTATCAATTAATAGCCTCAGTTTCAAAAATGAAACAAAATCTCTAACTTTATGAGTAATTTTTAGTGTCTTCATCATCTAAAGAGAAAGGTACAATAAATATAAAAACTGTGCTTTCCAAAGACTACTTAGAAGAAAAAAATCTAAGCCAAATCTTGGCACATACAGAAATTCTAAAACAAAGCCTAATGATACCAAGACAAACTAAAGTTTTTAGATATCAGTTTAGAAACCGGCAATCTTCTGGAATATACATATATATATATATTTTTTCCAAACACACATGCACACACATCAATGTATAATCATTTATACATACTATATATATATAAAGTTAGTGTATAATATGATCCATAGAACTTGGCAAATTCTGTAATAAACACCCTAAATAAAATAACTGGGGCAGGAAACGAAGAACAGCAGACAGTGAAAACCGAGTGGCTGGAGTGCAGTCAGTGTGGCCTGCACTCACACATCCTTTAGACACAACAATGAAGACCTGAAGCGTCTGTGTGCAAGAAGCCAGGCCAAGCTCATGCTTGTGATCTGTCACCAGGGTCAGGACTGTAAACCTAAGTTCTGGGTCACTATTCACTAGTATCCTGGGGATACTGGGGAGTGGGATAAGGGGGTGACCTGAGGCGAGGTGAGGCTCACAGGGGACAAGCCCCTAGTCCCTTTCTCCTTTGGAGGTGAAACGAAGGGACAGATAGGCTAACAAAGATGGAAAGAGACTAAAACTGCCATAAAAGGAGGAAGGAAATTCCAATGCACACCACCTCCACTGGGTTATAGGTTTGGGAAAAATACACTTTTTATTAAAGCTACCAGCAAAACTGGCTAAATTTCATTAAGTTTTAAATTGGTACTGTTTCTTTGATTTTAGGGTTAACAAAGAACATTTTTGTGTATCATATTAACAAGTAACCTAGTTGTATAATGAGCAAATTATTAATTTTTAGTATTTTGAATCATAAAGCAACAGTATCAATGGATGGATTCTGAATTTATACTGAAGTTTAATGGATTTTTGTCCATTAAAATAGAAAAAGTTATTTACTATTTAAATTCAAAAAGTAGGCTGAGGACATGGGTAGAGTACTTACTCAGCGTGCATGAGGTGAGAGGTGGAAGGAATGGAAGGAGGGAGGGAAAGAAAAAGCAAGAAATGAAAGGAGAAATAATCTCAAAGCACACACAGGAAATGAAGTGGTCACCTTATATAATAAACATAAACTAGCTTCAGATAAACGGCAAAGAATGCTCAAGATAGAATGAACAGAAGGTTAGATTCTAAAATAATCTACAGGTACTCATTATATCCTAATGATGAATTTTTAATGTATATCAGGAAAATCAATAAATAAAAAATTTAAAATTAAAAAAATTTACGTATCTCTTCAAATTCTAAGATTCTATGATCATATATGTTGATTCAGTCATAAACAAGAAAAAACTTCTAGGATCCTTAACCCTTAACTTAATAGAAATATTTGTGTAAAATACTAAAGAATGACATTAAGTCCTGCAAAACAAGAATACCTTTAAAAATTTTCCCCCAGAGCCAGGGGTAAAACCCAGGGGACTAAACATGCCAAGCAAGCCCTTCTTCTACTGAGCTACAGCCTCCAGATAATGACATCAAGTCATTATCAGTATCAATACTATTAAAGATATTTGATCAAATAAAAAATTAAAGTTTCAAAGATTGTTAAGAAATTTAACTTATCTTTCATCTACAAAGCAGTCCTCTAGACACAGCAAAAACAGAACAGGGTTACCTGTAAGCTGATTAATTATATTGTAAGGTGACAAATTATCTTAATTAGAGATAATTTAATAATTTTTATCTAAATTGGGAAAATAATTTAGCATCTTTAGTACTTCTGTATACATTTTAACCAATACATTTCATTAAAAAAAAAACAACAAAGAAAAAACAATGTAAGCGCTCTAACAGAAGTCAAGACCTCTGTTGGAGTCAATAGCGGAAGGAGAGAGAGTCTGGGTTTTCACCTCTGTCTTCTTGCTACCAAACCAGGGCTTAGTTACTTACTTGTTTCTATTGTTTAATTTGGACAAGTCAACTATTGTAAATTATAAAAACATAATGCAAGGCACTGAGAGCAGGTGTTTAATTAGAGATGGTCGTACACATAACTTAATAAAAAGGCACTGATTAAAAACTGTTATAAAACAACAAAATGTCAAGTTTAGTTTTTAAATAAAGTTTAACAACTTCTGCAGAAGCACTCATGCTTCCCATGGCATTGCATTAGTAACAGTTCTACCTCATGCTCACAAATTCCGCCACATAAGGGGTAAGTAAACAATGGCTAGTCAAAGTCAGAACTCAATGACAAGCAGTGACTGCCACAAGCTACTAAGAGAAAAGTTCAAGGGAGGAGAGCTCTCTCCCCAGGCTTTCATCAGAATGATGGTTCTCAAACTGTGAGCTTAATGCCTTTGCTGAGAACTAGCCTCTGAAAATGCAGTAAACAAACAAACAAAAAGCCAAAAAAACACTGAAAAACAAACTCTTTCTCTGGGACATTTATGTATTTATGTATATTTTCCCCTAGGACAATGTCTCAGCATACAGTCCTGGCTAACCTGAAACTAGCTATGCATATCAAGGCTGGCCTTCAAGAAATCTACTTTCCTCTGCTGGATTA
Source organism: Tokudaia tokunoshimensis (assembly GCA_036184795.1). Taxonomy (NCBI): domain Eukaryota; kingdom Metazoa; phylum Chordata; class Mammalia; order Rodentia; family Muridae; genus Tokudaia; species Tokudaia tokunoshimensis. The sequence continues at coordinate 85,099,142 of BTHU01000016.1, read as the reverse complement.
AATGTGTGTTCATCACACCTGGCCTCCCTGGGACTCTAAATATTAGAGAGAACTGTAACTTGCTGTCCTACGACGGAGGCAATTTACTGAGTCCTGGCAGCACAGTCACGGACCAGAGCAAGAGGAGTCACTGGCCACTCGTGGTTTCGCGCTGTGTGGGAACAGCACTCCCTGATCATGAGCACGTGCGTGCTGTGCAGGCTGAGTGCTGAGCCCAGAGGCTGGCATATGCTGCTTCAATGTTCACTTGTCATGCCAAAATGTCCCACTGTCAGGAGTGGGCAGTAATTTTCATACCCTGTTTGCCGTATCTATAGAAAACAAGGGTTTAGTGATCTCAGAAGATGGCTCCAAATATAATTTTCTACAGGGAAACGAAACAAAACAAAACAAAACCAACTTTGATGACAAACCACATGTAAGACTCCATTTTTCTCTGGATTAAAATTAACAAGAAAAAATGCTGAATGTAAAAACAAGATCTGGACTGCTGACTCAACTTGCTAAGTGTAATCTGCAAAGAACTCAGAGGCCAACCAAAGCAAAATACAGAAAATGAAAAAGGATTTGGTTTTTGTGTGCAGAAATTATTTCATTCTCCTTTCATCTATATCCCAAACCATATAAAACTTTAGTTGCTCCACCAGCCCCACTTAATAAAGTATATGCTGACAGTTTGAGAAATCCTGCAGAGGTACTAGAACAGACTGTTAAGGTACTATATGTCAGTTACAGGTAACACAGGTTAGTATTAACATAAGCCTGCAGAATTAAAGCAACCCTACTTGGGAAAAGTAGAGCAGATAAAATCTTACGTGTACTCCGGTGCAGAAATCGATGACTGGAACCTTGAAATTTTATTTCTTGGGGCAGAATCTGATCTGTGCCACCTTAAATAATAATTATGCTTCTTTTACATATTCAGCTTTTTTAAAATAACAAATAAAATGCTACATGATTCTACTGTTACAATTCATTTTGTGCCAACAGGCAACAGCAATCAATCTCATTGCCTCTTTAATTAAGAAAACAAGGGCCCATGTCCCTGCTCAGCTGCACTTCTCTTCTTGAGCTGTGGAATAAACTAGAGTGGAGGCAGACAACAGTTCATGCATAATAGTCCATAATCAGTATAAAAATCAGAAAGCTTTAAAGAGAAATTCAATTATTAAATTATAAAATTAACAATGGTAGGAGAAGAATGGGTAAACCTTTATTAATATCAAGATCTTTCTTATCTAGACATCTAAAAACCACCATGAAGGCAATTTAAAGAAAAAAAGAAAATCACATGTTCGTCGACCTCTGGTGTTAAGAACTTACACAGTCTTTTCTGTTACCTCCATCCAGACTCAGCCATCGATACAATCTACTTTGTGAAAAGGTGATACAATACTAAAGTAACCATGCTTTCGTTTTAATAATACAAAAGGTCAATTATGGGCCTAAACAGCAAGTCACAACTTAGAAAGCAGGAAGGCCTACTAGAAGATTCTGTTGTCTCACAAACTGCACATTACAAGTAGAAAATATTGAATTAGAGCTGTTTTTTACCCACATTAAACATAAGACTACATTTACTGTTTTGTCTGGAAACAGTTTTAGAAAATCAAGTTTCATAGGCTTGTTGACATCTGGCATCTAGAAACCTTAGGAAAACATAATCATTTAAAAAAATCAGGTTAATAATGGTAGAACCTTTCAGACAGTCTTTCATATAGGTGACATATTTATTTTAACCCAATTTCTTCCTATGTGATTGGTTCAGAATAACTGCAGCTACTGTGAGAGACTCTCTGTGCAATCAGAGCCCTTACAGATTTCCCTTGCACCCAACATAAGAGAATGGAGTTTTAACAAAGCAAGCAAAAATTTACATTTGAGACATAACCTCACTGGTTACAGATGCCAGTGAATGTGCTCATTAGGCTTCTTTCAAAGCAAAGACAAAAATAGTCTTCTTTCAACTCTGAATATTCACGCCCTATTCCCATATGAGCCCATTCTACACCACTGTACCCTACAACCAGGTCTAAACTACAAGTTAATATGGTACCCTGGAAGAATGGTAGTTCATTACTTTGTAAACTCAAAGGACTTTGTCATCTCCTGATGTTTTTGAATTCCTGGAGAAGCTAACATGATGTTGACATCACAAAGAGTTTCCAATGAATTCATGAAAACTACCAAAAGTGAATGAGAAAGAATATTCACTTTACATAAAAGTGCCAGACACACAGAAGAGAAACACAAGACGGAAAAACTCTTACAACAAACAAATTCGCCAGATTTTATGACTATAGAAAGTACAAGTACAAAGTGATTTCCAGCACTGTAAAACACATTTTAAATACTATGAGAATTATTCAGAAGAGATATGTACAGACAAGATAGAGAAGAAAATCTATAGTGATACAAAGCCAGGTTCTACTCACATGGAATCGTTTCTGACCAACTGTCCATTCTGGCGAACAGCATTTTCACTCATAGAACGCTCTCTTTTTAGCCTGCCACCTGCTCGGATCTGTTAAGGTACAAGCAAAGGGAAGGAATGGGATTAAATAGCTTATAGGCTATTTTGCATAAAAAACACAAAAGACGCCATCCAAGGCTACTCACAAAACTATAAGGAGCTAAGAAAAGCAAACCCAGAAGCAAAGCCTGTTTATTATGGACAGGTAGGTAAGATGTGTTAATTTTTCTCCCTGCACCGTGTGTGTGTGTGTGTGTGTGTGTGTGTGTGTGTGTGTGTGTGTGTGTGTGTGAGAGTCCTGGGTCCTGTGGCTCAAACACAGGTGCTCATGCATACACAGCAAGCTCTTTACTAAGAAGCCATCTCCCTAGTTACAGGTTCCATACTCATTATAATGCTCATAAACTTAGGACTGTCTGCTTCTAAATAAAACTTATTCTAGTTTCTTTTCAAGTAAATATCAATCTTGGTTAGTAAAACTGTCCTTTCCTCTCTATAGAAACTTTTCTATAGAAAACTATAGAAAAAAACTATAGAAGACTATAGAAATCATAGAAAACTTTTTCAGGATACAGTTAATTATGGGATGCTCATCGAGTACCTTACACAGAATGGTATAATATTTTGCATATCTTTCTCTACATCTCTATACTTATGGTATACACTATTGGTATATAAGGATGTAAATGGTAAATAGGAATTACAGCTTACTATTTAAGGAATAATGACCCTCTGCACCCGGAGCTGATCCTGTACCACAGGGCTACATACTCAAATACTACCAGGAGAGAGCTGGTCTCCCTGGAGTGCCAACACACCTGTGAGCACAGGTAAGACCACCACTTCTGTTCAAATTCCTGGTCTAAAAGGGACCCTCTCAGAGCCACCAGGACACAGGAACCAAGGAACAGCAGGGGACAGGATCCTCCTGGTTTTTGTCTGCACCCTGGAGCTGACCCTGTGAGACAGCTCTCCATACCCAAATTCCTCTGGGAGAGAACTAGCCTCCCATGAGTTCTGACACACAGGCTTGCAGGAGAAACAAGCCACAGTTAGAGACAGCAAGACCAGTTAACACCAGAGATAACCAGGTGGCAAGGGCGAGAACAAAAGCAACAGAAACCAAGGCTACTTGGCATCATCAGAAGCCAGTTCTGCCACCACTGTGAGCCCCGGATACCCTAACACATCAGAAAAGCAAGACTCTGATTTAAAATCACATCTCATGATGATGATAGAAGACTTTAAGAAGGACATAAATAACTCCCTTAAAGAAATACAGGAGAACACAGGTAAGCAGCTAGAAGTCCTTAAAGAAGAAACACAAAAATCCCTTAAAGAATCACAGGAAAACACAATCCAACAGGTGAAGGAATTGAATAAAACCATCTAGGATCTAAAAATGGAAATAGAAACAATAAAGAAATCACAAATGGAGACAACCTTGGAGATAGAAAACCTAGGAAACAGACCAGGAATCATATATGCAAGCATCAGCAACAGAATGCAAGAGATAGAAGAGAGAATCTCAGGTGTAGAAGATACCATAGAAAACATTGACACAATAGTCAAAGAAAATGCAAAAAGCAAAAAGCTCCTAACCTGAAACATACAGGAAACCCAGGACTCAATGAGAAGACCAAACCTAAGGATAATAGGTATAGAAGAGAGTGAAGATTCCCAATTTAAAGAGCCAATAATTATTTTCAACAAAATTATAGAAGAAAACTTCCCTAACCTAAAGAAAGAGATGCCCATGAACATATAAGAAGCCTACAGAACTCCAAACAGACTGGACCAGAAAAGAAATTCCTCCTGTCACATAATAGTCAAAACACCAATGCACAAAACAAAGAAAGAATATTAAAAGAAGTAAGTGAAAAAGGTCAAATAACATAAAGGCAGACCTATCAGAATTACACCAGACTTCTCACCAGAGACAATGAAAGTTAGAAGATCCTGGGCAGATGTCATACAGACCCTAAGGGAACACAAATGCCAGTCCAGACTACTATACCCAGCAAAACTCTCAATTAACATAGATGGAGAAACCAAGATATTCCACAACAAAACCAAATTTACACAGTATCTTTCCATAAATCAAGCCCTACAAAGGATAATAGATGGAAAACGCCAACACAAGGAGGGAAACTATATCCTAGAAAAAGTAAGAAAGTAATCTTCTTTCAAAAAACCCAAAAGAAGATAGCCACACAAACATAATTCCACCTCTAATAACAAAAATAACAGGAAGCAATAATCACTTTTCTTTTTATTTAATATCTCTTAACATCAATGGGCTCAATTCCCCCAATAAAAAGACATAAAGAACTGGATATGTAAACAGGATCCCGTGTTTTGCTGCATACAGGAAATGCACCTCAGTGTCAAAGACAGACACTACCTTAGGCTAAAAGGCTAGAAAACAATTTCCCAAGCAAATGGTCCCAAGAAACAAGTTGGAGTAGCCATTCTAATATTGAATAAAATCAACTTTCAACCAAAAGTTATCAAAAAGGATAAGGAAGGACACTTCATACTCATCAAAGGGAAAAATCTACCAAGAAGAACTCTCAATTCTGAACATCTATGCTCCAAATGCATGGGCATCCACATTCATAAAAGAAACTTTGCTATAAAGCTCAAAGCACACATTGCACCTCACACAATAATAGTTGGAGACTACAACACCCCCACTCTCATCAATGGACAGATCATGGAAACACAAACTAAACAGAGACACACTGAAACTAACAGAAATTATGGACCAAATGGATTTAACAGATATCTATAAAACATTTTATCATAAAACAAAAGAAGATAACTTCTCAGCACCTCATGGTACCTTCTCCAAAACTGACTACATAATTGGTCACAAAACAGACCTCAACAGATATAAGAAGATTGAAATAATCCCATGCATCCTATCAGATCACCACGGACTAAGGCTGGTCTTCAATAGCAACAAAAACAACAGAAAGCCCACATACACATGGAAGCTGAACAATGCCCTACTCAATGATACCTTGGTCAACGAGAAAAGAAAGAAAGAAATTAAAGATTTTTTAGAATTCAATGAAAATAAAGGCACAAACTTATGGGATACAATGAAAGCAATGCTAAGAGGAAAACTCAGCTCTGAGTGCCTCCAAAAAGAAACTGGAGAAAGCATACAATAGCAGCTTAACAGCACATCTGAAAGCACTAGAACAAAAAGAAGCAAATACATCCAAGAGGAGTAGATGGCAGGAAATAATCAAACTCAGGGCTGAAATCAACCAAGTAGAAACAAAAAGAACTATACAAAGAATCAACAAAACCAGGAGCAAAATCAACAAGATAGACAAACCCTTAGCCAGACTTACCAAGAGGGCACAGAGATGGTATCCAGATTAACAAAATCAGAAATGAAAAGGGAGATATAACAACAGAAACTGAAGAAATTCAAAAAAATCATCAGATCCTACTACAAAAGCCTATATTCATCAAAACTGAAAAATCTGGATGAAATGGACAATTTTGTAGACAGATACCAGGTAGCAAAATTAAATCGGGATCAGACAAACCATCTTAAAGTCCCATAATCCCTAAAGAAATAGAAGTAGTCATTAAAAGTCTCCCAACCAAAAGAGCCAAGGACAGATAGGTTTAGTGCATAATTCTATCAAACCTTCAAAGAAGACCTAATACCAATACTCTTCAAACTATTCCACAGAATAGAAACAGAGGGAACACTACCCAATTCATTCTATGAAGCCACAGTTATGCAGCATATTCTCCCTTGGAGATGGAACAGTTTCTGTCTAATCAGGAACTTTTCAGTTTCCTTTCATAGATGACTTCATAAGAGATTTTTTTCTACTTCTATCATGTTTAGTGTTCCAAATAGATCTTAAACAGTCTATTTTATTTATATATAGTGAGTACTACTATGTTGGTGGATAAGGATCTGGCCTGCTGTAGCAGTCATGGCTGCTTTCTTTAAAGTAGAATAGCTTTTCCACATGGCATTGGTACACCAATCAGTCATTCATGTTTATAAGTATTCAGGATAAAACCACAAAGACTGTTCTTTTTAAAATTTGCTCTCTTCTGTTTCTGTACTCCCGGCTCCTCTTTCCATGGAGAGAAACTCACATCCATGAGTTTTCTGATTTTTGTTCAAGCCACTGTAGGACATGCTGGAGCATTTACTGAGTACCTGGGAGTCTTCGTCATCAGTAAGTTCAGAGATATACTAGAGTGGTTTGTTCAGGTCAACTATGGTCTTCTGCTTCTCATTCTCGAAATGGTTTTATCAATTATATTGGGCCACCACAGGATACTGATAACCACCTGTTGCTTTGAATTCCTGCTTGCTAGGTTACCTTTCTGACAGACATCCATAGCTTCCTATGCTATCTTCAGCCTCCAGGGCCACTGCTTTCTATGTGTACTCTATGTCTGCTCTAGCTGGATACAGTTTCTCCTAATCCTTCATCTCTCTGGTAGTATATCTGAACAAGACTGATGTAGGACTTGGCACTTGTGGATGCCACTTGACAGCTTAGGTTTAAGCTGGCTGAACAAAAGTTCCCTTTCTGAAACTTTTCTTGTCTTCCAAATAGATCTTAAAAGACATGGCTTACATAGGCCAACTGACATTGTTCCTTCTAGATCACCTGGCACTTCTGGCTATATTTGGGGTTCAGTGCTTTTCAGGTTTATTTTACAAACAGTTGACGTTATAGTACTCGTCTTTGAGGTAGGAATAGCTAATCTGGGCAAAAGCTATTGCAACCTGTCCTATAGTGTCTGGTCTCTCTTTGTACTTCAGTGAAGTTTTCAAAAAGCTTTTAGTAGTTATAGCTAATCTTTTCAATGCATATTGCTGCTTGACAGATAGGATATGATGGGTTCCAAATCTCTAGCTTGAACATATTTTTTGAGGTATAAAATTGTATAGATATAATCTCTAACTCTTCTTTGCAGCTTTCTTTTCACATCCTCTGAAAGAGCTTACATTGTCCTGAGCTACCTAGGGAAGTTCCTTTTCAGATGTAGCGTCCGTGTTAAAGTCTCTGCCTCCCTAGCCACACAGTCAGATCTACTCTAAGAACCCTGAGAATAGCCATGACTCAGGCACGAAGTTTCAGGCCCTGTTCACGTGGCTTATCGCACAGCTCTTTATTAATTCTAGTACGAAGAATTACCAAGCAATGTTTTTGTCTAGAGGTGCCTTTCAAATATTGGGAAATGTTAGACACAGTGTCTTGGTTAGGGCTACTATTGCTGTGATGAAATCCCATGAGCAAAAGCAAGTTGGGAAGGAAAGAGTTTGTTCAGCTCATACTTCCACATCACAGTTCATCACTAAAGGAAGTCAGGACAGGAGCTCAGGCAGGGCAGGAACCTGGAAAAAAGAGCTGATGTAGAGGCCACGGAGGAGTGCTGCTTACTGATGTGTTCCTCAAGCCTTTCCCAGCTTGCTTTTTTAGAATCCAGGACCACCAGTCCAGGGGTGGTCCCACCCATAATGGGCTGGGCCCTCCCCATCAATCATTAATTAAGAAAATGCCCTGCAGTATTGCCTGTGGCTCAATCTTAAGACAGTTATGAAGGCATTTTCTCAATTGGGGTTTCCTTCTCTCAGAAGACTCTAACCCATGTCTAGTGGATATAAAATTAGCAAGCACCTCATCCCACTGTCTTTCTGAGACTATGCAGATGGAAAACTTCCAGAGGGCACAGTATTATTATTTTTTTTCTTGTAGTGTTTCTCATATTGAATCTCAAAAAATGGTTTTAAGTAAAAAAATTTTACAAGTTACTTGACAATTTTTGACCATAATTAACACTCAAATGTAGTGCTTTTCTATAAGCAAATATTTAGGATTTTCATATTGGCACCTATGAATACATCACTTCAATTACCTAAGCAGAAACTAAACTTAAAAAAACTGGTATGACCCAGTACTAGGAATCACACCAACCTGTTTACATGCCTAGTCTTTGGAAAGGACTACATGGAAAAATCTAGGCAGACAGAGGAGTGCCAGTTTTGATAAAAAATATATGTCTGCATATTATCTTCATGAACAGAAACTTCAATACTGGTCTCAAATTAATGCCACTGGTAAGACTTTAATTACACCCTTAATACCTTTTACATACATTTTACCATCCAATTTACATCAATAGTGACATCAATGTTACCAATTCAGTGGAAATCTGTCATCAAGCAGCAGGAATGGGTATTGTCAGGAGGAAATGGTTTTCTTAGCTTTGTTTGCCAGATGATTTTATAATAGAAAGACACACTCATTATTGCCTAGTACAAAATTTCCTTTCCCAGGAACATGGTAGTAAAGCATCTGTCTAGCACGTTCAAGTGCTGGTTCAACCTTCAACAAAAACTTTGAGGATCTGCCTGCATCACTGCAGGAGTGACAGTTACAGCTGTTCTTCCTGCAGGTCTACACAAATGGGAGCAATACTTGCTCCAAGATTTTCACCACATAACTGTTAAATTAGGAAAACAAACAAACAAACAAAACTAACCAACCAACCAACCCATAAGACCATTTGGGGAACTGTGAAATCAACGAATAATTGCCATATGGAAATCTTCCATCATGTAAGGTTAATGTATACTTAATTGCTGAACTCTTTAACTTTCAAACGTAAGCAGTGGTAACTCCACTTACCTCTTCACTTTGAGGAGTTGGAGGTGGTCTTTCTAAATCCAGGAAATCTAGTGGCCTCTCACTCAGTGTGAGCACTCGTGGTGGTGTTTTTAATGCCAGAGGTTTAAAGGGAGTGGACTGGATAAGGTCAAGATCTGCTGGTCTTGAAAATGAAATGTCTTCATTATTTCCTAGGAAAAGAAAAAAGGGTGTGTGTGTGTGTGATTCCACAATGGTGTTTTTTAATCCTGTCAGATTTGTATTACAACCTACTGACAGCAATAGTTTCTTTTTGACATTTGATATTTCACAAATATTTAATACTATGACTTCTTATCCCTCTGGAACCGTAAGTTTAACTAAACCGTTCCTTTTGTAAGTAGCCTAATCATGGTATTTTAGCATAGTAACAGAAAAATAAACTGAAAAACACATGCACACATGATCAAAATTACCAGTTAGCAGGGAAATGGATATAAAGCAACTAAAACTCTCAAATGTCATGAACAGGACATTTGTAATCTGTCAACATCTGAAAAAGTTTAATGTAACTTATCAGGCGGTCTTTCATTCTAGAGACACGAAGGTGTTTGTCCTTCTAAGTCTGCACATGAATAGTCATCTGCACTCCATCCTATGAATCTCAGAAAGTAAGCAACACAAATATCCACTATGTGAACGGACAAACCAATGATAATGTACCCATACAGGATATTATTATTTAGCAGTTAGCTGGAATGAACAGATAATACTTGCAGCAATATGGAATAATCTCAAAAAGCATCACACTAGTCAAGCAAGCAAGCAAATCCTGCAATTGCAGCACTCAGGAGCCAAGGTGGGAGGGTCCTGAGTGCCTCCCGTGTGCACTAAGTCTCCATCCAGTTTAAAACAAGGGGAAAAGTTAAACTGGGTTTGGTGGGGCAGGCCTATACCCTGAGCAGTTCAGAAGACTGAAGCAGAAGGTTGGACTCTTCAGGGCAAACTCAAGGGCAGTGTGGGAAACTCAATCCCTGACTCATGAATGAAAAATACAGAGAGGGCTGCAAATACAGCTCAGTGGGACAGCATTTTCCTAGAATGCACACGACCCTAGCTTCAAAGCCTAGCAGGCGAGGAAAAAAACATAGAAGGAAAAAATTACTGTTAGCAAAAGAAGCCAGGCAAAGCGGAGTCAAGTGTAGGGCTCCGTTTATTGGAGATTCTGAGAGACAGATCTATTGTCTAGGCACAGAAAGGGGACCCCAGCGGCTACAAGAAGCCTTCTGAGGTGACAATAGCATTCTGTATTGGACTGTGGGGGTTATATATACTTATTAAAACTTGTGAAAATACCTTTCTCAATAACATTTCGAAAAACCTAAAATGTTTATAACAATAAATAACACAAAGATTTATTGGGAGACTTTGAATCAAGTGAGATACCTGTAACCACGATCCTCTCTGGGACTTGCATTATCACACTGGCATTTGGAACTCCATCTTGGAACCCTTGTTCCAGGTCAGCATTTGGTGGTGCTACTTTTAATTTTTCCGGGACCCTCATTCGCTGACTAATACCTTCGGTGTATTCCATTTCGTACTGAATTCGACTAATTTCTGCCATCTCAGCTGCAGTGGGAGAAGGAAATGCCGCCCCACTCACCCTGTAAAACGAAAATGATCAGAATAACTGAGTGCTGATGTCAGTCTCCCCTATGCAGTGATGTCAGAACACCTTACAGCAGAAAGAGCAAAAAGAACTCTCTCATCACTTGTGAGTTGAAGGAAAATAAAAGATCCAAAAAAAAAAAAAAAAAAAACCCCAAACCAAAACAAAAAAACAAACCCACGTTTCTCAACATAAAGCTTCTGAAAACAAACCATGAGGATATCAATCAGGAGCAAGTTTCTAAAGTATTATACAATTGCAAAACAAATGCACACACATAAACATTCTCTGTGTTCAAGCAAATATGCATGCTCCTTATAATTCAAAAATGCCTGAAATAAAATTAAAAATTCCCGCTCGGTAGACTAAGAGCATAGTTCAGAGGTAGAGTGCTTGCCTAACATGCATGAAGCCCTGGTTCAATCTCTAAAACTGCAAAGAAAAAATATCCTAATTATGTGGAAGACTCTTGCCTAGACTTTAATAGCAATGCAATCAGAAATTGCCATCGTGCATGAAATAAAGCCTTTCAGCAATGAAAAATCAGATTCCAAAGGTAAATAAGGCTAATGCTTAATTTACCAAAAAAAAAAAAAAAAGCACAGCCCCCTCAAAATCATGAAATGCAAATCAAAACTTCTGACTGCACATGAATCTGATGACTAAGATCCAATGAATAAGAAATACATGGATTATATCAACAAGCCCTTAATGTACGCATTCATTTTAAGTGGTTAAATGTTCACATTCTTAACCCATACTTAATTTCATATTTATACACATAGTTTTGAGACGCATCAAGTATCTTTGAGGGAAAAAATAGTACAAATGCATTCAGTGAGCTTCTAAATTGGAGCTCCAGGGAGATGTAGCTGAAAGAATGATTGCCCCCAAATAAAATAGGCTAAGAAAAGCATAAAAAAGTATGGTTAGCTTATGGCAAGCAGCTTTTAAGCTACTGTCTGTCAAACCTGTCATACCAGCTCAACTGAAAAAAAAGTCACTGACCTTCCTAGTGATGTCTCACTGCCCGTTTTCATACTCATTTTAACAGAGCAGATACACGTCTACAATAGCTATGGACACTGCTACCCTGCAGTTGTTTACTTTACAAACACTTCCCTACAGATCTCAACTGTTTTTGGAGGTGTACATAACAACACGGACACTGCTTTTCCAGCTGTAAAAAAGAAAGAATAAAAATCAGTATTTCAACAATTCATTTTATAAGAGAACTATGAATAAAGGTAGTGATTTACTTAAAATGGCTCCGTTTGAGATACCCCATTTCAAGTATTTCTACTGTCAGTCTACAGTACCTCATTAAGTCAGAAAGATGGCTTGAAGCACAGTCCCCATTTCATGATTTTGCAATCAGGGTAAATAAAAGTTCCATCATTACATAAATAAATGTGATGTCAGATGGGGAGAAGGATAGCTATCAGCAAACCCCTCCAACCATATTCCAATAGGTTATAAAAATCACCAAGAAAATACAAGGGTAAAAGTAAACATATTTGAGGTTGCCTAAAAATTTGATGTGTAAGTGATGGTTTCCTGAAAAGGAGGCCAAATTACACTAAATTCCCAGAGAAGCATATTATAAGTCAAGAGCAATCCAGCACCAAAGGCAGTATAAATGTCTTAATTACAGAGTTATTCTGTAAACTAAGGTTAAAGCAATATAGATGTCTTTTATCATTGATTTAAAAACAAAACAAAACAAATCAGAAACATACTCTATACCTTATGAGTATAGTCCTTGGAGTTGACTGTTTAGTGTGCTAAGCCGAGTTGGACTGTGACTGTCAACTAGCTTATTTCATGCTTTTTGCCCAAATGTCTGCTTTTTTTTTTTTTTTTTTTTTTTTTTTTTTTTTTTTAAGGAACTGACACATACAGATGGCTTAAAGACTAAGAAAACAGAGACAAAGAGAAAATTTTACTTACAAATGTGAAACAACAGGCTTGCTATTTGGCACTATCTGCTTCTGTGCTTCATATTAACTCCTTAAATTGCTCCAATGCGCATGTGCTAGATTGAGAGCCACTTTTATCCCTGAGGGAGAAGAACAGTGACTAAGAATCTAGATGATACCATTAAGGACTTAGCTAGAAAATCTTCAAAAAAAAAAAAAGCCACAAAGATATACAACTTTACACTAAGAAACAAAAGAATAAACAAAGAACTTCAAAAGTACCAAATTTTAATGTCATAGAACAGACTAGTCACCATGTAAGGCAGTGTCTCTCAACCGAGGATCTCAACACCTTCAACAACTATGGTTGTTGAGTGACTATCACAGTGGTCACTTTTCTGATATTTACATTAACATTACAATTCATAACAGTAGCAAAATTACAGTTATGAACTAGCAACAATAATTTTATAGTTGGTTACCACAACATGAGGACTGTATTAAGACAATACTACTGCCTCAGGTTTTAGATTTTATGTTTCAATAAAACAGATGAGGACCTAATTATTTTTCTTTCTCACTAAAACTATGGTACTTTGGTTATTCTTTGGTAACAAATAAACTTAATTTTGGGCTAAGGTTTTAATTCCACAGTTTTTATCATTACATGCTTGCTGTATAACTTGAGATAAATCTCCCTCAGACTCCTATCTGATACCACAGATCCACTTTCTAGGCCACACCCAAACATCAGCAATGTTTTCCAATTTCATCAGGGTCCCATATATTACACTCAATTTCTTCTTTAAGTTGGCTTTAATTTTTAAAAACACAAATCTATTTTTAAGGAAATTTTTAATCACTACCTTAGAACCATAAACTTGCTGTATGCATATAAACATATGTAATAAAACCAAAACTATTAAAAAAAATTAAGTCAAAGTGGATCAAAGGTCTAACATAAGAACTGATGAAACTCTGAATCTGCAAGAGAAAAACAGGCAAAACCTTGAGGATACATAGGCACAGGCAAGGGTTTTCTGCAAAGGTCTCCAAGAAGTTCAGGAAACACCAGCAAGAACTGGAAATGGCATCACATAAAGTTAAAAAGTTCCTGTAGAAATTAAGAGTGGAGAGATTCTACAGGATCTTTGTTGGGTAGTCATCTGGCAGGGGGCTCATAGCTAGAATTTTATAAACAATTCAAAAACTTAACACAGCGAACCCCAATCCCGTATCCATTAATAACAAAAATGTCACAACAGTAAGGAGAGAGTAACAGAAGAAACTTTCTAAATCTAAAAATGAGGCAGCCCTATCAGACAGGAAGGGAGCCAACACAGTTCCTCCCAGTAGTTCAGTGAAAAATCGTATACTCAGACACAGCACTGAAAAGCTATCTCAATTCACAAGTCCTCTAAACCAAAAATTAGACAATCTCTCCGTCTCCACACAAACACACACACACACACCCTCCTCAAACAATCTATTTGCATGCTCAGAATACTAAATAGGGCTCAATGGTCCTACTTTCCCTAAAGGTTTTTCTTTGGGGAATCTCATTAGTAGTCAATGCGACCGAGGGAGAAACGAATGTTTCTCACCAGGGAAAAGGGGCATTCCCATTCACTGGCTCCCTGAGGGAGCCCTGCTTAGCATTACTGGGCACAAGCTTTATTCTTCTGAAATTAGAGAGCGCTACCAATTCAGAGCCGGCGCTGCTCTTCCCAGAGAATGTGCCCTGCTCCTGAGCTAGTGGGACTGGTACGCTAGTTCCTTTATTGTTTGCTTGTTTGCTTTGCAAATCGTAAGCAAATGGAGGTCAGGGGCTATAGGGGACCTATATCCCAGCTTGGGGTGGGGTGCGAGGGTATAGCCCGCAACGACACCAGCGAGAAAGGATGCTATAATGGCCAGCCGCGGGCCTCCCAAAGGCCTTTCTCTAGTTATACGGATTTTACACAAAGAGTTACTTTTAAACGCGACGGACTCAAGGTCATACTGCGAGGTACTTGGGCCCGTGGAAGAGATGCCCGAAAAAGCCCAGATCCAAGCTCACAGACTTCCTTCCGTTTCCTAACCCCAAACTAATGTGTTTTCGTTTTGTGAGTAAAATTCTATGTTTGTTCCTCAGAACAAGATGCCGAGGCAGAAAAGGTGAAGAAGCCGGCCCCAAATATTTGCAGGGCAGGGCTCTGAGGACGGGTCAAGGCCGGGGCCGCTCCGCCCAGCCCGGAGGTGGGTGTCACTGCCGCGGCGCTAGGCCCGGAGCCCTGTTTGGGGAGACTAGAACACTCACCCTGGGCCTGCTGGAGAGTCCCCGGAGAGAGGGCCGCCGCCCGCCGGCTCCGGGGCGCTCGAGCGAGCGCTCGCAGAGGCCGTTGACTGAGCGCACCAAGGCGCCCGGGCAAAGAAGCAGCGGTGCGGCCGCGACGGGCCGGGATAGACGCGAGAACCGCCAGGACTGGCCCCTTCCAGGAGCCGTAGCGGAAGTAGGTTCCTGGTCATGTGATGAGGGAAGGGCGGATGTTGCATGCAGGCTCGTGAGACGTCGACGAGGAGCCATTTTTGTTGTGGGCAAAGTACTCTGGCCTTAGGTGATTCCTGTTAAGAGGATTTCTTGACTTTGAGATCTCTAAGAACCTTGCATTTACAGGTAAACTAGTAACCTGTTTTAAAAGAACGCCTGAATAAAAATTCTTATGGTGGCCCGCGAATTTGCATATATAACAAAATATTGGAAGTAATTTTTCAGCACTCTAATTTTGATTTCCTTAAAACTTACAAATTAAGAATCTGAGAAAAAGGGAAGCTGAATTGGGTTTCAAGATAGTAGGGGTCAGAAATCTCTTTCAAATCTAAATACCCTACTTGTGGCTCCCCTCTGGAAGGACAAGGCTGGAAAGCAAGAACCAGACTTGCTCATACAAGGATATATCAGAAGCCAAATCAGGAAATACATTGTGTGCCTCGATTTTCATAACCTAGCAACCTCATCCACTGTTTCCCATCGTTGGAGTCAATCAACCAGGGTCGAAGAAGTTTTTTTCTTACAATATATTCATATTATAGTTGAGCCTGGTGCCACACTCTAGAAATCCCAGTACGGGGGACTTGGGAGGTAGAAGCTGTAGGATCAGGAGTTCCAGGCCAGTCTCAGCTGTGTAATGACTAGAAGGCCTGTATCATCATCTATATCAAACATACACTTTTTCTTGTGGTTATTTCCTACTGACAGAGTATAACATATTTATATTGGTTTAAATATATGTAATCTAGAGACAGTTCTAAGTGTTTGTGGGAATGGGCATCCGTTACTTGCAACCATCAAGCCATTTTATATAGGAGACATAAGCATGTAAATATGAGCTGTGATTCTGGAATAAATTTCTCACTCCCTTGTGCAAAGGAAGAGTATTTACTCAAGTGATATAGTCTTGAATCTAAAAATATTCCAACGCCAATCTTTGGCTCATTTCTATAACCACAATACTAAGGAGCAAGAGGTAAGAAGGGGGTGGGTAGAGTTTCAGTCTGGCCAGCACTACACAGTGAACCCTGTCTCAAAACAACAAAAACCTAAACAAATAAAACCTCAGGTGATACCCAAGAAATGTTATTTTCCTTCAAAATAATGTGTCAAGCTTTCTGAATTTCATTCTTGTGTGTCCTTCCTAATATGGCTGTAAGATAAGTAAGCTTTCCCTTTACCCTCTTAAGGTCTCAGTGAGATTAAATTGGCATAAAACAGCAGGTGAACAAGAGGGAAGCATGCAACTTTTAATTAGTAGTTTTTGCTTGTATGTTAGGGTATAGAAAAATGAAGACCCAAAGAAGTTCTTGGGCTCTATAATGTGTATCAGACGCTGACCATTGTAGTAAATTGTAAAAATGGGGGAAGACACTTTTTAAATGCCTTTGTCTCAAAATAGTCTTTATTTTAAAGGGGCCTACTGTGGGTGGTGTGTCCTGCTACTTTATAGTGACAAATAATCCTTCGTTATGGACAGATTAAATAACATTATTCTGTCATTCCAAGTCAGGGTCTTTGGGGGAAAGAATGGATTAACCTAGGTAGACCATACCTTATCAAGACTTTTAAACGTGTCCTCTCCTTCTTCCTCTCCCTCATCCCTGTCCCTTTTCCTCATCCTTCTTCTTCTCCTTCTCCTTTTCTTCTTTCTCCTTTCTTGCTCTTACCCCTCCCTTTCTTTACCCATGGCGACTTCCTTGGCCTCCTTGGCCTCAGTCCTTGGAGCCAGTGAACTTGCCCACCTGCCAAAGAGCAGCTTCCCAATAAACCTGTCTTTAATATAATATAATCTGGTTTAAATGGGTTCATTTCACCAGCGGCAAAGAGATAACCTATCAAGGTTCCATTAGCCCTTACACCTCTTTTTTTTTTTGTTTTTTTTGTTTTGTTTTTTGAAACAGGGTTTCTCTGTGTATCCCTGGCTGTCCTGGAACTCACTCCGTAGACCAGGTTTGCCTCGAACTCAGAAATCAGCCTGCCTCTGCCTCCCAAGTGCTGGGATTAAAGCTTGTTCCACCACTGCCCGGAAGACCTTACACTTCTTAAATGTTGCAGATTGCTTTTCTTTTGTCCCTAGCCCCTTCTTTTCAAAGGTTCGAGATGACTTTTAAATAAAGATCCATAATTCAGTTACCAAACCCAGGTCTTCTTCTGTAACCCAGATTTATCATTTATCTTCGGGCACCATGTGAGTCTATTAAACAAGAAAGTGTTTCACAGAATGTCAGAGCACTTAGTAGTGTATGATACAGTCTTAAACAAAAAGGTATCTGGCATGAACGGTGCTTCCCCTCCCCCCCCCATACACATGAAAGTCTTTTCTTTCCTGTGTCCTATATTATAGATTCATGCTGGGTCTTCCTTTTCTTCTCTCACTGAAGTGGACATTTCTGTTTGTGACTTAATGTCGTTGGCTTTTTCTATACCCTCATAATATATAAATCCAAATAATCTCATCCACTTAGTTTAGCTTCATACTGATGCATGACTTCTAGCCACTGCCTCTTATGTTTCCCATTAGGGATTAAGCCCTAATAGGTTTTACATTCAAAAATGTTTCCCTTTTTCAATTCAGACATTCTTCAGTTACTGTTTCTCATTTATGGCTAGATTACTTTTTTAGGCATCAAGATTCAGAATACTATAGTTATCTTTTACTATCTTAATTTGATGGTTATTTTTGGTGAAGATGGATACTCTTCATCAGTAGCAGCTTTGATATTCTTCTTAATTTCAAAGTTGTCCATTGCTTTTATAGTGACTATATTTTTATATATAATATATATTATATATATATAATATAGTGACTATTATTTTTACATTCCAAAATAAACTTCTTTCCATTAGAAAAAAAACCCAAAGATGTGATAGAATTGTTCTTTTTATTTTATTTTGACAAAACAATAGAACTTTAGTTATATTTACAGAAATATTAGTGCATTGCAATATATCATAATTTTGTCAGGATATAACAATATAAAATATTCAATATATTTAAATAAATTTCAAGTGGTTATTGAGAAAAATATTAAATTAAGTTTAGTGGTAGTAAGTTACACTTGAAATATAGAAAACCTTTGTAAAATTATCAATAAAATTCAAATTTAAACCTTTTTAATACTTTTATAAATAAATTAATAATGTTTTATCTTGCAAAAAAAGAACAATGACAAGTTGGTTGTTTTAGCACACTGTGAAATTCCAGAGTTGAAGCACCAGATTTGAAACAAACGTTTTGTTAATCAGTTAAAAATGTCTAAAGATGTATTTTTATTTATGTGGCAGTGCCTGTGCTAGTGAATGCCACCTGTGTGTGGGTGTCCTTGGAGGCCAGTTGGATCCCTTGGAGCAGTCCTGAGCTGCCTGACCTGGGTATTGGGAACTGTACTTGGGTCCTCTGCAGAGAAGCCAGCATTCTTAACTACTGAGCCATTTCTCCAGCCACATATGAAGTTGAATTTTAAATTTATAATCTACTCATACACATCTGGGAAGTAATGCACGGGCTGTATTTTATTGCTCTCTCTTAGAAGTACAAATGACTGACTGTTGATATGACTTCTTTGGGTATTAAGGTGTCCAGTATTACCTGTCTTAAATACTGATAAGTGAACAGGAGAAGAAAGGGACCTATGGACAAATGAAGGGCAGCTGTTTGACATCAGCACCAGTCTGGTAGTGAAATAGATTGCTCTGAAGGTTACCAGTGAGTTTTTAAAAGAGGCAAAGGTGAAAGGATTGTGGCCAGTTTCTTGCGTGTGCGCTTAGTGAATAGGGAACACCAGAGGATGACAAAAACTTTTAAGACAAAATTCTGGGTGGCTGAGGCAGAAAAATTGTGATGATTTGGGGGTCAGCCTGGGCCATACAATGGGATGCTTCTCATTGAAACAAAACACAGATTTCTGTTTTCTAATTACATTTTCTAATTTTGCAGGTTTAGAATGCTCTAGAATGGGCATTTATGACAAACTCTCGGATGCTACAACTGCTCCTTCTACTTGGGATCACACTGGCCAAGTGGATTAGTCCCTTGTTTTCACTACTGGAATGTATGTGGGACAGTAGGATATTTTTCAAACAGAAATGTTAGCTGAAATACATACTTGTAATGAGATATTGCACATCTCAGCTCAGGTGTAAAAATGTCTTGTAGCAGTCACCTGAGTGGCAAAGAATGACAACCCTTGTCTGTGCTTTTGGGTCGCATTTTCCAATATAAAGCAGTTGAGTTTACAGCACCAGCCTGAACTTAAGTATCAGCACCATCACGTCCACTTCAGTGGATCAAGAGATACACTCAAAGCTTTGCCTCATAATGCCTGGCCTCGATGAGGCCTCGATGAGTCATCAAATAGTGCTATGTATTTGATTTTTAAAACATTCCTGATTTCTTAATATTTTTCAGACTTTGGCTTCTGGGGTGCCTAAGAGAAATTAGAGGTTTTGAACTTAGCTTGGATGTAGATCTTATTTTAAAATGTTAAACACTTTTTTGTATCTGTCTGAGCATGGGTGCAGAGGCCAGAAGTGGATGTTGGATCATCTGGAACAGGCTACTGTGAACGAACCAGTGTGGGTACTGGGAACTGAACCAGGGACTTCTGCAAGAGCAACAAGTGCTCTTATTTTTAAACCTTCTATCAGGCCTGATGAATTGTGATGAAATACAGAAAGGAAAAATAAAACAACCAGGAGAGCCACACCCATATATGAGACTCTTTGGTTTTGATGCAGGGAAGGGGGTGAAGGGGTGAGGGATGGGTGTCTTGCATACGTGAGAGTCTTTACAACAAAATGTGTTGCCTTTGAGGTTAGATCAGAAGCAAGTCTCTCTCACTACCCCCTGTACACACCCCCCCTCAGTACAGTACATGGGACATAACTTCTTAAGCTGAATTACGTAACTTTGGAATGTATCTATATACTTAAGAACATGTTTTAAGTCATATAGCAGCTGTGTACAGTACAGGAAGGTTTTTACCCAGTGGTCTCTCTCCACATGGTTGGTAAGAATATATAATGTAAAAAACATGGAGTATGTGTGTGTGTGTGTTTTCTGAAGGAAAAGTTAAAAAAAAACTAACAAAGGAACAAATCTGTAAATCCATGTTATGAACTATTTGGAGCAAAGAGAAACGTTTTGAGTCTGATAAACCAGCAAGTGCCTCACATTCTTTCCTGGTGAAATTATTTAAGGTCAATGTTTATAGGAGTGGGGATAGAGTGCACATTTAGTAAGTAGTGTCCTTGTTGCTTGTGAGTACATTGAAAACAGTAAAGAGAAATGTGTCATTAAAAATAAATGTTTTACTAGGATGTGTATGACATCCTAGTAAAAATTAGTTCCCTAAGGGTAAACATTTTACCCGTTTTGGATTGTCATAGTAAAAAGAGCTCAGTGAACAAGCAAATAGACATGGTCAACAAAACAGAAAACAAAACTATACTTTATATCCAAGCCTGTTATGATTCCCTTCAGGAAGTTTTCTTTGGTCCTAGCTTTGGGCATGTTTAAACGAGTCCTGGAATATCATGAGACTCATTTATCCTGTGTTCTTAGCCCTTATACCACTTAACAGCTCTTATCCTCCAGTTCTTTTCATAGTGTACTTGATTTCTGTATGCCCCCATCTCCTTCTCTAGCTGAAGTCTAAGGTCTCAGGAAGGAGGTAGAAGGAAACACACTCCTCTCAGGAGTGGGAGACAAGGAACACCCTGTGTATCCACAGGACCAGACCTCTCTTAGCTTGTAGCTCAAGCTCCACCTAATCATCATTTAGTCAGTGCTTGGGTACAACTGGAATGTGCTTTCAGGGATATTCTGTGAACAGCTGTTGCCTTTCCACAGGGAACTTTGAAACCTACAGGTTTAGAGACCCACATCACAGACTAACTTGAATGAAATGCTTTCTTGTGTAGTGAAACTTTACACTACCACATCTTTAAGGTTAGAGAGTAAGACCTAAATAGATGCATGTTCTAAGTCACGACTTTGTTACTTAAGAAGGAACAAAAAAGCAGTTCTAGTTTCTTTGATTTCATCAATGTCTTTTCTTCATGCACACCTGACAGCGGCTTATGATTTTCTCTAAGTCTCCAGCTTTCACAGTTGATGGAATAGGTTTTCTGAAATAAACACAAATGAAAGACCTCATTGATTTGTGGATGACATAGAATATTTACTTGCTATGGGTTTGTTAATAAACACTGTAGTTGATTTTGGTTTATTCCTCTTTGTAGAAGAGAATTTCTGAAAAGATAATTTTATGTTTGTGTATATAAACATTTATCAGTATTTTATATTTTGAGTGTGTCTCATCAGAATTCATAGAACATAGGCTTTCCTAGAAGCCTACAGTTTATTTTTAAACTATTCTTTCCCTTTAAATATTCCTAAGTTTTCTGGTACATTTCTTTAAGATCAGCAGGTCAGCTAGAGTTTTTTTTTTTTTTACTATAAATCCATACATGTGTTGAATATGCTTAGCAAGAACAAAATCATGTGTACATTTGGTTTTTACCGCCATAGTGAGAAATAGACTCTACTTCTTGACTTCAAAATACCTCTAACCTGGGAGAATGAAGGTAAAAATGCTGGATTTTATTGTCAGGTCTAAGAGATTTAAGTACATTCACACAGAGGGACAAATAAAAAGCAGATGTCAGCAGCCTTTGAGCAGTTCTATAGTTGAGTCATTAGATTAGGGCCAACATTGCATAGGTACCTGAACATTCTTTCTGGGTTGAGTGAAGCCAGCCAGAAACTGTAGGAGTTTGAGTAGTAGTTACATGTCCCTCGTCCATGGCATTCTATAAACGGACTGGCTCGGAATTCTTCCAGGCAGGAGCCAGGTGAGGCGAGTGCTTGTCCAGCACCCTCAGAGCCTGCACTTGTGAACTAAACAAAAAGGTCTCAATGAAAACTCTGCCCATTGGAGTTCAAATACAAGTTTTCCACATTTTTGGCATAGGTAGGAAACAGTAATATAAAGCAACAGAAGGAAGAAAAAACAAGAAAACACAGATGTCTTCTATCTAGATGGAACATCCAGGGCATCTTCTAGGAAGAGATACAGCCATCCAAAGCAAAGTGGGAGCTGTGGGCCCTACCGGGAATCTGCCTTCCTCTAGGTCTGATGGGCTCATTCTTATCCTTCCAGTGTATGCCCTTGGTGACCTGATTTCTGTCCCAGCCTCTTATCTTTCAACACACTGTGTTACCACCTAGACTCATTACTGCTATTGCTTCCTCATTTTGATGGTGTGTATATACTTGGCCCAGGGAGGTGTGGCCTTTTTGGAGTAGGTGTGGCCTTGTTGAAGTAGGTGTGTAACTGTGGGTGTGGGTTTTAAGACCCTTATCCTAACTTCCTGGAAGTCAGTATTCTGCTAGCAGCTTTCAGATGAACATGTAGAACTCTCAGCTCCTCCTGTACCATGCCTGCCTGGATGCTGCCATGTTCGTGCCTTGATGGTAATGGACTGGCTCTCTGAACCTGTAAGCCAACCCCAACTGAATATTGTTCTTTGTAAGACTTGCATTGTCATGGTATCTGCTCACAGGAGTGAAATCCTAACTA
The DNA here is from genome assembly GCA_036184795.1 of Tokudaia tokunoshimensis. Lineage (NCBI taxonomy): Eukaryota > Metazoa > Chordata > Mammalia > Rodentia > Muridae > Tokudaia > Tokudaia tokunoshimensis. The sequence goes on along the minus strand of BTHU01000016.1, from coordinate 85,076,318 downwards.
ACTAAGACAGACTAAGACACTCATCTGCCTATTGTCTATCTTTACCATTGGGATATTAGATCTATGAAAGAATGTGGTTCCTGCTAGCCTTACTACTCAGACTGGTTGTGGCTCATGGTTGGTATTAAATAGTTTTTACCTAGTGATTGAGTGGACAGCTGTGTGTAAAGAGGGGGGAATAATATATCATAACAAAGCATAAATATGCAAGTGTAAATAGTGACACACGGATCAGTCAGCACTGTGGATGGTCGGTCTGTACCCCAAATTTAGCACGAATGCCAGAACTTTTAAAAAGAGACTCCTCCCCATAGGAACATCAGAGGGGCATGGTACACGGCCCATTTTGTCACTTCATAAATGTGATACTTTAAGATAGCTCTATTTTTATTTATGAATCCACAGACGCTTAAATTTATTCCTCTGGTTATCATAAGCATTACAGACAATGCAGGCAAAGAAACCATCACAAAAATGAGCAAAGGGGGATCCCATCTCTGATATAGAGGCAGCAACTTCTCACCTGACCATTATAGTCAGGTATTTGTGGTAAATCTGAGGAGTCTTTCAAGTTTTAAATTTTATTTACTTATTTATTTGTTTGTTTTATGTGAGTGATTGTGTGTGTGTGTGTTTGCGTGCACATGCACACCACAGCAAGCATATGGAAGTCAGAGGACAACTTGGGGAAGCTGATTCTCTTTCCACTATGTCAGTCTGGGGGACTGAACTCAGGTCATCAGGCTTGGTCGCAGTGCCTTCAACCACTGAGTCCTCTTGCTGTCTTGTGTTCAGTGCTTCATTTCTTACCAACAGCATCAAAATTGTCAGTCATTTTTAGTGTTTTTATTTATTAAGACTAGATTTCTTATAGCCCAAGCTGGCCTCAAACTTGTTATGGAGCAAAGGATGATCTTGAATTTTTGACCCTCCTGCCCCTACCTCCTAAATGTAGGGATTACTCAGTTCTATGTACTGCCAGGGAATGGAACCTAGGATGTTGTGCATGCTACACAAATACTACTGAGTTGATGTCCAGCCTCGATGTTGCCCTTTAAGTGTATTTTCAGATCACCAAGCATCTATAGCATTTTACATATATTAGCAGGTAGGGGGGCCATGTTTTCTGAACACATCCCAAGATTCTATAGGCATTATTCATTACTTGAAATGTGATAAAGTTTTATTTTCTTCTTACCATAACGAAGGAAAAACCTTTCCAGAGAGAAACCCAGCCGTGGGGACATGGAGGGATAGCAGTAGTTTGACTGTGAACAGCTATGGCCATTGCAGGACCTTCACAGACAGTGCATCTGTAAAATGAGACCAATAATATGACAGCCACTTTCTACCATTGCATTCCTTACAAGTTAAGTGATTCACTTGATCGTCTTGTAAAATGTAGGGATTGAGTTCTTACCTGCTAATATAGGGTTCGAGAGCCCTGCCAGTAATTGGAGCCATGTCCATTGGCATCAGGGCTGGTGTTGACAGCCAGTATGAATAATCATTTCGTGATGCAAAGTTACATACATTATTGATGTTACAGAATAAGAATGGCATTGTGGTGAATCGCTCCAGGCAGCTTCCCAGAGTACCTAGTAAAACATGAAGCTGAGTATCACTTCTGGTAAATTATAGTTACTCTGACTATCAGTATTTAGAAACAGGTTAATTATCACATAACTTGTGGCAAACCTGGACCAAAAACCAAAAAAACCCAAAACAAAACAAAGAATTCTGTTGTAATGTAAAGCTTTAGGATGGGAGTCGAAGCCTCAAATAGGCATACCAATCCTCCCCTACCAAGAATGCTTTCTGTGACTCTTTCTAACCTTCTTGGATAGAACTTGGGACCTGATGTTGTTCAGTTGGGACAATATCTTTCCTTCAGCTACTACCAGATATTCATAATAGCAAATAACCAGGGGGCTTTAGATAAGATGAATTTGAGGATTAACAAAATATAGATGGTTGAATCTGAGTTTCCTCTAGAAGTTTATACATCAGGATGAAAACTAAACCTTAGACCACAGTTGCTCTCACAAATGCACCAGAAGATGCTGACATTGTTTGCAGTGACCTTTAGAGGAAGCTCCCATCCTATAAATATTCTATACGGCACATCATACACTGCCTGGAAATTAGAACCTTACCAAGGTCTTGTCCATGTGCACGTTCATTTCCTTGTACAAAAAGAAGAGAAAACCCACTGTAGAGTGGCTGTGTCCCTTCGGGGCATGAAGGACTGGCCGTGGTTTGACTGTGTCGGGTAAAGATGAAGCCTTGCGTTCTTGTCCCAGTGGCTGCCATTCCCCTGTCACCAGGTTTTCCCTTTAAACCTGGCAATCCATCCAGACCAGGTGGGCCTTTGAAAAACAAATGATACAGGTTGCAACATGGCCAGACTCTCAAACGTGTTTCCTAAAGTACTCTTTTAAATGTGTTTATGTGGCTGGGAAGCCTCAAATATGAAAAAGGAATCTTAGAGAAGAGTGGGCTATAAAATGACTATGATGTTTTATTTTAATTGTCAAGTGGATTGAGAAACACTCAGGAGACTAGGAAGGCATACCTGGGTGTGTCTGTGAAGGTGTTTCCAGAGATGATTAGATCATGAGGGTTCTGTCCTAATGAATGGACTAATTCCTTAATGACTCTAAGTTGGTAAGTTGGTGAGAGGTAGGAAGCAGGCCTTTGTTCTTGGATGCTGTATCTTGCCCTGGCTTTTTCTATATATATGGCTCTCCCTGCTTTCTGTCCTCTATGCAGTGAGCAGTGCTCTTTTACATCACAGCATCCAAGTCTAGAGCCAAACAACCGTGGACCCAACTCTCCGAATCCAGGAGCCAAAGTAAAATATTCCTCCTATACATTATTTATATCAGGTGTTTCATCACAGTGACACAAACATAACTGATACAATGGAAAAACAATATTAAATATTAAAGAGTTTATCATGGGATGCATATTATTATTATTATTATTATTATTATTATTATTATTATTATTATTATGAGATCAGGTATTTCCTCATCTTTGATGCCTGGCATAGTGTCCTGTATTTGATTTGTTGTGCCTCATATATATTTTTTATGAGTGAACAAATGGCTTAGTTTACAGTATGTGTGTACGGGGGTGCCTAGAATCAAATAAAATATCTATAACTTATAAAGCTGTTCAGGTAGGTAATAAACATTGCTAAGCTTTAGTAAATTCAGAAAACAATTATGTAGAACTTTGGAGGCTTTCTCTAGAGGTGCAAACTTTGAAGGAAGTTTTGCATCCATTAGTGAGGCAACGATTTCTAGTTTAATGAGAGTTGTTTCCTTTATCTGTAGGAGTTGCAAACAAAGCAGCATTTATGCTTTGGCTTTTCTGTGCAGTCGGAGAAGGCTGATTCTCTTTGGTCACTTTCTTTTTTTTTTTTTTTTTTTTTTTTTAATTTAATTTTATTTTATTTTTTTAATTTACATTCCAAATCACTTCCCCTTTCCCGTTTCCTCCCTCCCCGAAGGTCCCATAAGCCCCCTTCCCTCCCTCTTTTCTCCGTTCAACCCCCTCTCATTACTCTGTCCTGGCGTTCCCCTACATCCAGTCTTTCCAGGACCAGGGGTCTCTCCTTCCATCTTTTTAGAAATCTATTGATATGCTGATTGTGTCTAGGGTATTCTGAGATTCTGGGTCAATATCCCCTTATCAGTGACTTCATACCATGTGTGATCTTTTGTGATTGGGTTACCTCACTAAGGATGATATTTTCAAGTTCTGACCATTTGCCTAGGAATTTCGTGAATTCATTGTTTTTAATTGCAGAGTAGTATTCCATTGTGTAAATATACCACATCTTCTGAATCCATTCCTCCGTTGAGGGACATCTGGGTTCTTTCCAGCTTCTGGCTATTATAAATAAGGCTGCTATGAATATAGTGGAGCATGTGTCCTTATTGCATGCAGGTAAAGTCTCTGGGTATATGCCCAGGGTCACTTTCTAACTAAGACTCAATGAGTTATCTCTTTCCCCCTTCTTCCTGTCCCTCCCCCTCTCTTCTTTTGAGTTTCAAAAGTCCACATTTGCCTTGGCTTTGATACCTAGGGGGCAGACACATTCATTACATTTCCCATCCTCTACTTTCAATGCACAGAGGCTGTAATACACCCTGTTATGGATGTTACCAGAATGTTCCTCAGAGGCTTATGCCTTGAAACTCAGTCCTTCCTTGGTTTGGGGCAGGATTTTAAAGGCTGTGGGTCCTTAGGAGATGGGGCCTGGCTGGTAGAAGTAGGGGTCATCAGCCTTTGAAGATTTTACTTGTCAGTAATTCTAGTTTTCTCGGCTTGCTGACCCACCAAGAGGTGAAAGCTGCTTCTCTTGTCACAAACCGAGCCCTTGTCACTGCTGGGCCTTTCCTCCCTTTTGGTAACAAAGCTTTCCTCCCTTAAGTTGCTCCAGTTGAGGATGTTTATTCTTTTGAGGATGATGCAAAAATAACTAATCCGGACCTTATGCAACAGATGCTTTCTGGTCTCTCCATGGCAATTATAAAAGGATTAGCTGATCAGGGTAGAAACTGGAGGCGAAGTTTCATGCTCATGTGCCCTCTGCAAGACTTACGCTACATCACTATGGATCTAAGCTTGAATCTTTGTATCATTCTCATGAGACCTCCATAGCATTTGACTACTTGTTGATCAGTTCCCAACACAATTTGTATTGTAGTGTCCTGTGCTTGCTCTCACCCCATTATAATATCCAGCCTTGGCCATTAAAGTGTATAAATTAATAGAGCCATTAACAAAAGCACATTATGAATGAAGCCAAATGGGTCATCATCCTCTAACATAGATTCCCAGCAAGACTAAATCAAAAGTAATCCCACGGTTAATATTACAATTAATATTACAGTTCTGTATTTGAATTGACATGTCTAACCTAGTTGGAAAATGACACTTGGAGGTTATAATTTTTTTTTTTAACAAAGTCTGTTACCTCAGGCAGTTATCACCATTTCAGTGTTTTCCAGAGGGGTGCCTTGAGACTTTTGCAGAAGGAAGATTTAGATCCAGGTTATCAAACTGATATGCATAGCTTATATTCCAAGTAGAACATTATATTTAAAAGGCTTTTCTTTGTATACCTGAGTTGTTGACTTGTATGCAAAAATAGTATAGTGAATAGACAGCCGTCCTAAATAAGGAAGCAATCTTGTTCTAGTCATGCCAGGATAGTATTTGAAATGCAAAACAAAACCAGAATAGCAAAAACACTCACTCTTGAGGTACCACTGTTGAGAGCTAGATCAAGCCAAAGCTTTCCCTGAAGTTCTAATGTATACAGAAAGAACATCGCTCCTTCTCTAAACCAAAAAAATGCTTGGCAGAGTCTGTAATTGACTGGGGCCAGGGCTCCACCCTGATTCAACCCACCTTTTGTATGCTGCTACCATCCATATGGAGAAGGAACACAGTTCTCTAAAACTGGGTGTGTGCTTGGCAGAACCATAATGGCCTGGGACCAGGGCCTTAGGGGAACTGTGTCTTAGGATCTTGAGACACCTCCCCCCCAACTCTTCCCACTCTAAGAGGCAATGACTATCAGTCTGAAGGCTGCCCAGTACTCAGTCCCTGATGCCTTTGAGATATTTCATGTTCTCTTTGTGTAGCACTGGTTAGTTAGCTTCCCTCTCTTCCTTCTTTTGTATGATCCCTTTCACTGACACTGTCCCATCTCCCCCCTATAGGTTTACATTAGGTGCTGTACTTGTTAATAAGCTTGCCTGGCATAAGACATAGCTTATACAAGATCTCACAATCCCAAATTTTCTTTATAAAAGATCTCCCGATCCCAAATTTTCTATCTTCTTATCTTCTGATCTCCTGGCCCTCCCACTTAGCACCCTGTCTTTGAAGAACCACTTGCTGGTCCAGGTCCTACTAATCCTATAAGAAACTGTCAGTCAATCTAACTTCTGTAGGTAATTAAAAACAATTTGCCTTTCTGAAAATAGGATAGTAACTGGTGCTCTATTAGTCCTTAGCCAAAGATTTTTGCCTTGACTAAAAATTAAGAGTTCATCCACCCAGGGCAGAATGAACAGTGCATTCCAGTCATTTGTGACTCCTCCTTCTTCCAAGTGAACTTCTTGTGCCCTGCCTTTGCTCTAATTGGAACAGTAGAACTAACTAGAAAACCCAGAGTACTCACTCTTTCTGGCAGTCATATGATCACATGTCTAACGAGCCCCCTCTGGATGCTGAAACAATACTGCTTCAACGAGGGAGGCAAGCTGGGTATTTACCTTGCTGTCCTTTCGAGCCCTTGTTGCCCTTTGCACCAGCTGGTCCTGGAGTTCCTGGTTCCCCATCCTTGCCTGGTTTACCTCTTGGCCCACAGGGTCCTAGGCAGAAGGCACTGTTGTGTTATATGCCATCATATGAGAATAAAAGGTCAGGCTGCCACCCATCCGGGGAAGCACAGGACTTCTGCAGTTTCACCAGCCAAAATAGACATCCCAGGAAAGCCATTAGTCCTGAGTTAACTGGCATGTTTATCTGCTCACTTCCCCCAAAGGCTTATGAAACCATGACTATGTGAAAGCGTGTGCTGTCGTATTATATTCCAGAACTCACTATGCCCATGAAGTGATCAAACCAGGAAGTGATACCTCTGTTATCTCTCATATGTTTCAGACAAACTGAAAGAACAAGAGTCCTATTCATGAATCTATTGCAATATGCTAAGACTATGTGAAGGGTTAGGTTCACTTTCCAAATATCAGCAGTTTGGAAAGACTTTAAAGTCATTTTCCCTAATGCTTCGGTGTACAAGTTGTTGGAAGAGTCCACATTTATAGAAGTCAGTTATAGCCAGACATTCATTTAAAAATTGAACCCCAATGCTAATGTTTGCCAAAGGAGACAATACGAATAAATTTTTCTCCTAATAAAAAAGAAGCACAGCATGTGTTTTCCCTACTCTGTGCTGTGTCCAGATGTTTTTACAAGAGTCTAAGCTCTTTTATTTTGCTGCTGGTGAGGGTAAACGAGTCCAAACCCAAACTGGCTGTACAAAACATGGCGGTGTTCAGTGTTTTCTGTGGGGTTCTATCATCTGCTTCCAAACGCTTTACCGATTTTCTTCATTCATCCTTTATTAAAGATCTAGGTTGATGGTGTTACCATACCTGGGAGTCCTGGTGGTCCCAGGGGTCCAGGGTCTCCTTTCATTCCCGGCTGTCCGGGTGCACCAGGTGGCCCTGGGCTTCCCGGAAGGGAGATGACATTAAGTGTGCCAGGTTTTCCACGTGGACCTATTGATATAAACACAATGAGAAGATAGCTTCATGAAACTATTCTTTCCTTATAGAGAACAACAATTGAGAAATAGATCTAGTTACCTGGTGGTCCTTTGGGTCCAACTGGTCCTGGATGTCCAATTGGCCCAAGAAATCCAGGATTACCCTTCTCTCCTAAGGAGGAGGAGGAGAAAGAGTAAGAAAGAAACAAAGAAAATAAGCTTGTATTTTAACATTCACAGGGAAGTGTTTCTGAGAGATTACTTTTTGCATTTGGAAACGCAGTGAAGTATTTTGGGAGAATTATGAGGCCCTACTGAGCCCAGTGTTAATACCTTTTGATGAGCTATGACATTTAGTTGTCTTGGTTAACTACATTCTTATTTTGCTGTCCTATATGTACAGAAAACCCAGAGCTTATGTCAGGAATTTTTATATAAATTTATTTATGTAACAAAGTGGCAAACATTTCACTTTTATTTATCATGTTTTGTACAGAAGATAAAAAGGCTACCAAGAAATAGCCATTGATTTAGAGCAATACTCCTTCAAAGAGTATTAAGATTGTATAAACATGGCTGGGCATGGTGGTACACTTCTTTAATCCCAGCACTCAGGAGGCTGAGGCAGGTGGGATCTCTGTGATTTGGAGTCTAGCCTGGTCTACATACTGAGTTCTAAGACATTCAGGACTACATAGAGAGTCCCTGTCTCAACAACAACAACAAAAATTGCATAGACATTAGATATAATTACTTAAAATACTTAAATATTAAACAGGGTATCAATAGATGAGATGCAGTAAGATTGGGCTTAGTGATGCAGGTCTGTAATGCCAGCACTCGGGAGTCAGAAGCAAGGGGAATCATAAGTTCAAGGGTGTCTCAAAAAAGCAAAACAGAGAAGAAATAAAAGAAACAGAACAAAATAATTACCGCACTAAAAGTTAATTGCCAACTACTCTAGACACTACTCTGAGGACCAAAAAAAAAAGTATGACTGTTTGCTTCTGACTATGAGAAGCAATCTAAATATTTTGGTGATGGAACTTTTTCCAACTAAAGTGAAACCATCATCCAAGACAAGGATTTTCTTCTGAAATCTAACTGATTGTATCCCATTGGGCATATTCGCAGGGCTTAGTTGTGAGACTCTCCTCCATTTTTACCTCTAAATATTGAAAGGCATTAAAGAATGCTTGTCTTTAGTACAGCCTTTAGATGCTTTTCACATTGTTGATGTTTTCATTCTGAGACTTGGGAAGATGGTGTCATTAACTTGGCCCAGGACGGCCTGCCTATATTTTACCTGCCCCACGGACCAGTGAGAGACCTCAGAGTCACTGGCAATGATTTATCTTCAGGTAACTGCTCCTTAAAAGGATGATGTTTCAAGAAATTTAAAAAGATGTTTTAAAGTCCGCCTGGCCCACCTTTGAATGTAGAAACAGTTTTCCTTCTTGGAAAACTTGGTTTTGTTCACACTGAATACAATTGTTATTTAGTATCTCTACAGGCTATGAGAAGAGATTCCTGCCCTTATAAAACTCAGAACAGGAGAGCGACCAATTAAACAAGAAATTTAATAAAAATCTGTTTACATTACAATACCCCCCACCCCCACCCCAACAGAATCTCACTAGTAGCTCTGGAAGGCCTGAAATTCACAATATAGAGCAGGCTGGCCTTGAACTTCTACTGATCCTCTTGCTTCTGCCTCCCAAGCACTAGAATTACAGGCTTGCTCTATGAAACCTGACATATCACACTATATCCAATATTAAGAATATAATGGCATGGATTTCAATGTTAGAGCACTTGCCCAGTATCTATGAAGCTTTGGGTTCAGTCCCTATCACTACAAATAAATAAACCCCATAAAACACAAATGTATAAATCTGTGCACAAAAATTCACTTTACCTGAACTAGGCTGGAGGCTGTCCTTTAAGATTTTTTTAGCTTTCCAAATTATGAAATTAAATGCACATGGCCAAAACTTAAAAATAATTTTGTCAGTATTGATGTAGTATGCTGTCCCCTATCCTGATACTAAAAATCCCAAAGGTAACACTTTCAAAGGCCTCTAATTGTCCTACAGTTTCTATTCGTCCATTACAGCTTTCATCTGAACCAACAGGGCCTGGTGCTCTAGCCCCACACTGAAACCTGGTAGTAGGTCCTCATACTGAGGTCCTATTTGTTATGTTCCTACTGTCTCTAATGGCCATGGGAGTTTATCAAATGTGATAAGTGGTTTTACAAATTTAATTGGAGCAGCAGTTACTGTATTTGTATATAAGAACAATGGTGTCAAAATAGTACCTTTTATGCCTGGGAATCCGGGGAATCCTGGATCACCTCTGCCACCAGGAAGACCAGGAGTACCTGGTACTCCCTATATTTTGAGTACAGGGAAAAGAATAGAACCACAAAGTTTTAGAATGTAATACTCATGACAGATTACATTTTAATCAAAAGATATAACTTCATATTGAATAAGAATAAGGTGAAATTGACAGATATCATTTTTACCTGTCAGGCATTCTGCCTACCTTTAGCTCTAATGTTCCTTAGAGCTCTTCCTAGGATGATTTAAAACATGGGCCGACCCCCACCATGTGCATAAGCAAACTTATCATCTGATGTTAGTGTATACTGCTTTGACTTTGAATGTGTTTAAATGGAACTGCCCTGTATTGGGGGCCATTTCAAGAAGAATAAATGTGTGATTGTTAGAAAGACCATAGAGCCATTGTTGGATCCCAGTGCCATTCTGCTAAGCCAGCAGAGGGCTACATTACTCCTGATGAGGGCAGTGGGAGATCTACAGTCTAGAGATGGAACCCGAAAGGGCAGCAGGGAAGAGGGTGAGCCTACTGAGTAGGAGGTGCTCACATCAATTGCTGCTGGTGCCTTGAGACCCTCAAGGACAGTCATGAGAGAAGAGAGGGATTGGGGCTTCCTAAAAGATCAATGCGTTCGATCCACTTCCACACTGTTCCTAGGAATTGATACAGAATGCTCAGTTGAAAACAATGAACTGAAAATCATGAGAAAGGTACTAAGAATAACAAAGGTTGCCTTAGAGTTAGCTGCCTCTGGAGGAAAAACACAGTAATTCAATTGCTGGGATAAACTAGTATGTGGTTAAAAGAAGAGGGAAAGGAAAGGGAGTCGTCTGATCAGAGACTGTCTGGCTTCTGGTAACTGGCTGTTCTCTTTAGCAAAAGGCAGCTAAGGAGAGTCAGATATCACGTTCAGTTCTTGGGTGGAAAGGGAGGTATTTTATGCGAAAGGAGAGTTGTTAAGACAGCAAGTCAGGACATCCATCAAGAAGAATTATCTTTCCATTGGAAATGGCCACAAAAGCACCTGAAGGATTAAGAGCAGTCCTGTTTACAAACCAGACTTTCTATCTGCCTGTGTCCCTAGAAGAACTTTAGGTACAATCACTAGGTCAGTAATGACAGCTTTCAAAGCACCAGAAAGTTACATGAGTGACATCTACAGATTGGATGGAGGTGGACAATATCTCAAAAAGTAGATTCTAGAAATCAAATTGCAAGAGTTGAAAAGAGCTTAACATGCTTCCTAATAACTGTCATGCCACAGAACCCCCATATTTACCCCCAGTGAGAGTGTTAGAGGTGGGCTTGTGGGCTGAGTGATAGAGAGTCTGGATTTTCATGTGATCTCTCCACTGTATCTTTGTGGTCACAGTGACTGCTATGTAGGACAATCAGAATAGGTTTTAAGCTTGGCAAGTGGTCAAAACAAAGGTAAGTTATATAAAGGATTAATTTCAACTTGTAGAGGAAACTTGACATGCACTCAAGAATGAAGAAGCAATATACTGATTCTTTGGGTTTAATTGTGTGTGTGTGTGTGTGTGTGTGTGTGTATGCATGAGCACAGATGTTGTCAGAAATGGGAAGTATCAGATAACTTGGAGCTAGAGTTACAGATGAGCTGTCTGGTGTGGATGCTGGGAACTGAACCTAGGTCCTCTGGAAACACAGCACGTGCTCTTAGCCAGGGAGCCATCTCTCCAGCTGCGATGGATTGCTTCTTTAGAGAATGAGACCTTCATGTCTTGAACTCTTTTCAGTCCTCTGGTCTCTTCTGGGTGGGTTCTCATGCAACCTCAACCTCCAGTTGTACCCCACACACATACACAGTCAGGCTTTCGGCTCTGAGAAACTCCTTCTCTCTTAGCCTCCACCTTGCTTTCCTTGTTTCCCTGGATAACTGATGGTTCTCTTTTCTGAGCATGTCCCACAGAGGAAGACAGGTGCCCTTGCTGTGTTCCTTCAGCTCCCTACCTTTCCTCATAGCACACAGCAAGAAAAGGATGAGTCTCAGTATCTGTCTCCTTCATTTTAGACTAGGCCCTTTGAAAGTGAAGGACTGTATCACCTGGTACAGAGCGGACACCCCAGAATGAGTTTTGGACCACATTCATCTATTCAACAACTGTTTCCAAGAGAATTTAGGAGAGGTGGTGGAGGGTGAGGGAGGAACTCAGAAATGAGAGGTCTTGGACTGGGATTCTGGGAATCTGGACCTATAAGAACAGGATGGCATCCTTGGAGGTAAACGAGAAAGTTCTGTGCTTAACATCTCAAACATCAACAGCACAATGGCTAGACAAGAAAAATATGGAAGAAATACTAGTATAAGAGAAACTCAAAGTAATAGCATTGGTGTTATGAAGGATTAACAGATTTGCTTAGGAGACATTAATCACACAAAGTGGAATTATCTGAAGAAGTGCTGCCTCCAAAATACTCCAAAGATAAGTAGCTAACTAGACCTGAGAGAGATAGCAAAGTTTATAAGGCGAGGATGTTCACCAGGACTGACCAGCTATCAGGCCTGTCACCAAAGAAGGTGCCTCCAACAGGATGCTCACAGGGGCATACAGGGCGGCAGCAGTGTAAGTCCTGGCCTGCCATAAAGCCCCTGGTTCTCTTCCTGAGAAAAGCATAACTCTGCCAGTTGGATTAGAACCTGGGAAACAACTACTTGGAAAAAGTACAACACTGGTACGCTTAAAATCGTTCTAGCAATATCTTTGTTGTGAAAAATCTCGCATTTGCCTAACTGGCTAGATTTACAGTCCTCCTGTCTCTATTTAAGTTGTTCAAAATGTAACCTGGGGCTGGGTCCCCTAAGAGGGGAGGGTAGGTGATAGCTTAAGCCTAAGGTGTATGTAAAATAGTAAAACATTCTAATAGAGGCTAGCTTCTCTTGGGTATTAGCCAGGACTGGATGTGTACTATTAAAGAGCTTTTTCCTCTTCTCATAGGAAGGTATATTATTTATATAATAACAAAGCTGAATTTTATGACAGCTGACTCTCAGCACAGCGTGTCATTACCATTGTGGTCATGAGTCAGCTGAGTGGCCCAAGGGAAACTTAGTTGAAGTCCTAAAATGGCAATGTTCAGTCAGTGAGATACTTCTTTCCCTTAGACACTTACTGGGGGACTTAGCTCTTATTTTTGTAAGTTGTTGTATTGCTGGCTTCATTTTAAAGGGAACTACTGTCAAACTGGGGTATATTCAAGGTAGAGGTAAGGCTGATGAACAAGGAAACTGAATCTGTCAGAAACAGGTACATAATAATAGGAAGAAATTCAATTTACATTTAAATATTTGATGATGATGATGATGATGATGATGATGATGTGTGTGTGTGTGTGTGTGTGTGAACATATTTACAAGATACCAAAGGTTGTTTTGAAAGCATATTAATAGAGGGACACAATGATTGTCATTTGAGGCATTTATCAACTACTTGGTACTTAGATTTTTCCCTACTGAAATAGCTCAGAGTTTAAATAAGCAAGAATCAAAGGTTTGTAACTATAAACCAATGTGAAAGAGGCATTGTAGAGGTGAACTATTTGGGAGCCCTTAAGCTTCTTTGATATCCTCGGCTCTGTGGGACCTTGGGTGTATCACATCAGTACACAGATGTATCATAATGAATGAATATGTGCTGTATTCAGGTGCAGCTGATCCTGCACAACAGTCAGTTCACCAGAGTTAATAGTACAGTTCATGAATAGTGAGCATGTGTGACCAGCGCTGATATACACAATATGACTACAGCGTAACAACAGCAAGGCAGAACTGTATTAATAACATTCCCCACTCACCGGCTGACCTGGTGGGCCCATGTCCCCTATAGTTCCAGGCAGACCTTTGGGGCCAGGAGGGCCAATAAATCCTTTGTCACCTTTTATGCCTTTTCCGATAGGTCCTGGAGGTCCAGGGGGACCTGGCTCACCTGAATTCACAAAGAGTGCATCAGAGTTGCCAGTAAGGGATTCTCGGGAGTTCTGTCGTAGATTCTTTCAAAGTGGAAGACAAGCTCCACACCTTGTTCTTGCCCCCAACACCCTTTCCTTTGCTGCTGGGAGGTGGGGCTGTGGTGAAGGTGGAGGGAGAGCATGCCAGGGAGGCCTGGGGGAAGGCAGGAAAGCACCACATCTCCCCGAGGATAGTCTGTGGGGAAGCATCTGGCCCTGATGCATAGTACACACTCAACAATAGAGGTCTCTGTCTTTTGGATACTTAATTAAATGCACTAATCTTTTACCCAGGCCACTGTCCCTCCACACCACACCAACTCACTGCATATGACAGTCGGGCTATGAGAGGAGTGAAGAAGAGCAGGAGAAAACACAAGAAGCCATAAGGTCATGGTAGAAAGAACACATGTGATATCAGATACCACTTCCATTCCAGCTTGGGGAAGGAAGAGAGCTCTACCTGGATTTCCTCTTAAGCCAGGGAGACCTCTGTCTCCTTTTGGGCCAGGGACAATTGCCCCGGGTAGACCCGGTGGTCCTGGGAGTCCAGTGGTGCCCAGGGGTCCTTGAGGTCCAACATCCCCCATGGCCCCCTTCCTTCCAGGAAGGCCAGACAAGCCTGGAACTCCCCTGTCTCCTTTGGCACCTGCAAAGAAGAAAGCTCAGTTGGGTTTACAGTTTGTGGTTAGCTTCAACAATATAGGCACTTTCTCTGAAAATGATCAGATTCATACTGTATTTTTTTAAAAAAAGGTCAGAGAACAAAAAATATACATCTATAGGTCTTCCTCTGACTAGGTGTTGATCTAGGTAAAATGACTACATTTTTTACAAATCTGTTGTCTGATTTTATTTGGTGTGTGTATGTGTGTGTGTATACATATTCCTGTGTCTTCTTTATTGAAAAATGCTTACTCAGTAAATTCAGAGATCATTGCTTGGCCTGCGATGGCTGATTATCAAATTCCAGGGATCTGCATGTCTCAGCTTTCCTAGTCCTGATGTTATAGATAGCGTCTATTTCATACCACCGAGCCATCTCTCCAGCTCTTTCATTGTCTTATTTCAAAAGTAAAAATATTCCTGTCCCCGCTCAGCTGTTTGAAAAACATTTAGCTAACATATAGCCAAATGGCACGCTATTTTAAGATCTAAAGTATTGTTCATCTGTAAACCACAGTTACTATTTGGCGGACTTTAAAGTGTGTGACATTATATATTTACAGATAATTCAATAGAGCAGAGAGAAGCTAAACTTCAGGGTAGTGGTGTGGAATTGTTGTCTAGTTAGACACAGAAGTAGTTGTAATCCTACTCAGTCTCCAGGCTGAATCTTTACCACAGCTGTAATACTGAGTCAAAGGGGGATAAGCACAGTAAGAGGTCTGAAAGAAGACCCCAGAAATGTTACAGCTTAGTGCCAGGTATTATTTGTCATCTCAGAAAACCTTCAAGAAACTGTGCTTCCAAATTCCTGAATGAAAGCTATAGTATGGATTGGAAACAATCTCCCCTCCTCTTTCCCATCTCTGTTTTTTTTTAATTAAAAAATGACTTATGTATTTTATTTTATAAGTATGAGTGTGTTTTACCTATATGTATGTAGTGCTCCATGTGTGTGCCTGGTGCCCAGAGAAGCTGGAAAAGAGCATTAAATCCTCTGGAGCTGGAGTTAGATGTGGCTGTATGCCACATGCATCTGTACGAGCAACAAGTGCTCTTAATCTCTGAGCCATCTCTCTATCCCCCACACCCTAACCCATGTTATTCGTGAGAGTAAATGACATGAATATAGGAGAGGTGAGAGTAAGGCTGTTGGCTGGAGGAATGTTGTGGGTGTGTAACTGTCAGGCAGGTAGTAAAGACTTAGGGTGAGAAGGAGAATAAGTGTTGAATGTTCCTGTGTTTTCCTCAGTGAATTCATAGTCCTGAGTCTTGTAGTGCCTGTAATTACTGCTGTTAAAGGAAGTGCTCAGAGGGCGCCAGCTGTTTCTGACTCTGTAGCATTGTCTTTGTCCAGCAATGACCTCATGAGCTCATGTCGTGGGTTTTATATCACATTTTTTTTTTTGCTAAAATTTCATTCTTTGTTCTCTGAGTTCTCTTAAGGATCTGGGAGAATAAACTAAGCAAACCAATTCATATTTTCCAAGTTTTGATGAATTCTTCATGGTTCGCAACCCCAGAAGCATCGAGGAGTATGATCACTTGCATAACTGGACTAGTTGTTATTTTTAAAGCTTTTATTGTTGTTGTTGTTGTTTTTGGTCTAAGGTGTGACTTTTTTTCCTTTGAAAATTTATTTGCAGTGTAATACAAACACAACATTTCCCTTCCAGTAAGTTTTGGGCTTAGCCTAAGGATACGAACTGAAGCTTTTCTTTTGTATATAATTCTACAACTAGACACTGGGATAGGAAAAGGCTCCAAGCTCATGGGGGATGGAAGGCTCAGTATGCAAACACTGAGACTGACCTGATTGACAATCAAGTCATTAAGAAATGATGGGAAAGAGCAGCCTCTGTCTGCTTTACACTTCAGCTCCAGTGCTGTTCAGTCACATCATCAACTCATCATCTGCAGGGTCTCATGTCATCATTCGTTATGAATAAAGCATAATTACTACCTTGAAACACTCCTCTTCATGCCAGGATAATAAAGATCGTTAAAAGGTTAAAAGCAAACAACCTGCTGTTTCTCCTGGCTTCTTTCTCTACAGAAAGGAAAAGTGTTCAAGGACTTCTGCTTATCCTATGGCACAGGCTTGAGAAAGATACACCTGTGGTGGGTCAAGAAACATGCATAGACTTTGAGGAACATATTAGGTAAGGTGTCGTGTTTCAGATGTTGACAGAGGTTCAGGGTAGTCCTTGACAAACAAGAACATGAACCACAAACAAGCTTGGTGCAAGGGCTGGGATCAAAATGTGGAATGGCACGACCCCTGTACCTCAACAGCAGGGAAGGGTGCTCACAGGGAAGTCACCTCCCCCTGTATTCTTGTAGGAGTGGAGTCATTGCAATAACCAGCTAACAACAGCAGCAACAACACAAATACACATGAATATATTTAAAATCTTGCATAGAAGAAAATCTGATAGGCTACGACACAGCTTTGGAAATGTTTCCTTTATTGTGATGATAGTTTTAATTGACTATTAAGACTATATTTAGTATTATCACTGGGGTATCTTTCACTGACAAATCAAATCAAGAGAAGTATCTACTGCTCTTGGAAACTTGTATTTTAAGGTCACGGAAGAAGAAATACCTACCTGGTACACCAGGACTCCCTTTTGGGCCTGGATAGCCCCCCAGCAAGCCTGTAAGTGGTAATTTTGATATATTAACATTTGATTAATCTCATTACATCCTATAAGTGAAGGAAATACAATTGATGCATGTTGAGAATGTGTCAGAGACCATCCATTCTATCAGTGAAGACTTATTAGAGCCACATGGAATTAAATGCTATTAATAAACCAGTGGGTGGAACAAATATTAAAGGTAAGGGTCAGTGAGATAGCTCTGTGGATAAAGGTTCATACCTTTCACACTAACAACCTGAACTCAGTCTCCCAGGACCCATGTGGGGTAAAGGGAAAATCAACCCCTGTAGATCATCCTCTTGCCTTCCACAAAATGGCTATGGCATGAATGAATCCATAAACATACACACACTATATATTATATATATATAATTTATGTATATTTATATGTATTATATATAATAATTACATATAATATACATATAGATCTGCCAGGACCCACTCTCTTTGGAACTCATAGCCCCTTACCTTGACTTACATACTTGCTAAATGGAAAATTACTGCTACAAACCTTAGCCAAACAGGATACATGCTTACAGAATGAACACAGCTCTCCTGCAGTTGTGTTGTGTAGCAACACAACCTACACCTTGATTTTTCGGTAGCTAATATCCTGCACCTGCTGCCAACTTCCCTCTAAGGTCTTGAGAACAAGTCGAAGCAAGCCCCTTCTTGAGAACAAGTCAAAACAAGTACCCTAAGACAATGTCTACCCCCTCCCAACATTCTGCTCCATTGCCAAGCCCCTTGGAGTTTCTAGAACAGAACATAGTCTTCTAGTACCTCACCCCCTCCCCCTCCCCGTTTCCTGCTTGCTACCCTTTATAACCCCGTGTGAGAAAAATAAAATTTGTAGCTTGATCAGAATTCCTGTCTTGCTATCATTTTTTCATGTCTCTTGTCTCCATTCTCCCTTAGGTGACCCTAGGACCCCTGTGGACTGTCCTGTGGGTTCAGGACATAGATCCTATGATAATTATCATATCCTATGATAATATATTATAACAAATAATATACATGATATATTTATAATATATAATAATTGTATATTGTATAATATATACAATAAAATATAAATAAAATCTATATAATATATAATATATTTATTTATAATGTATTGTACATGATATTATACATCATATTTTATATTTTATAAATTTACATATTATAAATAAATTTATTTATATTACATAATATGTAATATATAGAATTCTATATATTAAATATTTATATATTAAATTATACATAATATAGATTATATAATCTATATATACTATATATACTGTACATAATATATCATATATCATATATCAATTATCATATACCATATATAAATCATATATCATATATAGTGCATGCATAAGTATATAGATACATTCACACACACACATATATATATTCACATATATGTATAAATATTCATGACTCATTCATTTGGATGTATAGATGAAGAGCAGGCTGTACCTGTTTCTCCCTTTTCTCCTGGAGGACCAGGAATTCCATCACATCCTTGGTCACCTCTCATACCCATTGGCCCAGGAAGTCCTGGGAGTCCTGGAGGGCCTGAAACAAACAGAAACCCAAACCATGCCACTCAAAGACAGGGACCCCTTCTGATGGCCTACTGTGAATACCCAGGAGATAGGTAGAAAGTGCTCAAAGGTATTGACTATTTTCAGGGCTGTAGTTATGTGTAACTGCATTCATAGTAAAACAAACACAAACAAACAAACAATAAAACAACCCAAAAACCTATGTCTAGATTAGTACTATCCTGGAATGACTGTGGTATTTTATACTGGCAGATACTTCAATTAGGTAGTGTTATCAACCCCACTGTATTCTGTAAGTGATAGAACAGTATACTGAGACAGTTTAATCTCAAGGAGAAAGTGTGTTTTCTCCAGACAGAGGGGTAGAATAAGTTTTAAAATGAAACCTGGAGGGCCAGTGCTTCCTGGAGGGCCTGGGAAGCCTTTCTGTCCTTTAAGACCCAAGTCACCAGCAGGACCTGGTTTTCCTAAAGATGCAGAGAGGGGAGAGAAAAAGAAGACCAAGATATAAGTAGTTACATTGGCTACTGAAACAGGCAGTTCCTCCGTCAGCCACGCTCAGACTGCCCTTAAGACAGTTACTAACAGGTCACCTCAGACATCTGTTCTGAAAAACATTTCCTCTGGAAACCACACAGATGTGATTTCCTTCCCATGTTGAAGTTCTAACACCCAGCTACTCAGAATGCCATTGTATTTTTTTTTAAAATTAGGGTTGACAAGATGGCTCAGTGGGTAAAGGTGCTTGTAGCCTAGACATACAACCTAAGTTCGATCCCTATGCAAATCGCTCAATATCTGACTAACTGCTAAAACCAGGAGCTAACTACAAATCTATCAAATTCCACACTTAAATGCTATGTAAGCCTGCAGCTGTAACCTAATAGTTTTTTTTTTTTTAGATTTATTAAATACATGTTTTTTTTCAGGGCTAGAGAAGAAGCTCAGTGGTTAAAAGCACGGACTGACTGTTCTTCCAGAGATTCTGAGTTCAAATCCCAGCAACTGCATGGTGGCTCACAACCATCTGTAATGGGATCTGATGCTCTCTTTTGGTTTGTCTGAAGACAGCTTCAGTGTATTCATATACATAAAATAAATAAATAAATCTTTTAAAAAAGCACATTTCTTTCTTTCTACTTTTCCTCCTCCTGCCAGGGCTGGGAATTGAACCTACAACCTTGTGTATGTGAGGAAACACTACACTACCGACCTTCCCTCCAGCCACACAATTGTTTTGAATAAAGCAAAATGAACACTTGTTATGAGCTAACATGGGTAGCAAGATACAGATCAGAAATATGTCAGGAAAAAACCAAAAAGATTTAAAATAGCACTACAGGTGGAATTATGTTCGTCATAAATTTATAGACTAAAGTCCTAACCCCTAATGCCTCAGAAAGTCATTATGTTTAGCAGTGTTGTCGAAAATTGGGGCTGGCACAATGGCTAAGTGGGTAGTGGTGCTTGCAGCCAAGCCTGAATTTGATCCACTGGACCCACATGATGGAAGGAGTGCATTGATTTCCACAAGTTCTTACACGTTGTCCCCTGACCTCCACATGGATACCAAACACCATGCCCACATACAATGAATGAATGAATGAATAAATAAATAAAGCAAGCTAAAAACTGTATTTAAAATATGTTTTAAAAGTTAAACGAAAGTGAGGACTCTAACACTAGTGGTATCTTTGTAAGAGATCGGGATGTAAACACAAGGGGAGACCAAGGGGAGACAGGAAGGGATGGCTCTAGCCAAGCCTGGACGTCTCATAGGAACCAGCCTTATCAGCACTTTGGTCTCAGAGTTCTGGTTTCCAGACTGAGAGAAAGCAGGCATCTGTTAAATCACCCAGTCTATGCCTGGTTATGTCGTTCTAACCTAAGATTTTGCAAGAAGTACTGTTTTATGCCTCTAGGCTGAATTTGTTGAGGCAGAACTTCAGACTTCCTGATTACAAGAGCAGGTCTTTAGATTTCAGTTTGCTAAACAGTAAAATGAGGCCTTCCTAACTCATTCATTATTGTTTAGTGCTCTAGAATTTGAAGTTTAAAGTTGAATCAAAACAACTGTTGACACACACCCCGGAAATTGTAGCTTTCTGTTTACAAAGGCGAGTCTAAAATGCAAGGGCCATCCTACATACTGCTGCCACCTTTCGGAACTGAAAAGCTGGGGTTCACCTGTTGCAGGACGTTTGGTAACACTGTGAACCCCTGGCTTGTATTATTTACTGGAAAAACCTGTTTCTAAAGTTGTAGTGTGACTCTGCCCTTAGCATACACCTTTAATCCTTCTGGCTAGAATACAGACATGCCCTTAGCACACACCTTTAATCTCAAACAACGAAGGTAAAATCAGTCTGTAGAAGGAAGCACCTGTGCTTGAAAGTGATGTCTGAGTGGTGGAAAAAGTGACGAGTCAGAGAAAGATTTGACAGACTGGGCTATGCCCAATGCTCACAAGAAGAGAGAGAAAAGAGAGGCGATTGAAAAGAGTGCGGAGAGAAAAGAATGAGGCAATTTTACAGGGAGAGCTTTACAAAGACAGGTTGAAGACAGAATGAACCAGAGAAGAAGTCAGAAGATTAGAACAGATTGCCAAAGTTAGTTTGAGGCCATGCAGAGCAAAAGTCAGAGGCCAACAGAGGAGCCGGCTTGGAGAGGAGTCTGGCATTGAGTCAGAACAGTGAAGTTGAACCAGCCAGTCAGAGATCACAAAGAACCAGGGAGGGGTGAGCTTACTCAGCAGCAGGTCTCAGAGGCTGAAAACATTCTAGGCCTAGATTACATTGTACAGAGCCTAGAAGCTTCAGGGACTAGGCCTAGGTTAGCAGACAGAAGCAGTAAGCCTTTGGAGGGGACAATTACATCAGGCAAATAAAAGTTACTCTTGCACTGACCTGGGTGGCCAGGACTCCCAGGGCTCCCAGGGGCTCCATCAGGTCCAGCAGGCCCCGACTGTCCAGGTGGTCCAGGTAGGCCTCTTTCTCCTTTCTTTCCTTTGCCACCTGGCAATCCTGGATCGCCCTTAAATTCAGTCAAACACCTTTAAAGTTCTCATATAAGCAGGATATGTGGTTAGGATTAAGTTTTAAAACACAACACAAAACAAAAAAAAATGTCTACTGACTTATTAATCCCTGCTGTGTATTTGCTACAGGCCAGCACCATGAGGAACGGACTAGCCCTGTGCTTTGTGAAGCCCAGTGCAGAATGAAAAGGTAGCTCACTCTCTCTCTTTAAAGACACGGGAAGGGCTTCAAGAGAACAAGAGCAGAACATTTAGCCAAGATGGGATCCAGGACAGCACCGGGCCTTTGTGAAGACAGACGGAATACCCACATACAATGCACACAGACACTGCTTTCACGGACTTCAGAGTTCAGCGGGGAGACAGCAAACGATCATACAAGTAGAAAAATCACAAAATTGTGGTGACTGACAGGGAATAAGAAGTAGGCTAAACAGATAAGTGTCCTGCAGATACAACGCAAAAAAAAAAAAGTCTACCAATCACTTGTTTTTTTTTTTTTTTACAACAATTTGATTGATAGATGTGATCTATCACATCTGTATCTCAGATTAATGATAATTCAGATCACGCATGGTTGATGGTGACTTACACAATTTCTATCAAGGCTGATTGGAATATATTATTCTCATACCAGGACTCCCTAACCTGAGAAAAATCAACCTGTGGCCAATGCAGAACTCTAAACATTTCATGTGTTTATTACCTGTGAACACCTGAATCTAGACAGAGCTAGCTGGTGATGGACCGAATAAGAATCCGATCAAATGGGATTGCCCTGGAGAATAAACCTCAGTAGAAGGCACTTCCTTGGTTTTCTGAAAAAACAATCTAAAATTGTGCTTCAAGTGATGAAAGCTGGTTTTCTTACGTCTGCAGTTTCAAAAAATATTTTCCTTCTTGTTCCGATGACTACTGCAGAAAATATAAATAATAATAGCAATGGTTTTTGTTTGTTTGTTTCTGTTGCTGTCTTGAGACAGGCTCTCATGTAGCTTAGTCTGGCTTCTATCTTGTGTGGTCAATGGTGACTGACCCCTACTGCGGCTTATCCTGCCTCCACCTCCTAAGTGCTGGAACTACAAGTTCAAGAGAAGATGATACTCCACTGGCTCCAGAGAAACAGCTTCTGAGGCAGCAACCTCATGTTTTGGGTTCTTAAACCCTTGAACATAGAAAAATATCTGTTCCCTTTACGAAAACATGCACCCAAGGACTTTACATACAATTTAGGTTAGTGGGTCACTTGGGATGCTACAGATTTCTCCAGGGAGGGTCATGAAATCCCTCATTTAAAAGCTCTGCTTCTGTGGCTGGAGAGATGGCTTAGAGATCAAGATGCTCTTCCAGTGGCCCAGAATTCAATTCCCAACAACCACACGGTGGCTCACAACCATCTATAATGAGACCCGGTGCCCCCTTCTGTTATGCAGGTGTATATGCAGGCAGAATGCTGTGTATGTAATAAGTGAATAAATCTTAAAAAAACAAAAACAAAAAAAACCAAACAAAACAAAACAAAAAAGCTCCGCTTTCTGGAATGTCTATTAACAACTCTATACGCACACATCTCTGACTCTTAGGGAAAGTGCAGGAAAAAAAGGTTTGAAGGAAATGAACCTAGAAGAGCCAGCGCCATGAAATATAACGTGGTTGCCACACCTGCGATAGCCAACCTCAGTCTGAGGGAACGCAGGCTCTGAGGAAGGACAGTGCCACAAAGTAGAAATGTTCTGTGTAACAAAGTGAAGCCATTTCTAAATCTTCTTACAAAAAGAGACATACAGGCAGCTGAGGAGTTTGTTCACTTATTAATGATGCTAAGAAGAACCATTTTATTCTATGACTTTTACCTTAATGAGACAAAGCGTTTTGCACACAAAATGCAAAATCGCCTCATGAGAAACAGTGAGAACAAAAAACGTCATGTCTGGAGGGAAGAAACCCTTCCCTGTCCATTTTGGGGGGCCTGTCACCTCTGCCCCCTGTGCAAGCACACTTAAGTGGGAGGGACAGAGACATTTCTTGGTGGCTGAAATAGATTTTCCCAAATTGAGAGCATAAAATAGCCTCAATTGTGGAAGTAAATAAGAATGTGTTTCATGGTATGTACTCCCTGATAAGTGGATATTAGCCCAGAAGTTTGGAATACCCAAGATATAATTCACAGACCACATGAAGGAAGACCAAAGTGTGGATACTTTTGTCCTTCTTAGATAGGGTACAAAATACCCATGGGAGGAAATAAAGAGATAAAGTGTGGGGCAGAGACTGAAGGAAAGACCATCCAGAAACTGCCCCACCTGGAGATCCATCCCATATACAGTTATCAAACCCAGACACAATTGTGGATGCCAACAAGTGCTTATTGACAAGAGCCTGATTCAGCTGTTTCCAGAGAGGCCCTGCCAGTGCCTGACAAATACAGAGGTGGATGCTCACATCCAACCATTAAACTGAGCACAGGGTTCCCAATGGAGGAGCTAGAGAAAGGACCCAAGGAGCTGAAGGGGTTTATAGCCCCATAGGAGGAACAACAATATGAACCAACCAGCACCCCCAGCTCCCAGGGATTTAACCACCAACCAAAGAGTACACACGGGGGACCCATGGCTCCAGCCACATGGGTAGCAGAGGATGGCCTGGTCAGACATCAATGAGAGGAGACGCCCTTGGACCTGTGAAGGCTCTTTGCCCCAGGGTAGGGGAATGTCACATCAGGGAAGGGGGAGTGTGTGGGTTAGTGAGAAGAGGGAGGGGGCATGGTATAGGGGATTTTTGGAGGAGAAACAAGGAAAGGGAATAGCATTTGAAATTTAAATAAAGAAAATATCTAATAAAAATGTTAAAAAAAACAGACTAAAAAGAAGAAAGAATAGGAAGTGATGAAGAGATGATGAGATTGAAATGAGAAGAAAGTGTATGGGTTGTGGGTAAGAAAAAACACAATAGAATAGGTACAGAAACAAAATGAACAACCATAAATAGTTGAACAATATACAAAACCAAACCAAAGCAATTCTGATATAAAACAAACAAACAAATACCACCACCACCACCACCACCAAAACCAAAAACCATAGCTGTCTGAATGTATAGAAATTTCTTTTTTTTTTTTAATTCCTGGACTGAATCTGGTCTTTGTTGATATCTTAAGGCTCTGCCTTTGCCAAAACATATCTGTTTCAGTGGTCTATATACCTTTGGTCCTGGTGGTCCGGGCGTTGCACCTTCTGAATAACCTGGCTCCCCCTTGTCTCCTTGGGGACCATGGATCCCTGGCAGGCCTGGTCTTCCAGCTACACCTGGAAGTCCTGAAGTTCCTTTTCTCCCTTTAGGGCCTGCAGCGAGGACAGATATCAGGTAAGAGATGAGAAGGAGGGATCTGGCAGTATCCCATCTTGATGCTTGTATGAATCGTTCTCCAAGAAGATAGCTTTTCAGAATCAGAAATACTGGGTTATATAATGTGTGATTGTCATACAACAGATGTATCTTGTTACCACTCATGTTCAGGTTCTACACAGAACCTTTGTCTAAAAGCAAAGCTTGTTGACATAAACTTTCTATTAAATGAAAAAAAAAAAAGAAGAAATACGGAAAATCTCTAGTTCTGACTTGCAGGCTCACTGGCTCGTAAGAACAGGGTGATGGCATTACCTGGCACCCCCATGTTCCCCATGATTCCTGGCATGCCACGTGATCCTGGTCTTCCAGGATTTCCACTGTTCCCAGTATCTCCTCTAGGGCCTTGAGAAGAAATAGAGTCACATAATCCAGTTACATATCCTCTGTTTGCATGGGTAGACAGGTACAGAACTTTCTATTAAATGAAAAATCAATCCAAAGCACAGAAAATCTATGGTTATTGTGATTTTTGAGGGCTTATAATTACAGGACGCCATTAGCTGGCCCATTCATGTTCCCTATAAGAAGGTAAGTACAGAACTCCTTGGCTAGCCGGTTAAGGGTTAACCGTTCTTTTGCTTTAAGCTAGGGCTCACCATAGGACTGGGGACTTGGGGTGTGGAAAACTGGATAAAGTGAGAGTTCTAATATTAGGCCTGTTCAAAGTCACCCTAAGACGAACATCAGCAGAAAAGAGTGGCTCCTCTGACTGACTTTACTGCAGTACTGTCTCTCAGCATCCTGAAGGTTAATTGCCATGTAAGTTACTTTGCTGTTGAGGTGGTCTGGGATAGGAGACTACTTTAATAGCTTAAAATGGCTTTGCAAACTCAATAACTTGTTTACAAAAGGAAGACACAAAAGCAAAAATGACTAGAGCATTAATTTTATTTTTATCTCTGACATGTTAAAAAGAAACCGTTTGAATATAAAACTGGAATCATGTGTAGGCTGTTTATCAGTCGATCGATGCCAGCTACTAAACACATTTACTTTGGTTTAATTTAGAACAAATTGATGCCAGCTACTGAACCCATTTACTTTGGCTTAATTTAAAACAAATTTCTCCTGGAACACTTTCCGGGCAGATTTTATATTTGACCTAATGAATCTAGGGGTAAGCTTTATTACATTTAGGTCTAGGAAAGCTTAGAATATGAAGTTTCTATTAGAGAGTTAGCCATACCTGGAAGGCCTGGTAGCCCAGGCAAGCCCTCGAGGCCTTTTGGCCCTGGTAACCCTGGGTTGCCTCTGTTTCCTTTTTCACCTGGATTCCCTACAAATCCTAAAGGTAAAGAGCAGATGTTAGGAAGCTGGAGACAGGACTCTGTGGTAAAGTGCATGTCTAAAGTTCATGTGGTCGTGAACTTCAGCCGGCACTGAAACAAACTGAAAGTTCATCAGACTCATCCACACCCTGGTCTAAACGGATGCATTATTGCCAAAGCACAACATCACGTATGTATCAAGAGCATGGAGAGCTGTATGCTTCTGTCTTTGTTAGAGGGGTTGAATGAGGTCTAGAAACCATGAGCACAGTGTGTGGCTCGAATCAGTCAGCTATCATCATGAGATGCATTCAAGCAACATTTGAAAGGTTGCACTGTAGTTCAGCGGTAGACCCCGTCCCCAGCGTGTGTGAAGCACTGAGCTCAATCCCCAAGGCTGCAAACAAGAACAAGATATTTTAAGATTTAGCAGCCTAAATACCTCTTCATTTTTTTTGAAGTAGAGCAGTGTATGATACAACTCTTATATAAACAATTCTACTCTCAATCCATCTGTTAAGATTTATTAGGCATTGGATAAGTCAAAGACCCTGTCTAGAACCACACTGCCAGCCAGCGACAGCACCGGGAATTCAAAGTAGTTTTGCAGGGCTAGGAAGGTCACTAACATCCCAGGACACCCTTTTATCGCTAAAACTTGACTTTGATTGATTTATTCTCCTGCTTACTTAAATTCACTGATACTCCTTTACCAGCAATCAATTACCAACTTGCCCAACTACATGGAACATTCTGCAGTCTGTCCTGGGCCTGGGTTTGTGCCTTTTCCTGTTTATACACCTATTTACATAGGGATTAAGTGTCTAATTAACAGACAGGTCTGGTGCTGTGCTCTGGAAACAAAAATAAGCCATGTTCCCCTTCCCAAGTTTTCCGTGCTTAATTAAGGGAGACAGTGGAGCAACAAAAATTGCCACCCAGTGAGATAAGTTCTGTAATACAGTTGGGCACAGTAGGTGACACACGGGAGAATTTCTGGAAGAGAGATTGTTTCGCGGCTCAGCTTTGGAGACACGTGGCTAATTGGATGAAGCAAACATAGGATGAGACCGGATTCCCAGGCTAGACAACAGCCTATGCAGAGAAAGGGCTGGTAAAAGAGTTCAATTGTTCCGCACCTTCTCTTTTCCACTTGTCAGCATCTAAGTATGTAAACTGTCCAGCGCATGCATTTGTTCTAAGCCTGCTGGTTATGTAGAGCTTGATTCCATCCATTCATTCAGGTATGTACTTAGTTGGGTCTCTCTTTCTACCTTCATGTAGATTGAAGAATGAACTAAGGTCATTAGGTTTACATGGCAAGCATTTTTATTTTTATCCATGGAGTCATCTCACAGGCCCTGGCTTGATTTTATAAGGCTCTAGAGCAAAGGATGATTTGTAAAAAAAAAAAATAATAAATAAAAAAAAAAGTAGCAGTGTACTGTAAATTGTTAAAGGGTTATAAAAATAAAGCCAAAGAAAATTATACAGCAGAGACCTCATATGGCCTACAAAGCTTAGCATTTACTGCTTGGATTGAAACAGGGTTTAGGTCCCACTAATGTTTCTTCCCCCCACCAAACGGTTAAGTTTCACTGTGACCAGTAAGCGATGCATATACATCCAGGACATAATAAAACGCCTAACCCACAGACATTAAAATGTAAGTGTTGATACACGGCATGTGGCTGGAGACGTGTATACAGTACAAGGAGGTTCAGTTCTTTCTAACACTTCATTATTTCTTAACTTCATGTATGAATACAATATATTTAGACACTATCTCTTCTCTCTCACTTCAACTTCGCCTGGATACACCCCTCCCTCCATAGCTCTTTCCCAATTTCCTCTTCTTTTTCCTCCTTTTCTTCCTTTTAAAACAATCCCTCAAGTCTAATTAGTGCTGCCCGTATATGCTTGAGTATTTCGTTTCATACCCTGCAACATGGGCAAGCTATCATAGGCCACACCACTGGAGAAAAAAAAAAAAACAAACAACTGGTCCTCTATCTTGGTGTAGTCAATTTGATACAACCAGAGTCACCTGAGAAGGGGGAACCTTAACTGAAGAGCTGCCTTGATCAGGTTGGTCTGTGGCCATGTCTGTCAGAGATTATGGCTGAGGTGGGAGGGTTCAGCCTACTGTGGGTAACACCAACCATAGACAGGTGGGCCTGGGTTATGTAAGCCAGAGAGGAGCCACTAACCACCATTCCTCCATGTTTTCTGCTTCTGGTTCTTCTTGCGTTCCTGCCCTACCTTCCCACAATGATGGATTGTGAACTGGAAGTGTAAGCAAAATAAGCCCTTTCCTCCCCAAGTTGCCTTTCTTCAGAGTAAATTAGAACACTCTCCTCCAGTGGTCACCAACTGCCAGTAGGAGTGGGAGCCTCAGAAAGCCTTGAATTCAGGGCCTTTTCTGAACCTACTCACAAAGCCTATTCATGGAGGTTCCTCTGACTATCATGTTTGCTGAGTTCTCTGCTTCTGGGAATTATTTCCTCCAGGAGCTGTGGTCCAGACTCCTGGCGGCATATCAAAGGAAGAAGGACAGATGTGATCACTGGAGCCAGCTGCTTCCTCTCAGTTACAATGGAGAATCAACTTAATCTTTCAACACCTATGTGGGAAATGACATTAACAATTGCAGACCCAGCTCCTTGGCTTGTGAGATTGAGTTGATATTTATCAAGCGTACAATAGTACCTGAACATGGTGCTACATTACACAGGCCTTTGCTAAATAGTATACTATTTCTAATTTATACCTTACATTTTTTTTTAAGATTTATTTCATGTATTCGAGTACACTGTCGCTGTCCTCAGACACGCCAGAAGAGGCCATCGGATCCCCATTACAGATGGTTGTGAGCCACTGTGTGGCTGCTGGGAACTGAACTCAGGACTTCTAGGAAGAGCAACCAGTGCTCTTAACTGCTGAGCCATCTCTCCAGCCCTACACCTTACATTTGTTTATGGTTTTTTTATAGGCATATCTGTTTCCCATTCATATGTTTCAAAGTAATAATGATTACTACAGATTTTTACCCTTAATGCCTCTTCCAAATTTGGAGTGAATGTCTCTGTGTATAAAATTCACATTCTCAAAACAGCAGGTGTGTCATGGCACCCTAACATTAGGAGAATCTTGAGTTTGAAACCAGCCTGGCTATATAACAAATTCAAGGCCAGAATGGATTATATGGTAAGATCCTGTCTCAAAACCATACCTTTAAAAAATGGATCATGCCGATATTCGAAAGACTTTGATAACATGTTCCCTTTTGTTGTTCAATCTGTGATCCTCAACTATGTATCAGCAATGTTAAGTGACGACATACGCCTGCACTTAAGTAGATTTTTTTTCACTTATGTGGATGATAGCTACTACTTTCTAGCTCTCCTGTATCAAAACTAAGTATGTCCTATAAGCTAATTTTCCCCCCAAAGATCATTCATTTTCTTTGTTGACAAAATTCTTAGATTGGGTCTCTCTTCAAGGGCTTGTCAGATGTTAATTCCAGGAAGCTCTTTGGTATGCCTGGAGAGACTCTATTCAGTCTTTCTAACATGGGTTATGCAGAATTTGTTTGTTTTGAGACAGGGTCTTACTGTGTCATCTTGGCTGGCCTGGAACTTGCTGTGTAGAGCAAGCTGGTCTTAAACTCAGAAGTATGGCAGTCTTTATCTCCTAAATAAATGCTTATGTGCCAAGCATAACAATATTATTGATGAATACCTGATATCTTAAACCACATGACATCTTTTTCCACTTTAATGTGGCTCTGCAACAACAATGTATTTTTTTAATGCTTTTTCTTTGGTGAGAGTTTATCCTCAAAGGTAATGTTTGACCCAGAAATTATGTTTGTTTAATGTTTCTTGAGGTCCAATCTGATCAAGAGGATTAGATTTGAGCCCTCTTAAGAATTGGCTTGATCCCTGTCATATAAATTGTACAACAAAAACATCTGCAAAAGCCAGGTGATGGACTGGAGAGAGATGGCTCAGCGGTTAAGAGCACTGACTGCTCTTCCGAAGGTCCTGAGTTCAAATCCCAGCAACCACATGGTGGCTCACAACTATCCGTAATGAGATCTGACACCCTCTTCTGGTGTGTCTGAAAACAGCTACAGTGTTTTAAGATATAACAATAAATAAATCTTTAAAAAAAGAAAAAAAGCCAGGTGATTTGAAATAATTTGAGTGGATTTGAATTTTAGTCCAATAGTCACACCTAACAAGTAACCGTATGCTGAAAGACTAAAGTTCAGGACAACAGATGCTTTCCTGACTGTTATTCTCCAAGGACTTTGAACATGAGAAGACGTTTTTCAAAGCAATCAGAAAAATCTATCCTGATACTTAATAGAATAAAGTAGAATTTGGAGCAGAGGTTTCCATCTTCACCAGAAACACTGTTTTGGTTGCAGTTAATTTGGCTTTTTTCCTCCTCTGCTATAAGATCTTATTCGATAGTCCAGGTTGCCTTAGAACTCACAATCCTCCTGCCTTAGCCTCCTGAGTGCTAAAATTACAGGCTTATGCCATTACATCTGGTCACCTGGCTGGCTCAGAGAATTTTTAAAAGAAAATAACTTTTTTTTAATTTTACTATGATTTACAGAAGGCCATTTTCATGCAAGAATATAAATTACTTTGAGCAGATTCCCCTCCAGACCCCGTTACACTCTTTATCCCCTCTCCTATTGGTCTTCTCTGCTTCCTTAAGACAGCTTTGCTTGTACGTTGATTTCATATGCACTATATGATAGTGTTTATAAATATAAAATCTAGAATATACACGTGAGAGAAAACATATGGTGTGTTGAAGTTTTGTCTTTTGCTTATGCATTGTAATGCTAACTGCTGGCCCCCAAGGCCTGATTGCCCTCAGGGATGAGAGAATATGCATGTTGTCACACAAGTGACACTGCCCCCCAAATTATCCCTGATCGGTGAATAAAGATGCCTACAGTCTGTAGCTGGGCAGAATTGGGAAAGGCGGAGTTTTCAGTTTCCAGGCTTGGGATCTGAGGAGAGACCATGAAATGCAGGAAGAAGGAGAGGATGGAGAGAGGAAGACACGATGGGGTAAGGGAATCCTAATGCCCATGTGTGCTGGACATGGGAGTTAAGAGCGGCACAAGTGGATAACTCCGAAAGTCTTAACTCAGAGTTTATTGATAAGGGAGGTTAAAAACTAGTAGCTCAGAGGGTAGATATGTACCCAGCTCTAGTGCTGATTAAGGCTTATTAGAAATAGAAAAGTTGTGTGTGTTTTATCTGGGAACTGAATGATCAAAGGTGGAGTAGAAACCCTTGTTCTGAGATTAAATAATCTCAACAATGTCTGAGACTCAACAATGTCTGAGACTGAATTAGTTAACTTTACGGTTATCGTTGGTTGAGTCCATTTTCTTGCAAACATCTTAAAATTTGTTCTTTCTCATCTTCTGCAAATAAACCCAAAAATAAGTAAATAAAAAACAAATCTGTGCCTATGCATTGGTTTTTGTATGTCCACCTTTCTATTGAAAGACACCTAGGCTGCCTCTGTGACTTTGATGTCACTGCAACTAGAGCTGCAGTGAACATCGCTGTGTGGGTGTCAGAGAAATAGATGTTGTTCGTTTCATACACTTGTCAAAACACTGGGTGTTGAGGCTTATGATAAAACAATCAGTGAGTATCTATTTAAATTCAGCAACTAGGATATAAAACTACTTTAGTAATAAAAAACGAATGCGTGCAGCTTCCAGATGTCTGTGTGACAGAGCAGGTGACTCAACCCAATCAACTAAAGGGTTTTCCTCCGGTAGTCTTAGTCCCAGAATCGGCCGACTCTAAACAGGAACAGTTCTTTACCTTTAAGTCCAGGCTCTCCTTTGTCCCCCTTTAAGTGTAGCGCTTGGGAAGACCCAGGCTCTCCCTTCTCTCCTCGTTCGCCTTTGGCTCCCGGGAGTCCTCTCTCCCCTTTTATTCCTGGGATTCCAAGGCTACCTGACAGACAGAAGTATCCACAGCAGGTCCTTAGAGTGCGGCAGAATTCAACGTTTAGCAGCATGCATAGGATATAGAACAGAGCTTCCAACTCGGTAGAGTTCCCGAGCACACAGCACTTAACGGTGCAGGCGTTAAGTGTGCAGGGCGAAAATAAGAACCGGTCAAATGGGAGAAGGCAATACAGAACACAGAAAAAGCAAATGCATTCTTCACTGACAACTATTTTTTCTTAAAGAACAAACATTTGTTTTGCAATTATGTACGTGAACACTATCCATACCTCATACCACCGAGAAAGATGTCCTCACTCACCTCTCTGTCCCTGTGAGCCTGGTTTCCCAGAAAGCCCCGGAGGGCCAGCGGCTCCAGGATAGCCCATCATTCCAACCTCTCCTTTCTCGCCTATGGCAACAAATTAGCACGAAGCACTTCATGATGCACAGAACACAGAAAAAAAAATATTCCAGGAAATAAAATAACAGAGACAGAGAAACTGGGAGTGAATGGTCTTTTGTAAATAGGAAAATAACCAGGTTTGCGTAAGAGATGGGTTGGTATCTTTTAAAATTTCATCTGTCCGGATGTCATTGTAGCAAATAACACCGTAGTTGACAACAGAGTGCCCTGAATCCCTGCAACATTTTTCCACTTTCCTTCTTCCTAGTACACCTTTTGTTTTTATTCTTTCACAGACCTTAGTTGAACTTGGCTTTTATTTCCTTTTTTGAAATGTGGCATCCTGAGTGATAAGGTTTTAGTCTGACGTTTTCGTTTATGGACGTCATCATACTTTGCTCTTATCCATCTTAAAGTTGGTTTTAACGTGTAGTTTTGATTGTTCTCTTATTATGGGAGAAGTGCCATAGATTCTAGTACCAGAAATAGAGCTGCCACATGGGAGAAGCCCAGTAATAAGAACCAAAACATAATGTGTCAGTTAAGCAGTTATCCTGGTCCCCTCCCTGGGGGACTGATTTTTAAGCATTATAAATACACGTTGAACTGATAATTATGTGTATGGGTGTTGGAAGAGGCTAGAAGAGAATGGTAGAACCCCAGAGCTGGAGTTAATACGGGTGGTTATGAGCCACTTGATGTGGGTCCCTTGGGAGAACATCAATCGATCTTAACTGCTGAGCCATCTCCCCAGCCTCTGAACTGATAAACTAAAGGATTTTCATAAAAAGAGGAATCTAGATACAGACGACTTTGCTGGGGAGTTCTATCAAGTAGCTATATTCTTCATAGGCTCTTCCTGGAAATGCTACAGGAGGACTTATTCCCAGTCTATTCTCTACAAGGTCATCACTGATCCAAACAGGATTGAGCCACCACAAGAAAACTACTGACCAATGTTCCTTGTGAAATTAAATGTGAGAACGTCAACAATATACTGGTTGGTATCTCATGCAAAAATTACTCCATAGCAAAAATAACTGTAACACAGGTAATTATAAAATGTAATGGTTCTACTTTCCATCCTCCTGCCCCTTGATCCCTGCTCTCTTAAAATTAATTTAGGAGGAAAAATACACTCGCCAGAAGAAAAGGCATATAGTGTGCAGAGTCGCCTGGAAGGAGCAATGTGGAAGGAGACTTAAGAAGACAATGGCAGAAGGAAGGATACCTGGAGGCCCTGGGAATCCTGGAGCTCCAGGACATCCTTTTTGGCCAGGTGGTCCCATCTCACCCGGATGACCTGGTGTTCCCGGTGGTCCAGGCTCTCCAGGGACTCCAGACCTGTCCATGCCTGGGATGCCCGGGTCTCCCTTTGGCCCAGTATCACCTCTTCTACCTATGTAGGAATAGATGAATGTTTGTTTTAACAAATGCCTTCTCTATCAACTAGTATATGCAATATTTTAGTGTTAATTGGTTTCTACATAATGTTGGGTTAAACGGTATACTCATCACTGTGTTTGTTTAATTGCCTCCTTCTGGAAATTTCCCAACTCCCCATTGCTCTAATGTTATCCATTTCATAGGTCCTGCAGTGATGAAGGTAGAGAGCTTATGTCTATTTCTGGGCGCTGCAGGTGCATTCTGGGATTGTGCTTTATACCAGTTTCCCAGTTTTTCACATTAGACCCGAGAAGTAAACTGCTATATGCTCTGGAAACAGCGCCACTGCAATGACTAAGGTGTTGGCCAAGACTTTATGACAGATAGTCAGGATGCTAGTCTACAGACACTAATGGAGGTCTAAAGAACTTTCCCCAGGAAACCAGGTCAGGTTGAAAGGGTCCAAATAGGCAGGGTGTGTTTCACAGCAGCCTGGCTCATTTAGGTTTATCTTCATAAACCTTAGTTTCATGTTGCTTATGAAGTAATCAACTACACATTAGAGTTGACAACTCATTAAGCAGGAAACCTTGTGTACATTGTCTCCTCCATTTTAATTATCATAGCTACTATTTCCTTGTCT
The DNA here is from genome assembly GCA_036184795.1 of Tokudaia tokunoshimensis. Classification (NCBI taxonomy): domain Eukaryota; kingdom Metazoa; phylum Chordata; class Mammalia; order Rodentia; family Muridae; genus Tokudaia; species Tokudaia tokunoshimensis. Next base: position 85,041,675 of record BTHU01000016.1, on the reverse strand, counting down.
TATGGAAGCTTCAAAAGTGAAATAGTGATTGAAAGTTTATGAATGTACATTATTAACTCATCTATTTGTCAATCTACCTTCATCTTCTAGTCTGTTGATGGAGTTCGTATTTCCTTACTTAAAATGAACAAATCAACTCACTATTTAAGTTTTCGTCTCTTCCTCTAACCAGTACACACTCTTTGTATTAGTCATAAAAGCCAGGCTTACATTTCCAAAAGAACATGTCTTGCTGAACAGTAGTCAGGGCTTATTGCTGGACAGTTGCCTCACAAAACAGCAAAATACAGAACCAGAGGACTCATCGCCCGCCCACCTAGCTCCTGGACGGAAAACCTTCCTCCTACCTGGTTGCCCTTTCAATCCATTCAAGCCTGGAAGTCCTTGGGGTCCCCTGGGTCCTGGTATGCACCTTCCTGGGGGTCCTCTTGCTCCAGGTGGTCCAGACTGTCCTGGGTCTCCTACAGTAGAGAGTCCACAGGTTTGCTGAGTTGCCAAAGCCCAAGCAAGGTCCTAGAGCTGCTATCTCTTCGTTTTTTCTGTAACTTCACCTTCCCAAACCAGCCTATAGTCAATACCATTGGAATGCTCATATAGAGGACCCTCACGAAAAAGGAAAGACAGAAGGAACAGAGGGCAGCCACAATGAGTAATAAAAGAATTAGGCCTTTTAACTGATCTATTCAGAGATACACATGCTTAGATGCCCCCCCCACCCGGAGCACCCACAGTGGAACTCACTAAGGAGAAAGGTAATCACACTTAGTGTTGTACCTGGAGGCCCGTCAAGCCCGTCTCTTCCTGGAGTTCCAGGGAGACCTGGAAGCCCAGGGAGTCCAATATCTCCATTTTCCCCAGGGTCGCCTCTTTCTCCTGGAAAGCCTAGTTTTCCCGGTTCCCCAGGCCTGCCTACGGCTGGTTCTCCCTGTAGCAGAGACATTAAGTTAGGTCTCCAACAGAACGCTTCTCAGTTCTACTTGCTAGGGGTCCTCTACATTTGTCTGCTTAGACACCATAGTTCATCAAACATTTTCCTTTCAAGTTTTGTCAACAATTTTACAAAATGCTGCTTAATGCTGATTCAGGATATGCAGTCCATATCCATTAAAAGAGAGTGCTCCAATATACTCTGAATGTTTATGAAGTCATTAATAAAGGGATAGAAAATGCTAGTTTCCACAGTGTACTGACTGGTTTTGTGTGTCAACTTGACACAGGCTGGAGTTATCACAGAGAAAGGAGCTTCAGTTGAGGAAGTGCCTCCATGAGATCCAGCTGTGGGGCATTTTCTCAATTAGTGATCAAGCGGGGAGGGCTCCTTGTGGGTGGTATCATCCCTGGGCTGGTAGTCTTGGGTTCTATAAGAGAGCAGGCTGGGCAAGCCAGGGGTAGCAAGCCAGTAAGAAACATCCCTCCATGGCCTCTGCATCAGCTCCTGCTTCCTGACTGCTTGAGTTCCAGTCCTGACCTCCTTTGGTGATAAACAGCAATTTGGAACTGTAAGCTGAATAAACCCTTTCCTCCCCAACTTGCTTCTTGGTCATGATGTTTGTGCAGGAATTGAAACCCTGACTAAAACACACGGAACTTAAAAATTAGTGTCTACAAATAAATTAAAAAATGAATATCTTATTAACAATATACTGACAATCTCTAAACCTCAAGTATCTTGTCTGATAAGGGCTTTGCAGCTGCCGACTGCAATTGCCCCTCCCTGAAATCAGGTTGTGATTTAGTCTCTGCTTACCTTGGCTCCTGGGATGCCTGGCTCTCCCGGACAGCCAGGCTTTCCCATTTCCCCAGGACAACCAGGTGATCCTTTTGTTCCTGGGAAACCTTGATCTCCTACAGAAAACACAAAACAAAAGCAATGGACACTAGAGATTAGTCCCATAGAAAGCTTACAAGCAATATTTTTCTTTATTAATTACGTTTATGAGGCTTCCAGGTAGACAGATACTTGTATACAAGTTTGGATGATGATTGAAACCAGCTGATAAATTAGCAGTTAAAAACAAGAAACCCCAACCAAATCGAGTTTCAAATTATATTGGCTTTGAAATTTGGTTCAATTACAAAAAAAAAAAAAAAGACAAACCTCAACCAATCAAAATGTAAGTTATGGAGCCCAGTCCCAATGGATAAATCTACAAGACAGTGTCCTGGTCCTCTAGCGCCTAATCTAGTTCTGCTTCCCATACATTGCTGCCTTTGTCCAGAAAGTGAATCCAGAGTTGCAAAAGTAGTGTGTGCAAGTAATTGATGGATGGTTCAGGAAGGACTAGGCAAAATATGGGCCAGCCTCCATTACCTCACGGGAGAAGAAAACCAGGAAGTTAATATCAAAGCTGTCCTTGGGGTTATATTTTCATTTACTAAGTATTCACTCACGTGCGCAGAACTGATGTGCACTAAATAGCCAACAATGACTTATTAACAAGAAATAAAACATCAAAATGTTGCTTACAATGAAATCATGCTAACAATAAAAGCAATGGTGAAACAAACACATTATCATAAAGCTCACAGTGTTCTATGTAATAGTCCATGCCTTGAGTTGTTTTGTTTTTTAATATGAATCCTGGACAGGATTTTCGTTTGGTGTGTTTATCAGAGGAGCAGTTCCAGTTATTATTCAATAACTGCAGCTGGAATTTTTGGAATGTTTCCTTTTTTGATGAAAACATCATTTTTTTTTCCTTCGGGCAAATATTTGTTTTATTATTTGAAAACTGTGTGTATGTATCTCAATGTGTGCATGTGAGTGCCAAAGCCTACAGAGACCAGAGGCACCACATTTCACTGGAGCTAGAGTTACAGGCAGTTTGGAGATGCCTGACACTTGTTCTGGGTATAGAACTCCTGTCCTCTGTAAGAGCCATGTATGCTCTTACTGCTCAGCCATCTCTACTGCCCCTGGCATCTTTTATTAAAGGAAAGTAACTTCTCTAATTTATATCCAAGTTCACAGGGAAGTCTACATTTTTGTTTTGTTTCATTTGGTGTTATGGAATGAATTCTAGCATTTGTTCATGCTAAACACACACTCTACTCCTGTACTAGATATCCCAGCCTCATTAGTGATTTAATAGTTAATTTCTTATTTAAAAATGTGTGAAGTCTGGAAATATATAAATCCAAGAAGTACAGGATTAAATAAAAATTTCTCATGACCAGAAAGAATTGCTATTACCTTTTCGGTGAATTACAGTCCCGGTGGTTCAGATGTTTTGTTTCGTTTTGTTTTTTAAGGGCGATTGATGTGCCTGTGTGGTGCCTCAGTATATAAAGTTTCCTGCTATGAAGCCTGACGACCTGAATTCAATCCCTGGAACTCATATGGTAGAAAGAGAGAATGGTCTCCTTTAACTGCTCTTTGACTGTGATAACCCCTTCCTTGATGGTACACAAAACAAATGAGCTAAAAAGTCTGATACTATCCCACGAATCAATGTGAATTCTGTCTTTTCACTTGGTATTCTCCGAAGACTTCTGAAGATTCTCAGAAAGCATCATTTTGGCAGTGTATCCTAGGTATTTCCTATTTTATTTATCATTCATAATCATAGCTTTGAAATATCCACAGCGAGCATTATATTGTATAGTCCTTAATTTACCCTTAGGTCCTGGAGGCCCAGGGAATCCAACTTCTGGTATTCCTGGTTCACCATCAGGTCCAGGAAGACCAGGATCACACCTCCCCACAGGTCCAGGCAAACCTTAAAAGCACATACATGCACGCATCAGTGACTTTCCTTCATTTGTTTCCAAAAGAAATGTCTGTGTTCTCTGTGTCCTTCCAGCGTTTTCTGGAAATTATGAAATAATGTTAACATAACCTCAGCTTCCCCCTGCCCCCCATTCCTATGTAATGGACCAGAGCTTAGGAGTTGCTACGAATTTTAAAAATATAACTTCGTTCTTCAAAAAGGATATCTTGAACTCTATGTCTTCTGTAAATACAAAATTAGATTTCAAATCACTTTAACAAAAAAGAAAAATCAAGTTTGAAATGAAATTGCTGAAGGAAACACCCTGATTCATCAGGGGAGCCATTGCTTGCTCTTCCCACAGAAGCCACGGGAATCATTCTGCTCTACAACCTCTGTAAGAAACTGTATCAGCTCTCTTTTGGTTTTTTTCTTTTTTTCTTTTTTTTGGTTTTTCGAGACAGGGTTTCTCTGTGTAGCCTTGGCTGTCCTGGAACTCACTTTGTAGACCAGGCTGGCCTCGAACTCAGAAATCCTCCTGCCTCTGCCTCCCAAGTGCTGGGATTAAAGGCGTGCGCCACCACCGCCCGGCTTCAGCTCTCTTTTGGAACATCAGGGGAATGTGTGGGTAACCTCCAAGGACAGTGGAAAGTCCCCTGACAGCTGGACTTGTCAGGATGGTTCCCATTTGTACTCTTTTCCAGAGCCAACAAATGTAATCTTTTTTCCTTATAAGGGGAGTCATATTTTCTCAGGGAATTATGAGTGCCATCTGACATCATGGACTCTATTTCACAACTGGGATACTCACCAGGTAGACCTCTGGGGCCAGCCCGACCAGGGGGCCCTGGAGGGCCCGGGGGACCTAGAACTGGAGTTGAGGTACTGGGTTCTCCTTTAAGACCTTAAAAAGAAAACACGATTGTGTGATTGGGTTGAGCATTGCCATGGTGTGTTTTCACAGCAGCAGGAAGTATTGTGAGGGAGTTATAAACACAGTCCAAGGAAAACAAATCCAATTCCTGTTTTTCTGGAATGCAAAGGTAATTTGGGGTAACCAGTCTGCAGAGTAGCTTCTAGTTGGTTTGCAAATATTTATAAGCATTTGTTTAAGCCTTGCTTTAATCCATAACCCAGAAGACTGGTCTATTGGATCAAATATTGTTCCATAAATAGACACTAGGAATGTAGTTGGTGAATAGTGGCAGGGCATTAGTTTTTTGGATGGTTGATAACATGGAAAGCTAGTGTGGTCTATTGAACAAAACAGCAAGTTTGACTTAGTAGACTGGCCCTGCTGTTTGCAAGTTTCACAAGTTTGGACACGTTTCTTAACCTCTTTGAGAAGTTCTTTGTCTGTCACTGTGGAAATAACGATTACTTGGCAAACACATACTGAAGGCAATGTTAACACAGTGGCCAATTTTAAGCCATGTTTGTGATTAGTCATCCCATAGTCATAAGTCATATATTTATTAAAAAAACTCTTATGGTTCATAGTGTGGGATGGGAAATTTGACAATGTATTTTATGATAATAAACTCCCTCATTTAGATTCATAGTTAGAGAGAAGAAAAGAAGGTTGGGTGAAAGATTAAATGAAGTCAGATAAGCCATGTAAAGGGCCAGACAATAAATAATTTGGGTTCTGTAATTATGATATGTTACAGCTACTTAACTCTGCCATTGTGGAGTAGTCAGAGAGAACATAGAGTGTGGCTACATTCTAATGACCTCATGTAAGGACACTTTAGTTAGGAGTTCATAAATTTTAATGTGTAGCAGAATGTTGTTAAAATCATTTAAAACATGTTAAAAATTGTTAAAAATATTGTCCATTGTTTAAAAACATCAGAACCATTCTTAACTTTCAGACAACTTAAAATGCATTGATGGGCTAGGTCTGAACTGCTGTACAGTATGCTAAATCCCTGGATTAAAACAATAGCCTTCAAAGTAATGTACTGGAAGAAATAAAGCAAGTATCATAAAATAAGCTTTACATACATGTGGATAAAAGTATGCATTCTCTTAATGACAGATATGAATACTAAGGAATGGTACCCAAAACTTGGTATAAACGGAGAATACGGTAGCCTGCTAACCACTGTTTAAAGTGATTCTACGAGGGATAAATGACCACACTGGCATTGCTTGTTGAAAACTCTCCACAATAAGGACATATTTCTTCTGGACAGAGAATTACTTTCAGTAGTTGTAGGTCCCAAAAGTCACATGGACTTTAAAACTATTATCAATGATTGTTCATATAGCTTATTTCTTTTCTTTTTTTAAAAAAGATTTATTTATTTATTATATGTAAATACACTGTAGCTGTCTTCAGATACCAGAAGAGGGCATCAGATCTCTTTACAGATGGTTGTGGGCCATCTTGTGGGTGCTGAGATTCGAACTCAGGACCTTCAGAAGAGCAGTCAGTGTTCTTACCTGCTGAGCCATCTTTACAGCCCCATTATTTTTAAATTTTTTTTGTTTTTTTTTTTTTTGGTAACCTAGGGTCACGTATCCAAAGGAAGATAGTTTTTCAGATCAAATTGTTGGCTTTTTGCCTCCCTCAAGAACTCATACTTGAGTTCTACTTAACCCTTGGCTTGGGTCCATTTTGTGTACTGATTATCAGCCAGAGATACTGAAGATGACAGGAAGTTTCAGATGAGCTGCCTGTGATGGGGGAGATGATTTTTTTTTTCTGTCATGTCTTTATTTGTCCTTTCCCAATCTCTGGGAAGACATATATTTGCCAGGAACACATTTGCATGTATATTCATTAGTTCTGAAGAACCTTTGTTGGCTGTGAGAACTGTCCCCCACTTCACAGAAAAGCAAGACTGGAAAAAAACTAACCAACCGGCTTCTCCAGGTGGTCCCGGAGCTCCAGGGACTCCTTGGGCTCCCTTTGGACCTGGCTCTCCTTGGGGTCCATAGCCCGGTGGCCCAGCTGGTCCTGCAGGTCCCGGGGGTCCAGGGGATCCAGGAGCTCCTGGAGGTCCCTGGTCCCCTTTCCTTCCACTCAGGGCCTGTGACGACAGGAACATGTTTGGCAATGCCACAGTCTGGTATCTCCTTACCACAGTTAATATTAACTCAAATAGGGGGACCAGAGAGGCTGCCTGGGAGCCCCTGGTTCTGTAGATGCACCAGCAAAAACCATCTATCGTATCTTCATGCAGAGGAGTCACATCGCATTCATCTTGTTAGAGAGTCTGTAAATGAGTGTGTGTGTGTGTGTGTGTGTGTGTGTGTGTGTGTGTGTGTATCTTCAACTTGCTTACCAAGTTTCCCCAGACTATCCTAGGTTAGATCTCTTTTATCAGAGAAATCTGATCAATCCTTTGGAAAAGTGGAAAAGCTGATATTTTGTAAATTCATTTGGACAAACTTCTCACAGGTCCATCATGGAGAAGCTTGGTTTGCCACTCTATGACATTTTCAGGTGGATGTGTGAGAAATTCTATCCCGTAAAAAGAATAAAATTTGCATAAACTGAAATGTCTTGAACATTTTATCTTTTTATATGACTACCGTATCCTTAAACATTGTACCTTTTATGCATTTACTAGAAGAATAGGGATGACCCCAGATATGTTTACTAAAAATTTCCCTTGCTAGTCATATTCTGTTCTTTCCTTTTCCCTTCCTCATTTTCGTTCCCTGTTCCTGTTTTTGAGACAGGATCTCACATAGCCCATGTTGGCCTAGAGCTTCCTATGTAGCTGAGAATGACCGTGAACATCTGCTATCACAACCATAATGCTTGGATTACAGGTACGCACAGTCATGGCCAGTTTGTTCACTGTTGAGGATCAAATCCAGGCCTTCCTCTGTGCTCGAAGGATGCTGCCAACAGATCCATAGCCTACTCTGATATATATATATATATATATATATATATTCTCTTTTCTGCACATTTACTTGTTCTACATATTGAGATATGAGCTGGGCTAAGCCACTAAAAGGAGCTTACTTATTTCATCAAAATACTGTGGCTATCTGCTTGGACTATTACTATTATTTTGGAGATGGCTTGTGTTGTCTAGAGTAGAAAACAATGTATTTTTGTTAATCACATTATCTCCTAATTTCTGAGCATTTATGACAGGGTGGGAAATGGGAAAGAAATCTTAAATACAAACCGGTTCGCCCCTAGGTCCTGGTGATCCTTTTGCACCTGGACCTCCAGGAATTCCATCGAAGCCCTTTCTTCCTGGCAGGCCTCTGAGTCCAGGATCCCCTGGATCACCCACTTGCCCCCAGGGTAGAGGTGTGTCCCCCTTGTCCCCTTTAAGTCCTGGATGCCCTCGGTCACCTGGGAATCCCTATGGTGATACAAAAGTAAGTCAGTCTGCTGTTTTGCTAGAACTGTCCTTGGTCAGTCTTAAAAACCTTATCAATAAGAACTTTTAAATTTTAGTAAACATTGGTTTCCCCCTAAGTGCATTTAATATTTATATGTTGATAGACATATGTAGTTGTATGTTCATATAATATATAAATATAAAATATATATGTACTATTAAATGTGTGTTAGTGATTGATTAGTGGTTGTAACTCTGGATGAGGAGACAGCTCAGTACCCATCCCACAGAGACTGCCCATGTGCCTTCCTTAGTCTCTGAGTCTTTCTTCTGCTCTAGAGGTTAATACTAGGACATGGATAGCTCTTGGCATACATTACTTTTGGTGGAGGGAGTTGCTTTCAAAACAGGGTCTCAAACTGTAGACCAGGCTGACATTGAAGACAGAAACCTTGTCTAAGTAGCTGGTGTTAAGATTACAGTCATAAGTCACCAACCTTAACTATTAATATAAACTTTTTGTCCCACAAATATCATGTCAAGCATCTTATGTATTTTGTCTTTTTTTTAACTTCCCAAACTGAAAAAGAAGCCAGCTAGACAGTCCAAGTCAACACAGTACAAATGATAATGACTTCAATGTGACATAGTAGTTTAAATTCTACATGCCATACCATTAGCATGATCCAGACTGTGTTTGAGGGTTGGTCAATTCTAACATGCGTCTCTTAGTTATAAAACATAACTTTCTGATTCAGTATAATAATGAATAGAATTAGTAGCAGGATTATATAGTATAGTATGATATAAGATTAGTAATTTTAATAGTTATATAGAGGTATAAACTACATACCATAAAATTGGTCATATGTATATATATATGTATATATATGTGTGTGTGTGTGTGTGTATAAAATTCAATGATATTAACCATAGTCAGCATCAAAACATCTTCATTGCTCCCCAATTCCCTCAAATCCATTTAGTGTCAATCCCTGTTTCCGCAATCAGCTGGGACAATGATCTAATTTCTACCTCTGCTACCATTAAAAATGACTCATGGATACATAGATTTACTGATTGCTCATTGAATCAACACGCACCTAGGAAGCACCTTCCAACTTCTGAATTAAAGATCTACATAAGACTGCAGACTTATGTGTGACGCAGTCACATTTCCAGAGCCGTCAGCTTTCGAAGCTGGAGCTAAAGTTTAGAGCCATGAAATCTTACTGAAAATCCTGGGAGACCTGGACTTCCTGGGGACCCCGGGTTTCCCTTCATACCAGGTGCACCTCGTTCTCCTGCAAAGTAATTTATTGTGAGCTATTGAACAGAGAAGTGCAGTGTACGAAGAAAACATATTTCCTTGTGAGGACAGAAAGATAATTTCCAGCCTAAAACATCCATGTCAAAAGTTGTCAATTGAAACACTTAGACCCCCACATCCTTGTAATCTTAAGGACATATATATTGATTTTTCTTATATATGTTCACTGAAAGAAAAATTACACAGGAGACAATGAAAACTGCAAATCCACCATCAGAAAGAAAATATTTGCTCAATTCTGGAATATATTGTACATGTTTACAGTCATAAATTTATAAGGCTCATGAAGATACTGTTTCAGAATTATACAATATACATGCAAATAAATGTAGATGCATAGATTCACTTCAAAATCTCTTTGACTATTATCTGGCTAGGCTATCCAGTGTGTTTTAGCTAACTGTGGCTTTTACTTCTAGGCTGTAAATTTTTGTTGTTGTCATCAATGCTAAGCAAGTGTCTTCAGATATTTAACTCTCCAAATGTGCAAGTCTTTTATCTGTCTTAGAGACAGAAAGTTAAAATGGCTGATGATGTGCTTCCCCTACAAAAAGTTGATTTAGCACCTAATATTAAGTAAAATGACCTGATCTTTTAAATAAAAATCTTTCTCATGAAAAAGGACATATAATTTAGAAGAGTACAATAGGCTAGAAGAGAGGTCCCGACAGTCTCTTGAATATACCCTCCCGGTTTCCTTACCCCTGTCTCCCTCAGGGCTGCTAATTTTTCACTCTACTGGAATACTGCATATATTCCCAACTCTTTCAGAAGTGGGACTGGGAAGAGCTCTGTGTTTGGCAAGGTAGTTTCCTTGTTTTATCTGCAAGTCCTTGTAGGACTCTCTTTACAAGTCCCAGGCAGGAAGGGTCTTGCAAGAATTCAGTTGCCCAAACGAACAGAGATGCAATAACAGTCTTGGCCAATTTCATGGTAACACAGTTTCTTCAGAACTCTTTAAATTCATTATGACATCTAGACAGCCTAATACTCACTTAAATGTCCTTACAATGCTACATTTTCATGCAAGTTGTCCATACCTGGGACTCCTTTGACACCATCTAATCCTGGAAGTCCTGGAACGCCAGGGGGCCCTGGGAAGCAGTGACACTCAGCACATGGAGGGCCAGGTTCTCCTGCAGTGAGACAGTGCATGTGTTGCTTGTCAGAGAGGACAGGCACTCCCCACCCACCAGCCGCTATTTAAACACTTTGTTGTTATTGTTGTTGTTATTGTGAAACGAATCACTGTTTATGTCAATTCACAATCCCGTATATGAAGCTCTCTTGTGAGCTGTAACTTTTTGAGAGAGAAAAGTCCAACTATCTACATGAAGCATCCATTGTCTCAGTTCTTCCCTATGTAAGTAGGACAGACTCTCACTTTAGGCTTAGCCAGCTATTCACTGCATGTTAAATGGACTACCAACTGACAGGTAAGTGAATACTTCTAGGTAATTTGTTTGGAAAAGAAGTCATTTTCTGACTGAGGGGAAAAAGACCTGTGAAGCAGTGATGAGTGTGGGCTTTTACCTTTGGGTCCATCAACTCCTGGAACTCCTGGAGGTCCTGTATTGCCTGGAGCTCCATGGTCGCCAGGTGGACCTGGCTGAAAAACAATGTCACCTAGGAAAAGACACCATCAGAGATCAGGTTCTTTTTTTGGGGGGGGAGGAGGAGGGGGTCCTGCGGGGGGGTCTGGCAAGTAGTTCAATGGTTAGAGTGCATGTCTTTTTGTTTTGCTATTTATTAGTTATTTTCTTTATTAACATTTCAAATGTTATTCCCCTTTCCTGGTTTCCCCTCTGAAAACCTATCCCATCCCCCCTCCCCCTGCTCACCAACCCACCTATTCCCACTTCCATGTCCTTGCATTCCCCTATACTGGGGTATGGAGCCTTCTCAGGGTCAAGGGCCTCTCTTCCCTTTGATGTCCAACAGGGTCATCATCTGCTACATGTGCAGCTGGAGCCATGGATCCCTCCATGTGTACTCTGGTTGGTGGTATAGTCCCTGGGAACCCTGGAGATACTGGTTGGTTTATATTGTTTTTCCTTCTATGGAGCTGCAAGCTCCTTTCTCTAGCTCCTCCACTGGGGACCTAGTGTTTAGTCCAATGGTTGGCAGTGAGCATCCACCTCTGTATTTGTCAGGTACTGGCAGAGCCTTTCAGGAGACAGCTATATCAGACTCCTGTCAGCAAACACTTGTTGGCATCCACAATAGTGTCTGGAATTGGTAACTATATATGGGATAGATCCCCAGGTGGGACAGTCTCTAGATGGCCTTTCCTTCAGTTTCTGCTCCATACTTTGTTTCTGTATCTCCTCCCATTGGTATTTTGTTCCCCCTTCTAAGAAGGACCAAAGTATCCATACCATGTGAGTTATACCAGTGAGTGCATACCATGTGTGTTAGAGTACATGTCTGATACCCACGAGATGCATGAGACCCTGGATTCAATTATCAACATTGAAAGAACACAAAACAAACAAACAGAACACCCAACACTACTACCAAGCACACACACACACACACACACAATTATTAATTTTTATTTGTGTTTTTCCAGAAAACAAATTTTAAATACGCATATGATTTTATGTGCATTTCCTTTATCCTTCTGGTGGAAGATGAGCATTTAGAAGTTTATCCACTACTGAGAAGATGCATGCTGATCAGCTCTAAGTTGTATTGCTGTTTTATGTTCTATTTTCTAGGACTATACTACAGGCCATGCTCCTGTGCCTGAGTTTAGATGCATTTGATGTAGTTGTTCTTTGGAAGTTCTATTGACCATCTACCACAGGGAAACAGAAACCTAACCAGCCCTGATTTACATCTTTACCTGGACGTCCTGGAGGTCCTGGTGGGCCTGGTGGACCTGATGAGCCAGGACATCCCAGGGGTCCAGGAAGGCCCATAGTGTCTTTTCCAGGGGGTCCTCTCTCCCCTTTACTTCCTTTCAAACCTGGCCATCCAGGAGGTCCTCTGAGGCCAGGCCTTGACAGTCCTTGGAAGAAAGAGCCATTTGTAATGTTTTAATTTTTCTTCTGATGAATATGTTTTTCAGTTCGAAATAGAGTGATAAATTCTTATTTACAAGAGTTGAAGATTACATAAAGCATGCAAAACAAAACAGTGAAAATCCTTACTTTCTTGATGGCTTTGTTACATTGCATCATATTAAGACAAAGTGCAAAAACATTCCAACAAGATAAGCCATGTGATTTATTACAAGAAGCCAAGACTTAGTCTGGGATGTGTTGTGTGTAGGCTTTATGTTCAAGGCCTTGTGAGGAGTTCTTGCCTGGGTGTTATTTTGTAGATTTATTCTTTTAATTAGAGACTGGAGGATGCTTAATTTTGGCACTCCCAAATGAGAAAGAGCAAGTTGTAATTAAAATGTATTCCCACCATGACAGGATGGGCAAGGCAGGCAAATCTTCAGGCAGATGCTAAGTTAGATGGTATAGACCCAACTCTAAGTCAACAATGCTTCAATTTTGAACTTCTTCCTCATCAACAATTGAACTATCAAAAAGAGTGGTATCACTACCATAACAGCTGAGAAACCAGATGGGTTTGTTAGTGGAGCCCAAAGCCAAACCCTTCTGATGGCTATCTCCTTCAAAATTTTATGATTTTCTGTTCACTATCTTCTTAAAGGAGACTATGCTTTCCTTAGGGGCCTAGGACGGAGAAGGAAGTCTTGAATCTTTATCCAGATGTCTAAAATAATACCCTGTTGCTCATTTCAGCTTTGGGAGATACCCGCCATTAAAGTATATCTGTGAGTGTATATACATGTGTGTATGTAATGGGTAGATACAGGCACAATACTTGTTGATTTCTGTATCTATTAATTTTTCTTCCTTTAAAAAGAACATGCCACAGTCACCATTCTTAAATTATAAGAAGGCTGGATTCTTAAGAACCCATGTCTAATACTAATTTTTATCTCCTGGAAGGTGAACATTAAAATGGCTCAGAGACGAAATGCAAAACTTTACAGAAACAGTGCCGGGTATGGTGGCACACACCTTTAATCTCAGCACTCAGGTGACAGAGGCAGGATCTCTGAGTTCTGGGCCAGCCTTGTCTACAGAGGGAGTTCCAGGGCAGCTAGGGCTACATAGGGAAACTCTTTCTTGAAAAACCAAATCAAACCAAATGGAATGAAACACAACAACAACAAAACAACAAAAAACTTTATAGAAAAAGTGTAATTTAGGTATCTTTGTAGGCCTTGTATTATATAATGAAAGCGATTATTTTCAACCAGTCTACTTGCTGTGATACCAATGTTCTATATCTTTGTATCACCTTTGAGGATCAGGGCTCTGGCTCATACCCCAAGATTATATGCTTAAGCTTAAAACCATTGAGAATTACTTCATCAGTTTGTTTCAACGCCTGCAACTTTTCTAATGTAGGCCACAAATATAACAAGCAAGAAGCTAGAAACTCTTTTTAGCTTTCATCAATGAAAGATTTTCTTTTATAATTAATATGAACTTACAAGAACAGTATTCAAAGAAACACAGACATACCAGGACTTCCAGGAACTCCAGGGGGACCACTTGGACCTAGGAATAAACCGCATCAGTTAATGGCTTGCAAAATTATAGATATTCCCTGTCCACGTTTAAATTCAATGACGATGTCATTGTAGCTATCATTCTTTTTTTTTCTTTTTGGTTTTACCACTTAAAAAATTTTCATGTAAAATACAAAAATTGGAAACACAAAAAAATATATTTCCACCAATGTAAAGGAAGACTTCTTCCTCCCTTAGCCCGAAACGGTTTTAATTCTGTAAACACTACTCATCGCCTTAAAAGAACCATGATGATAAAGGTTTTAGGAAGAAATGTATCTTACCCTGTGGGCCACGAGCTCCTTTGGGCCCAGGCGGGCCTGGTAGTCCTTTATCTCCCTTTTCCAGGTACGCGTCATAATATTCTGTCTTAAAGGAGAAGGCAAAGAATAAATAGGAAGGAGAGGTATTGGTGGAATGCTCGCCAACTCCACTTACTTCAGTCTTTTCATGTTGGCCTAAAAGAGAATTTCCTTGTTTACCTGAGTTCAAAGGTTTTATATTAGCAGGTATATGGTAGTCATGACCATACAATAGAATAGATGTATAGACAAAGATGATCTTTCTTATATATTATTTTATATTTTATGGGTTTTTAGCTAGAAAATACATTTAATTTAACAACATTTAATTTTTTTTTTCTGGATGAGACTCAAACTCAGGGCTTTATGCCTGCAAACATTGGACCACTGAGCTATGTTCTTAGCCCTAGAAGTACGTTTTTAAAATGATGTGACTAAACTAACACATTTGAATATTTGTTGACTTGGAAACAAAGTAACAAGAACCTTTTATTTAAGTCTCATGTATTAAATCACAAATGTTATCAGTGACAAGGCCATAATAGTGATCATCATAAATTCTACAATGTTATGTGTGCATTCGTTGGGGTATTTGACTCTGCTACAATTTATGATGTCACAGAAGAAAAGTAGCCCATCAAAATTCCCTAGCAACTCCATAACAGCTTTTTTGGGGTGACTTGCCTTTGAAACAAAAAGATACAGATTTTTAAGACCCAGCTACATTCAGTTATGTAGAGTGAAGTTGTGTAGCTTGGGGAGGGGATCTGAGAGCTACCTTTTTAAAAAGACCTATTTTATGTATATGTGTTTGCTTGCATATATGTATGTGCACCACTCATGTGCCTCATACCAGAGGTCAGAAGAGGACATTGGATCCCCTTGAACTGGAGTTACCAATGGTTATGAACCACCATGTTTGTGCGGGGAGACAAACCCAGATTCTTTGCAAGGACAAGAGCTCTTAACTGTTAAGTCATCTCTTCAGTAGCTCACTTATTACTGGTGTGTGTGTGTGTGTGTGTGTGTGTGTGTGTGTGTGTGTGTGTGTGTGCATATGAGTGCAGATTCCCAAAGTGGCCAGAGGCTCAGAACCCCTGAAGCTAGGATTGCAAATGATTATGTGCTACCCAGTGTGGGTGCTAGGCAATGAACTCAGGTCTCCTGAACAAGCAGTAGACACTCTTAACCTCTGAACCATCCCTCTGGCCTTGAGAGCTACACTTTTAACAAGATGAACCCCATGACATCCTAGGCCATTTTTTACAGCCTGTGCAACCAGACACAGAAACCCTGCTCAGCACGTTGGATACAAGAACAACTGCTTTGGAGAAATGAGCAGATGCCAGGCCTGAGAGCCAGTGGTCCTCTCATCCTTCTTCTGAGGCTTGCAGTATCATCATAGTCATATCTGCGTTGGGCCAGTCAGTGCTCTCTGGGTATGGCTGGAGCTTGGGTTGTAGGGACTGGTTCTTGATGACCTGCACTAAAGCTGTTGTTGAGCTCTGGCTGCCCGCTGTTGAAAGTGGGCCATGCAGAAAGAAGGACTGGGCTCTTTAATTCCTGGGTACCCTGGCTGTCTTCAGAAGCAGCTTTTATATTCCATACAGGGTCACCTTGGGGAAACTGAGACTAGGCCATAGTTTTATTTTCCCTTTTTGTTTTGTTTGTTTATTTTTCATGTTCAGAGTTCAACATGGGTGTTATGAGTGCATTTTAAAGACCAAACATAATCAAATTGAAATGTTTATCCATTGTCATATAGGTAAATAATGACCATAATTAATTTTGGCCTTGCCAAAATGTAAATGTTGACGCTCTCATTTTCCTCATAACAGTTAATGAGAATAGTGTTTTAAAACTTGCTTAGTACTTGGAAGAACTTAACTCTGACATTGTTATCTCTAGTTACACTTACTGGACCAGGGAATCCTGGGGGGCCAATGTCTCCTTTCCATCCCTAAATTGAAAGATAGTTACAGGTGAGTATGCAAGCCTGGAGTAAAAAACCAAAATACAACATTGGACAGTAAGTGACTCATCAAGGTAGTGTCGTTTAGGTATAATATGCATGCCAGATTACAGGGTTTGTAATTGACTTGAAATCATCATCCTGGTGAGGACTTTGTCTATGAGGAGGTTTGTCTTTCAAGGCTGGGAAGAAGTGAATGTTAACCTGTCTGTTCTCTAACTCTCCTTTAAACCACCACATTATGGTCACATGCCTTATATGTTCACATTTTTGCACAGATTGTAGTTGTAGGATAGCCAGGCCAGGGTTATAGTTAATGCCCAGTGTACCCAACCTCCTTTGTTTCAAGAAGGCAATCCAAAATTCTCCCAGGAATATTAAAAGACAAACTTTGAACCTGAACATATATCTTGGCATCTGTGAATTATTTGTGAACATCTGCAACATATCAGAAGCCAGTGTTATGGAACTATTCATCTAGTTGATTGTGACCTTTTAAGGACACATGACCCAGATGAGGTTCCAAAGTCCAAACCTACACGTGGCCTCAGATGACCAGATGGATTCCTGTTAAGGATGGGCCTTTCCTGATAACCTCCTCATAGGGAGCCATTCTTCACTAGAGAGTCCTAAGCCAGCCAGTCTCAGCTTCATCTAACAGTTAAGATTTTTTATTCTTATTATTGTTTTACTTTCTAGCATTTAAAGAAACGTGATATTTAAAAAAATTACAAAGGCCTGTCACTTCTTTTTAGACTATTATCAATTATCAACAAAGTAAGTCTATTTACTCCATGGAGAAATCTCTGTTTAATACAAGAGTGAACAAGCTTGCTTTAAAAATGCACATACATCACCATGATAACCAGCACTGTTACAGGCAGAGGAAAAGATCCAAGAGGAGTCTTTTTCCACAGGGCCGTCAGAATGTCTGGTCCCTGTCAATAATTATTACTTCACATATTTATCGAGTCATCACTGGAAACTGAGAACATCTCATTTGATGATCCTCTTAGATTCTCCGCCAATAAGTCACAGCTTTTAATCTCAAAACATCGTAATATATAATTTTTTTTAAAGCAATACATATGGGCAGGTGAGATGGCCCAGTGGGTAAAGGTGCTTGCCACCAAGTCTGATTATCCAAGTTTGATTTCTCAAACCCACATGGTCAAAGAGAGGAGCAACTGCCACAAGTTGTCCTCTGACCTTCGAAAGTGGGCTCTGATTTGTGTGCCTTCCCGCAATAAATAAACAAAAGTGAGACAAAAAGTGGTACATACAACAACAACAAAAATCTACAGGAAACTGAAATTTCCTGGGTTAAGATGGAATGGATCAGACATCCTGGAAGGGATCGGTGAGGAAGGAGGAAAACGGGCAAAAGTCTGGTGTATGATAGGTATCCCACAAAAGACAACCTTCTCGTCTGTAAGGTGGGACTCACACCCATTTTCCAGGAGCGACTTTGGGATCAAGTAGGAGTATCTGAGCAGCATTCAGCTAGGCAGATGACATGTGTCATTGACATGTGTAGTAATACCAACAGCTCTCACTATATACGCAAACCTCAGAAGACAGACTTGAAAATTTTATTCCAACTCAATCTTAGTACACAGGCATTGCCCAACCAGTTGGAAAAGGATAAGGATGGGATGTTACCTTAAGGCCGGCTTCACCCCTCAGCCCAGGAAAGCCCCTGTTGCCCTTGGCTCCCTGTAGATGAGATCAGCAGATCAGAAGATATGAGTCAATTGTGTTTGTACTGAAGCAGATGCAGTCTGAACTTATTTAACTCTTAAATATTTAAAAGTTATTTTCAAAATCAACATGTAATAGCTATACAAACATCTGGTATACAATGGATGCTTCGAGATCACACTGGTGGTGATAGATATAATCACATTGTGTCTATTAGATTGTGTATTTGGTATATTGATCAGGGCAGGGAACTAGCATATCCACCCCTGCAATTATTTATAATTTCATTATGGAGTTAAAAACCCTCTTAGTTATTTTCAAGTAGACAATACCCCAGTGCTGATTATAGTTACCTGACTGTGAGACTGTGCCTGGAAGCAAATGTAACATCTGTACTCATAAACTAAACCACTTCCTGTTCCTCTAACTAACCGTACCTCCCAGCTTCAATCACACTGTCTCTGAGAGATCAGCTTCTGTGGTCACCATGTCTGAGAAGATCATGCAGTTCTGGCCTTATTTTAAGTGTGTTCAGTTGATCTTTCCACAGTGGGTCTATAGACCCAAGTGTAGTTTTTTTTTAAAAGATTTATTTATTATATGTAAGTACACTGTTGCTGTCTTCAGACACTCCAGAAGAGGGTGTCAGATCTCTTTACCGATGGTTGTGAGTTACCATGTGGTTGCTGGGATTTGAACTCAGGACCTTTGGAAGAGCAGTTGGTGCTCTTAACCACTGAGCCATCTCACCAGTCCCCAAGTATAGTTTTTAAAAGCTGAGACTGCCTGAGAACTCTCAGCTAACCTTCATCTTCTATCGCTGCTACTTCCATGATTATCAACAGGCATGCCGTACCTCAGTGCCAGGGAAGCCAGGAGCACCATCTTTTCCAGGTTTTCCCTACAACAAAAAACACTTAAGTTAACAAACGTGTTAACGTCAGCAAACACAGAAAACGTCCTTGCTATAATCTCCTTTTAACACAGGGCAAGAAAGCCTCAGGGAGCTTCCTCACTAACTGTTGGATCTTAGAAGGTAAGACTCCTAATCACTGAATAGCAATGGGCATCTTGTACCAGGGAAGATAGAAGGTGGAAGGTAGGCATGATCAGTGGTTAGAGTCAAAACGAGGGAGAGAAGATGAGTGGAGTTCATGTCCTCCTTGGAAAGGGAACGAGGGAGGGAAGCACCAAGCAGAGAGGTAAGTAAGGAATTTAGAAAGAAGGAAATGTTTGTAACATATTGTTTTGAAATGTAATTTCTTAAGTCCTAGATAAATATTTAAATATATATGTAGCTATATGTATCTAAAGCCTATGGTGGTATCTCAGCAGACGTGGTTTTCAGATGAGGTACTATGCTACGGACCCTTTCTGATAGGGGTAAACATCAGGCAAGCTGAATCATTTTCCCTTGAATACCCCCACCCCACTTTCTCCTCCTGAATGCATGCCTTTTAGAGTTTCTACATGCTATATCTGTTTAAATCTTCCCAAATGGATCAGAGTCCCATGGAACTGGACCCCATTGCATTTGTGTTCTCAGCATCCCACTTATACACACACTATCCCCTATTTTCTTTGGGAGTGTTCTGTCTTCACTCTGGCTGGTTCTGATGAGCTGTCACTCACAGGAGCTTACTGCCTATCCAAGGACCTTTCCCCTGTGGCCATAGCCATTGTTCCAGAGTGAGACAAATGAGGAAGGTAGGTCAATCTGATCTCGAATTTCTGGGCGTGTGTGTGTGTGTGTGTGTGTGTGTGTGTGTGTGTGTGTGTCTGTAGTTTTTTCTAATATGCCATTAGCCTGAAGCTGAGGCTCTAACTCATTCCTATCCCCTTTCACTGATGATCATCACTTGCTGGACAGAATAGGGTACTGTTCTACGAGAATAGCAGAAGTGAGCTGGAGAAAGTCCTATCCCAACATTCAGTTTCTGAAGTCCCGTTTTAGTCTTTCCAGATAAAAAATAAATCACACCTACCAAAACATAAATACATTAAGACAAACAAACAAACAAACAAATAAACAAAAAAACCACAGCTAGTTGGAGCATCGTCCTCTGTAACCCAGAGTCCCAAGGCTCTGCCTTTCCTGGGCTGCACATGCCACCTTACCCGAGGACCAGGCTCTCCAGGTGCACCCTTTTCTGATCCGTAAGAGTCTCCAGGTGGCCCCTGTGTAATTAGAGTTATGAAATGCTTTAGAAATGACTGATTTTTTAATTGATTAAGAATAATGTGTCTCTTCTATTAGTCATATTTAAAACTGAATAATCTAAAAGAGAAATTTATTATAAGAATTAGTTTTAAATAGCTATTCAAAAGCTGGTGCTATAGGCAGGTCACACATATAAAATAGTGCATAGATTTCACCTAGAAGTAGTCGCAAAATAATTCAAGAACATTCCTGGGCTTTGTGTTTTAGTGAATATCAATATTTAAAGGTGGAACATTCACTAAAATATAGATGAAGATTGACCCAGCTGAACTCCGTGTTATTGATGAAGAATAAGGTATGAAGGTGGAAGGGGTGTGGTCGGAGGAGGGGCAGAAGTGGAGAGGGAAGTTGAGGGTGGATATAATCAAGACACAATGTAGCCATGTATAAAATTGTCAAAGAATAAAAATATCCATAACAATATGAATTAAAGTTCTGCTTTATGTGTCACAGGAACAAAAGGACTGAAATGACCTACCGAGGGTCCAGGAGGTCCAGGTTCACCCCTCTCGCCCTCATCTCCTTTCTCTCCCTTGAAGTCCTGTCATAAATATACAGTTCAAGGCTGTTATCACAAACCAACCAAATAAGACGAAACCAGTCATATTTAGAAATATCTTATGTCCAGTGAAATGAGGCCTGAAAACCTGCACTGGGCCTCATGACAACAGCCCAGTGGTTCTTCTTATTCCCATCGTTCTCATTTTATACACTAGTTCACATAAATACAGTTGGAACCTTTAACCGAAGAAATATTCTTTGTGTATCCCTGGTAGGAATCTACTTTGTCAGTTACTGTTACATCTGCCAGCCAATAAAGGTGTAAGCTCAGTGTCCTTCTAAGCCCTGTCCCTAATCATCCACTAGAGTAAATTGAAATGGATAACACAGGAAAACAGAACATCATATGGTGCTTGGTACAGCTTAGACTTCTAAGCTCTTTAAGGTCAGGCTGTAGTTATGATTAGTTTTAATTTTCAAAACATTTTTGTCACTTTTGGGGAAGCTGTGCTGTGTCTTTAATTAAAATGTGTTTTTGTGCTTGTGAGGTATCTCTGGAGAGGACCTGGGCCCTGGATCTGATCCCTGGCACCAGCAGCCCCACCCCAAAGATCAGACAAGTATTCTCTCCGTGTGTCCTCAGCCATTAAACAACAGTACTAGTCTGGGAACTAACTTTAAATCCACCCATCTATGGAGTGAAAGAGATCAAGAATATTCAAACAATTTACTTGATAGCCTGTTTCCTGCCCTTCAAGGGCAGGGTTGCTATTGGCTGCTTTTCTGTGTACCTTCTGTTTTGTCATTGGTGCTGAGGGTGTTCAAGACGACGTTGAAAGAACTTCACTGAGTATTTGAAGCACTCCAAAAGGCAGCTTCTTAATCTAAGCATCTTGGGGGAGCAGGGAAGAAATTTGATTCCTTGGGAAAGGAACTGCTATGAGAGTTGGATCTCTACACCTGTGTGTATATGTTTTTAACAATAAAGCTTGGGGTGAGAATGCAAAAAAAAAAAAGAGTATCCTTTGGATCAAATTACACAATATTTATTTACATTATTATATTTATTTACCTACTGAACCAGTTTTCTATTACAGAATATTCATTTCTATTATAGCTCATTCATGTCTAAAACACTAAGATTGCTGTTATTGGAATGACACTTTCTTGTTCAGATGCTGTCATGATGAATCGACGCAGGTTCGTGTGAACCGTTATTCCACTTAGTTGGTCACCTCCCAGCTCCCCCAATATCTGTATTCTTTTGATGACACGAGTTTTTCCAACTCATTTTCCCACCAGGTCAAATATTTAAGATATAGATTTTGTAAACATAAAATATATCAATTTTTTAAACAATGATGCTTTAGATCTCAATAATTTACTTTATGCTAATGGTCTCTGAAGAATTCAATTATTTTCTTCAGGTCATTTTTTTCTGATCTTCAATGTGATTTTTTTTTTTCATATTACATCTCAACGTGCTGTCTCTGAACTCCTTTTAGTTTTGTTCTGGTCATTTAGACTATGTACAGGTGGATGGTGGCTATAGGGCTTCTTCTTAGTATAAAGATAATATTCTAAGATTGGCAGAGGTGATGGTTGTCCAACTCAGTGAACATTGAAAAGCCACCCAGTTGATCATAAACGAGGGGATATTATGGCCTGTACATCATTTTACAAAAATTGTTAGAGACTAATTATAATTAAAACCCATGGGGTATACTTTTTAAAAAGCTTATTTTATATTTAAATCATGTCTCAACTAAGTTATTATCGGAAGCAATTAAGTATAATTTTCAAAGAGGGGAGTTTGAGCTTCTCCATTAATTCGATACTATTTGAATTCTTTATTTCCCCTCCCAGACTTCCCTAGTGCAGGCTGGTGGCTGAATTGGTGTGTGGTACTGTGTATTCATCTCCCAAGCATTTGGTTCAGCTCCATATCCTGGTTCTCTTAGCCTCTCAGTACAGGAGCAAAAAGCAATCCGTGTCAAAGGACATGGAGTAGTGTTCTTGATGAAGACTGGGTATGTCCTTGAGGTTACAATGACCATGCAAAGGTCCCCTTAGCTTGTAGTACTCCTCTATTTTTGTCTATAGGTCATTGCCATCCTGTGGAACAAAGCCACACCCACTGTAAGGGACAATGAGAGACCACTCCACCTAGGGATCCAGCCTATCTGCAGACGCCAAACCCGGACACTATTGCTGATGCCAAGAAGCACTTGCTGACAGGAGCCTGGTATAACTGTCCCCAGGTCTGCCAGAGCCTGTCCAATACAGATGCGGATGCTTGCAGCCACCTATTGAACTGAGCACAGGGACCTCAATGGAAGAGTTAGGGGAAGGAAGGGCTGAAGGAGCTGAAGGGGATTGCAACCCCACAAGAAGAACAACAGTATCAACTAATTGGACCCCCAACCCTAGTTCTCAGGGTCTAAACCACCAACCAAAGAGTACACATGGAGGGACCCATGGCTCCAGCTGCATATGTAGCAGAGGATGGCCTTATCTGGCATCAATGAGAGGGGAGGCCCTTGGTTCTGTGGAGGGTCAATGACCTTGAGTAGGTGGTGAAGTGAGAGTGGGTAGGGGGAGCACCCTCATAGAGGCAGGGGGAGGGGTTATGGGATGGGGGGTTTGCGGAGGGGAAACCAGGAAGGGGCACAACATTTGAAATGTAAATAAATAAAATAACTAATAAAAAAAGATAGGATCAGCAAAATGTGTTTCTGGAAACAAAATCACAACCACAGTCAGGGAGCTACAGCCTTACCGATTTGTTGTATGGGCGGGTGAGTGTAAAAATCACAGTTCCTGGCATCCCAGGAGGTCCTGTTAATCCTTTCGCACCCTAAAGACAAGCACAGCAGAGAATGAGAGGTACCCAGCAGCATCCCAGCATCAGCATCCCCACCCCCACCCCATCATCAGCAGGTCAGCTCCATTCTCTCAGATGTCTGCTTTCTTTTCTGCCTCATACAGGGCAAAACAGCAAATGAAAGCACGCACATCAACAGGGCCAGTGAATGAATGAGAGGCAAATTCACTGGGGGCCTCACACCTTCTGACCCGCTCACACATACCTTTTCTCCTTTTTGTCCTATCATGAAATCGCCCATGTCACCCTGTAAGAAAACATGAGATGCCATCACTAGTCCCTATGTCTAAAAATGAGTTCAGGCTGGACTACAGAAGGATTTCTGGCAGTTAGACAGAAGCCAGCATCCCTCAGGTACACGTGAAGTGCCCCCCAAAGGAGTCATTTTCCCAGAAGGGGACATGTGGCTCCACTGACATGTAGCGCAGGTTTCACCTTAGAGCCATGCCTCAGGCTCCCTCAGTCCCTTCTCCTAAGTGCTTGCTATTTCAAGCCCCCACAATAGCCCTGGCCCTTCTCACCTCCCCAGGCTTCCCTCCTCCCAGATACCTGTTTGTTCTCTCTATAAAGACAAAGCATCCTGTGCCTTCCATCCTCCCCTCCCTTCTTTCATCCCTCTCTCCTTCCCTGCCTCCCTCCCTCCTTCCCTCCTTCCAGGCTATCTCCTGCTATCCTACAGTATCCATTATTGTCTCCAGAGCTCTCTAGCCTGCTGCCTTTTTTCTCTGCTCTGGACTATTTCAGATGCCTCTGGATATTTTTCTCTGTTATGAAAAATAAACGTGTCCCCCTTAATAACGGAACAGTCTTGTTGGCAGTTTCTTTACTGTAACCCTTCGCACACAGCCACTATGTTTAAAAAATAAATATGAATAATTGGAACTCATTAAAGTTCCAGTCCTTGTAAGGGAAGATTTGTAGTTTCATCTTAGTTTTGAAATGATGAAATTATGTTACTATTTTTACAGAACGGTGATGTGGTTCTTTTAAAAGTGGTGGTTTGGGGGTACAGGAAACCGGAGACTCACTGAGGATAACGGATGGTACAAGTGTTGGGGGTGAGGAATGGAAGTCAGCCCAGAGACAATTCTCCCAAACTGAGCCATTGTCTGGATTTGATCTCATTGGCTGGCTACTTCCTGGTGAGCCCTTAACTTCCTGGTTACCTAACTTCCTGTGCCGCTTCACTTCCTGATGCCCTAATTTGTCATGCTTAAAATAAGCAAGATGAATAACTGAATGTCAAGATTCTGAAATTAAGGTCAGAAAAGCCAAGAGTGGAATACAAGGGAGAGAGACAGAGAGACTGATTGTGTGCATCTGCCGATGAAGTAACAACCGTGAAAGCCCACTGGGATGTGTACTGTACATCGGTCAATAATATTAGTAAGGAACATTGTGCTTAGTAATAGTTCCTTGGAGAGGCTCAACCTCATTCAATATTTTTATCCTGAAACTACAGCTTGAATTTTGAATAGAAACACCTGAAGCACCCAGATTAAAGACAGCAAGTGGATTGGCAGGATTAATACAGTAAAAATGACCATCTTTCCAAAAGCAATATACAGATTCAATGCAATCCCCATCAAAATCACAACGCAATTCTTCATAGAGTTAGAAAGAGCAATTCAAAAATTCATCTGGAATAACAGAAAACCCAGGATAGCTAAAACTATTCTCAAGAGTAAAAGAACTTCTGGGGGAATCAGTATCCCAGACCTCAAGCTGTACTACAGAGCAATAGTGTTAAAAACTGCATGGTATTGGTACAGTGACAGGCATGTAGATCAATGGAACAGAATTGAAGACCCAGAAATGAATCCACACTCCTATGGTCACTTGATCTTTGACAAAGGAGCTAAAACCATCCAGTGGAAAAAAGATAGCCTTTTCAACAAATGGTGCTGGCTCAACTGGAGGTCAACATGCAGAAGAATGCAAATTGATCCATTCTTATCTCCTTGCACTAAGCTCAATTCCAAGTGGATCAAGGACCTCCACATAAAACCAGACACACTGAAACTAATAGAAAGGAAACTAGGGAAGAACCTTGAACATATGGGCACAGGGGAGAATTTCCTGAACAGAACTCCAATAGCTTATGCTCTAAGATCAAGAATTGACAAATGGGACCTCATAAAATTACAAAGTTTCTGTATGGCAAAAGACACTGTCAAAAGGACAAAGCGGCAACCAACTAACTGGGAAATGATCTTTACCAACCCTACATCCAACAGAGGGCTAATATCCAATATATACGAAGAACTCAAGAAGTTAGACTCCAGAGAGCCAAATAACCCTATTAAAAATGGGGTACAGAGCTAAACAAAGAGTTCTCACCTGAAGAATATCTAATGGCTGAGAAGCACCTAAAGAAATGTTCAACATCCTTAGTCATTAGGGAAATGCAGATCAAAACAACCCTGAGATTCCATCTCACACCAGTCAGAATGGCTAAGATCAAAAACACAGGAGACAGCAGTTGTTGGCGAGGATGTGGAGAAAGAGGAACACTCCTCCACTGCTGGTGGGATTGCAGGCTGCTACAACCACTCTGGAAAGCTGTCTGGCAGTTCCTCAGAAAACTGGGCATGACACTCCCGGAGGATCTGGCTATACCACTCCTGGGCATATACCCAGAGGCTTTACCTGCATGCAATAAGGACACATGCTCCACTATGTTCATAGCAGCCTTATTTATAATAGCCAGAAGCTGGAAAGAACCCAGATGTCCCTCAACGGAGGAATGGATTCAGAAGATGTGGTATATTTACACAATGGAATACTACTCTGCAATTAAAAACAATGAATTCACGAAATTCCTAGGCAAATGGTCAGAACTTGAAAATATCATCCTTAGTGAGGTAACCCAATCACAAAAGAACACACATGGTATGCAGTCACTGATAAGGGGATATTAATCCAGAATCTCGGAATACCCTAGACACAATTCGCATATCAAGAAGATGGAAGGAGAGACCCCCTTGTCCTGGAAAGACTGGATGTAGGGGAGAAGCGAGAGGGGGTTGAATGGGGAAAAGAGGGAGGGAAGGGGGCTTATGGGACTTTCGGGGAGGGAGGAAACGGGAAAGGGGAAATGATTTGGAATGTAAATAAAAAACTTAGGAAAAAAAAAGACAGCATGGAAGTCAACTTTCATCTAGTCACAGAGATCACATGGATTTTTGCAAAGCTGCGAAGAATTGATGGGATAAAGCAGGGTTACCAGAAATGGAAGCCAGTATGTTAGAAACTCTTGCTCTTCTATTGTTCTGAATCAGGGATTGAGTTACTGCTGGTCCTGTCCGCTTTTCTGCTCCTGTTTTCCCATGGAGGCACCCATTTCAAAGAAGTAAGCTAGGCTTTTGGACTGGGCTGGGATGCTCTGTTGCAAATTAGGAAGTTAGACTTACTTTGGGTCCTCTGGGTCCCATCGCTCCTGGCAAACCCTAGAAAAAGCCATAAATAAAAGTTACAGCAGGACTCTCTACCGGTCAGAGAATGCGCAAAAACATCTGCTATCACCAACATGCATAACAGCCTTGATTTCATACTCACAAAAAATCCTGGAGTTCCTGGTGGACCAGCAGGCCCTGGGAAACCTGGAAGTCCTGGAAAACCCTTGAAGTTAGAAAAAAAGAATGAATTTAATGTCCTTGTCGATTAATGCCAAAGTTAGACACAGTGATGTATTAAGGAAATCACAAGAGATTACCGCATTCCTTATAAGTGCCTGCAAATGACTACAGTATGTTCCAAACATACTGGTAGCAGATACAGATGCCTGGGACATCTGATGCTACTGATACAGGGGCATGGCCAGGAATGCTTCTTGAATGGGTCAATTTTCAGGTTTTTTTCTCTCCTTTTCTCTTCTTTTCTTTTTTCTTTTGGACAGTTGTGTTTTTTAGAGCTGCCCCTCCTGCAGCTCTTTTGCCTAGCTTTCCTTCTCTCTACATGACCCACTCCCCGCCCCCCATCTCTGTGACTGACCCTCTCAGAAGGATACCCTCTCTGCTGGACCACTGCCTCCAGGTAACTGACTGTGCCACTATAGCCCTGGGCTCCCTCTCAGTCTATCCAAAGGTTTTCTTCCAGGTTGATATTCCTATCCCCCTTCCCTGTATTATTTTTCTCATTAGTATTCATTGCTATTACCATGTAACACACTGTACAGTTATTGATTGGTGTTTCTTCTGTCTACTCATTAGAATTTTCTGGCTGATCTAGGCCCTAGAGCCTAGAAATAAGCCTGTCATATAACTGGCATTTAAGAAACCTTCTTTTTTTTTTATTTTCTAAGTTTTTTTTTTATTTACATTCCAAATCATTTCCCCTTTCCCGTTTCCTCCCTCCCCGAAAGTCCCATAAGCCCCCTTCCCTCCCTCTTTTCTCCATTCAACCCTCTCTCGCTTCTCTGTCCTGGTATTCCCCTACATCCAGTCTTTCCAGGACCAGGGGTCTCTCCTTCCATCTTCTTGATGTGCGAATTGTGTCTAGGGTATTCCGAGATTCTGGGTTAATATCCCCTTATCAGTGACTGCATACCATGTGTGTTCTTTTGTCATTGGGTTACCTCACTAAGGATGATATTCCTAGGCAAATGGCAAGAAACCTTCTTTACATAAATACATTGCGGTGTCTTCAGCCCCTGCCCAGTAAAGAGCGCACAGAAGGCATTGACAGGAGACACCATGTTTCTGGCCACTGCTCTCCCTCCTGCATGACTGATTTCTAAGCAGAGAATCAAGAGCCATCCCTTTCCATGCCTCTCAGAAGCCTATCCCAGCCCCTAGCCACTTCCTACGACTGTTCTGCTCCTAGTCAGATCACAGCTTACCATCAGTTAGCCTGGGTCGCCATATTAGTGCATCCACAACTCCAACTCAAACTCCGATTTGCTGAGGCAAGTATACAGCCTCTTCCCAGAGATTTACACAATTAATTCTGAACTAAGTTAAGTTACTTCTGGTTAATTCGCCTGAAATTTAGCAGTTATAGAATATATCTACCTAAGGGGCCTTCTGAATCACAAAATATACACAACCCCCAACTAGCTGTGTATCATTGGATCTATTATGGAATACCTCCAGGCTAGCTACTGATGAACTAGTGAAGCAAACTGTTTAGTGTTTGAGAGGAGGGAGCTACACTTCAATAAAGCTCTTTAAAATAACGTTTAAGTATTGAAACCAGGGTGTTCTTTAATGCTCCAGTCTTAAGCGGTAGTTGATGCATGGTGTATGCCCATCCTTGATTTCTATGAACACAGAGCAAGTAGAACTCTTTTCTGAAGATTCTTAGGTTCAGAAGCTGAGTGACAGAGACTTCAGAAGAAATTATAAGACACACACAATGTCATTTTTGCATAACAACATGTTCCTTCTCCTAATGAGGTCAGTGTTAGAATAACACCCGAGATGGGAGAGACTGTAGATTGGGAGAGAAGAGAGAAACAAGGCAGGCAGGTAAGAGGGTGGAAGGGAAGGAAGGAGGGAGGATGGAAGGGAGGGAAGGAGAGAGAATCTGAGGACGAAGATGAAGATAACTGAATACTCCTTCTGAGAGTGTTGTACCTGGAAGCCTGGAGCCCCTGGAGGCCCAGGGTCACCTTTTCCATTGAATTCCCTGTCTTCTCCTTGAGCAGGCTCACCCTTAAAAGCAGAAACAGTCATCAACACCAATCAACTTTATATTTTCACAACCCCCATATACCCTTATTGTAGGTCAAACTTCCTCAAAGATGAGAGGGTTTGGGAGGTATGAACTTGGAGAAGTGTTTTAAAAATTGCATTTTGAAGAATTAAAACAACTTTAAAAAATGTATAAATTATATACAGCAATGAGTTTCATTATGACACTTATATACTTGTATATTTAATGCATAAACAATTCATATTTACTCCTTATTATTCCTATCCCTCTCTCACCTCTGCTGCTGATTATATGTTCCTCATACTTTCATGACTTTCTATTCTTTTCCGTGTGTATGTGTGTATGTGTGTGTGTGTGTGTGTGTGTGTGTGTGTGTGTGTGTGTGTGTGTGGTGAGCCAGTGAATTTAATTAAGGTTTCTCAGAGGACCATGACTGAATGCTGTTTATAGAAGCATGAACTAAGACTACTGAAGAAAAGGTCTCTCCTTCCTTAGCAACCATTAGCTTACAGATTCTCAGGTAGGGGTGAGGCTTCACACCCTCCTCCCTCTTTTGTACTAATTTTTAAAACGAACAACTTACTGTGATAGGAGGGAAGGATTAGGAATAATAAATCATTTCCCAACACACCCAAATTAGTAGCAATTCTTGACCTAGAACACGGAGTCTGGAACATGAGATCAGTTCCCTTCCCCCAGATCCTCCTGCCTTAAAAGATGGTATAATTGGCCCTCAGACCTATCTATGACAACAACCAGAGAAGAAAGCCCTGTGTTTTAATTTCTGTGGCATATGAATTATTAATACCAAGACATGGTTTATGATGTCTGTTTGTAATGTTTATATTTCATGAATTAATTGAAGACCTTTTTATATGTGTGGTTAGAGACCTTCCATCACAGTAGTTGACAAAGGACTCACCTTTTGTCCTTTCAAGCCATCAGGACCCTAGGAAAGAGACGACATATTAGCCACTAGAGGATAAACAAATCCATATACCTGACCTTGTCTCCACAATGTTACTTTGCTTCCTGGCCCCATAAGACTCTTGCTGGTTGCTTTTGACATGCTCCAGTCTCCATCCACATCCCAGCATCCCAATGGTTTTTTTCATAATCTTCTGTCTTCATCCAATACAGCCAGTCTCTCTTTCATCCTGCCTGCAAGTTTGCAGCCCTGTTCTCCCACCCACTCCTCACTTCCAGATACGCCTCCCTGTTCCTTCCTACCACGGAAACATTGCTTCCCAAGGTCAGCAGTGACTTCACAGTGCTAAGGCCAAGACAGCATTCCTTGTGTTATTAGACTTTTTGGCAGCATCAGGCTGCTCCATTCTTCACGGAAGTACATCATCCTCAGGGCTTCCATGCCACACTCTTCCTGGTTTTCTCTCTGCCATTAGGGCTTTTCCTCCTTTCTCTGACCATTCCCTTTGACTTAGAAGTTACATGCTGGGGCAAAGTCTGACATCTAATTCTCTTTGCTCTCACTCCGAAGCGCTAGTAAATTGACCACATATCCTCTCCTCCAGTCAATCTTTATGAGAAAATGTCAAAAGTAAAACAAAGTAGTCTTCCTTTCTAAATTTGATCTTATAGTTCATTTTCCTCTTCCTCTTCCTCTTCCTCTCTCTCTCTCTCTCTCTCTCTTCAGTGTCTGATAATATTTCAGCTTTCCCAATATCCCGAGAGACATGGAATGGACTATTTTCATTCATAATCTATGTCTGTGGTATGGAATTAGAGATGCAGACTTACTGGGAGTCCTGCATAGCCTGGTGTGCCTGGAATACCTGGGAATCCTTGTTCACCCTAGAAGACATAGAAAGCTTGTCAGCACGCTTAGTTGTACTAGAATAGCTCATAGCTATCCCAGTATCTTTCCCCAACTCTGCAGTGACATATCTAGGCAAACCAATTCAAATTCCTGATGGCTACTGATCAGAAGGCAGAGGGCCAGAAACCCATTATCTTAATTGCAATTAAGTTTGGGGTCTGCTCCTTCTCAAATTGTGCATAAATGACAGCTTAATTGTGCCAAGAACTTTTTAATTGCTGTTTCTTGGAACTTTAGTAATTAGTTCACTTGTGGTCATTGTTCTAGAGGAGAGAAGGGCTCAGTTAGGACAAACAAGCGGCAAGTGGGCCCTGCAATCTCAGACTTTCCTTTCCAGACACTAACTTTGTACTCAAAGCTTTAGTCTCTGATTGATATCTACAACCTCTGATGCAGATAGTTGAGAGTCTCTGGGAGCTGATTGGAAAACTCCCTTAAAACTATACGGAAGGAGAAAGGAAGTAGTTTCTACTCAAAATCATGCTATGGGTCCTGACTAACAGAATGTTTCCGGAAAGTCCATTTCCATTGCAGTCTGGTTTCACCTTGACTTACTCATTCAACAACACTCTCCCTGAGCATCTGCAAGCAGGACATACCTTAGAACCGTTGCATCCTGGTAAACCAGCCAGTCCATGAGGCCCAGGGTGGCCTGGGATGCCCTAGAAAAAGAGCAAGACTCACTGACAAAGACAGAATCAGCAGCACAAGGCTCAGGATCCGGCAAAAAAAAAAAAAAAAAAAAAAGAAATGTCAGGACTCAAGGGAAATGATGGAGGATTTAAAACAGCCATTAGCTAGAAATGGTGGCCTAAATGCTCACATAACAAGTTTAGATTGTAGATTTTTAGATATAGTTTAGCTATCATAGCAAGTAAAACATATTAGCTAAGATAAAGATTGTTGGATAAGGTGTGGATATTTTAGATAAAACAGAGAATGGAATTGCATGACATGTTTTTCTGAGTGAGGAATTGGTGGGCGGGGATGGGGGTTTGGGAAGACAGACACAGAGGTGAGGTGCGTTATTGTTCTGTGTCACCAACAGGCTTGTTCTTTGTTCTATTGCTTCAGCTCAGGTCTGCTCATCTATCACACAGAGCCACACTCTGCCATGACCAGTTCTGGGATATAGCTTCTTCTTTTAAAGAGTGTGTCAAAACTGTTTTCTTGGGTGAGTATTTTAATGTCTTTATTAAATAAGCATGAGTGAGAGTATGCATATACACACATCACGCACATTATACACACATATATACACATATACATACATACACACACCACACACATACATATACACACACATATACATACATACACAACTACACACACATATATACAGATACATATACTCACATGCATACAGAAAGACAATCATGTACACATACAAACATGCACACACACAGACACACAGGGACACACAGACACACACACATACACAGACAGACAGACAGACACACATACACTTCTCCTTACTTACTGGAAGTCCAGGAGGACCTGCAAACCCTGGTAATCCAGTTATTCCCTACATGTAAGCAGAATAAGAAGGGGATAGAGAGAAAAACAATTAAAACGTTCATCCTATAAACATAAAATTATTTGCCATGTCAGTAATCATTTGTTTTCAAATATGTATTGAGTACATAAAAATGATTAGGAAAGGCTTGACAAATCTTTGTAGATCTTGCCTTTACACAACTTAAAAAAAAATTTGTTTTGTTTTGTGAGAGCCAGCCTTGCTATGTATATTGCTTAGGCTGGTCTCAGGGCACTATGTACGTATCCGAGGCTGGCTTGGAGCTTATGACTTTTGTACCCCTACTTTCTACTTGTAGAACTGGTGAATGTGTGAATCTCTTTGTATGTGTGTGTGTGTCTCTCTCTGTGTGTGCATATGTGTACTGTTTGTGATATACATGCCACAGGATACTTGTGGAGGTTAGGGAATAATTTTGGGAGTTTATGTTTATTTCTTCAGGGCATCTCTTGATATTTCTGCCATGCAGTACACTCCAGGCTACTAGCCCACCTCCTATCACCATATATGTATACACACACACACATATGTATATATATATATATATATATATATATATATGTATAAAATCATACATCTCCTAATATATAAATATTAGGTTCCTAGTACCGCACTCAGGTAATCAGACTAGCATCTCAAGCACTTTGTCCTGTGGAAAGTTTTACTTTATAAAACTTTTAAAAAGGAGATTGCTTTGGTTGTGGGAGATTCTTTATTATTTGTTCTTTCAGACCAGGTCTCACTCTATAGCCCAGGCTAGCCTGGAACTAACACTAGGTAGCCCAACTTTGAGCTTATAGAAATCCTCCTGCCTCAGACTCTGGAGTGCTGAGGTTGCAGGAGTGAGTTACCACACCTGGCGGAAATTCATTTTTAGTGTATATTTTGCATGTAGTAAAATATTTATGTCTTCTGTGAAAAGCATGGGGAATATCTCTATCTCTATCTCTATCTATCTATCTATCTATCTATCTATCTATCTATCTATCTATCTATCTATCTATCTATATCTCCTTCCTTCCTTCCTTCTTTCCTTCTTCCTTCCTTCCTTCCTTTTTCCCTTCCTCTTTTTCTTCCTTCGACTCATGCTGTCCCTAACTCCTAATCCTCCTGCCTTGTCACTGGAGTGCTGGGATGCTACCATCATGACTGGCATACTGACATCACTTCATAAGCACCCCCACGGCGATCAGGAACAGCACCCTCTTCTACAGTTCTCCTGCACCCTTCCTTCATCCGTTCACATCTGCCTCTAATGTAGTGACCACTACTGTGGCCGCAGCCAGTGGCTTAGCTTTCCTGTTCTCAAACTCTAGCTGTGGAGCCGGACAGGACACAACGTACTTACTCTTCCCTGACATTCGAATAATGTTTAAAAGAAGAGCGTTCAGCCAACAATTGAAATGGATGGGTTGAATTACTAACCCTGATGCCTTTGGGGCCAGTGAGTCCTGGAAGTCCTGGGGAGCCCTAGATCCAAGTGGAAAGAGGAAAAGTCAGTACAGTAAAAACCATTTGGACTTAGTCTTATCTCCACGCTGAACAGCTTCTCTATCGTGATTATTTTGTCGTTGATAAAGTTTGATCGCTTGCTGCTTCTAATCAAGTAACAATAGGAAAGGACAAACAAAAACATAAGGCAACATTTGCTACTCAAAGTGGGATCGGGGACCAGTGAACAGAGCCTTAGCATCAACCTGGAGCGTGCTGCAAGTATGAAAGTCTCAAAGAACCCCACCCCTTATCCCCAAACAGCCCCACCCCTTATCCTCAAACAGCCCCACCCCTTATCCTCAAACAGCCCCACCCCTTATCCACCTCCCAGGCACATTGATTCACAAGCTACATCGCAGCAGAATTCCGTTGGTGCTCTCCTGCACTGGGAAAGTGCTGTGAGCCTGTAAAAGACCCACGTTAGCCAAGCAGCTGCTGAGGTCTGATAAGGAAGAAGACCGGTTACAATAGCAAAGGAGACTGGAGATTCTGCACCGAGGAAGCACTTCATTACGAAATGTGCCAGACACATACGGAGTAAATAAATAACAGAGTGAGGACTGTGTGCACCAGGGGCGGTACGGCTTCCAGCAGGCAATGAATCTTGGTTGGAGGCCCCCTTTTATAGCGAATAACCTTAAATGGAGAATATTTTAACTAAGCCACTTGCTGTGAAAGCGCCATTGTTCAGAAGCTATTTTCGTCGGTCCATAGTTTCAGGGTTTTTTGTTTTTGTTTTTGTTTTTTTTTTTTCCTTTTGGAAAGGCTGTTACAGAGTCTTCTGAGACTGGATTGTCAAGGCTAAAGTGAGCCGTTTTCCTTTCTGAGGTGGAATTCCTGGGTGCAAGGTCATGTTCATGTACAAGGCTGTTCTCTCCCCGCCCCCCGCGCCCCTCCCCCAGCCTGTGAGAGCTGCTTTGGGTTATGCAGAGGGCAGACAAGAAGACAGGTTTTCAGGATTTACTTCCCGTTGTAAATCTTCTCATGCAGAAAATATCACGTAGAACGGAAGCTTATAAATCTGAAAAATATTTTGTCAAGTTTTTATTGGTCTCTGTGTTTCGCCTTTGGCCAGATACTCCTTTGGAGCTGTTATCTATAAACCATGCTTGGAAATAAGACTTTGCGACATAACAGGTGCTTTCTGCGTTGGTTTTGTGGGAGTGTTTGCACATCGTGCAGTCCACATGAAGCACCATGGTGAGACAATCGACATCTCAAGTGGCATTCCCAAAGAGGTGCTGAAGGCCAGCGAGCAGAGTACAGAATAGAGGATTGATTGAAAGAGGAGTCCTAGCCAGGCCTTGGTGGCACACGCCTTTAGTTCCAGCACTCAGGAGGCAGAGGCAGGTGGATCTCTACAAGCCTGGACAACATAGAAAAACTCTGTCTTTAAATAAATAAATAAATAAATAAATAAATAGTTCTCAGCTATCTACCTGCAAGTTTCCCATGTCAGAAATCCTTTACCAGTGAAATGAAGGGAAATCCAAGCCCAATCCCTGAAAGTAGTCAATGGAAAATTCAGTCTCATCCCACAATATGAGTTTTAAAAGTGTGCACATGTGTCACTTGCATGCCTGTGCGTGTGTGTGTGTGTGTGTGTGTGTGTGCGCATGCGTGTGGGCATGTTTTATGTATGTGTGCATATGGAAGTCAGATTTGGAAGTGTGTGGGAGGGGTCTTCCTCTATCGCTCTCCGCCTTATGTTTTCAAACAGTTTCTTACTGAATTGGGAGTTTTTGGACTCAGGCTGGCTGGCCAGGAGCTCTGGGACTCATCTGTCTCTCTGCTCCCATCCCCTGGGTTACAGAGGCACCGGGGTTGTGCCTGGCGTTTGCACAGGTGATGGGGATCTGAACCCAGGCCCTCATGCTCCTGTAGGAAGCACACTTTACCTTCTGAGTCATCTCCCTTTCCTGGCTGTTTCTAAATTAGCCTCAGAAGAAAGAAGGAGAGAGAGAGAGAGAGAGAGAGAGAGAGAGAGAGAGAGAGAGAGAGAGAGAGAGAGAGGACTGCTGTGGGTGAGACAGAGATGGAGGACACCTGGGACTCACTCAGACTTGCTCTGCAAACCCCAAGTGCAGGTTTAGTTACTGCAGTGTCGAGAACAGAGTCTTGGTTCCATCTTTAGAGCTTCATTTATTCCTCCTAAACACCTTCATTCTTCCAGAGATATCAGGGCACAAAAATTTTCTCTCATTCTAATATTTGACTCCTATAGAGTTCCCAAGTTCCTTGGAAACCCTCATCACATCAAGAGATACACCTTTTGATGAAGGGCCTTTTAATGGGCTCTTGAATGTGGGTGGGTTTGGGGGGAGGGGGACCAGAAAGGCCAAGCCCTGATTAGAAGCCATACCACTGGAACGGTCTACAAAGTACTCCAGTCAAGTAAAAGCTAGTTGTGTTCAATTTTCCCTAGTGAATCTATGTTTTGAAGTAACCAAGATATATTGAGCATGTTTCTAATAAAAATTTCTGTTTTAGATAGAAGGCATTGTGAACTTAAACATTGTTTTTCTTTCAGAGAATTTAAAACTTTTTGAAGTTGTAATTTTGTTACCAGAACATAACAAGTTCTGGTAACTCTGGGAGTTTCTTTTTTTTTTTTTTATCCAGGATGGTTTGTGGAATGTAGAGGCTATCCTTAGAGGAACACCTTGGATGCAGTCACAGTTGTGACCAGTTTCTGGTCAGAATCAAATCTGCAGCACATATCAAGATCCAGGGCAAGGGGCAGTTTGCAGGGTTGCTTTTTTTTTCTGTCTTTTTTGTTTTTTTCCTGTCTTTCATATCTCACAGAGAATTAGAGCTTAGCTTAAATTATCTGTAATATTGTATGAATATTTGTAGTCATCTTAGAAGACATTTTGCCATGTATTTAGTGGCACGGCTATATTTTGTTATTTTACGAGACCATTGTATACTCCTCAGAATCCCAATTTACCAAGAATAAAAATCAAGAGAAGAAGAAGAAGAAGAAGAAGAAGAAGAAGAAGAAGAAGAAGAAGAAGAAGAAGAGGAAGAAGCAGCTTGAAACTCCAGCTGCAACCCTAATGTCTAAGGAGAAGGGGAGTCAGAGGCTGGCTTAGGAGTGGACCCTGTCTCCTAGAGGAAGCCTCTGCAAGAATCCCCAGCCGTGAGGTGATTACAGAGAACTTTGGGCTGATGGGCATCTATGTGCCCTGAGAGTGAGACACTTAACTTCCAGCGGATGGAGATGGAGAGGTGTCTGCCATAGGACCTTCAGTAAGTCCTGTGTTCTTGTCTGTCTGTTCATGTGCACCCTTTACAATAAAGCGATAGACAGAAAGGTCCTCTTGGGTTCTGTGTACTGGCCTCACAGGGCCAGTGAGGAGAAAATGGAACACAGGGAGGAATGGTTGGGCCAGCACTTGGCAGGGAGAAAATACATCGTTTAAGTGTTCTATGTATTATTCTAATGTATATGTCAATACAGTATGGGATTTTAAAAGACTCCACAGAGATCAATTATAATTATCTTTTATAGCTTATTAGTTCACAGCTTGTTGGAGGCCAGTAGTCAGGGGAGTGGGTTTGTATGCCTGACAGCCCAGGTGTCTAGCTAGCTAATGTCCCCAGCCAAAAGCAACAATATGTAGATCTAGTGGTTCACAGTTATTTAGTAAATCCTCTTGGGTATTTATTGAAGCAAGGGCCTTTGTGTATCACAACCTTTAGGACAAAGATGCATGACAGGTGTGAAGCCTGCTACAAAGCTTCTACAAACCGTAGGAGCCCGATGCTCAACAGAGCCCACAAAGGAATGGGTGGATGGGGAGACGGGAATAGAATCAGGAATAGGGGACTTCCAAAAACAAAGGCAGAGAGATGTTTCCAGATCCACACAATTTGAAGTAAAACAGGCTCATGTCAGGTAAGGACCCAAAAGCGCACTCTGCAGTGGTCATTTGGAGGCCACTGGTGACGTTTGCAGGAATGTTTTCAGGGAAGAAAGCCAAAGGCAAAGTGACTAAGGAGAGAGGAGCGGGAGACCCCCAGGTACCATACTAACTACTCTTTCAAGAACCTGGCCTAGAGAAAAGACAAGGAGAGAATGAAAATTCTTCGGTTTGGGGACCTACAAAAATCCAGATGCAGTTGTGTGCCCGCATAGCAAAACTTGTATGTTTCAGCATTGAGATAGGAAAGCCAACACCAAAAAACATAGTTCTAAGATCCCTTAGAAAGGAGATGCTCCTGCACTCAGGTCATAAGGGAATCCCAGAGGTCAGGGCAGAGGTGAAGGTCAGGTCTTTGGTGAAAGAGAAAAAGACCTCCTCCTCCCATGTAAGAGAAGCTTGGGTAGATTCATAGGCAGAGACCACACAAGGCCTGGGTGGGTGAGCTGGGTGAAAACTCAGATAAGATAGGAAACCAAGAATGTGTTTTATGTCTGCCAGGTGGGGGATTCTCTATACAGTCTCAGTGGCCTATGTGGTGGGCATGCAGATGGGTTAGGTGGGCAGAGGATTTACCAAGCTTACAGGCCGACATACCTTGGGTCCCTGTGGTCCAGGCAAGCCTTCAGGACCTGGAAATCCTTTCTGTCCAGGAAATCCAGGGGGCCCAGGAAAGCCTCTCTCCCCCTGTTAAAACCAAAAAGAATCAAGAAGCAAGCCACAGCTATCCAGCATCATACACCGCCACAGCACAGCCTTCTCTCAATGACACTCTTCCCTTGCATCAAGGGGTCACAGTTAGCCCTCAGCTCCAAGGTAGCCACTGTCTACTAACATATGTCCATAGGCTTCAGAGTGATGCCCATGTCCTTTAGAGACTTTTTTCAGACAGTAGAACTACTCAGGATAGAGGCTAAAAGGAAAGGAACCAAGAATTGAAAGAGCAGTCTCAATAGAAAGTTAAGATTAGTGGAATGTGTTTATTAAGAGGTGGAGACAGTGAGGATGAGGAGGAAGGTGTGGTCTGAGTTCTTAGTGATGATGGAAGGAAAACGGAATACCATGGAGGTGTGAACTCAAAAGCGTTCTTGTTGTAAGGGAATGAGTTGCTCAACCAGCTGTTTTCATAGGAATTTCAGGAGAGGCACCAAGGGCAGCATAGTACAAAGTGTAAACTAAATGATCTTGTAGGTGGGGCTAGATGATGCTATGGAGAAGCGCCTGGTCGAAGTTAGTAAAATAGAGTTTCACCAACAAAAACCTTCCCTTGAACCACAATACAGGAAATAGACTTCAACAGTCAAGGCTACTAGTTAGTTTGATCAATTTTGTTACAATTGTCAAATACAATAGATAGATAGATAGATAGATAGATAGATAGATAGATAGATAGATAGATAGATAGATAAACAGATAATAAACCAACAGAAAAGATCAAAAGTCTGCTAATTTACATTTGTATACAGTCAAGCACCACCCAATAAACAGGAAAAAAAAAAGATTTCCTTGAGTCTTCTTACCACCTAGTCACTCTCATGTTTTAAATTGTATCATGCATACAACAGGGACTCAACATATGCCTGAATACAAGTTCAAGTCCAAAGAGAGACAGTCCAGAGTAAATATGAACATGCTACATCCATTCATAGCTTAGGTGGGGAGGGGAGACCCTAGTGCAAGTGAATTATACATATACTATCTATAGATAAAGTAAATATTGTAATTATCATATAAGTATATATAAACATTTTATTTAGATAGCTCAAATGTGCTTTCTTTAAAGTGTTTTTAATAGTTACTTTTCATATTGTTGAACGATTAATTAATTTCTCCGAGGAAGAAGAGGTCTGTAAACAAACAAAAAATCCTTTAGCTCGGTCTCTGTCGTAATTGTCATAAATTGCGAGTTAATGGAGCGAACTGATGAGATTTCACAGCAATCTTTTTTTCTTGAATTCTGCAATGGAGCTTTGAATTTTTGTTTCAACAGAGCTGCTGCCAATTTGGCCACCAGGGGGCGGTCTTGTTCCAGTGCTGCGGCACTGCGTCTGCGGGTTTTCAATGTTTACATCGCAGCGAGAGAATCAAGTTGTTTTAATTTCTTCTCTCATGTTTAGCAACATTATAAATATAGTGTATGCTAGGGAGGCTTCATAAAAATGTTCTTTTTCTGCCAACTTGTTACTTATTCAGCCAAGAGAGTTCCTGTCTGGCAGTATTTACACAAGGTAGCCAGAGAAACTGAAGCTTTCCTAGAAGGCTTTCAACATTGTTTAAAGTTAATGTTTATATACAATTACTTTAAAGGTGG
Source organism: Tokudaia tokunoshimensis (assembly GCA_036184795.1). Lineage (NCBI taxonomy): Eukaryota > Metazoa > Chordata > Mammalia > Rodentia > Muridae > Tokudaia > Tokudaia tokunoshimensis. The sequence continues at coordinate 85,001,378 of BTHU01000016.1, read as the reverse complement.
ATTTAGGGGACTGGATGATGATCCCCATTACAGAGAGGCAACGTGTGGCAGACTCAGGCATCTGTAAAGAGGCAGCAGGAAGTTCTCTTCTTACCTTCTCCCCTTTGGTCCCCACGCAGAGGCATTGCCCTTTGCCTTTGCAGACACAGCCCTGGGAAGAGCAAAAGAGGACAGTTGGTGGAGAGCAAACTATTTTTTGTTCTTTGAACCTTGGACACCCAAACCATGATCCACATGACATTGTGGAAATACTTCAATAAAAATAAATAGAAAAAAAATCATAGAAGAAATATCAACTGACATAGAAGTTTCCCCACCCCCACCCCCCCTTTTAAATCAGACTTAGGAAGTTAGGCAGTTACTTGTGGAAAAGGTGAAGTTGGTCAACCCTCCCCCTTTTCCACAAAAATAAAAAGTTGAACTATATGAAACTGCTATTGTTGTAGGTGGGAAGTGGGTGGCTTAACATTGGCATACTTTTAGGTTCAGCAGAATGTGTGTGTGTGTGTGTGTGTGTGTGTGTGTGAGAGAGAGAGAGAGAGAGAGAGACAGAGAGACAGAGACACATGAGAGACCGAGAGAGACAGAGACACAGAGAGACACACAGAAATAGATGGATGGATGGATGGATGGATGGATGGATGGATTGATTGATTGATTGATTGATTTGGGTTCAATGCATATTTATACCTGGCTCTCCTGTGTGCACCATACCTCATATGTTATGACTGAATGCATACCATTTCCTACATGTGGTTCTACGCTTTGGTTCCCTGAAGTAACATTCAAGACTGGTATAAGAATATTAATGTTCAGATGCCAGGCAGTGGTGGGGCACACCTTTAATCCCAACACTCAGTTGGCAGAGGCAGGTGGATCTCTGAGTTCATGGCCAGCCTGGTCTACAGAGTAAGTTCCAAGAAAGCCAAGACTATATAGAGAAACCCTGCCTTGAAAAATCAAAAACAAAAACACAAACAAAAGTTGTTGGTGTTCAAGGTATGTCTTTATGTTGGTATCAGAACGATGTTTCTTTTGTAAAGAATGAAACACAACACTGAGTTAGGGAACTCCTATTCTACCTAGTCTAGTTACTTTGGCACATAAAAAGCAACTCTAAAAAATATTACCTACCTACTGAAAAATAAGGAGAAAAATAGTTGTAAGTAGTAGATTTAATATGCACTTTTATATACCTGACATATTCTACAGTCATACATGAATCTTTTTCTGCATTGTTTCCTTTAGTCAATACTAACTGCCATTTAGTTGGCTTCTATAGAAAAAATATAATTGATAATTGACAATATCAATTGGTAATTGATGACCTAACAAATCCAGGAGACTGGTAGGGAAATTCGAAAGAAAACAGGGAATTCTATTTGTGCAACTGAAAGGAAAAAAGTCTCCAAAGTCTAATGAGCTGAATGTATTTCTTTAGAGGAGGACAGAGGGCTTTTCTGTCATTCACAGAAGAGGGTGGGCGATGGTTTTCCCACCCTCACCCCATTCATGCATTGTGATTCCATGAATGGCAAGGACCTGACCGTGGCATTCACAATCTCCAGGTCACAGACATCTGTAGTGATAAGGACCCGTCCTAATTATTTCAACCTTGCCTTCCTGGACTTTCAGCTGTCCTTACTACCATCAGTCAAGTATTTAACTTCACCCTTCTTAGCAATGGGTTCCCTGAATGTCCGTGTCATCTGGCAAACTGTCAGGAGGGCAGATTCCCATCTCTGCCCCATGACTAACTGAATCAGAAACGTTGGGACTAGTTCTCAGGAATCTCTCTCATCATGACCTCTTTGTTGCTAGCAATTTCTTTCTCACAGCTGAGAACCCTGTCTCTGAAGGAACCTGACATCGTATGCGTGGAGTTCTCAAGCCACTGTCCTCAAGTAGAGTATGCACAGGGGCCTGGCCACTGTCCTTAATCGGCCACAAGAAGCTCTGCCTTTCTGAAGTCATAGATGTCTGGATCCTGAACATCTCATTAAGGGAAAGAGAGAGACATGTTAGCCATCCTCTAAACCTGAGAATATTAAATGGAGCCACAGGCAGGTTTAATTCAATTCAATTTTATTTTATTTTATCTATTTATCATCTATTTTGTATCTATCTATCTATCTATCTATCTATCTATCTATCTATCTATCTATCTATCTGTTGTGTTTTATAAAAAGATATGGAGTAAAGGAATATGTTTGGTGGATGTGTAGTCAGGTGTGGGGAAAGGGGGTGCCTCCGTGGTCCCATGCTGAGGTATCCCTTCCCCCTGAGGGACCAGTCACAGGACAGTATAGTATAGAATACTTTATTCAGGGCATGGGGAGGGGAGTAGAGACAGAGATAGGTAGGTAAGGAGAGAGCGAGAGCGAGAGAGAGAGAGAGAGAGAGAGAGAGAGAGAGAGAGAGAGAGAGAGAGAAGGGTAGATGCTGGACATGAGCATGAGGAGGGGGGGAGGGGAATGGAGAGAGAGGAAGTAAGGGCTAAGAGGACAGAGCAAGAGCAAGAAAGTAAGAGAGAGAGGAGCCGGCAAGCAGCTCCTTTTATAGTGAGTCAGGCACACCTGGCTGTTGCCAGATAACTGTGGGGTGGAGCCTAGACTAAATTCGAACACTATCAATCATCTATCTATCATCAATTTATCTGTCTGTCTGTCCATCCATCCATCCATCCATCTATCATCATCTATTCGTTTTGAGTAAGAGTCTTTCAGTCTCCACTTTGGAAACCTTTTGACTCAAGCTTGAGCTCCTGTGGTCTAGGCCACAACTTCTCTCCTATTCACTCTATGGAACTTCTGTAGTCTCATGTTTAATGTATATTTTCCTGATGGCTGTATGTTCCAAGAGAGAAGGAACTGCCCAGCATCATTCATGTTCATGTCAATGCCCTAATTGTGCCATATATCCTGAACAATCGCTGGGCTGATTGGATGGAAGCTTATGGTTCCCACTGTGTCCAAGGTGCTCCGTGTCTGTGTGGATAATGGGCAATTATGAGTAAGGCGAAGACAGAGCCTTTGGAGACTTTAACGTTCTAAGATTGACACAAACTGAATTATTTGTTAGTTGCTTGGACTGAGAGAATTTTAAAAAAGCATTAAGTCCTCTTGAGAGTTGAAAGTCAGAACAATAAACAGTCTTACATTGTCTCATTTAAGTTTAACTGCTGTTGATAGAATCTCCACATATACTTCATTTTCCTCCGGCTCTGTTGTTCTCTCCCTCTTTCTTTCTTTACCTCTACACACAATAGACCATACACACACACACACACACACACACACACACACACACACACCCCTCACACACCCAAATCACTCAAAACCAGGCTGAATGCAGGCTGACACGCCACCTCCAAATGAGCATATATTTTTATCTAATTATAGCATTAAAAGTAAGAAACCAAAATGAAGGTCGTTTTAGCATACTTGCTTATTAGAAAACCATCACTTTATTTAAGGTTCTTTTTTTGGGGGGTTGTTTTTTTTTTTTTAATTTTATTTTCTAAGTTTTTTTTTATTTACATTCCAAATCATTTCCCCTTTCCCGTTTCCTCCCTCCCCAAAAGTCCCATAAGCCCCCTTCCCTCCCTCTTTTCCCCATTCAACCCCCTCTCGTTTCTCTGTCCTGGCGTTCCCCTACATCCAGTCTTTCCAGGACCAGGGGTCTTTTTTTAAAAAGTCTTATTTATTTATTTTATGTATCAGAGTATTCCATCTGCACATACATCTGCATGCCAGAAGAGGGCATCAGATCCCATTACAGATGGTTGAGAGCCACCATGTGGTTGCTGGGAATTGAACTCAGGACCTCTGGAAGAGCAGCCAGTGCTCTTAACCCCTGCGGTATCTCTCCAGCCTCTATTTAAGGTTCTCAATAATGGTAGAAAGTTAAAATCTGTTTGATATCTAGGAGATCTTTGATTTTATAGTAGAGATCTCATCACTTAACAAAAAGACATTTCTATATATTTGTGTGCATGTATATGCATGCTATATGTGTGCTGGTACCTTCAGAGGCCAAAAATGTACTCCCTAAAGTTAGAGTTACAGGAGGCTATGAGGCCCCAACATGAGTCCTAGGTGCTGTACTTGGGTCCCCTGGGAGAACAAAAACATTCTTTGAACTGCCAAGACATCTCTTCAGCCTTATGATTTAATCTCAGTTGATGTATTTTTTTTCTAACTTTCAAAAAGCTGTCTCAGACACATCTTTAGGAAGAGAAACTTTCTTTCAACCATAAAACAATTATCCAAATAATATTACATAAACAATATTAATGATGACTATTATTTTTGTGTTGCTGTGTTGTGGATGGGTACTAGAGTCTTGAGTTCTAGGACTGACCCATTCTTCTAGCCTTCAATTTTATTTTCTTTCTGTTCTTCCATACTGTTCTCATAGAAATATATTTTTATCCACTCATTTAACCAAGTTGTTCGTCAGCATCTAATTAATGCACTTCATTACATCCCTGCATGCTACAGGCAGAAATTAGAGTAGGAATAAGGAACTCTTGGTAAGCCTAACACTCATAGATGGACGTACTGCTCTGTAATGGAAAGCTCAGGGTCTCAGGTGACTTGCTGACTTGTGTGGAGAGGCTTTCCAGGAGCCGATTCAACGGAGAGGTGTTTTACGTGAGCCCACTGTAGCCTCTCTTCATGTGTCTGCCCTATTCTTGTCTACTTGTGACTGTGACTCCGCTGCTGGGCCTACAGCTCTCTCTCTGCCTGGGGTATCAGAACTACTCCAGGATCAGCCAAGCAATCAGGGTGTGTCTGTACAATCATGATGGCTGGGACTTCAGACTACGTGACAGTCTGCCGACTAGTGGATTCTCCACCTGACTGGATGAACTCAACATTACAGTAAGGGTAGCTCTATGGGCAGCAATTCAGGGGCTTGTGTGATGATGGGAGAGAGCATGGCATGGGGTCTCATGGAATACTGTCCCCTAGGGGTGATTTCTCATGCAAGATATAAAGTCTTTTCACTTTTGCAATTTTTCCTTAAATATAATTTAAAATTTGCAAGTATGTTTCAATCAGTGAATTATTAGATTATTGGACTAAAGGATGCCGAGGCCATAGTTCCTTTTACATTCATTTTGAACCTATTGTTGAAACACCATGACCATGTTAATGATACAACCCATTAATTATTATTCAGAAGTTAAGTCCTTAAAAAGCACTGTGGCCAGAGGCCATCATTAAACCAACACAAGCGATGGTTATTTCTCATGCAACATTTTTATGATTTTTCCCTTTTCAGCAATAAAGTACTCCTCAGTGGCCTCATACTGAACCTCAAGGGAATTAAGAACAGGAAACTCTCAATAATACTTTCTCTCCCTTGGAACCAGACAGCTGCCAAGGTTATGTTTTAGCACGTTTGAATATTAAATAATTCGCCTGGGAGAATCGTTCTCATAATGGCCTCAGTATGCGAGAGCAACATTCACTGTGGAGGACCCAACAGATGAGGCCACATGTATATCCTGTGGGTTATCAGTTCAGATTCTAACTAGAGTTCTGGGTCAATTGCCAAATGCTTCCTAGTTGCCTCAGTTGGAGAGGAAAGCATTAAGATTTGTCTTGGGGCATGTAGCAATTAATGAACAAAGAGGCCATGAATTTGTAAGGGAACAGGGAAAGGTATAGGGAAGGTTTGGAAAGAGGAGAGTGAACCAGAAGATGATATAGTTATGTTACGACCTCAAAGAATAAAAGAAAAAAGGTCCGCCTTGTGGTGGTTTGCATAGAGGAGAGAGGGATCAGTCAAAGGCTGCCTGCAGAGAACTCAGTAAGGACTCAGACACTGGGGACTTCCCCTCTCTCTGTTCGACATAAGACTGTGTGCCAAAGGACAGCCATGTGACTGTCTGGTCTTATCCTCAGTCGGTCTAAACTTGCCACATTCCCCCCAGACATTTCCTCCCGAGTTTATCCAGTGCCAGAGAACTGGCCTTGATTTCTAGAATGAAGATGAGACTGACAATTCTTTGTTAATTCCACAACTGAACTATAGCATCTGCTACCGGTATCCTTAAAGCACAACAAATATGTTAGTCGAATCAACTGACTGTTACTTGTAAATGAGTGCAGATACTATAAACTTTTATTTATTTAATAAGATGCTGGCTAGATATCTCTGTGGTAACATATGTAACAGCTGGACAGCTTGGTCCTCGTGTGGGAACTCTAACAGCAAGAGCAGGGCTGTCTCTGACTCTGTGGCCCGCCTTTGGATTCCTTTCCCCCCATTGGACAGTCTTGTCTAGCCTCAATAGAAGGGGTGACCAGTCCTACTACAACTTGATATGCCAAGTGGGCATTTTGATATCCATGGGGGCATAGGGTGAAGGGCTGATGAGAGGGAGGGACTGGAAGGAGAGAGGGAGGGAAGCTCTGATTGGGATGTAAAATAAATAAATACATTAATTAATAAAAAAGAAATCTCTGTGATATTTGACGCTCATATTGATAGGTGGCAAAGTGCATGAACAATATACAAGTGGCAACTACTTCTCCGCCGTTGCCCAGGCAGCCTTTATGGTCTCTGCATCAACCCCTACAGCGTTCGCCTATACATTGTTAAAATGAGCAAGTATTGCGGGCTGGAGAGATGGTTGAGTGGTTTAGAGTACATGCTTCTCTTCCAGAGGATTCGAGTTCTGTCCCCGGGCATCCATGCTGGATAGCTAGCTCACACACGGAACTCCTACTCCAGAAGATCAATACTCTCTTCTGTCCTCTGCCAGCATGGCACACACGTGACATTCACCCACTCGATCACACACATAAGGAACAAAATAACAAACAAGAGATCTAATGAGAATGCGCGTACATTCTTACTGTTTACTGAAAGACCCGAGAAATTGACACATACATTTTTTTTTTCCTTCTCATTAATAGAAAAGAACTTTCAGATCCTCCTCCTGCTAGTCTCTGCACATGGCATGCCTCATTTCTGCTGGCTCATGACATGGAGGTGGCCTCCTGCCCCCTTCTGTCTCTCCAAGCGTCAGTGGGAGGGGGAAGTTGGCATCTTCGAAGTTGGTTCACACTCTACTGAGCAGGGCTGTTGATTTTGCATTAAAATGACTGACCCTGCCAGTCTCTGGCCGGCCGCGGCCCGAGGCAGTGGTTTCTGTCTGTGAAAAGAAGAGTCGAGCAAGCTCAAATCAAGCGGTACCAGACAGGCCTGACCAGCTGTTCTCTGCAGCGTGGCCTCTGCCCAGTGACCCGCAGCCTTGACCGCTTGCCCTCGGGCAAAGAAGAAGGATCTAGAGAGTGGCTGCCTGCCCCACCCACAGCCATCGCCCCGGAAGCTGCCACTCTTCCCATCTTTCAGCTCCTGCCCAGGGAGATAGCACTCATCTAGACAGCTAACTCAGGCACCCGCTTTGGATTTTCTGGTTGACAGCAAGCATGCAGATGCAGATGACTGATTCTGAAGAAGAAGGTAGCAGTCTGAGTTGGCCCGTCTGTTTGGAAACAAACACTTTGGTAAAAACACGTTCGACCCGCCTTGTGCTATTGCAAGGGGTGAGGTGTATGTTGTTACTGTAAACTCCAGCTTCTCTTTCCTCTAAAACATTGTAAGATTTTTTTTTTAATTTTAATTTTTAAAAATGTCTTTTTTAAATGGATATTTTCTTTATTTACATTTCAAATTTCTTTATTTACATTTCCAGGTCTCCCCTTCAGAAACTCCCTATCCCATACTTCCTCCCCCTTCCTCTATGAGGGTGCTCCCCCACCCACTCCTGCCTTCCTACCCTGGCATTCCCCTACACCCTAAACCATCAAACACCCTCAGACCCAAGGGCCGATCCACCCACTGACGTCCAACAAGGCCATCCTCTGCCACATATGCAGCTGGAGCCATGGGTTCCTCCATGTGTACTCTTTGGTTGCTGGTCCAGTCCCCAGGAGTTCCGGGGGGTCTGGCTGGTTGACACTGCTGCAAACCCCCTCAACTCCTTCAGTCCCTTCTCCAACTCCTCCATTGGGGATTCCACACTCAGTTCAATGGTTGGCTGCGAGCGTCTGCCTCTGTATTTGCCAGACCCTGGCAGAGCCTCTCAGGAGACAACCATATCAGGCTCCTGTCAGCAAGCACTTCTTGGTATCCACAATAGCGTCCAGGTTTGGAGACTGTATATGGGATGGATCCCCTGGTGGGGCAGTCTCTGGATGGTCTTTCCTTCAGCCTCTGCTCCACACTTTGTCTCCGCATTTCCTCCTGTGAGCATTTTGTTCCCCCTTCTCACTGGCATACATTTTACTATGGGTTTTTCAAAGTTGTGCTCCATCTTCCTCATCCACTGTCACCTCCCTCTCAGTAGAGTACTCCTGTCTGCTCCCAGCCATCCCCCACTTTCTGCTTGCACATCTCCTGTGTCCTATAGGTCTCTCCATTTCCCCCAAATCTCTTCTCCTGAGCTCCTTCCTAGTTTCATGATCTATAGCCATACTCACCCCTCTACACACACACTTGCTTACAGGCTTATGAACATTATAAGCTGGGGTCCATATATGAGAGAAAACGTTAGATGTTTTTCTTTCTGAGCCTGTCGCTTTGGTTAATAGACTACTTTCTAGATGTATCTATTTCCCTGTCATCTTCATGATTTCAGTTTTCCTCACAGCTGAACATAATCCCTTTGTGCACATGTGATCTGATTCCAATGTGCACCACATATTGTCAGGATCCATCCATCTTTTCCATTTCCTTGGTTTCTCGAACCACGCGGCAGTAGACATAGATCTGCAAGCCCATGTGTGGTAGGATCTGCAATCTTTGGGGTATGCTATGCTCAGAACTGGTACAGCTGGGTCTTCTGGTAGTTCTGTTGTTTTTAATTGTTGTTTTATGTTTTAATTGTTGTTTAAATGTTTTTAATTGTTGACAAACCTCTGTGCTGATCTCCATAATGGCTGAACTAGCTTAGAGTCTTACTAGCTGTGGGTAAAGGTCTCCCTTTCCCACATTTCACCAGTGATTATCAATGGATTTCTTGTTCTTAGCCATTCTTAGTAGGGCAGGTGGAGTCTGTAGTATAGAGTTGGTACGTTTTTCCTTTCTCATTTCCCTTAGCCTAGAGAAAGTCTCACTGGCCATCACAGGTTAGTCTGGGAGGTTGGCCATAGCTGCCTTCTCTCACCTCACTAGTGAAACACTGTGGGCTTTATCATCTATTGTTTGAGATTTTTTTTTCTTAAGAGGTAAAAGAAAGCTCATGTACTATTGGGTCCATTAAAAGAAATTCTACCATGTTACTGACAATGCTTTTAGGAATCAATAAATCCTAACAAAAACCTCCTTGAATGCACCAAGCAATAGAAAATCCAAACTCCGAAGTGGATTTCTGGGGATTCTGCTTCCTAAGGTCTTTCAGAAAATACCTTAAATAATGTTCTTTAATCTTTTAAAATGTACCTATGTGCTCCTTTGCACTGGTCAGTTGCTGAGGAAACATTTTACATGTTGACCAGGACAAAGACATCCAGGTTCTTGAGATGCTCTAGGTACATAGGTGCGTCCATCCCACAGTCCTCAAGGTGCATGCGACCCAATGCAAAAATCATAAATGTACTTAATATATTATGAGACCTTTTTGAAGCTTCATTTCCTAACTTGGTTGTACCATTCTCCATTGTGAATTTTATAGATAAAAACAACATGTCACAAAGTTGAGAGGTTGAACACATCATCAGTCTTCCTCAGTTGTTGATCCTGTATGCAGTAATACTGACTGGCCAGGGAGGACAGGCCCACCGGTACCACAGAAGCAAGTCTGGTACGGTGGTAAGTCAGCTGCTTTCTGCTTGGTTTTTATGCCAACTCCAGAGGGAAAAACTCATAATTGTAACTGAAAGCTAGCCCTAAGCTTGTTTCTTGAGAGGTAACAGATCCTAATAGGAAAACGACTGCTATTGTTTTGTTAAATGGACATGATGCAGCCGATAAATTGCCTAATGGACAACCAACTTTTTGCTTATAGAATGATGCGTTTGCTGTCACCTTTGGTCAGAGTGATCAGCTAGCACTGCAGAGACTTATAATGAGTCAAATATAGAGAATATGTAACTGTTAACCCATCTCCCATTAATAGAGCATCTATATCACTCTCTCCAAGGCTCAAGGAACATTATGGAGGAAGGGACAGAAGGAATGAAAAAGTCAGATGAAGTAGGGTGTGGGGCAGTGTGGAATGCTGACTTCCGGGCATGTCATGGCTTTCTCAGTCTTGATCTAACAGAAGCTGTTATTACATATGCGAGAGCTGCACAGAGGCCTGTCAACACCCTGTCATGAAGGGAGAGTGGCTCATCAGGTCTCAGCCCCTCTGAGGATTTATCTACAGATAAGTGGGGGGGGGGAGAGGAGAGAGGAGAGAGGAGAGAGGAGAGAGGAGAGAGAGAGAGAGAGAGAGAGAGAGAGAGAGAGAGAGAGAACAAATCAATGAAGGTAAAATAGTTGTTGTGGAGACAAAGTTGGTTCCCCTCTGGAGTAGAACTTGGGAAGGAGCCAGGGGAAGGAATGTGCTTTCGTTCCCAGATCTTCATGTTAAAGGTGTTTTATTATTATGATTTTACTCTGTGCATGTTTTACTTTGCTAACAGTTAATCATAAAAGTAGAAAGTCCATCTAAGATAGTTTTTCTGAACATCAAAATTAGCACCCCAAAAGCAAGCCCAGATCAACAAAATGTTCATCTCAAATAGAGAATATATCTTCTACTTTACATCTGAAGTCCCATAGTTTATTACGTGTTTTCTAAATGAATAAACATGCTAAGTTCATCTTAGAGGGTATTTCTCTCCCTTTGGAAAACTACTAACTTAGCTTTGATTTCCTAGCAGAAAAAAAATCATATAGTCAGAGTAAACAGAGGAAAGTTTTAAAAGGAGAATGATTAAGGCATTTGATGAAGAGCCTTAAAGCTGAAGGATTTCTAAAGACGCATCAAGCCTGAGGGGCCCCTCAGTGGCTGCTGATGGGAGACAGTGGCTTGGAGATATAGGATGCTAAGATTGCCTTGGCTTTTCCCGTCTCCTATTCATTCCAGGACCGGTCCAGATCTTCTTCGGAGCCTGGATATTTTTATTTGTCTTTGGGAAATAAGCATACTGAAGTTTGGAGGAGATTTTGGAAAGACATTGACTTTTCTGTGCAGGGTGTGGCCTATGTAGAGACCTAGGGTGCACGTGTACATTCATGCCCAAATGGGGATCCACCAAGTGCAGAAAGCTGTTCACTCTTCTGCAAAACCTCTTCTCCCCAGAGAGAATAGGTGATGTGTTGGGTTGGGCACATGCCAAGGAATTGTAATGATAACTTCTCATAAAGGACAAGAAACCCTAGATTAGAGTTAGAATACATTTTATTCATATGTATATATGTGCACTGTGTGTGTGTGTGTGTGTGTGTGTGTGTGTGTGTGTGTGTGTACCATTTCAATTTCCTTAAAGTTTTGTGTACTCTAGACTTGCTTCAAACTTCTTTACCCACCAACTCCACCTCCCCAGGTCTGGAGTTACACCTATGCACCACTACACTCAGTTTATATGATGCTGGGGATGGAGCCCAGGACTTCATACATGTTAGGCCCCATGTCCTGAATTTTGCCTTTTATTATATGTGATGTGCTTGGTTAAGATGATGTGTTCTAAGCAACATGCTTATATGGTAGCATTGGTTCATATAGATTTAGTATATGAACTATATAGGTACTATATAGATGTAGTAACATGCATTGGTTCATACAGAATTGTGACTTAGAAAATGTTCTCTCGGGCTGGAGAGATGGCTCAGCAGTTAGGAACTCTGACTGCTCTTCCGAAGGTCCTGAGTTCATGGTGGCTCACAACCATCTGTAATGAGATCTGATGCCCTCTTCTGGAGTGTCTGAAGACAACTACAGTGTACTTACATATAATAAATGAATAAATCTTTAAATAAAAAAAAAGATAAAAAAAGAAAATGCTCTCTTTTTCCTGATAGTTTACTCTCAGCCTGATTATACTTGAGCCATGGTAACCTTACTCTTCCAGGACCCCACCCATGACAAGCAGGTTGAGGACCGCGCTTGAATAAATACTTAGAATATTCATCTGCCAGGGCACCCCCAGATCACATTTTGGTAAAAATCCTTGACATATCAAGTATTAAGAACAAACAGCTTCATTTCAAAAAGCGTAGCTGCTAAGCCCTGTGATATCTATGAAACAGTAAGATAGTAATTAAGTCTGAAAAGCCTAGTTGGAGGCAGGGAGCAACCTAAAATGAACTCTCCAAATTGAATCATGCCACTCCTCAATTAAGCGTATTTGCTTATCATGATTGGCTGTCAGTGCCAAGTCTACACTCATAAATGTAGAGCATTTATTTTGTGTTTTGGTGACCTGCGTCCCCATGGAGTGTTTCGTGCTATCCCCACCCACAGACGCTGACTTCTCACACACATTCCTGTGTTTTTCCACATGGTATTTTGGCTGCAGTGGCCACTTCACCCTGTCTAGTCCTCTACTTGGATAAGTTTGCCCATTTGGGAGCTGTTCAGAGCTCACCTCTTTCTTCTCTAAATACTCAAAGCAGTTGCTAACCCCCTTGTCTTTTTGGTGCATAGCTGTACTTAGAACATACACGTATTGACTACAATTCTCTCTTTGGCATGACTCAGTTTACCTTCTCAGGGGAAGTCATATCTTACACTTCTGTGTTCTGACCAGTTTCACAGCACGGGGGAAAGACAACTGTTCAACCATGAGGAAATCATCCCGTTAGCTCCCACAACTTCACGGACCCAAGCAGTTAAGGAAGGAAGATCCTAGGACATAGTGTTGATGGTAGGGTGGGTCCCATCGTGAGAGCTGGTTGAGAGACATGTGATGTGCCCAGGGATTGCAGAAAATATGTGTAGCCTCAGAGGGAGAAGCTGGGCAGTGAGACATGAGAGAGTCTGGTTGGCAGGGAATCCTCTGTGCTTGAGGGTGATTTGGGGGCTTTTAAACAAGATCTTGGAAGAAATCACCTGCTGGGACCAATGACCTGATGACATATCTTCTCAGTCTAAAAGCACCTCCCCCCCCAGCCTTCACAACACACACACACACACACACACACACACACACACACACACACACTTTCTTACTTTTTTCTGACTTCACATTCATCAACAAATCTGGAAGCAATATCATCACTCATTCAGTTAATATTTACTGAACGCATATTATGTGATAGGGAATACTTTAGATATGAGCACATGTAATTTACCCTAGCAGGAGGAAGCAGACAGCAGACAAATAGAGATAAAGGTGTATAGCACATTTGCCATAATCAATGACAAAGAAAAACCAGTAGCAGGGAAGATAGAAATGAGTCCTGAGGGTGAGAGGGCAGACTGGGAGACATTCTGTGAAGGGTACAGAGTTCAAGGACCAGAGGGGGGGTGGGGAGCTTCATTTGGCTGCATGGAGACTGCAGAATTTAAGGAAGTTTATTTGCCAGAGGAGCAAAAGGAGAGAGTGGAGGGTGCATATTAATGAGTACCCTGATGGCTCACTGATAGAGGGATAAAATTAACAAGGAAGAAAAGACAGGGACACCAGGAACAGGGGACAATGTCAAAGGGTTAGACGAAGGGATGGCAGGGTTGTTCTCTCAAAGGGACATACACGGAAATAAGAGTGAGTGCAGAGAGAGGGAGAGGGAGAGCAGGAGGGGGAGGGGGAGGGGGAGGGGAGGGGAAGGGAGAGGGAGAGGGAGGGGGAAGGGAGAGAGAGAGGGAGGGAGAGGGAGAAGGAGAAGGTGAGGGAGAGGGTGAGGATGAGGGAGAGGGAGAAGGTGAGGGAGAGGGAGAAGGTGAGGGAGAGGGAGAGGGAGGGAGGGAGAGGGAGAGGGAAAGAGGCTGGGATTGGTAATGCCAAGGTTACATCCGACAGAGGGCTAATATCCAATATATACAAAGAACTCAAGAAGTTAAACTCCAGAGAGGCAAGTAACCCTATTAAAAAATGGGGTACAGAGCTAAACAAAGTGTTCTCACCTGAAGAATATCTAATGGCTGAGAAGCACCTAAAGAGATGTTCATCATCCTTAGTCATTAGGGAAATGCAAATCAAAACAACCCTGAGATTCCATCTCACACCAGTCAGGATGGCTAAGATCAAAAACACAGGAGACAGCAGTTGTTGGCGAGGATGTGGAGAAAGAGGAACACTCCTCCACTGCTGGTGGAATTGCAAGGTGGTACAACCACTCTGGAAAGCAGTCTGGCGGTTCCTCAGAAAACTGGGCATGACACTCCTGGAGGATCCGGCTATCCCACTCCTGGGCATATACCCAGAGGCTTTACCTGCATGCAATAAGGACACATGCTCCACTATGTTCATAGCAGCCTTATTTATAATAGCCAGAAGCTGGAAAGAACCCAGATGTCCCTCAACGGAGGAATGGATTCAGAAGCTGTGGTATATCTACACAATGGAATACTACTCTGCAATTAAAAACAATGAATTCACGAAATTCCTAGGCAAATGGTCAGATCTTGAAAATATCATCCTTAGTGAGGTAACCCAATCACAAAAGAACACACATGGTATGCAGTCACTGATAAGGGGATATTGACCCAGAATCTCGGAATACCCTAGACACAATCCACATATCAATAGATTTCAAGAAGATGGAAGGAGAGACCCCTGGTCCTGGAAAGACTGGATGTAGGGGAACGCCAGGACAGAGTAACGAGAGGGGGTTGAATGGAGAAAAGAGGGAGGGAAGGGGGCTTATGGGACTTTCGGGGAGGGAGGAAACGGGAAAGGGGAAATGATTTGGAATGTAAATTAAAAATAAAATAAAATAAAATAAATAATTAAAAAAAAAGAGTGGTACTGTGCCAGGAGTAGGTGATTAGATGGCTAACTTGCTGGGGTTGCTGATCCCTTTGTTCTGGGGAGGACTATTCATCTCAAAGAGTACATAATGAAGAGTTCTAGAATGACATCCGCCTACAGTTGTGGTTTGGAAAAAGAGCTTATCTCCTCAAAATACCCGGCAACTGTTCCGAGAACATGAAATGGAGGTCATAGTTTATTATGAGAGACAGGACATTAGTGCCAATATTTTAAACCAACCTTCTTGTGTACAGAAAGTGGTCAAGATAATGTCACCAACACCCCACACTGATTACTTCTGTGAGATAAGATTAACCAATTCTAGGGAGACTGACCAAGAGGCACTCTACTCCACTCAAACCCATGAATGAAAGAACAGTCACGGAAAATGAAATGTTGGCAAATTTTGGTCTCCTGCAAAAACCCAAGGGAGAAGATACTGATAAAAATATCAGCCTAGAGACACGCAGAAATCATGGAGAAGCACGTGGGCTTCACCAGATGGAAAGGCTGCCAGATACAGAGGCTCTGGAACAACTGTCTTTGAGAAAAACAAGTTGTCACAGGTACTAAATATACAAGACGGACTGCGGAAATACATTATTTAGATATGCAGAGCCTCTAACCACTATTAAAGAAGTCGAAGAAGATGAAACGTGGAAATGAGACGGGATGGAAGTTGTGCTCCAGGCACTGAGAAAAGACCGAAAAGAAGCCGTTCGGCACAATGGCAGCTGTGTGGGATGTCGCGCAAAACAGATGCCCAACTTCAAGCTACGGCTCTGCAACAATGCACGGCTGGGTATTTTAGAAGTTTCGATAATTGACTGACATTTTTTGGCTACTTAACTGGATGACTGATACCAAGTCAGTAAAATCTTCAGAGCAGCAGAAGAGAAAGTCGAGGGAAGAAATGAACAAAGTCCTTAGGATTGGTGGCCATGAAAAGAGAGCCAACGGCAGGTTCAGGGCAGTATCGATAGAGAAGAAACGTGCCCGAGCCAGAAGGCAGTCAGTAGGGAAGGCAATAAGAAGCAAACAAACAGTAGGCCGGGCGGTGGTGGCCACCCCTTTAAGCCCAGGACACGGGAGGCAGAGGCAGGCGGATTTCTGGTCTACAGAGTGAGTTCCAGGACAGCCAGAGCTACACAAAGAAACCCTGTCTCGGGGAAAAATAAAAAAAGAAGCGAACGGTAGGTCACAGGACACAACATTACTCTATGTCACAATTGTACATGGGAAGATGAGAGTCTCACTAGAATATGAAAGGAAATGAAGAGAGAGAGAGATAGGGTATGTCTACGTGTGAGCGCACACCTGTGTGTGTGTGTGTGTGTGTGTGTGTGTGTGTGTGTGTGTATCTTTCTCTATTGACTGCCACCCTGGTTTTTTAGACAAAGTCTTTCACTGAACCAGGAGCTCACTGACTTAGGAAAACTGGCTAGTCTGTGAGCTGCGGGCATCCTTCAGGTTCTGCCTCCCCGGTGCTGGAATCACAGGGATGTGCTGCCACACCCAGATTTTTACATGGACTCTGAGTGATTGAATTCAGGTCTCTACAGACTGAGCCTTGGAAAGGGGAATTTTTTTTTTTTTTTTGATTTTTTGAGACAGTGGCCCTGGCTGTCCTGGAACTCACTCTGTAGACCAGGTTGGCCTCGAACTCAGAAATCCACCTGCCTTTGCCTCCCAAGTGCTGGGATTAAAGGCGTGCACCACCACTGCCCAGAGGGGCATTTTTTAAAAATCAACTTTGAAATTAAAAAAAAACAACAACAAAAAACATAGAAGTCGGTAGAAAAAAAACAAAACAAAAAACAAACCCAACCCAACCCAACCCAACCAAACAACCAAACAACAACAAAAATCCAAACCCTCCCTCCAGATAATTTAGATAACAAAGCAGCTGCACTTCCTGTCCCTAGTCCCTGGGCTTTTCCGCATGCAGCCTCTCCGAGAATTCTCTGGAATGGTTGTGTTTTCATGTTTCCCATGTATTTGCTTTACTTATTATTATTATTATTATTATTACTACTATTTTCTACATTCTTTATTTACACTCCAAATGATTTCCCCTTTCCCAGTTCCCCCCTCCCCAAAAGTCCCATAAGCCCTCTTCCCTCCCCCTATTCCCCATTTGCCTAAGAATTTCATGAATTCATTGTTTTTAATTGCTAAGTAGTATTCCATTGTGTAAATATACATGGAAAATATCTCTGATAAAATTGAAGAAATTTATACAGATAAATTGGTAGGAATAAAAATATTCCTAAGTTGATTGAAGGTAGAATTATAAACATTTTCTGATAAAATTGAAGATTTACATGGAAAATATCTCTGATAAAATTGAAGAAATATATAAAAAACACATTAAGATTGAGTATTTCATGGAAAAATTATACAGATAAAATGGTAGGCATAAAAATATTCCTAAGTTTTTTGAAAGTGGAATTATAAACACTTCCTGATAAAATTGAAGGTCTACAAGGAAAATATTCCTGAAAAAATTCAAGAAATATATAGAAAAACATGTTAAAACTGACTATTACATGGAAAATTATACAGATAAAATGAAAGGTATAAAAATGTTCTTAAGTTGATTGAAAGTAAAATTATAGACATTGTCTGATAAAACTGAAGATCCACATGGAAAATACTTCTGACAAAATTGAAGAAAAATACAGAAAAACGTTAAAATTGAAGATTATCATGGACAATTATACCAACAAAATGGTAGGCACAAAAACATTCCTAAACTGATTGAAAGTGGAACTACAAACACCCCCCTCCCCCCAAGGAAACGGAAGATCTACATGGAAAACACCTCCGACAAAATTGAAGAAATACACAGAAAAATGTTAAAATAAAGATTATCATGGAAAACAATACAGTCAAAATGGTAGACACAAAAACATTACTGAATTGAAAGAGGAGTCACAAACATTTTCTGATAAAATCGAAGATCCACATGAAAAACATCTCTGTTAGACTATGTTTTTTGTTGGGGAATTGAGTCTATTGATGTTATAAGATATTAAGGAATAGTGATTGTTGCTTCCTGTTATTTTTGATGTTCTTTTTATGTTTGTGTGGTTACTTTCTTTTGGGTTTGTTGGAAAAGATTACTTTCTTGCTTTTTCTAGGGTGTAGTTTCCCTCCTCATGTTGGCGTTTTCCATCTATTATCCTTTGTAGGGCTGGGTTTGTGGAAAGATATTGTGTAAATTTGGTTTTATCATGGAATATCTTGGTTTCTCCATCTATGGTAATTGAGAGTTTTGCTGGGTATAGTAGTCTGGGCTGGCATTTGTGTTCTCTTAGGGTCTGTATGAGATCTGCCCAGGATCTTCTAGTTTTCATTGTCTCTGGTGAGAAGTCTGGTGTAATTCTGATAGGTCTGCCTTTATAAGTTACTTGCCCCTTACTGCTTTTAATATTCTTTCTTTGTTTAGTGCATTTGGTGTTTTGATTATTATGTGCCAGGAGGACTTTCTGTTCTGGTCCAGTCTGTTTGGAGTTCTGAAGGCTTCTTGTATGTTCATGGGCATCTCTTTCTGTAGGTTAGGGAAGTTTTCTTCTATAATTTTGTTGAAGATATTAACTGGCCCTTTAAGCTGGAAATCTTCGCTCTCTTCTATACCAATAATCCTTAGGTTTGGTCTTCTCATTGTGTCCTGGAGTTCCTGGATGTTTTGGGTTACAAGCTTTATGCATTTTGCATTTTCTTTGACTGTTGAGTCAGTGTTTTCTATGGCATCTTCAGCACCTGAGATTCTTTCTTCCATCTCTTGTATTCTGTTGTTGATGCTTGCATCTATGACTCCTGAATTCTTTCCAAGGATTTCTATCTCCAGAGATGTCTCACTTTGTGATTTGTTGTTTCTTCTTCCACTTTTAGATCCTGGATGGTTTTGCTCAGTTCCTTCGCTTGATTGTTTATGTTTTTCTGTAATTCTTTAAGGGATTTTGGTGTTTCCTCTTTAAGGACTTTTACCTGTTGACCCATGTTCTCCTGTATTTCTTTAAGGGGGTTATCTAAGTCCTTCTTGAAGCCTTCTAGCAGCATCATGAGATATGATTTTAAATCTAATTCTTGTTTTTCTGGTGTGTTGGGATATCTGGTACTTGCTGTGGTGGGAGAACTGGGTTCTGATGTTGCCAAGTAGTCTTGGTTTCTGTTGGTATGGTTCTTGTGCTTGCCTTTTGCCATCTGGTTATCTCTGGTGCTAGTTGGTCTTGCTGTCTATGGCTGGAGTTTGTCCCTCCTGTGGGCCTGTAAGCCTGTGTCCATACTCCTGGGAGACCAACTCTCTTCTGGCAGGGTCTGTGCACAGAAGGCTGTGGAGCTGCCTGGCTCCCCGGTGCAGATGGCAGCGGGAAGACTTTCATCCCAGCTGCTCCACTGATTTTATGCCCTTAGACTTAACTTTTAAGGCTGCTACATTTCATCTCTGAAGAAATGGTCAGGTTCTACCACAGGCTAGGAAGTCTCTGGATATGGGAGTTTGCTGACTTTCACAATGAACTTTACTAGTTTCTGAATTGTTTTAATCTCTTCAAGTGCTAATTACATTATTACTGCTAAATATCTTATATTGTGTCAGGAAGGACATGGGATGATAATGATAGAGTGATAGGATGTTGGTGAGTCGATGAAAGTACGAGATAAAATTCGTGCTGGAGAGATGGCTCAGTGGTTAAGAGCACTGACTGCTTTTCCACAGGTCCTGAGTTCTATTCCCAGCAACCTTGTGGTGACTCACAACCATCTATAATTGGATCTGATGCCCTCTTCTGGCCTGCGGATGTAGATGTAGCAGAGCATTCATACATTAAATAAATAAAAATTTAAAAAAATGTTTTAAGGAAATGCATGTGTTAAGAGTTAATTTCTCATCTTGCTCCTGTGTCCTCAACCAACTAAACAAAAACCTCAAACAAGTGTCAGACATTCAAGAATGACTTATTTATATTTTCCATTGGAACATAGATGAGCACAGGCTGAGAACCTTCTCAGGTACACTTTTCAGTCTTGTGGGATTGGTAGAAACTGCCCTTGGTAGTCCTCAGGGAAAGATTCGATAAGATTCTTACGCCAGACACTCAGGTACCAGAAGCTCAGGAGTTTATAAGAAGCCTCTTTAGAATATGAGACATAAAAATCAATGAGACAGTGGCAGACATATCTAGCTGACTGTGTTTCAAATGGCTGGGTAGTGAGTCTCAAGCTGTAGGCACACAAATCTCTGCTATGTTCTTCACTTTCTAATGCTAAGGTCTAACCTCATAACATGCAGGTATTTGAAGAATAGAGGCCCAGGTGGAAAACCAGAGGCTATGAAGTGGGTTTATGGATTGTGACCTATAGATTTTAAAGAAAGGACAGGAGGACAGAGAAAATGGATCAGAGGGAAAAGACATTTGCCACCAAGCCTGACAACCTGGTTTCAATTCTCATGACCCACACAGTAGAAGAAGAGCACCCACTTCTGCAAGTTGTATTCTGACCTCCTTGTGCTTGCCATGAAACGTGTATCCACACACTCACGCCCACAAATAAATGTTATAGATTTTAAAGACATGGCTTTGGCCCTGTTCTTAGTGGTTTGTGCTTAGAACAGGAAGTAGGAAAGATAACACATTGAAGTCATGAAACACAACATACTTCAAAATGTCTGAGTCAGACAACCTTAGTCAGGAAAGATAAAAGTGAGACCACTCACACTGAAGAGAACCTCTCTCCTAGAACCTGGAGCTTTAAATGGATGCCTGAAATTTTCACAGTCATAGTCTACTTGGGTTGTTGGAAGTCCCAAGAGTTATAGCAAGGGCTTTGGGTCTTCACATGTGGGGAACGAACAGGGCATCTTCACAACTTTGTCCCCCAGGGTACCTGTGTCTGGGGATCCACACCAATGCGGTGTTTTACCACATTATTGAGGAATGCTCAAGAGTTTCCACTCCTACCTTTGGGATTTGGTGCCAGAGTTCCCTGTGAGATAACAGCCTTTTTACATGGACTCTGAAATATGCAAGCCACCTGCAGAACTGAGCCTTGAGTGCCTACATCATAAGTAGTTTCTTTCTAGAAACAGTTGCTCCTAATCTGCAATCAGAACCTGTGGCTATAGTAGGGTCTTTCCATGTGTTGTGTTTTCCACTGCATTTTATCAACAAAAATGCAGAAACAAGAATTTCCATCTCTAACACATGGGTTTCAGAAGGGTTTGCTGAGTTAACATCTGCTGGGAACATTTGATTTGCCTATCTGGTTTTTACCTGATTTTCCTATATGGTCCCAGAGCTGAGAGTGAACCACATCTTTAAATAATGATATGTCAATCACGACTGTTAAGTATTCCAACAGGATACCTGCTGAGAGAATTGGCACAGTGACCTAGCCTACAAGAGCCAAGAGAGCCACTGTTCAATTTTCCAGACAAACGTTGCCACCCCAGTGACACAGATTAGGAAACATTGGAGCTGGGTTGAATGTAAAGAGGCCCAAGTCATTTTCCAGAATGCATAACACTAGGCTAGTAAGTGCACTGGGCATACATACTCATGCACACAACACCTTTGATTTCATTTGAGCCTGTTAGCCTACATTAAGAAACCCTATGAAATCTGTCATTGCACCCAAGAACAGTGCTATGACACTAGTTTCTGGTGGAGGAGGTCAGTCTGGGTCAGGTTGAAGGGTAGTAATTATGTTTACAAGTTCTTAAATATCAAACCAAAAAATTTGTCTAAGATGGATCTGTCTGTGAATGGCCAAGGCCACAATGTCAGAGGAAAGAACCCTTTCTCAGGCAACTCAAGCTTGAGTTTCTCTTCAAATAGGGTTATCATCTTCACTCAGGCCATGGCAGGGTGATTGCCTTAGCTTCTGTTCTACTGCTGAGAAGAGACACCATGGCCAAGGCAACTTATAAAAGGAAGTGTTTAATTGCTTACAACGTCAGAAGCTTAGTCCATGATCATCATGGTAGGACTATGGCAGCAGGTAGGCATGGTGTTGGAGAAGTAGCTGAGATGAGAGCTATATCCTGATGCATGGGCAGAAGGGGGGGCAGGAGAGAGAGAGAGAGAGAGAGAGAGAGAGAGAGAGAGAGAGAGAGAGAGAGAGAGAGAGAGAGAAGGGAAGGGAAGAGAAGAGAAGAGAAGAGAAGAGAAGAGAAGAGAAGAGAAGAGAAGAGAAGAGAAGAGAAGAGAAGAGAAGAGGAGAGACTGGGCCTGGTGTGAGCTTTTGCAACCTCAAAGCCCATGCCCAGTGACACACCCCTGCAACTTCTAGTCCTTCTCAAATGATTCCACTAACTTTCAACCAAACGTTGAAACATTTGAGCCTGTCAGGGCCATTCTTGTTCAAACCACCACAGTGACCTTAAATTAAAGGAGCTCAGCATATTTAGCCCAGACTTGGGCATGAAATTGACATACATGACTTTGGTGAAGATCCCAGGTGGTTTCCAGACTGACAAACACTGTGTCTGCAGAGATTAGGAAAGACTGAAACTCTCACGTGCTTCAGGCAAAGACATTAATTTATTTTCTAATAAAGGTCAAGGCACAAGTCCTTCCATCCCATACTAATTGCCACATCTAGAATATTTCCTAGAGAAACTCTGGCACCTGTGGACAAGTGTGAGCATCCAAACGTGTTCACAGAAACCTGTAACAGCAAAAATGGAGGGACGCCATCTATGACTTCAATGATAGAATAGAAAAATTAGCTTTATTGCGTTCATTAGGTGAATGGACTCTTATACAATGGTGAAGATTATAAATAGCATTTCTACATGAACAATGAAATTACTTGGATTATAAAAGGTGAATTACTGTAAACACAAGCAGTCCATAATAATATATATTAATGCATAATCCATATATGCATATACATTATATATTGACATGTATGCTTATTTAAGGCTAAAGAAATGAAATTTAACTATAAAGAGGATAAGACAATAATTTAGCATATAGTTTCAAATTGCCTTTGAGGTTGGGGAGCCTATGGGTAGGGAAGGCAGTTTGCTAGTGAACACTGGAGTTTTAAGTACACTGGTAGGATCTATGTGTAGTACATCCACTTTAAGCTTATCTCCGACTAGCTTACAAATAAATGAGATAAGGGCTGGAGAGATGGCTCAGTGGTTAAGAGCACTGGTTGTTTTTCCAGACATCCTGAGTTCAATTCCCAGCAACCACATGGTGACTCACAAATAAATGAGATATAAAATTTAGCATTATAATACATAGCAATAGACCAAACCTCAACATCTATGCTTTGAATTCTTGTGTGTTCAATATATTCTGTGTATGCTGTGTGCTCTGCTCAAGACCATATCCAGAGGTTAGGCATGGCCCCCCAGTTGAGGGATGGGGCCACCCACCCATCTCCAAAATTTTAACCCAGAATTGCTCCTAAAGGAAATACAGGGACAAAGAATGGAGCAGGGGCTGAAGGAAAGGCTATCCAGAGACTGCCCAACCTGGGGATCCATCCTACAAGCAGACCCCAAACCCAGATACTATTGCTGATGCCAAGAAGTGCTTGCTGACAGGAGACTGTTACAGCTGTCTGTTAAGAAGTTCTGCCAGACCCTGACCAATACAGATGTGGATGCTCGCAGTCAACCATTGGACTCAGCACAGGGACCCCAGTGGAGGAGTTAGGGGAAGGACTGAAGGAACTGAAGGGACCTTATCTGGCATCAGTGTGAGGGGAAGCCATTGGTCCTGTGAAGACTTGATGCCCTGGCGTAGAGGAATACTAGGGTGGTGAGGCAGGAATATGCAGGTGGGTGGGGGAGGACCCTCATAGAAGCAAGGTAAGGGAGGATGGGATAGTGGGTTTGCAGAGGGGAAACCAGGAAAGGGGATAACATTTGAAATGTAAATAAATAAAATATCCAGTTTTAAAATTGTGTGTGTGTGTGGTTTTTGGATGAGTTTATGTATACCATGTACATGCAGGATCCTGTGGAGACTGGAAGAGCATATCAGATCCCCTGGAGGTACAGGTAGTTATAAGCCACCTGATGTGGATGCTGGAGGCAGAGCTGAGTCCTCTGTAAAGCCAATAAGCACTCAGCTATGTAGCTGTCACTTCAGCCCCAGCTCTGACATTCCTTTGCTCCTTACTCCTCCTCCTAGAATTCTGTTTGCCTCTTTCTCCGTATGCAAGTGTGGGAGTACTGGGGACATCATAGCGAAGAGAGATGATACAGAGAAGTAAGTGAAGATAGAGGACTACTATAAATCTGTGTATGCTTTGATGCTTGTACTGTGGGAGAGAATTTAGTGTTATCATTGATAAGTCTGTGCATGTGCTTATCATATTCATGCATACAGAGGTCAGAGGAGGATGTCAGATGTATTCTCTCATTCTCCACCTTACTGCTTTGTGCCAGGTTCTCTTACTGAGCTGGAAGCTCACTGTCTAATCTAGGCTGGCTGGGATCTGTCCATCCCTACCTACCCCTAGTGTTAGGATTATAGGTACTTGTAGCTATTATCAGTGTGCTGGATAGTTTATGTGAACTTGACACAAGCTGAAGTCATCTAAGAGGAGGGAACCTCAACTGAGGAAATGCCTCCATAAGACTGGACTGCAAGTAAGCCTGTAGGACGTTTGTTTTCTTAATGATTGATGGGGGAGGGGTAATTTATGATTGATCGGGGAGGGCCCAGCCCATTGTGCTTGATACCATCCCTTGGCTGGTGGTCCTGGCTGTTGTAAGAGGCTGAACAAGCCATGGCAAGCAAGCCAGTAAGCAGCAGCCCTCCATGGCCTCTGTTTCAGCTCCTGCCTCCAGGTTCCTGCCCTGCCTGAGTTCCTGTTCTGACTTCCTGGAATGATGAACAGGATGTAGAAGCATGAGCCAAGTAAACCCTTTCCTCTCCAAGTTGCTTTGGCATAGCATTTCATCACAGTAATTGTAGCTCTTAAGACCCTCAGCTTCAACAAATATTTTGGTGTAATTTATTTTCTACTAGTTCCTTAAAAATTTTAACCAATAACAACTTTAGCCTTAAAACATATTGTCAAGAAGATTGTATAGATGTCTGGGACTATTTACAACTGTAGAAATAATTTCCAATATAAAATACCAATTCATAGCTATGTGGTACCATTGAAACTGTGTGCCCCAAGGCATTGGAAACAAATTCTCTTATGTCATATTTTTGGAGCACTGGAGGTGGTTCTCAGGGATTTATGTGCCAGGCAAGTTCTACCAATGAGCTACCCAGTTCTTCCTCTTCCTCTTCTTCTTCCTCCTCCTCATCCTGCTGTTCACCCTTTTTGTTTTTATTTTTCTGCATTTTCACAGATATTTCTAATTAGTATGTATGAGCGTATTTTTCTTGAGACTTTTACACATATATACAATAAAATATGATTCCATCCAGCCGCCACTTCCTCTCCTCACACACCCAACCATATTGCCTCAACACATATCTTCTTCCAATCTTCTTGTAATATTTTTTATAACTGAGTCAAATTAGTGCTTACCATATATAAAGGGTGTGGGATCATCCATTGGAGCATTCAAAACCCACCAATGGCCACACCCAAGAAAAAGAATTATTCTTTCTTCCTTAATTGTTGGTGCTCTTGTAGTAGTTCTCCTCCTCCTCCTTCTCCTCCTCTTCCTCCTTCTCCTCCTCTTCCTCCTTCTCCTTCCTCTTTCTCCTTCTCTTCTTCTTCTTCCTCCTTCTCCTCCTCCCCCTTCTCACCCCACCACCTCCTCCTCTTCCTCCTCCTTCTAAACCAAACGCTTTCTTATAAGGGAAAAACTTAATGCTTGTTTTTTTGTAGAGATTGCCACATTGGGATGATACATTTTTGTTGTTGATCTTCATTTTATTATTTAGGGAGGCTAGCACCGGGTAAAACCTTCATGGCTTAGCCTCCTTAGTGTCTCAGTGATAGGCATGTGCCGCTGTGCCCAATTTACTTTATATCTTATGGTTTTGATTGGCAAATTAACCATTCTTATTATGTGTAGCATGATGTGTATGAATATGTATTCATGGTGGAGTGGCTCCGAATGACCTCATATTTTTGGTAATATTTATCTCAGATGTATCCATAAAATTCTCAAGACTGTAAACGGACTAGGGACACAGTTCAAGTGATAACATTTCTGCCAAGTGAACACAAGGCCCTGGGTTTGATGCTCAACGCCACATAAACCAGGCAGGGTGGCCCACAGCTCTACCCAGCGCTCCAAAGGCAGAAACAGGAGGGCCAAAAACTCAGACTCAGTCTCAGTTTCACAGTGAGTTTGAGGCCAGCCTGGTTTATGCTAGACCCAGTGTCCTGACAAACAAGCAAACGAACTGGGAGGAAGAAAGAAAAAGGTGGCACATGGAGGCATCCCAGACTTTCTGTCAAGTAGTCAGGTTTCCACTTCCGCTGGATGAGATTCTGTTCCTCATCTGGAATGCAACTGGGTATTTCCAGTACTTGCACTTACATATCTTTGAAAATGAACTGAATGGACAAGTGTGCAAGTGTGTCCCGTGTTTCATCAACTAGTGTCACACCTGTGTACACGTTGCATGCCTGAGTATATTTCCATGCCCAGAATCAGCCATGGGCCACGTAGAGTAGAAATGATGAACATCTGCCCTATTCTGGAGTTCCACACGCACACACGTGCACAGGCATGGTTGATCCCACAGGTTGCCGCCTGAGGATCCCACTGCAGGAACCCACTGTAGGAACGCTTTGGTCTTCTTGGTTAACTAGGAAGCTACACAGAAGCAGCTTAAGTGAGCTGGCTGAGGCAAATCTAGAGATAGAATTCGAAAAATTCCTGGCCACTTGATCCCATGGGCAGCTCAGCAGTTGTTGGGCTTAAGGATTAAGTTAAGAAAGGAGCCTTTTTTCAAGAAAATACCAACAAAGAATTCTGCTACTTTGTCTTTAGAAATGGAGAGAATTTTGGCTTGTGGGCAACTGGTTTTGTGGAGCTGCAGGCATCTGACTCCGAACACACCCGGGACTAAATGATGTTTTTTTGTTTTTGTGAGAGTCCCTGGAGAGTCGTGGTAAAGGAGTCAAGAGAAAACAGGATTTTCAAACAGTGAAGATGTAAGATGGAAGTGGAGGAAAGGGCAAGAGGAGGAGGGATGACGCAGCACCAGGCATAGCTGCGGGATCTTCCGAGCACTCACACAACAGGTGCCGTAGGATCCTCTCCATCCCTGTGATGAAGCTAAAGGCAACTAAGGAAGCAGAGGGCTTATTTGGCCCAGGATCCCAGCTGATAGTAATCTATAATTTTCAAGGAAATCAAGGCAGGAGACACATTCCTTGTGCAGCCTAGGATGGCCCCAAATTCCTGACTCAAGTGGTCCTCCTGACTCAACATCTGGTGTTTTGGGAACTACAGCCACACTCAGCCCAGAGTCTATTTAGACAGAGTGATGGTGGATGTATAAAGCCCTGAGACTGGGTTAGGTGCTGGGACCCAGCAAAGAACATTAGATAAGGTTTCATGCTTATAAGGTTTGTATTGTAGAGGGATGTGCTTAGTGTATGTCTAATAATTATGGAGTATTATTACTGAAAATGAACTAGGAGATAAAAATTGACTTTGCACTTGCAGGAAATATATATATGTGCATATGCATATATATGGAACTATATATGGAACTAGAGTCCACAGTATATTACAAATTTGGGTGCTGAAGACAGCCGTAGTTATAGAAGGTAGGGCTTCTGTACACACAAGGTCTAGCTAAGGGTAACATTCAGTGGGGACGAAAACGAGACAGGAGAAAGGAAGATGTGAAGACACCCACAAGGTAGCCATGGATGAGTCCTCATCCCACAGCTCTCTGATCACAGGTGACACAGACAAGCTAGGTCACATGATGCTGTGCTGTCATCATGCATTGGAAACAGCAAGTTCCAGTGAGCTTCATTTTTTCCATATAATACCAGAGATTCGGGAAAGGAATTTTGCACCTGGAGTTTCATGCTGCTGACCAACCTTGAAGTCAGGCTGCTAAGTGGGACTTAGTGCCTCGGCATGTTGCCTAAGTCCTTTTACCAGCATTCAGGTTAATGGTTAAGGGTTGGCATTTAAAGCATACGCTAATTTCCATTCAGTACTTTAGTTAATAATACATCTTTCTACGGTGTCTAAAGGATCTGTCAAAACAAGTAATGGAAAACTAGACCAATGCATTTAAGAGATGTTTTGTATAAAATATCCCAGGCTTTCTATTCCCAACAGACAAGAGTCACTAACACACACACACAATTGAAGCCCGAGTCTCACAGACAGCTGTAGTCTCTGGTGGCAATCAGAAGCTTTCCTGCTTTATAGTTGGAAGGTAGGTCATTTCTGGTTGGGGTCTGGAGTAGCATCAGGTATTTCTTGGATTTCAGAATGAACCATTTGTCTCACTAAACACACTACCTCACACCTTGGATTTCACAGTCTATTGACATCAAGGTCAACTGGAAACATACACACGCCTCCTGTTCTTTTCCTACTTGCAGACCTAGGTACGACCACTGACTGACAACTGAGAAGTCATCGCCAGTCTGGACTCTAACATATTTTCCTTTTCAGTCCCAAGCATGTTGGCTTTTGGCTTTTGCCTTTTGATCCTATATAACTGGGTCAAGTCCTGTTAAGCTACTGTAAAATTTTACCAACAGAGGAATTTTTTAGTTGTTGCTTCTCACTGGAAAAGTTCCATGCCCTAAAACTGTTCGTGAACTTGTAAGTAAGCATTTTTTTTCCCTCACAGAAAATAGTCTTTGTTCTTTACACGGAAACTAAGTAAATGTTGCTTAACTCTTCCTTCCTTAGTTCTGCTGGGGACTGATTGTTCCTAAAAGGATTTATGGACACAATATTGTAACCCAATTAAAACAGATATTTTTTAAAGACTCCCAAAGTATTAAAAAATTAAATAAGAAATGTGTGCTTTCTAAATTAAGCTTATTTGAGTTTAACAATTCTTTCAAATGTCTGAATATTTTTACTGTAATGTTTTAGAAAAGAAGTAACCAAGACAAAACAAACAAACAAAAAAAAGCAAACTAAGAGAGGTAAGGAGATTAGCATTCATAAAAGATAACAAAGGAGGCACGGACTTTATTGTGAATTAGTAATAGACAGAATAAGTTTATAAGGGTCAAGTATGAGAACTCAGAGACCAGTTTTGGAGTCTGTTCATAAGCTTCTAGAACTTACAGTGGAGGCTAAAACCTTCTACCCTGCTGTGCTATCAGAGAACCATCTATGAATGGCTTTGTGAATCTGAGCAGCTTTGTGAGTCTTAGTTCCAGCACATTCTAGAAACTTCCAACAGCACTTTCTTGTTTCCTGTAATGGGGGTGGGGTGCTATCAGATACTCTTTAAACATCAGCTGTGGAGAGCCACAGTATGAGAACTATGGAAAAATCCCTGTGTGTGCTCACGGCCACAAGGGTGTGGAACAGAAAGGGATGAGAACAGTCAGGGCCTACTACACTGTCAGGGTGAGGAGTGCCCCAACTAATGTCATCCAGGAGGGAGTTTGAATACAGTGGGGCTGAAGAATGCTCTAATGGAAAGTAACCATAGACTGCAGATAAAGCCCTTGTGTGGAAGCATGCATACAGAAACACAACTTCATTTCTTTCTTTCTCTACAGTCCACATTCAGATCTTGGGAAGTTAGCTTTGTGCAACTAGAAGATTCTTTTTTGTTCTCTCTTGTTCACTCTTTGATTTCTTGTGCTTTTAGATTCTATGAAGAGGTGAAAACATGTATGTGCCCCTAAGTATATTCAAACCTTCCAATAAACATAAAACATAGCTGATATATAGAATAGAAAACCAAACTACTAAATGCTTATTTGGACCTTTCTTTTCTCTTAGAAAGCACTGAAAGCCTGTGCTTTGGATAATAATTCCCTGACATTTTTATGCACTTAAAAGTTACCTAGGGCAGGGCTAAGATTGCATCTCGATTGGGAGTGTTTTCTTAAGGTAGGTAAAGCCCTGAGCTTGATCAGCACCATAGAAACTGGAAATGATGGCACACTCCTGTTATCCCAGCATTCCTTGGGAGGTAAGAGACAGGAGGCTCAGAAGTTTAAGATCATCTTTAGCTACATAGTGATTTGAGGTCACCCTGGGCTCCATGAAACAGCAGAACAAAACAATACAACAGACCTTTCCCAGACCTAAAAGTCAAACTGAAAGAATCACCCGGGGAGTTTGCTGAAAGCAGCCACCATCTGCATGGTCCCTGTTCACCACCTGTCCTCTCGTTGATTCAAGAAAGTTGAGCACGCGCCAGGGATGTGAATGTTTAGTCTGAGCTCCTCTCAGAAATCTGAATATTTCAGTTCTGTCAGGTGATTTCTGTAGGTCACAGGTGACAGTTCAGGAATACCAAAGCAAGGACTTAATCCTGACTCTTAGTCCTTGTCAAGCTGAGGGCTTGCAGAGACTTCAGGGCAATTTCAAGTCAATCTCTCTGGAATGCTTCAGCTTAGAAATAAATCCTGGATCTGTTTGACCCAGTCACAGGCCCTTAGAGCCAGAGCGAACAACAGGCCATGGATTACCTGGTTGTATTTGAAATTTCTAAAATATTTCATTTTCTAGAATGAGGGCTTCCCAGAGGCAAGACTTACCAGGTGGAGTCTACAGTAGAAACAGCACAATCTCGTGTGTGTGTGTGTGTGTGTGTGTGTGTGTGTGTGTGTGTGCACGCGTGCACGCACGCGCGCATGCTTTTATGTATGGGAACCATCAAGGAATCTGGTCACCTGCTGTGTAAGTGATGAGATGACACCAGTCTTCACTTGCTGGTTGGAGCTTCGCTGTGCCTAACCTAAGTTGCACCATTTCTTACGTCTCTTGCTCCTTTTGGGGATCTGTTGACAGTGAAAACAGCTAGCATTTTCCACTGGACGATCAGCAAACAGAGAAAAGTATTTAACACCACAGACACTGTTATGGTAACCTGTCAGGTTCGTCCTGAGAGCTTTCAGTATTACAAACATTATTTCCAGTCTTTGGTGTTAGAGTAGTGGTTCTCAACCTGTGGGTCGTGACCCTTTGGGGTGTGTGTGGTCTAACTACACTTTCACAGGTGTTGCCCAAGACCAGGAAAACCCACAGATATTTACATTATAATTCATAACAGTAGCAAACTTACGGTTACAAAGTAGCAACAAAAATAATCACCCCAACATTAGAGGATCACAACGTTAGGAAGGTGGAAACCTACTATTTTAGAGGGAGGGCCTTGTCCAGGATCACACCCCTGCTCTGGGGACCTGGAGTAATGTCAGAGTGATGGAGTGGTGGCTTATGTCCTAGGCCCTCTGCTTGGATTCAGGAGGTCCATCCAAGTTTGTTCTGTCTCTGGACCACTCTCTTCTCTTTCTAGCCAGATGACTTGTGTAAATTGCAAAACTTTTGACTTCCTGTTGCAGTCTACACTGGCATTTCCCTGTCTTCCATACAAAATTAAAATGTTTTGAAGAAGAGAAAAGACAGGAGAGTCCTTCTCTGCAGGTCCCTCTCTCCTGGTTTGCCAGATTCACCTCCTGGTAACACTGTACCACTGGCTTTGAAACATTTGTATCTACCACTCTGATGGAAACTTTTTGAAGTCACGGAGGTCTTCTCTTAATCATTTTGATATCTAGTGTTTCTGTTAGATGTTTATATAAGGAATATGTGTTTTATATTTCAAATACATTCTCTCTATATTATCTAGGTGTCTCTGTCCTCAGCCACTGAGTTCTAGGACTGCACACATGTTTCATTCATTGCTTCTGACACTATTTATTAAAAAAAGAAAGAATATGTGAAAGAAGTTGCTGAACATGCTTGCCTTAAAAACCAGATGTATCTTATATACTCTGTTGGGAACTATAGCATAATACTGATTTGCAGTATTAGCTCTTGCTTTATTAGAAGATATGTGAGGTTAAGGCCTCATTCTAATCAGACCCCAGCGCCATTCACAAATCTGAGTTCATTAAACCCTGAGGCAGGAAACAAATGCCTGGCTCCAGGACTGCAAGCCTATGCAATAATGATGTCCTGTGATCGCTTACAACAGATGACCCACATAGATAGCTGAGCACTGAATACACTCAGTTCTAACCACGAGGTAAATGCAGCATCTCCCGAGCCACAAGCTAACCCATAGGTCCTGATGATGCCCACGGAGAGCCAACACGGACACTTCCAAAAGAAGTAGCATTTTAAGTCTTCTTTGTCCCTACATGAAGGTGACTGGCATTGCTTGCCGAGGACCCAGGAAAGACTACGTATTTCAGGGGTCAATCTCAGAGTCCTAGACCAGATAACTAGATGAAAACCCCAGCTCCACACCAACCAAACCAGAGAGTCACCCGAGCTTCATTTCATCTTCTCTGCTGCTTATTGGTGTCATGAACCAAACACTGTCACCTACCCCATGAGAGTGCTGAGGGCATTCTCATTAACTCATGAGATGCTGACCTCCACCACTGGGCTCAGTATGTCTTAACCACTGGAATTACACTCTTGATTTTCTATTTTCTTGATTTTCTATTTTATTTTTCCATTTATATTCTATTTTTTTTGTCTGAAACAGTTAGTGGAGAAAGTTTTATTTGGGTTCACAGTTTGAGGGTACAATCCATCAAGGCATCCCGGGAAGGCATGATGCAGGAATGGCTGTAACTGTCATCAGGAAACCGAGTGAGAGGAACCCTCAGATTGCTTTTTCCAGTTTTTTTTTAAGTCACTCTGGGACTGGAGCCCATGAGATGCTGCCACTGATATTCAGGGTTTGTCTTTCTTCCTCAGGTAAATAGCTCTGGAAGCGCCATCGTAATTACATCCAAAGTTACGTCTACCTAAATTCTGCCAAGTTGACAATAAAGATTAACTCTGTGTGTGTGTGTGTGTGTGTGTGTGTGTGTGTGTGTGTGTGTGAAGAACCTTTCCAAATGTTTTCCAATAATGTGAAATTTGAATTGTAATTTTTCTTTTGACTTAAACATATCCAGTTTTATAAATAAAAGCATTAGGTCAACTATACACTTCTAGACTGATACCACTGGCTGTGTTGTTTTATTCTTTGAATATCCTGAGATTTTTATTCTATTATTTCATTCTGCTGATATTTTGCCCAGAACGTTTTCATGCATGAAGTTGAATTACATGATATTTTCCTGCAATATCTTCCTTGATTTAGAAGTAGATTTTGCTGCCTAGTAAATCACAAAAGCAGACGCAAAAAATTCAGACTTGATATTCCCCATATAGAGACAACTGTCTCTTAAAACTATGGCAAAATATTATCGTGACAACTCTGAGACAAGAACTTCCTTAAAGGGTATTTAATAGTGGCTTCTTTTGTTTCTTCCTGTCCTATTCAGATTTTCTCTCTTAATTTTTGTCTTCTACTTTATTCTATCTTAAAAAAAAAAATCATCAAAATTTTTCCATGTTTTCAAATTCGTTATCATGGAGCATGGAGAGTTTTTGCTAACACCTGTGTGTATCACTGGGACCATATCCTCTTTTTGTATATTATTGGTTTTTCTTTGACTAGGAAGAGCTAACATTCTTCCATTTATAAATATTTTCCAAGCATATATCCACAGTATCTGTGAACTTATATTTTCTCCATTTTCTTTTTCATTGAGTCTCTTTATGTTTTTAACACTCCCTTTTGATTCAAAAAAGTATTCCAAGTTGACTATTCACAGTATATCTTTCCTTGATTTTATTACATTTTTTTATTAATTTGTCTTGATTTTTTTTTTTTTAATTTACCATCACCTACAAGATCTCTCTGTACATCCCAGGCTGGCTTCAAATTTGCAATACTCTTCCTGTCCGCTGAATGCTGGGGTTACAGCTATGAGTCACCACCTAGTCTTGCCACGTATTTCTTAGTGAGATGCCAGCAATACAACAGTTAAGTATTTCTGTAGAACACACCTTGCTTGTTTGTGCTACATTCAGATGTGGGAATTGAACCCAGAACCTCATGTATCGTAGACAAGTGCTTTACCACTGCTATACGTGCTCAGCCCATAGAAAACAGTTAAACTTAGTTGATATAGTCTTACTGCCATTTTTCTCACCTATATTTTTGAAATATCTTGCCATCGTGACCTTGAGTGTCTCCTTACACTGAGAATTATTTAGGAGGAAATCTTAAAATATATTGGCAGTCTTTTCCTTGTCCCTTCTGACTTCACTGCACTGTAAATAGATTTGTTTCTTTAATCCTATTAATGAATTCAATTTGCAGAATTTCTTTCCTTGCTGTGATCATTCTGATGAATTTTTATAAATTTTCTATGAGTGCCAGGGAACATGTGTGTCTGTGTGTGGGAGACAGACACAGTCAGTCATGGTAGACGATGCTTTATCAGCGAGGTCCTCCAAGCCAGAGCAGCTTTAAGCATGTGCCTCAGTTTCTCACAGGTCCTCAGTGAGATAAGTTCAGAAACTGGTGTAACAGTTTATGACACACAGCACAATCTGAGGAGGCACTTTTATACTGATTGAATCTAAAACAATTTGGCTACATATTTTATATCATTTTGTTCTATCCTTTGCCCTGAAAAGAAATTAGCAGATTCATCTCAGAGCTTTTGTGCTTTAGAAGAACATTTTTAATATTTTATTATTGGTGTTCCGGAAATGAATCATGCCAAAACAAATCTTTATTTTTAGCCTTTGTAATGATCAGACTAGGAAAGCCACTTCCGCTCAAAGTAACCTGAGACTTTCCCAGTAGTTGTAAGCACAGTTGGCTTCCATTAGAATTATATTGGGATATCTTGGAGTCGAAGAGGATAACTGTAACACTTGAGCTAGATTGATCTCCAGAATGAGTTATTTGACAGACCCTGGAATCCAATCAATCTGATTGGCTGAGTAGTCTTCCACGGCAGGCACACAGCATGTCCTTTGCACCTGGGCTTTGTAGTTCTAAAAACACATCTCATGTGGAGCTAGCTGTTCCACAGTCCTTGATGGCTCACACGTTGTAGATTGCTTCGCAAAATACTCGTTGCCCATTCTCTCTTTAATCCTCCTCCTTCTCTTTTTTTCTTTGCCTAAGGTCTGAATTCATAAAATGGGTCATTTGTACACAGCATGTCCAATTTTTGTTTCCCCTAACATGAAAGTTTTATTTCTGTGGACCTATACAGAAACAGAATCCCATCCCGAAGCACAGTGTCAAATGCAAATGTGATTGCAGCGGTATTAACAAGACGAAAAAAGATAAAGCCGTGATTCATGGCATGCTGCTGCAGTCCCAACACTAGGAGACTGAGATAGGAAGATGGCAAGCATAGGACAGCCTGGTCTACAAAATGGGACAGGTGGAAAAGAAAAAAAATGCTCTAAATATCTACAAAATACCTAGAATAGACATGGCCAGGACCGGAGAGATGGCTCAGGGGTAAAGGCAGCGGCTGCCAAGCCTTACAACCTGAGTTTGATTCCTGGGACCCATGCAGCGGCAGAGGAGAACAAGTATGTCGATTTGTATGTTGACTTCCACATGTATGCCGTAGCATGTGCCCCTCTTTCCCATCAAAAAGCAAATGCAAAAAAATAGTTAGAGAAGCTCAAGAAAGGTTGCATCTCTAAATATTCAAAAGCACAAACTGATCAAGCTTGAATATTAAAAACTATTTACAAGGCCATATGAATATTATTCATGTTGTGTTAGAAAAAATTATAGAATTGTATATAAAATGGTCTTATATCTATATTCTCTAAAAAGTCATTTATATAATAAAATCGCTAGGAGAAAATTTTGGAAACATTAATGATATTGCCTTTACACAGCAAAACTAGGATTTCTTTCTGGTTTTTTTTTTCAACCTTTGCTCGTTTTCCTTAATGAGCACATTTATTTTTTATCATACATCACCAGTATAGTTGGTACTAAACAAATATGTCCCTGATATGTTACATCCTTAAGGAACATGCAAAATCTGGCAGCTACATATCTGTTGTATAATCTTATCTTTTAGTCTAAAATAATATACTTATGCTTCCAAATCATACATACATCTAAAAAGATACATACAAGAAAAGAAGAAGGCACTTATGCTCACGTTTCAAAGGGGAGAGATCCAGGAGCGAGAGTTGGCATGCTTCCATACTCAACAAGGAGATTCAGAAAGTGGCAGAACCAGTAGTCCATGGTGGAGCGGCGAGAAGAACTACTCTCTCCACTGTGCCTCTGTTTCCTGAGGGACCTGCGTTCAACTTATATCAAAAAATCGAGACTCTATGACTGGGAAAAGGCTCAGTGTGTGCAAGTATGGGGGCAGGAGTTGGGTCCCTAGTACCCATATAAAAGTCAGGCAGGCATGGCATCTCTGCCAACCCCACATACCTGTAATCTCACCCCTCTGAAGGTTAGACAAGAAATCCCTGAGGCAAACTGGCTAGCCAGACTAGCCAAACTGGCACGATCTGGGATCAAGGGCAAACCTTGGCTCAATATAAAAGGTAGAGAGCAATGGAGGTGTAGACCTGATGTACTTTCTGGCCTTTGGATGCATGTGCACACACATGCATGAATACACACACACACACACACACACACACACAAATACAGAAGACTCTACCTCAGTATTTCCTGATTGGGTGAGTATTTCAACATAGTTTATTTACCCATAGTGACTACAGCTAAGATGTAAGATGCAAAAGAAGATTTCCTTATTTGAAAGATTCTCTCCTCCCTCACCTCATCTCAGCTTGCATTTTGAGGAGCTCTGATCTGCCCCTTGCTCCTTTATAGGCATCCTCCTGCCACGGTCTCACCCACTGCAGTTGCCTGTTGATTAGCCTTTAAGTCTTACTTGACCGTATGCTCTGAGAGAACTTGTCCCCTTGCCCTCCCTCATGTCTCCAGCTGTAACCCAACATTCGGCAGATAGTGTCTACTCTGTGAATAGTCATTGAATGAGTCAATCAATCCAGGATACAGTACCACAAATATAGTCATAGATAGGTCTCCTCAGCAGGTGTAGATGCACGTCTGCTTTGGAAAAGCAGTTTTACTTTTAGGTAAGTTAAAACATTTCATTCAAAGTTGTATCTCATGCATCACAGAAATGGTGCCAATTTTGTAAGCAAACTGCATTAACTCTGCTACACGAGCTGGAGTCGGGGAAGAAATGCTTTAAAAATAGCCGACCGGATATCCCTCTTGGTGGCTTGGGTTATGTAAAAGTATTCTATGTTAAGTCAATGCCTTGCACGGACTGCCAAGCTTTGAGTGGGTTATATGGGGTCTCTTTTCAGTGTTGAGCTCTGTTTGTAAATAAGACTAGACTAAGAAAAAAAAACTAACCCCAAGAAAATGATAAGATTTTGAAATAGATATCTTTTTTTTTTTTTGAATTTTAGGTTGGGGGATGGAGTTTTGGCAGTTTTAGGCCATCAGTTGACCCTGTTGCTTTGGGCATGTAGGGAGACAGTACACTGTGGCACGAGCCTATGGCAGGCAAGTTGCTTGTCTCGTGGAAATCAATAAACAAATGAGACTTGAGAAGTGGCTGGGCTCCAAGATGTCCTCAATACACACATGTGCTATGGCACAAAACTATATGTGGGGGTTTAGAGAGGATTTTTCAAAAGTGTGTTTAGTAGGCGGTGTTCCACACCACAACCCCACCCCCATATACACCTAAATCACTGTTTAGTGTGTCCTGCCCTGGCTTCATGAATATGAACTTTAAGCATACCCAAATTTTGCGGTTGTGCTTTATTAATTTAATTTGATACATTAATTTGATATTTTGCATTTTAAGCTATTTGGAGACATGAAATTATTACTGGTAAGGAGAAAGACAAAAACCCATAAACCATCATACCAATAAATAATGCCCTTGGAAATGAATATAAAACACAGTAGCTCAAAAAAAAAAAACAAAAACAAAACCACTTCCTAGGTCTTTCTTCATAGGAAAGGTAGGAATCACAGCTTCTGAGGCAAGCTCTGAGACCAAGCAGGCACACATGGTGCCCTGATGAACATTCTAGGTCAATGGCTATTCCAAATGACATCTGGGGAACATGATGTTTAGATCCTCCCCTTTTGTTTTATAGATATATGATTAATTTTTTTCTTCAGGGCCAGCACTTCTGCTAACATATGCAAACTTGGAAACGCCGTAGGTGGTAACCAATTCATGACTTTAAACATTCCCTAGTTCATCCTGGGTATCTGTCAGGCAATCTTCCCAGCACCCATGTGCTCTTGCTGCTCTGAGTTTGGTGTGTGTATGTGTGTGCATGTGTGTGTATATGTGCATGTATGTATGTGTGTGTGCGTGTGCATGTGTGTGTTGTTTTGCTTGTTGGTTGTTGGAGACAAGGTCTTCTGCAGCCTAGGCTGGCACTAATTTGCTGGGTAGCTGAGGTTTTCCTTGAATTCCTGATCCTCCTGTTTCAGCCTCCTGATAGCCGTGAACCAAACTCCGATCTTCCACAAGTGCACTAAGAACCATTAACTATGGAGCCATCTCTCCCAGCACAGGTGATGGTTTGTCAGTTGTTCCCAAACACAGCGGCACACCTCTGTGGCATCAGATGGGCTCCTGGCATGTGCCAGGCACAGTGCTAAAGATGTCTTCATTGCTACAATAGGCTGATGTTATAATTCACAAATACAGGAGACAATGCTAAATAGCTTTGCAAAAGCCATTCACTCTGGGGAGTGGACTGTGATGAACTTTCTAAGTATCTCATTAAAACAGGTTACATCTGTAAAAATTAAACTGTTTTGTATGAGGTAGAAGGTTCTCTTTTTAAAAAGGATAATAGTTATGGATTTAGAGTTCAGAGGAGAAATAGCAGAATTAACCACTTGTATTGTAAAGCACAACCAAGCAAGCTTTAGAGGTGTAGTTTACAGTGCTGCTAGGCTGGACACTGTCCTAGACTGCTTACTGCTGTAATTAAACACTGACCAAAAGCAACTTATAGGAGGAAAGGATTAGTTTGGCTTATACTTCCAGGTCAAAGTTGATTACTGAATGAAATCAGGGCTGAGACAGGAACTTGAAGCAGGGGCCATGGAGTGAAGGCTAGACACTGACTTACTCTCCGGATGCCTCTCTAGCTTGTGTTTGGTTAGTTCCCTTATATAGCCAAGAACCACATGCCTAGGTGTGTTACTGCCCTAAGTGAGCTGGGCCTTTCCGCATCAATTAGTAATCAAGACAATTCCCCCTCATGCACACCCACAAGCCAGTCCGATCTAGGCAGCTTTGCAATGGAGTCTTTCCTTTCAGATGACACTAAGCTATTTCAGATTGACAATTAAAGCCAACTAGAGCAGGAGCTGTCATATTCAGATGGCTCACCTGTGGAGCTATTCACAGGTGAATAGCTCTTCAATTTTAGCAACAAAAACCCACCACCCTCATAGTGAATAAATAGGAAAATTAGTGGCTGAGAAAACTTAGGAAGCAGAGCCCACTCTGTTTAGACCAACTCAATGATGTATCCAACAGAAAGAGCATGGCAGTTTCACAGGTGAGATCAGGTGAGAACTCAAGGAAGCTTCCCTGTGGCTTTTTTGAAGGTGAACTTTGTTGAACAGACTCCCAAGTAAATCATTTACAGTGTGCCAGCGGGTGCATGCCAGAGCAGTTGGCATTTGCCTTCTGCGTTCATATCAGAAGGTGGAGAATATATGTTCATGCCCACTTCTTGGAGTTCTTGGGCTGTATCTGTGCAGGCTCTGACTGATACTTTGCTTCAATAGCGACAAGTCGTGACTTCCCACATTTTCCTCTGTCATGGAACCTTAGATCTTAAGGTCGTTTTTATTTTGAGTCTATTTCTGTTGATTTTCGTCATTCTTGCTTCTGAGCTTATACTGCAGCCATCACATAATCACTTCTGAGGTTAAGACACTTTCAAATTATCAACTCACTGTGCAGTGTGATGTAAGGGAGTCAGTCAGGCCTGTCTGGGCATATGCACCTGACTTGTACCAGGACGTCATTAAAGAACCCTAGAGAAAAGTGTGAAGCTCAGTGTCCTGCTAGAAATCATAAAGATAGAGGAGGGGAACACTGTTGGCATTAAGGTCAGCCTCTGAATCCAGCGATGACATCACCCCTAGGCAACAAGGATGCTCTTGCATCTGTTGCCATGGCAACCACCACACCCTCCTGGCGTGCGCCTCACCTGTGTGTCTCACCTGTGCTCCTCGATGGTGCGTATGATTACATCACCACCCTAATAAAAGGTAGAGACCCCCAAGCTCTCGCTCACTTTTCTCTCCTCTCTTTCACTTCCCCCAATAAACCTCTTCTCGTGGGACTGTGATGGTTTGACTTCATCTGTCCGGAAATGAGTATTTTCTAACACAACAAAGATGGGAAGGGTAGGAAAAGAGAAAATTGCTTGGTGAAACACTGAAAACTCTTGTAATCATTAGAAGGATTTAGAACCAGCATCGTCATCCTGCCATGACGCTGGGTTTGAGCCTAACTCATTCCCAGTTCACAGCTGTCACAAGCATCCTTTCTTACTATATTTGGTTGACTCCTGATCATAACAAAGGGCATAGTGAACAGAGTCCATGTTTATCTGTGGCCTTTAGATTTGTGTTTCATCTCAAGACCATGTTCTAAGAAAATACTGGCGCCATTCAAGATATTTCTTTGTCTTATTTTGGGTCAGAACTGAGACAAGTTATAAAAGAAAAGAATAGACAGATCATTCTAGAAGTAATACTGGACAAATTGGCTACCGGGGGATTTTTTTTACTTGCTGAGCCTCACTATGTTTATTTTGGAAATTAAAAAAAAAGTTTCAGCTGTCAGTTCCTAGACAATCATATTTTTCATTAAATATAAAAAGAATATTAACTATGTATATGTGTAATATTAGTTATTGTTGTAGTTACAAGATAGGATTTTCAGTAATTCCATTTTATTTTTGCTTAGCCCTACTAAAACTTTACTAGTTTAAAAAATGTAACTTGCGGCACAAAAGGTTTTATACTTGTTACAGTTAATGATTTTCATTATATGAATCTATTGCAAAAAGCAGATAGGAAGCAAGAAAAGTTATCATCGGTGTCGCTATTAACATCAGAAAATCTGGCTAAGTTGTACTAGTGCATAAACATGATAGAATGTGATACATCTCCTTTTAAGGAATATTTAATGTTGAGAAAATGTTCATAATTCAGTATAACTCACAACAAAGGTAAGGCTTAGGCTTGCTAACCCTGTCACTACAAAAAAGATGTGTTTGTGTGTGTGTGTGTGTGTGTGTGTGTGTGTGTGTGTGTGTGAGAGAGAGAGAGAGAGAGAGAGAGAGAGAGAAATACGTAGGGGGTATGTGTGAGATGTGTGGATATGTGATTTGTGTGTGTGTGTGTGTGTGTGTGTGTGAGACAGCTGTGTGGCTGTGTGTGTAATGTGTGATAGCTGTGTTTTAAAGCTATATGAGTGTGTGGGTGTGTGACGTGTGATGTATGTGTATGTATGATGTATATCATGTGTGTGTGTGATGTATATGTGTGTGACAGGTTTGTGTGTGTGTGCTATAGCTGTGTATAAGTGTGTGTCTGATAGCTGTGTGTAAGTGTGGGTCTGATAGCTCTGTGTTGGTGGGGGTGGTGTACATGCCTATGTGAAGGGATAAGCAGGCTAGAGGAGAGTGCTGGGGTCCTGCTTTATTACTTACTCCCTTGGGGCAGGGTTCTCACTGTACCCAGAGCTCACTGATTTTCAGCAAGGCTGGCTGTCCTAGCGATCTGTCATTCTCTGTCCCTTGCCTGTGTCCAGCTCACATGCTGAGATCTCAGCAAGTATGGGCACACTCACCTCAGTTAGTTCTTTTTCTAATAAGTGTTGAGGATTTGAACTCAGGTCCTTGTCCTTGCATAGCTGGTGCTCTTACTCACTAAGCCATCTCCTAGGCCTCCAAATTATCAGTCGGGACTAGCTCCATAATCAACAAGCATGCTAGTTGAAATATTTGAAAACCCATGAAAGTGATGACATCACCCGCAGGGCTTTAGCAACATTGTTTGCCTGGGACGGCGTCAGGTCAATAAACTCCTCACTTTTAATGGGGACAGCACTCAGGGAGGATGTTGTTTCTGCTGATATTTTCCAATGAAGTTATTAGAAAATACCAGCAGCAAAGAATGCGCTGGATAATATTTTCAAAAGTAAGAAACTCCTTCATACATTCCAGGAAGTCCTGGTCACAAGACAACAGGGGCCATTTCAGGATCTTGAGAAGCACATTCAGACAGCTGCTTCGCTGGCCTGTTGAAGGTTTCTTGTCTCAGCAATACCTGGCGTCTGTGGAATGCTTGACTGGGCACAGAGTGCGCTTACCTGCAGTGTTTCTGTAGATAAGGTGGGGGGTGGGGTGGGGCGAAGTTTTTATCTGCCACATTTTATGACTGAGGAAATGGAAAGCTTTGGAATTGGAGTGACTTGCCCAAAGCCATCAGAACAGTGGTCCTCTCCTGGTACCCCATGAAGGACTCTTCCCAAGGCTGGATGCTGCCTGTCTTGTATGACAGAGTGCCCCGGATGCTTCTACCTGCGTGACTGCCTCTACAGGTGTGGGGATTGAAGCACCTTCCGGTCACACGCTGTCTGTGTTCTGTCTCAGATAGGCTTGGGTAGGCCACAATGAGTGGAAAATAGCCTGTGGGCTCAACCCCGAGGTACATGAAGTATTGAAGAAATCCGCAAGCCGGTCTCCACCAACTATTACAGAGCATCTGCCTGGAACATGTGTGCAGTATCTCTGTGAGTGGGAACCTTCATGAGCTCTTTCTTTCATGAGATTTCAGACATTACACCACCCTAGTATTAAAGGTTTGGAAGGAACTGTGCAATCTATGTTTTCTTAGAGTGGACAAGTAAAGAAGATTCAGCCTATAGGTATATAAGCTACCAGCAAGAGTTGGAGCTGGAACACAAGCATTGGGGAGGAGGTACAAGCGCTGGCCAGAAATGCTGCTTATTGCTTTCCAAACTCCCTGCTAGCCCAGTGTACTTTACTCTGAAGATAAACTATAGTTTTTTAAGTCAGTGAAATCTTCCTATTTTTGACTCCTGCACTAAACAGGCTGCTGCTCTTCCAGAGTTCTACGTTCACCGATCTTGATTTCTTTCTTCTAATTTCTACCCAAATTGTACTTTTCCATATTTACCCTCTCAAGGAATGGGTCATTTATTGTCTAGGTGCTTATCAGGCCTGTCTCTTAGGCACATACTCCAGGAGGATGAGGGGGAAACATTTTAAAACTTTATCTTTGTTCCCAGAATGTAGCACTCTGCCTAACACCCAGTAAAGATATGAGGAAGTATTTGAATTGTTGAATTAATAAATGGTTTGTTCATCTGACAAACATAGTTCTCCTAAATGCCAAAGGATTTGAAGAACTGGTTGTTCTTCACTGATATCTTGGTTTTAGTGTTTAATTGAATAGTGCTCCAGTTCCACGACAGCTCATTGAAGGCTAGAAATACCAGCTGTGAAGCTAAGAGCTGGAATCGCCAAGACTCCTAAAGCATGACACCTGTCATCAAGGAGGTGCATGGGACAGTAGCGTGGAAACAGGTCAAACCATTTCTGTGCTGCAGAGAGAAATCATATTTCAGTAAATAAGACGATTTGGATGCTGATTTCGATTAAAAGGAGGAAATGGTGTCAGGAATAATTTACTTTGATAACAAAGCATTTTAAATTTGAATTTTATCTCAAACATCATGTAGCTATTTAAGCGATAGACAGGGTAGTATCTGATGCCCAGTTTCAGTTATCTAGAAAGATTCCTCAGATATCCCCATTACACACTCACTTCCTCTATTAACCGAGAATGCTCTTGGATCAGATTTTTATCCGTGAATTGGAAATGATATTACTTTGCTATCTGGCTATCAGAAATGCAAGATATGCTGTTGGGCATTTGACGAGAAAGTATCTACTTTATTAAATGATCATTATCTTTAAGAGATAACTT
The DNA here is from genome assembly GCA_036184795.1 of Tokudaia tokunoshimensis. NCBI lineage: Eukaryota > Metazoa > Chordata > Mammalia > Rodentia > Muridae > Tokudaia > Tokudaia tokunoshimensis. The sequence continues at coordinate 84,957,421 of BTHU01000016.1, read as the reverse complement.
TAGTAAAGGTTTATCTTCAGTTCCATTTTGGCATTCTTCCCACCGTGTGTGTGTGTGTGTGTGTGTGTGTGTGTGTGTGTGCGTGTGCGTGTGTGTGTGTGTGTGTGTGTGTGTTGTATGCATGTGCATGCATGTGGAGGCCAGAGGTGAACCCTGTACAATGGTTCCTCAGTGCTGTTTACTTTGTCTTTCCATTGATCTGTAGTTTACCCACTAGGCTAGGGTGGTTGGCATGTGAGCTCCAGGAATCTAGATTTCTCTGCCTTCCCCATTCTGGGATTGTAAATGCATGCACCCATACCTGGCTTTCTTAGGTAGTTTCCATGAATGGAGCTTGGGTTTTGATGCTTGCATAGTGAGCACTTTGCAGATTAAGCTATTTCTTCAACCCTTACTTCTAAATAACTGGAAATACACACTATGTCCAGTGGGCTAGCTTTCTTCAATAATACATGACATAAGACTACAATGAAGTCTTCTGTAGAAATTTGAAAAATGTTTTCATAATAATTGACAACACAAAAAATATACCAGTTTACTTGTGGATGGAAAAGTAGGCAAAGAAAAGGTCTAGAAAGGAAGAGACCGAACTATTATTAATGTCATCTTTAGAAAATATGATTACAGTGGGTTTTGTTCACTTTTAAGCACATCCAACTTATTTTGAAATCCAATATGCAAACTCTTTGACTTTCTCAATATTATACATAAACACAGCATAAAATGATCCCCTGGTCAAACAGAAATAACATTTTGCCTTGTTACTTTGACTCCCCATGAAAACTTTGTCATTTGATCCAAAGGGTGAGGATTACAGACTTCTCAACTTCCTACTTAGGGAATCTTTTCCTTGGGAAGTTCACATAACAACAAAAATATCATGATGGGAAAAAAAATTCCAGTGACCTGACTGCTTTGTCTATATTATGACAAATCTCCCCAGTGTTTCTAAACACGCTTGAACTCATTTTTAAACAGTTGGATAGGTTGTCTGAGAGTCCAATTTGGAGAGACAATCTAATTAAGAAATGTAGATCTTGATGATTAAAACTGGAAACTTTCTGACTTCCTCCCTGTCCTAGTTAAGGTTACTATTTCAATGATGAAACACCATGATCAAAACAAACTGGAGAAGAAAGGGTTTGGTTGGCCTGAACTTCCATACCCATCACATGCCATCACTGAAAGAAGTCAGGACAGGAACTCAAACAGGGCAGGAACATGGAGGCAGGAGCTGATGCAGAGGCCACAGAGAGGTGCTGCTTGCAGGCTTGCTCCTTATGATTTGCTCAGCCTGCTTTCTGGTGAACCCAGAATCATCAGCCACCAGGGTGACCCTGCCCACAGTGGATTGGGTTCTTCCACTGCTGGTGGGATTGCAAGCTGGTACAACCACTCTGGAAAGCAGTCTGGTGGTTCCTCAGAAAACTCAGCATAATACTACCGGAGGACCCTGCTATACCACTCCTGGGCATATACCCAGAGGATTCTCCAGCATGTAATAAGGACACATGCTCCACTATGTTCATAGCAGCCCTATTTATAATAGCCAGAAGCTGGAAAGAACCCAGATGTCCTTCAACGGAGGAATGGATACAGAAAATGTGGTATATTTACACAATGGAATACTACTCAGCTATTAAAAACAATGAATTCATGAAATTCTTAGGCAAGTGGGTGGAACTGGAGAATGTCATCCTGTGTGAGGTGACCCAATCACAAAAGAACACACATGGTATGCACTCACTGATAAGCGGATATTAGCCCAGAACCTCGGAATACCCAAGACAACAATTCACATATCAAATGATGCCCAAGAAGAAGGAAGGAGAGACCCCTGGTCCTGGAAAAGCGCAATGCAGCAGTGTAGGGGAATACCAGGACAGGGAAGCAGGAGGGGGTTGATTGTGGAACAGGGGGAGGGAAGAGGCCTTGTGGGACTTTTGGGGAGGGGGGATCCAGGAAAGGGGAAATCATTTGAAATGTAAATAATCTATCTAATAAAAAAAGAAAACAAGTGGAAAAAAGAAGAAGAAAAATGCCCTGCAGACTTGTCTACAGCCAGATCTTATAGAGATATATTCTTTATCAATGATTCCTTCTCTCCAGTAGCTCTAGCATTTGTCAAGGTTACATTAAACTAGCCAGCACATTCTCCAGTCTGCTACCACGAAGATGAAGTATTTCTATAGCTACAAATATCATCCATTCATTTGTTTGTTCTCATTCTGGTATTGCACCAAGGGCTTTAAGCATAGTAAGAAGAGCTCTATGATTGAACTATATCCCTCAATCTTATATTTTAAATAATATCTACACATCTTCAAACCACTTCTACACTGAAATGAAAAAAAGTACTGAAAATAACTTTAGCCACACCCCATATATATGTATGTATGCATATATGTGTGTGTATATCACACATACAATACCTGTTATGACATAAGGAAATTCTCTTTATTTTTATTTTATGTGTATCAGTGTTTTGCCCATGTGTACATCTCTGCATCACACGTGTGCCTAGTCTCCACAGAAGCCATTAAGACGGAATCAGATCCCTTAGAACTGGAGTTACAGATGGTTGTGAGCCGTCATGTGGGTGCTGGAAATTAAACCCAGGTCCTCTGGAAGAGCATTCAGTGTTTTTAACTGCTGGTCCATTTCTCCAGCCCCAGTGGAAATACTCTCCTTAGTCTGATATTAAATGCATAGAGCTGAAATTTTAAACTCTTTTTCTGTGTGTAATGGTTATCAAGTTAGCTTCAGGGCATACAGTAGTAGGACTGGATTGGGCAAATGCTGATACTAGAGGACCTCTCCTTTATTCCTCTGCTTCTAAGATGCCTTTTACTCCCTCACACCTCTCTAATGGCCTTTCATTCTCTCTCCTTTGGAGCCATGTTCAGCAAATTCAGACCCAATGAGGCTGAAGAGATGTAGGCAGTGAGCGATATATCAGCTAGACAAAGGAAGGGCACTGTGTGTGTGTGTGTGTGGCTCATTCACAAGCCACTCTGCTAGTCACAAGGTAGTTCAATAGATGTTGGGTCTGCCACATAAATGCTCTTCATTGTCCGTATTTTTATAAAGCTAGATTGTGAAGTGTAAACATTAATGTTATCCATAATCAGTCATGCACAACCCTGTGGACTTACCCCACCAAGTTAGGGTTTGAATATGGTTTGTTACCCAGAACCCATGGGAGAATTTAACCCCCAATCTTATAGTAATGGTATTAATGATAGAAACTTGATTTATAACTTTGACAATGACTTTTTATAAAAAACAATCACACTGTTCTTCCCATGGGTATGACTGTATGGAATGACTCCTACCTAATCCACTGAAAAATGTATACAGAAGTCATTCCCCAGGTCAGTGCCTATACATAGAAATGTGTCTTGTCCCAATGTATATGCCCTCCTCACAGTTTTTGAAGACATGATATGAGGAACACTTTAAAATATCTCATCAATGTTTTTATAGTAATTATATATTTAGATAATATACATGCATTGAGATATATGTTAAAGCTAACTTACAAGTTGCCTTGGATATTTAAATAAAACTTAGAAATGCAGCATGGTTTTACGTGGCTTATAGGTAACAGCTTACATCATATTCCTATTGTATGACAGACACACAGCTGTTTATGAACTCTGAAGTTTTCATTCTGTGGGAAGTGGAAACTTACCAAGCTAATGTAACCTAGTTCAGTCTCAGCCAGAACAAACACCGGAAACAGAACCTTAATTAGCAGATACAAAAAACTCTGGGAAGAAGGAAAGATTGACATAGATGCTTCAAGAACACAACAACCAGTGATTACCAGAGATAAATGCAGAACTCAGAGTAAAAGCCTGCCTTAACAAATCTACACATACTTTATCACAGGAAAGTCAGGCTTGTCGGATGCTGTGTGCTAAGGTCAGAAAACTGTTTTCTGAAACACAGAGACTTTTGTTATAGATAGTTCCCAGTTCAGTTCCTAATGATGAGTAGCACTGAGAATTTTTGTTATAGAAATCGTTTAAAGCTAAGGTTATACACTTCAATTGCTGCAGAAGGTTCACCACCTTGTAAGCATCATTGATACCTTTTCATCTGTCAAGTGCTTGGTCAAAGGTCAGGGCACACTCCATTCACAAGAAACCTTCAGACAAGGTGCAAGGTATTATGGACAATATTTATATCTCCCCTCTCAAATCTATACATTAGAGCCATGCCCCTTAATGTGGTAGTGCTTGAACCATGAGAGCAAAGTCCTTGCGACGGGAATAGTACCCTGGCAAGATGACAACAGACAGCTATGTTGCTCTGTCTACCTCAGGGTACTAGAAGTTAGCAGTCTGCAAGCCAAGACTGGGGCTTTCACTGTCCTTTAGCCGTTTCCTGCCCAGACCTGGGACTTACGAGCTCTGAGAACTATGAGAAATAAATATCTATTTAAAGTGTTTTGTCAAAGCATTCTGTGGTGACTAAAGCATACAGAGACAGATGAATTATACAAAACATGAAAACATTGCAAATGTGACTTTTTCTTCCGGACTATACCTTTCTCACCTAAGATCTCCATTCTTTATAAGGTATGTATAGGTTTGTGTAGGACAGACATGTGATCACCTCAGGTACCATAGGTAGGTGAGCTCCATGTGTGCCCAGAGTACTTATTCACCAAACACAGTGGCATCAGGAGTTCACTTGTGTTTGTCTCAAAGTCTCACTACAGCCTTTGGGCCACTGAGGCTTTTAGAGATAGGGGACCTCTGAATACTTAAGTAGAAATTCAGGTCCACTGTGAAAGGACTGCTCAGGAAGATGGCTGATCTGTCAAAATGGTATCATCCTAGTTTCCCTTTGAACTGAAAACAGAGTTGAGGTAAATGAGCTATGGCAAAGGTTTGTTACGACTGAGAGTTTAGGCGGAAGCCAGATATAAACCTTGTGGAACAAAAATACTCTACACACTGTGTTCTCACAGGGCTCAGGAAGTCTTTTGCTCCATGATGGATGGCTGCTCTTTTGGCTGAAGGCCACAGTGCAAGTATGGTCAGCTCCAAAGGGATGCAGGAATGCAGGGCGTTCTCCAGCCAGCCAGCCAGCCCTACAGTTGGAAGAGTACACCAGTGAAAGCCTTTGGGCCCTTAGCAAACTGCAATACTGAGCAAAGCCAATCTCACATTTAACATCACGGAGTCCATATTGCACACTGGTAAATACAGTCAAAATGATAGGGGAAGTATGAAGATAAATTCTATTCAATTTATTGCTTTTCCTAAGATCTTACCCAAAACCAACCAACTGCTTATTCTCAGGAAAGTCCTCAAGGAGAAAGTCCCTTGGCTTGACATGAGGAGAGAGTGGCGGCTGTGTTGGGTTAATCTTGACCTCTGTCTCACCAAACAAAAACCTGCTATATTTGGAAAAAGCAGCAGGAGGAGCCGGAGGAAGGTGACCCTGGGAGCATGAAAAGAAACTTGTTTTGTCTCCTTCTTAGTTTATTTGGACTGATTGAATAAAATACCTTGGTCTTGGTAATGTGTAAATAATAAAAATGTATTACTCACAGTTTGGAGACTGAGAAGTTCAACATGAAGATGGTCATGGATTCGGTGTCTGGGGACACCCTACCGTCTTATACAGCATAAAGTAGACATGCCTCCTTTTTTAAAAGGACACTAATCATACTCAGGAGCTCCTTTCCTCATAAGTAAATCTCCTCTCAAAGGCTCCCCGGGGCAAGGTTTTAGTGTATAGCTTTGAGGGGGACAAAGACATCGGACTTGGGAGAGCTCCAGAATGACTTTGTTCTGTAGCTCCCGCTGGCTGAGACAGCCTGAGTGAGGAGAGGAGAGGCTTCCCTCCTTTGCTCTCCTTCACACTGTCACCTCCTGAGAGACAGTCAGCAAACAGAAGGCTCAGGACCTTGAGATAAAGACCAAGAATCAGGATGGTGCTCTAGAAACTTGTAAAAATGCTTAAGATGCAGCAAAAGGCACCATGGGAAAGAAAGATATTTAAGAATGGACAACATGTAGAGAATAGAGATTCAAGCAGTCACTGAAAGTAAGGTATGGTGAATATCAGTAATCACAGTTAACACATGGAGAATGGTTACCAACATGCAAAGGAAAGAGTGAGCATCAAATCAACCAGGCTCCATAAAGTCTTAAGGAACCTATCATTTTAAGATGAGCAGCTAAGGCAGACACTAAAGGTAGGAATTATTAGACCTGGGTTTTAATGGGCATGCCATACCTTGAATTCATGATTACTACAGAGAAATTACAGTGGAGGAAAATCTGCTGAAAGTTATAAACAGCTGAAGAGAGAATTAGAGAACTGGAGGGTGAATGGGAGGGAGTTTCAGAGTTCAGTGTGGGGGAAAAAGGAGATTAAAATAGAAGAAGTAGCCTGGCCTTGATCCCTCCAGAAGTAGCATGTGAGACAGCATATGCATAGATGAGGACAATTTTCACTTGGCTACAGAGAAGGTCTGTGTGAGGTTCTGTGTGTGGAAGAGGATTTATTCCATATCTCCCATTGCCCACTGGAGAAAGATTGGCTCCATAGGCATGGAAGCCATTAACTTTGGGTGCAATCTGGAAGCAGTGGGACAAAGTCACAAGAAGACATCGGAACAGGCCTGTGTAATGCTGGAGGGAACTGGAGCTTGAGAGGCTGAAGATAAAGATCCTAGACTCAGGGAGGCCAAGATATGATTTGCAGAACAACGTGTTTCACTTAAGAAGTCAGGGTTAGTGAAATGGCTCGGAGAGAAAAGCACTGGCCATGAAGCCTAGTGACTCAAATTTCTGGATCCCACCAGCTAAAGGGAGAAGTGGCTCCAGCAGTCTGTCTTCTGACTTCCACGGGCATGCCATGGCCTGTGCACACCGATACACACAAAATAAATAAGGGAGTGGAATCATTTTTTAAAAAGTAAGAGAATGAGGAGGAAACCCAGCAAGGCCAAGCAGATGACTAATGAGAATGTTGAATTTAGAGAAAAGAAGGAGAGGAAATATGAATATGAATATGATCTGAGAGTGGTGACGTTGCATTTGTAGTCTAGGCACTTGAGACACAAAGGCAGCAGAATTCTGAGCTATAGACCAGCCTGGGCTACATAGTGAAATCCTGTCTCATATATTACAATTTAATGGCATGATAAAAAACTTTGACCTTCACAAATTTTTTTTTAAAAACCAGTCTATAACTGGCACCAAAATTTAAAAACAAAAATATAACCAGGAAAAGCTTAATGCATTTGAGAATTAAGAAATAACATTTTGATAATCCACACAACAACGCTATCACAATAAACATTTTTAAAGGTTTTGAGATTAGTGATATTAAAACGCCATTAATTTTTGCCGTGCAATTAAGGCAGAAAGTTTTTTTCCAATTAAATCCATTTGCACTTTTTCAAATTGCTTGCTTACTATAAAAATACCAAATTCAACTGGGTATTATTATGTTCTTAATAGTCAGAGTATTTAAAAGTTTAAAATATATTGTGTACAGTAGCACCAGGAACATAAAATACTTAAATATTAAGAAAACAAAAAGCTAAAAAGATATTTCCGAACCTCATAAATAAAGAAGTATGCAATAGCATTACATGTAATGGCCTCAATTTGGAAGCCACTCATAGGCAGAGATGCTACTTTTATTCAAACCTCAGAACACTGCCCAGTGATGATAGTGAACTACCATTCCAAGCCATCAAGAGATCCATCACAATGGAAAGTCAGAAGGAAACACAACAAGCCCATAGAAACATAATATCTTGTGAATCTAGATAAAGTTTCAGCCCAGGCAAAGTGCCAGTGAGGACTGGTTAAGCACTGGGATGATAAGTCTTAAGGAAAGACGTGATGACTTGAAATCAAATCTTAGTGTCTTTATGGCTGAGAGAGTTGGAGTAGTGACCTTTTGGTCCTGGTGATGCTCTGTTCCATGACCAACATGGCCTTTACCAAGATGTTCAACTGATGGCTGGTTCAATTGATGTAGAGTGTAACAAATGTACACTCTACATTTGTTAGTATCCTCTCTCATGTCATCTTCAATAATGAGTGTGTTTTAAGAATAAGCATTGTGACCAATTAAGAGTTCATCCTACAGTAATGCAAGGATGGTTTGACATTCAAAACATATTGACTTACTATATTGCCTAACAAAAGATGATGGTTTTCTTTTTGTTTGTTTGTTTGTTTTTGGTTTTTCGAGACAGGGTTTCTCTGTGTAGCCCTGGCTGTCCTGGAACTCACTCTGTAGACCAGGCTGGCCTCGAACTCAGAAATCCTCCTGCCTCTGCCTCCCAAGTGCTGGGATTAAAGGCATGCACCACCACCGCCCAGCTCCGGTTTTCTTAAAATATATACAAAAACAGTAATAACATGAATATAGATTTATTTAATAATATAGAAACCATAAGATTCATGAGAGAAGGAAGCTCTTTATCTGACAGACTGTACAAACTATACAGCGGATGCAGCATTAATGGAATATTAGAAGCATTCCCTTTAATCTAAGTAATGAGACAAGATCAAAGTGCTAATTATAATTAGCACAGTATTAAAAGGAAAAAGAGGGGCTGGCAAGATGGCTCAGTCAGGAGAGTGCATGAGGACTGGAGTCCACTCAATAGCAACCACATAAAAGTTAGGCATACACCAGTACAATTCCAGCACAGAGGAAGCCAAAACAGGATCATCCCTGGGGCTTGCTAGCCATCCCATTTAACTAGTTTCAAGATCAGTGAGAGAGCCTGTCTCAATACTAAGGAGGAGAGAGATTGAAGAAGACACCCAAATGTTGATCTGTTGACCAAACACACACACACACACACACACACACACACACACACACACACACACGGGAGAGAGAGGAGACAAAATATGTAAAGATTAGAAAGAAATAAAGTTATTATTCACTAATAATATGACTAGCTATGTGTGAAATCTAAATGCATAAGCTATTAGAAACAGTAAGAGAATTAAAGAAGGTTTCTAGAGCCACATTAAAGTTTCAAAATCAGTAGCATTTGTATGAGATAGGCACATGTTTATGCAGCAGCATAACCCATATATTACACATGATGCATGTCAGCATCCAACAGGGAATTTTGGTAGAACTTTGCTAAGTGGATGCCAGATCTCAGCTAGAGGGGCATAGAAAAAAGGGCAGTAACAATTTTAAAGAAAATAATGACAGCAGGCAGGACTGTTCTGTCTGTGACTCGCTCTAGAAGATAAAATTTGAAAACAAAGAAAGTGGCCAGAATCAGTATGCTATTGCCATAGAGGTAACACAAAACAGAATGGCACAAAGAAAGGATCAGTGGGGTTGAACAGAGAGCTTACACACTTAACATGCTTACAGATGTAACTGGGAAGCAGAAAAAGAAAACGCCATTGGGAAGAATGTGGGATAATTTGTTATCTAGATGGGTGAAAATGAATCCATATACTGTAAATTGAAGACCGTTCCAGGATAAAGACTTTTAAACTATAACTTTTGGTTTTTTTTTTCAAATGGAGGAATATAAAGTGATGTTTTCATAATTCCAAGAAAGGATTTCTTTGACAAGGACAGAAGACAAAATGTCAAAGAAACATGGGTAAGTTTGAATTTATGTTGTATGAAACAGTGTACATTAAGACATCAATAACTAAATGAAGAAGTAAACCAAAGATTAGAATCACCTTCTTGAAACACATTTAAAAAGCATAAGTTTGATATCCAAATTCACATATCCCTTCAGATGTTTTAGTCAGAGAAAGGCAAAGTTTGTAGTAGACTCAGGAGCAGAAAGTGGTCCACGCAGTTCACAGTGGGGGTAGTATAAAGAGGCGATCAAGGAAGAAGGCTTACGAGTTAAAGCAAGGCCTCTCTCAATTGTTAACATTCAAGCACAGAAAGTTTTACCATTGATGAAGGGAAAAGAAAACATGATGTACTTCACTGTAGAGTAACATAACAATACTGAACAATTACTGTAACACTAATGTAAACAAACTTTTCTTTATGCACCCAGGAATTCCATTCCAGTTGTTACAATGTTACCTACAGAGAGGCACACATGGCAACTTTGTAAAATAAAAGTGTGAAGCTTTGCCTACACTGTAAGGAAGGGGCTGACAAAATAACCTACTTTATATTACAGAATGCTATGAAATGGGTTCTTCTACATAAAATATGTCAACATGGATAAAATCCAATGACATACTAGTTGATGATTTAAAAAGACAAGTGTGTAATATGAAACTATTATATTTGAAAAAAACATGAAACAATATCACACACACACACACATACACACACACACACACACACACACACACACACACACACACACACACACCCCATTCACTTATGTGGAGCATAAACACAAAATCTTTTTTTTCGTGAGAATGGCATTCACAGACCTGGACTGGAACAGACTTAAGAATTCGAGTATTATGACATTCCGCATCTTTCCCCCTCACACGGGGAGTCTGAGAGACAACAGGCCAAGTTTTATTAATATTTGTTCAATCTCAGAGACAGATAAATTTGTGCCATTACATTACATTACTCTTTTGTTTGTTTGAAATGTTAACTAGTCCAACTGAAGTTTTTGATTTTGAAAATAAATTCAGATGAGAAAGCATCTTCATGTGCTATGTGCTTCTTACAGTTCATTCTCTCTTAAGAGAATGCTAACTTTTCTGGTGACTTTTACCTTATCCAGGGAGCAGACATAGGCATGTTCCCCCTTTTTCCATACCTATTGCCTGGAATAATAGCAGAAGACTCTTGCAAGTTTAATATGGGTGAACAAGGCAGAAGACAGCTGTAAGCCTGTAGCTACAGTGAACAGCTCAGCGGCCCTTGGTTTCTCTGCCAAGCAGCAAAGTCCTTCTTCTCCCTGGGTGTTGGGGACAAACGGTGAGGGCAGGCAGTTTCCACCTTGGCTAAGCAGGGCATGCAGGGTCAGCACCGCTGCTAGCTTCCTGTTTGGGGAAATGCTAAAGTACAGCTGGCATAGCTGTTAACATAGCACAGAGATTAGACACATGATAGCCCGAACGCTGGATGAATCTCTCACTTGCAGGTTGCTTGACTCACAAATGATTTGTTTGTTTGTTTGTTTATCTTTTCCTGCTTGTTATTTTGCTTTGAGTAAAAATTGAACTCAGTTGCTTGCTAATATTAATACAAGACATTTATGACTAGGAACTAGATTTCTAGTGTCTCTCCTAGCAGGATGCTGGTACATTGGGCCTGAATTCCACACTGTCAACAGCTGGATGGGCCTGAAGATTGTCCCCTCCTCCACTACCTCACTCATTACCTGCTGCCTATTGAAGGGGTGTCAACTCTTCCAGGTCACAGATAAAAAGATTGAGATTCAGAGTACTGCCTGCCTTGCTCAAGGTCACAGCTGGTTTGTAGGTTCAGCCATGTTGGCACATGTCACGCAGGTACCAGTTAACTTGAGATATCTTTTCTCTGTAATATAGCTCATTTTGTAATCATCAAGGACACCAATTCTGTTTCCTTCAGAAGGTGCAGTGGAAATGATAATTCTGAGTGCTTTTAACAAAGGCTCACTTCAAGTTTCAATAGAAACAGAATAGATAGAGTCACTGTGGTAGTCATTAACTTAAATTGTAATGTTTTGACCTCTCCAAACTCAAAACAGAAATAATTTTACATATCAAATGGAAGAGACCAACACAACATGATTGTATATCGTACAACTAGAGGTTCTATGGTCACAGGGTACCACTTTTTAAAACTAAGATTTTCTTATTTTTATTTTATGTGTGAGTCTTCTCTCTGCCTATAGGCATGTGACCATGTCTGTGCTTGTGCTCATGGAGGTCAGAAGAAGACACTGGATTCCTTGGGTCTTGAGTTACAGATGATTGCAAATGGGTTCTGGAACTCGAATCCAGGTCCTGTGCAGGACCCACAACTGCTCTTAATCATTGAGCCATTTCTTCAACTCCAGCTCACCACTTCATTCTTTCCAAGAGTCCCAGGTCCCTTCACAACCTCATTGCTTTTCTTCTGAGTCTAGAAAGATGATGGTGATGATGATGATGATGATGATGATGATGATGATGATGATGATTACTGTTCTGGAATGTTCTTAGGCCTTTGTATAACATGACTTACTGGTTTCTGCTAAAGCTGTTAGAGAATCCACATCATTTGCACAAGTTGTAGCCAGCCTGCCCAGCAATATTTAGTCACCTAGGTCAGGCAGTCCTATTCATTCATTCATTCATTCATTCATTCATTCATTGTGTAAGTATAGTCACGGAAAGGACACAACTTTCAGGAGCTGGTTCTCTTAATCTATTTGGGAATTGAATTCATTTAGCCAGTTTCCATACACTGAGCCATCTCACTGACCCTGAAAAATATGGTCTTGTTAGAGTCACTTCATATAGGTTACAAAAGTATAAAGGCAAAGACACTAAGACACCTACACATGACTGAAAGGTGGACGATCAGATGAATTAACTTTAGCCCCTTGTTGAAAGCTGTGCAACAAAGTGAAGAGATGAAAGAGGTCGATCTTAACCGCAGGGCAGACAGGACTGTAAGTTGCCAAAGGACACATTGAATCGGAAAATAGGTCTGCTAAAAACACAACTCTATACTGCTGTGGGTCCGTAGTTGTGGATCTAAGTGCATAGAAATAGCAAAGAAACACCACAAAAGGCCGGGTCTGGGTGATTTGTGGGAAATCAGAAATCTAGAGGGATGGGATCCAGAGGAGTGTTAGTCTAGCTTTGATGCCTGTAACGCCTCCCTTAAAAGGTAAGTGAACATGTTTCCCAGTGACACACGAGGGACCACTAATCTCCAGTCCCGGCCTCAGTCATGTAAGACCGAGACACCTACTCATCGTTGGAAATGATGCTCTCCATACCCAAGTCAACAAACAGCCTCAAGCATCTACAAAGTTAAATTTCTGATTCACAAACTGAAACCTAGTCAGGCCCTTCCAGGCTCCTCGTAGTTTCAAGAAGATTTTTATCTTTAGTGGCAAAAAAGCAAGCATTAATGGAGTAGATTCAAATGAGCACAGGGTGACCCAAATTCCAAATAAAAACCAAAATCAACATGAAATTGCTTAATTCATCCTAATATAAGTTCTAAGTCTTGATATATCTATATCTATTTCTTTTCTTGATTTTCTTTCTTTTTTTTTTTCCGAGACAGGGTTTCTCTGTGGAGCCCTGGCTGTCCTGGAACTCACTTTTGCAGACCAGGTGGCCTCCAACTCAGTAATCTGCCTGCCTCTGCATTCCAAGTGCTGGGATTAAAGGCATGCACTACCACTGCCTGGCATTATCTATCTATCTATCTATCTATCTATCTATCTATCTATCTATCTATCATTTATCTACCTATCATCTATCTATCTACCTATCAATACATACATACATACATAGATACATACAAACAAACATACATACATACATCATCTACTATCAAACTCATCTATCCATCCATTATCTATTTACCTCTGCCTTTCTACTTAACATCATTGTAACTATCTTAAATCACTTATATTATCATCAGTTCTCTTCGATTCATCCCTATCATGATCTGTCTCTCTATAACCTATTTATTGCTATTCATTACTGATCTCTGTAAGCTTTGTTCCTCCATCCGGGACTCCTGGGGTCCTGGACCACTTCTTCCATCGCAGCACATTCCACCTGCTCCTCAGAGCTGCGGCTCTTTCCTGTGTGCATCCATCCCAGGACTCCAGAGGAGCCCGCAACTGAGCAACCCTCCAGATAGCGACTCAAAGACAGAGCCCTAGTGAGTGGGACCGGCTTGTCCCACACACGGAGACAGGGAGAGCTCCGCTGCGCGCGCACCTTGGGGTCTGCACAGCCTTTCAGTCACTCACCTTGCTAGCCCCAGGTCGGGCAGTCAAGAGTAGCAGCAGGATAGACAGCAGGAGCGCCAAGAACCTTGGAGCAGTCTCTGAGTGCATGATGGGAGACGGTCCTGAGTCCCGGTGTTTTCAGTGACCTACCGGATCCACGGGCTCTCAGGTCTCCATGTCCCCAGCGGGTCACAGATTGGAGAAGCCCCGCAGTGAAGCTCGCCTGGCTGGCCCACTGCTGGGGTGAGTTTTGTAAGGGCTCAACTCACTGAGGTCTGTTTGTCCTCACCCAAGCTTTTGATTGTGACTCTAAGGGAGGGAAGAAGTGGCTGAGGTCCCGCCCTCGTCCCCTCTCCCTCCCAGCTCGCCAGGCACTGTCCCTTCAACCGGGCATCGTGCCCAGGAAGTGAGAAAGGCTTGGGCGCCCGCAGAGCAAGCAGGTGGGCGCAGCTCCAGGGGTCAGGGAGATGTCCCTGCGATCCTGGGACTCCGGTGCCTAGCGGGTGCAGGTCAGCGTGAGGAATTTAGGGGTGTGCGGTAGGGAGGTGGCTGCCCAGGGTGGGGGGAGTGGCCAGCAGCCCTGCCCAGATTAAGCGGGAGGCGCGCGGGAGTCTGCGACTCTGGAGGCCCGGTTTGCTGGCAGCTCTAGGGGCTGCCCATCTGTTGCCGGCCTTTAACTCGCAGCCAGCTCACAGACCTGAGGCTGGACAGGCTAGGAAGAGGAACACAGTCACGGGTGGATTCCCTCCATCCACAACCTCGACGCGTGTCAGGTCTGCCTGCCACCTTGCAGTTCCATCCCTGCCGGGTTGTTCCCCAGGTAAGCCTCCCTCAGACAGGCACCGCCCCAGCGCCAGGGCACCTGTCGGGGAGCAGAAGCATTTTGGCATCTAAGGGGTGGTAGCTGGGGAAGTTGTGGCCTTAGGGTCAGCAGAGGAGAGTTTGCCTCCCTCCCAGGCTTCTTTGCCAGGGCTTGAACTGGGCACTGTGTTTTGATTAATTTGGAGGCTCGAGTTACTGTCCTGGCAGTCCCGGCATTCCAAAATGCCAAGAGCAAGAGGCAGCTGAGGGGAAAGAGAAAGCTCATCCTATTCTCCGAGTTGAACTGCTTTTCAGGCTAAACCTTATCTGCGGAAACGGAGGAGAAAATGAAAGCCAACTCTGGTCCAGGGTGTCCCTGCCTGGGAGGGCCTCGGATGCAAATGTCTCTTCTGGCTTGGTAGGGTACATTGTTACCCTATCTCGTGGGGCAGACCACACTGAATGGGGTGTATCGCGTAAAATGCACAGGCCACAGTAAAATCAGTTTTGCTTAGATACTGTCATCACAGTGCTAAAGAAGAGATGTAGTAACAGGCACAAAGAATTATAGTTGAATGGTTTTGCTAGCTCTCTAAGGCTCCCATTAAACAATCATAATGTCATCACTGAGAACAAGGTCTTATGATAACCATCCAAATGTCATGAAAGTGTCACCTCGGTGGCCTGTTAGCTGATGCTCATCGCTGAAGGAAAGGCCCAGCTTCCATGAAGAATATTTACTTGTCTCCCTTTTCTTATCCAAGTTCACTGACCACCTGAGTTCCCTCTCCTTTCCCCCATCCCCTCAGATTGCAGAGTGAAAGGGGCATCTTCCATGACACATAACCGTAGCTGTACATTAGAATTTCCCAAGGAACATCTAAAAGTTCCAGTACCCAACGAATTCCAAACCACTTGTATCACACTGTCTAGAGGACGAATTTACTGGTACATGGTAGAGCCTCTTGCAAATTCTTTGTGCAAACGTGCTTTGTGGTCACTTATTTTATTTTATTTTTTCTATCTCATACATTACACCCCCACCACAGTCATTTTGGTTAGCTGTATTGAATTAGGGTCTCTAACAAAAAGACATTCATTAAAATCTTTATTAAGATTTAGGGACATTGTGGAGTGTGTGCCCAGATCATAAATGCAATCTGCCACATAGTGGCATTAGGAAAGTTCTTGGGGGAAGTTCTGCCATCCTTGTGGGGTAGGATGTCAGGTACTCTGCTGATGCCCAAGAGACCTGAGAGGCATATGACTGTCTTTTATAAATTGATACTGCTTATTGAAAAAAAATCAAAATCTCAGTCCTGATAGCAAATGCTTCTTCCCTTTGCGGGGAATTTTGCATTTAAATTTTAAATGGCTCTTCTCAAGGCCCTTGGTTTCTTTATCTCCTCCTCTCTATGTGTGATGTATTTGTGTGTGTGCATGTTCATGTATGTGTTTATCCTTGTGTGGGTGAGCAAAAGCCACAGTGTGTGTGTGTGTGTGTGTGTGTGATGGTCAAATGACAACCTTGAGTGTTGGTCTTCAGTTTCCACCCTGCTCAGGCCTTCTACTCTCCTGACATGTGAGCTTCCAGGGAGTTTTCAGTCTACACCCCTGTCTTGCTTTAGGAGTGCTGGGTAGACAGTTACACACGCCTGGCTCTTCATGCATCCTGGGGTGGAAACTCAGGTCCCCACCTCCACAGCAGCCATTTACTCACTGAGCTGTATCTTTAGCCCAGAGCCCTGGAGTTTTGATGGAAGAACAGACTAAGATTATCAGCATTGGTAGGAGCAGTCACCTGCATTACATTTCTGATGCAGCTGCAGAAGAAAATGGGAGGTTGCATAGGAGGGAGGAAACAGACACTCAGGAGCCTGGCATCTGGACTACCCCTGGATTCTGAATCCTTTTGTACATACTGGTGTGGTTTAACTTCTCCAGGGTGAGCTCTTACCCTGTATAACATTGGACTAATCATGGTACCAGCTTCAGGGAGTTGTAGGACTCCGATAATCCCTCGGAAGTCTTTTGTACAAGATGTGAGCACCACACGCTGCATTCTGACTGGAGTTGTGTTGGGCACAGTGAGAGATGGTTAGCTCAGTGGTGATATGGCACAGGGGTGCTCCTCTGAGTTCAATTCGAATGAACAAGAACCGAGCACAGCCCCGTATTCACTCCAGGTCAACACACTTCGAAGCACCTAGAACCATGCCTTGGCCTTCCCGATACCAGCAGGAGCTGTTAGGAAATGTAATCTCAGCAGCCACCCAGATTCACTGAATCAGAATGTCATGGTCCAGGATCCAAGATCTCCAGCAGATTCACTTGCAAGTGAAACATGAAGAAGTGCCTTGTTTGGAAGCCAGGTTTAAGCATCCATTCCTTACCTTCCCCCCTACAGACACATTTCACTACACTAGCGCTCTGTTTCCCAATGGTTGGAATTAACCAGGGCTCAACTAGAACTCATGAACTAAAAACAGAATCAAAACCGTAAGAACTAGTGTATCATAATTTACTCCTTAAATATGAAAAACAAAAGTGTACTGTCTGGTTTTGTATGTTAACTTGACACAAGCTGGAGTTATCACAGAGAAAGGAGCCTCCCTTGAGGAAATGCCTCCATGAGATCCAGCTGTAAGGTATTTTCTCAATTAGTGATCAAGGGTGGGAGGGCCCATTGTGGGTGGTGCCATCCCTGGGCTGGTAGTCCTGGGTTCTGTAAAAAAGCAAGTTAAGCAAGCCAGGGGAAGCAAGCCAGTAAGTAACATCCCTGAATGGCCTCTGCATCAGCTCCTGCCCCCAGGTTCCTGCCCTGTGTGAGTTCTTGTCCTGACATCCTTTGGTGATGATTAGCAATGTGGAAGTGTAAGCTGAATAAACCCTTTCCTCCTCAACTTGCTTCTTGATCATGATGTTTGTGCAAGAATAGAAACCCTGATGAGGACAAAAAAGAAAGAAAAAATTATTCTTTTTGTACAAGATTTTTTTTAACACTTGATAATAGACGGAGGTTTTGAATATAATTGTCAATGTCCTTGACAACTCTATATAATTATTTAATCTGCCTCCGAAATTTTAACTAATGCCATGTCTCTTCTGTTTTCTTTTTAAAAGATTTATTTCATCTGTGTAAACATTTTAACCGCAAGAGCACATGCACGTGCACATGTATGCAAGCGCACACATCTGTATTCTGATTCAAGAGGAAGATGTTGGGTATCCTGCTCTATCCTGTGTAGCCTTGTCCCCTTAAGACAGGGTCTTTCACTGAACCTGGAGCCAGGCTGGAGGCCAGCAAGCCTCTGCAATTCTGTTTCTGATCTCTAGAGATCTCTGTTGGAGTTGCAGGTGTATATATGTCCAATCTGGATTTTTCATCCATGCTAGGGATTTAAACTCAGGTACTCAGGCTTGTCAGCAAGTTGTTTTTTTTAACTAAACATTATCTCTAGCCCTGGTGTTTAAATATGTGTGTCCATTTAACTGGTTTTCAGCATAAACACCATTAGGGAAGAGGCCTTTTGGGGGTTCTGTCCTCTCCTCTTTATGAATGGATGGTTAAATGTTTGGTAAACTTATTAATTATTATTATTATCAATCATTTAATTAAATAAATTAAATAATCATAATTATGATTAATTAATTATTAAGTTTATTAAGTTCACAGCAATCACCCTCAGGTCTACTTCTCCCAAAGTCCATGAATGTCTATAGCCTCAACTGCACTGCACATCCGACATCTGTTTCTGCTTTTGATGAGAAGTGCAGCAGTAGGTTACCCACGGAGCCTTCTCTGAGTTCTCCAACTCCCCTCTTAGTCATCCCCCACCCCCTGAGAACATTCCCTTCTCATCAATTTCAGAGTCACAACCAGCTTATGCTAGTTCTTGCTCCCGACTCCTCTGTTGCTGTTCTATAACTCCAGCACTGGGATCCACTCTTATTATCCGTAGACTGTGGATGCCTTCCTGTCTTGGAAGCCCTGTGAAATCATCCTTTGATACCATTATCAAAGCTGCCATTTGAAATTGCACACGGAGCTGGGGAGTTAGCTCAGCTGGTTAAAATGCTTGCCATGGAAGCTCGGTAGTGGAATTTGGATTCCCTAGAGCCTACTTAAAAGCCAATGGATGTGGCGGTCCACTTGTGCTCCCAGAATGTGGGAAGTGTATTATGCAGAATCCTTGGAGCAAACAGGCTAGCTACAACCTCACCAAAATGGTGGGTTCTGGTTCAGCATATGTAGAGTAGAGATGGTTGAGACGGAATATCAACCTTGGGGCTTCGGATGCACCTACAAGCATGCAAACATGCATACACATGCATACTCACACATGTGCTCCATACATATAAAAGATTATAAAACATGAGTCACAGAAGATAGACAAACAGTAATGCATAGTTACTTCAATTCCTTCTTTTCTTTATCATGTATAGCATGAGTTAGTGCAAACAAGAACCAGGTAGATACTTCTTGAGTTAGTCACCATAGATATTTATATAGCACTTAAAGCATATGCAGATGATACCACAATGCCAACCTAATTTATAGTAAGTTACCTCATATTTTCATTACCTAGTATATTTAATGATTTTAATTTATGAACTATTTTTCACTCTGGTTATATATAAACTAGATTTAATATTTTATCCTTATTTATTTTTGTTGTTAAAATACAATATAGACTTCTTTCTAGCTTTATTGTCAGAGTTTTTTCCCTAGGTTCTTTATTTCCAAAGTTCATAATGAAAGGTTAAGCTTACTTTAACTATAATCCTGACTATATTTTCTGAGGATATTTTCAGCTGCTAACTATTTTGGCCATGCTGTCCACCAGTAACCTTGTGCATACATAGAGCGTCCCCTGGCCTATGCTCAGAGGGGACAGTTGTGTGTGGTCCATGCTGACTGTGATGCTGAGATGCACAGTGAACTATGGGAAGTCCATGACTTGGAAGTCATTTTGTTTTGTTGTTGTTGTTTACATTGATTTATTGGGGAGCGGGTATGTCTCAATGCCTGTTTGGGGGTCAAGAACAAGTGCTCTCTCCTTCCACTCTGTGGGTTCCAGAGATTAAGCTCAGATCATCGGCTCAGGGGCAAGCTCATTTCATTTGTCCAATGAGCCATCTTCATCCCTGAAGCCCAGGTTTGAGGTATGCCCTTGAAGCTCTTCTTACATTCCTGAGTGGCACAACCATACAATGTGGAGTGCTGTTACAGGACTTGCCCTTAAGGAAGCGACATAGTAAGGAGATTCCAGACCTCTAGGGAATCCATAGGAAGACAGGATGACTTAGAGACTGGGCAGAATGCAGGATGTAGCCATAGGAAAGGCCATAGTGGAGTTCTTAGGAAAGAAAAGACCTTATACAAGCCCAGTCACTCTTCTCCAAGCAAAAAGCTTTTCTACTGTTTCCCAGATGGACATTCTGCCCTCCTCAGCATTTCTGCCTAACCTTAGAGTTCATTTGGATACTTTTAATGAAATCTTTCTTTTGGCTTAAACACTTAAATATAGACCTCCCCTCTCTCTTGTTTAAATAGAGAACCCTTTTGACCTCTAGAACATGCTGATTTCTAGGCTTCCAAGCACAAAAGTCTGTACAGGAGGACCCTGGCTTTCTGAGATTCAGAGGGAACAGAACATCCTTGTGACCCTGAGCCACTCCATTTATAATTGACTTTCTGTGTTCCTGAAGTCTTTCTTTCCGGAGATCAGCTTCCTGAAACTCACTCAGGAGTTCTCACGAACGATCTGAAGTCTGCACAGAGCACATGGCCTAGAACTTGTTGTATGTTTAGCCTCAGTCAGTCCTGATAATTGTTATTTGTTTTAGTGGGATGGACGGGAGTCATGATGGTGGAGAAATGGAAGAGGGGAAGGGAAGATGGGGGAGAAGAGAAAAGAGGAAGAAAGTGGTAAGAGGAGGAGGCGATGGTGAGACCAGTCCTCTGACCCTTACCAAGTCTTCTCTTTGATTTTCAGGGTGAACCATTTCTGTAATATTTCAGCATCAGCTAACTCTATAAGCTGACCTAGAACTATCCCAGGGTATGCTTTCTTCTTCCACACTCACTGAAGAGTCACCCTTCTGCATGATTACCTTTCCTTGATGTTTGAAAGGTCCCTACTCCCCTACCCACAGCACAGACCTTTAGACCCAACTCTGTAGGAGGCAGAGGCAGGAGGATCACATGATCTCAGGAGTTTGAGATCAACTTGGGTATATAATAACAATATCTCATCTCTAGCTAAGAAGCTGACTAGCCAACTAACTGACTGACTAACAAACCAACCAGCTACTCAACTCCCCATTCTCCACCTAAAAGCAACTGTATCCCCAGATCTTCCTTCTCCTTTAAATCAACTAATCTCTTGTTTTGGCCCCACGTTCTATTTGTATACCCAACATGTTGGGAAGTTGTTTTTGTTTTTGTTTTGTTGTGCTGGTGTGTGTGTGTGTGTGTTGGTCTCTATTACTAATCAGGAAGGGGGCAAAGAAGGAAGGGATAAAGAACAGGAAAGAAGAAGGAGGGAGATGAGGAAACAGTTATTGAGCCAGGCACTCCCCAGGGCACTGACTGATTCAGACTCATTTTGGCCTCTCAGGTGTTAATTTTCCATACTGAGAAATCCTGAACTCAAAGGAATTACAGACTTGCATTGGGCTACACTAACTGAATGTTTTAATTACATAACACATTCACCATGTGTAGTGATGACTATCTGAACTGCAGCCTTTATACCTCTTGTCCCCTGACTCGTTGAGTGCATGGTCTGCTGGTGTGCAGGGAGGCAGACTTTCTCTACCTAAGAACCACGGAAGCTTTCCACTTGGGAAGTCAGCTTTCCACTGCCCAGAGGGAATGCCCTGCCCAAGGAATCAGCTGATGTTATTGCCAGAAGCTCATTCCAAAGGCAGAGCTCAGAAGCTGAAATGGTCCAGGGAGCTGATACAAACGTACTGCCAGGGCTAGGGAGAAAACTCGTAGACGAAGGGAAGGCTGGAGTGTAGCACTTTCAGCAACACATCTGAGAGCATTGGGAACTAAGATGCCACCCTGAACCTGGAGGTCAGAAGCCAGTGTGATTTTAAAGGTTAGCCCTGCATTTTTATAACCCGTATCATGTTGTTCTTAGATGTGACATTATTGTGGTTACTGTCAAGTGTTCTGTTGATATTGGGAGGAGACCTCACAAAGGAAGTGATAATAGAAGTCCGTGTTGCCAGAAGAGTGGGTGAGCTGAGATAGGGAGCACTTGGCTCTGGCTTGCCAGACCCAACTTCCAGGGTCATCTGAGGGCTGCAGCATTCACATACTCCAAACAGGTCTACAGGGTAGGAGAGGTGGGGTGGGCTGGCTCGAGGCCAGGGGCATTCTGTTCCAGCAGGAATGTAGAGTCGTTCTCAAGAATGTACTTGAGCACTTGTCAAGTTTTCCCCTCTCAGAGAACATGAAGCTGCAGCCACATTCCGAGGGTCTTTGGACCACACAGATGCATGACCCACATGAAAAAAAAAATCTTGTGTGGAATGAAGTCAACTGTTTTTTGCTAAAGAACTCAAATAAACCTGGTGTGTGTGTGTGTGTGTGTGTGTGTGTGTGGTTGTGTGTTTGTGTGATTGTGTGTGTGTGTGTGTGTGTTTTCTTGGAGTAGAATCAGCTTAAATAAATGAAGTCAATGGGACTGGATGGAGCTCATTATATTAAGCAAAATAAGCCAGACAGAAACACTCACACCACACCATGCTCTACCTCACTCATGCATGGAATCCGAAAGAAGTGGATTTCGTAGATGTTCGAAAAAGGTGGGGGTTGGGAAAGTTGAGAGACATTATGAGATGGTGGATAGAGGGATGGTCAGTGGGTGGCAGGTCCTACGAGACAAGAGTGAGTTCTGAGGGACAGGGACAGGAGAGTGCCATATCCTGTATGTTTAGAAACATTAAAACAATGTGTTTTGTACACCTTCACCATGAAGAAATGATATATGAGAACAGGTTTGAGAAAATCAAATTTTCCTCGATTTTAAAGTCACACAGTGTATGTACGTGTGTGCATCACATTAATGTGCACTACTCATTAATGTGCACTATTTTCATGTTTTCAAATATATCAGTGAAAACCAATCAGAATCTAAAAATTTTATTACATTTAATTTAATTTATTGTGTGTGTGTTCATGTATTGTGTGCATGTGTGTGTACATGTGTGTAGAGGGGTGTCTTTGCATGCCTGTGGAGATCAGAGAACAGTTTTGGGGACTCAGTTCTCTCCTTCCAACACATTGATTCTCAGATTGATCTCAGGCCATTAGGCTTGCCAGTAAATGCCATTACCCACTGGACCATCTTGTCAGTCCTAAGTTGTTGTTGTTTTTAATGAAAATAGGAACAAGTAATTAGCTTGTATGTTGGTAAACAGTTAACTCCATCCATCCATCATCTATCTATCTATCTATCTATCTATCTATCTATCTATCTATCTATCTATCTATCTATCTATCTATCTATCTGTCTGTCTATCTATCTATCTTGTTACAGGGTTTTATGTGCCCCAGACTGGCTTTGAAATCACCATGCCATTAAGATGGACCTTGACCTTTTGGTCCTCCTTCGTCCACGTACAAAGTTCTGGGATTGCAAAAATGCATATCACATCCTACTTATGCCATGCTGGGGATTAAACTCAGGGCTTTATGCATGCTAGGCAAGTACTCTGGCAAAGGAAATACATAAAACCCAGTCCTGTACAGCTTAAAACTTACTGGGGAAGGTGGAGGTCATTAAAGGAAGTTCTCCAGTGGGCTGGGATATATAAGGCTCTCCTACACATAACTGGAAGTGTTTTCCTAATCTCTGAGAGTCTTCTTAATTAAAAAGAAAAATTTTTTATGTCTTTGAGTGTTTGCTTGAATGTAAGTCTGTGTATGATGTGCATGCACTGCCCACAGTGGTCAGAAGAGGGCATCAGATCCCCTGGTACTAGAGTTGCAAATGGTTGTGAGTTCTCAAAGTGTGGCTTCTCAAAGCTGGTCTCCAATCCTCTGGAAGAGCATCCAGTGGCCTTAACCACTGAGCCATTTCTTCAGTGTCTCTCATACCTCCTTTTAAGATAAAAGCTCAAGCATAGAAAATTCTAGTTTGGAAAAAGAAAAGTATACAAGATAGTTGTCTATACAATCAGAATGATTTATCATGGGAAAGATCATTCTGATAGTTGTGTCATGTTGAAAGAACATGTACTCATTGAGTAAGTAGGAAAAATTTTCACAGAAAGCACAAAACCTGGGCACTTAACAGAACTCACAGATTCAGTGGGACCAGCAGAGGAAAAGACAAACTCCTATAAGCAGTTCGTGAATAGAAAAGCCCAAGCTTCTGTCTCTTGTTTATCTGGTCCCAAACCTTGGCCTTTAGCCCACATTGATGAGAACACAACCGGGTGTGTTTCAACACAAGAGCCTGTTGCAAAGAAAACAAATTTCCCATGGTGGGACTCATGGAAAGATCTTGGATCTTGTTCCCAAGCAAGATTGGAGCATTTGGAAAACATTGAACAGAGACATGTGAGCCATCCCAGGGGGAACTGGAAACCAAGAATTCTCCTTTCCCAATAAATGAAGTGTGGTTAATAATCACAAGGAGTTAGATGATAATAAGGGTGGCATTTGCCGGTCACACGTGCTAGAAAGGACTTCTGTTTGTATGCTGGGGGAAAGAGTCTGGAGACCGAAGAGAGGTCTCCGGTGAGCAGATGCTTGGGAAAGCATTGGAGTGCTGGGATGCATCCCCTCTCTTAGAGGGCAAGTGAGTTTCCTGAGAGTGAACCCACCTTAGAACCCACAGGAAGGAGAGGGCTCCCAGTCACTTGGTCAGCACAGGTCCATTCGCTCAATCATAGAAACCACAGGAAGGAGTGGGGCAGCTCCTGTTCTGTCAGCAGATTGACTTTTTTCTCTCTGATAATTGCTTTTTGTGACTGCTTAGCATATTTGTTTTCCTCTGAATTTAAGGTTACTCTTCGCCTGGGCATTTCTTGATGCATCTTTCTTCTCCTATCTCTTTCCTTCTCAGTGTGTTTATTTCTGCTCTCCATAGAGCTCAGAGTCTGAGTTCTCTGTCACAGAGACATGCTTTTGGTTGGGTTGCCTTGAACCCAGGGCTTGTTGTGATTCTTTCCACGGAGCTGAGGAGATGGGATCAGATGATAGAAAACTTGGCCGTGCCTTCATGAGACTGGGCTGAAGGTGGGACCTCGATGCTACCATGGAAAATGTTTCTTTTATCAGTCAACAGTGGCAAAGCACTTCCTTCAGAAGACACATAACTTCAGCAGAAATCGCCTGTGTTGAAGGTCATCTAATGTTATTTGCATATATTGTAGTGTCCTAGCACTTTATACTATTCAAGTTATGTTTGTAGCAGTGATATACTCAAACAGAAACATACTGTCTAATTCCACATAGCATCAGCCATTGATGTAAGATGTTAAGTTAGAGGGCGGTTGTTGTGAGAATTTTTATGTACTTGGAAGCTGGACAAAAGCAAATACTTTAATGTGTTTAACACTGGCCATTGCAAAAGAGAAATTCCTCATAAACTGCACATAACATACATGGTCATGTCTCATGCACAGAGCATATGCACATTGCTGTTGATGGTGTCAAGAAGACAGTGATGCTAAGGTCCTGCTACTAGCTGAATCACTGAGACAGAACATCTTGGTGTGCCTGGTCCGTGGACTGCAGAGACACCCACACATGTGTATACCCACCCATGACCTGTTTCTGATAAACATACCTTTTCCTCCCATTGGCAGCTCACTTAGAACAGGTCTTCACACTGGAGCATACCTATCCTGGGAAAGCAAAAACTTCTTTAGACTTATGTAACTCATTTTACAGAAAATAAAAAAAGAATCAATGTCCAGATTCTGTCTTTGATCAAGATACTCAACTCTCCTTTAAAAAAATTTCCTTCTTATATTTTTCAAGAGAAGAGTATACTCTCTGTACTAGTTAGTTTTAACTTTCAACTTGAAACAAATTGTGGGATTGTCTAGGTCTCGTCCTTTGTATGTGTCTGGGGAAGGTTATCTTGATTATTAATTGATGTGGGAAGACCCAGCCCACAGGGCTACACCATTCCCTATACAGAGAAGCTTGAACTGTATAAGACAAGGAGAAGCTTCAAGAGAGCAAGCAGGAAGCATGGGTGCGTTTATTCTCTTTGCTCTTGACTGCAGATGTGGTGTGACTAGTTGTCCTGCCTCTGTGACTTCTTTGTAGTGATGAATCATAATCTGGAATTGTAAGCTTAATAAACTCTGAAGTTATTTTGTCAAGATATTTTGTCACTACAACAAAAACAAAACTAGGTCACTCCCATGCCCAGATCATCCCAGATATCCCTAGGACTCACCAGCCAGTCAAGGCCATTTGGTGACCTCCAGGCGAATGCTAGACCCTTTCTCAAGGAGCAAGATGCATGGCACCTGAGGAGCAATATGAGTTTGACCTATGACCTTCGCATGCACACACATGTGCAGCTGTACATACAAACAGTAGAGTATATATGAGATGAATGCTATGTAAATACTATTTCATAATAATCACTGAGCATTATAAATTTCTATTAATGAGTATTTCTACAACATTTTTAGCTGTCAGTGGTGATGTGGTGACACACTGGGTATTTCTAAAATGGTGCTGTAACAGTTTTATTTTGAAGTCTCCAAAAAAAAAATCATCCATCCAAGTGTATTGAGAAATTCCAGATGTTTGTTAGGACAGTAGTCAAACTCCAGATTTTAGGACAGTAGTGAGGCATCTTTCTTCTGCAGTTTAGTACTGTGAAAACTTCTTCACAGAATGCCTATATGAGTATGGAGGTAAATTGCATCAATTCTTTTTAACTAAAATATACATATCTCCAATTTTCTATATTTTTCTATAAATTTGGACAATTTTCCATTTGTTTATAATATTGAGTATAGTTTAAGTGATTCAAAGAAATTTGCATTTTCTTTCCAAAATAATAATTCATTCTATTGAGACTTGTTTCTAGAATGTAATTTTAAATGAAAAAGCTATTTAAAGTGGTCAGTTTGGGGATAGAAAAAAATCTGTGTGCTCTCTTTAATTGTATTTATCTGTACTTGGTTTTGAAAGAGTCACAGAAGGTGGTCCCACCACTCACCAGAAAAACTGGTCTATAGTTAACACACTGTTGAATTCATCCGCCTAGCTTTTATGCAGAAATTTAAAAATAGCTTGTAATATTGGACTGGTTTCCTTCTCCCTACAAGTTCCCATAAGGACAGGGGCTCAGAGGAAACAAACTTTTAAAATTGAGACCTCTCTAGTCTTTGTGCCAAAGAGATTTTAGATCAAAGTAAAGAGTTCCTCAGGTCAAGTTTAAAAATAAATTTTCTCTTGTTTACAAATAAAATTCAAAAAGCAAAGTTCACCATTTTAACTCTTTTAAAAAGTTTGTAATTGAGAAGTCCCAGATGCAGTCATGACATATGCCACGTTCACTCTCTAATTCCAGAACATGTCGTCATCCCCAAAGTAACCCTGTGCTCCCCAATTTTCCATTTTCCCCTAACCCTGGCAACTGCTGATCTATTTTCTTTCTCTGTGGAATCTCCCATTGTCTATGTGCTTTGGACACTCACAATGAGCTCAAGGTTCATCCATGAAGCAGTACATATCCACATGTAATTCCATATTATACCTAAATAACATTCCATTGCATGGTTGTATAATATTTTGTTTTTCCATTAATCAATTAATGGATCTTTAATCTTTAATTACTATGATTATTGATGTACAAGTATACTGTGAAATGTGATTTCTTATAAATCTTTTCATTTTTCAAAAATATATCTATACATATAGAGGATTTGAGAATATTTCAATTTCTATTTCATTTCTTTTGATCTTTTGTAGTTTACCTACAAGGGCTAAAGAGTTGGCTCAGTGGTTAAGACCACTAGTTACTCTTTCAGAGAACCTGGGTTTAATATCCAGAACCCACAAGATGGCAGACATCTTTAACTCCAGTTCCAGGGGACCTGACTCCCTCTTCTGGCCTCTCTGGGCACTGCATGCATATGCACAGACATATGTAGGCAAAGTACCCATACCTGTTAAATAAAAAGAAGGAAAAACTTTTTCCTAAGATAGCCTTCAAAGTCACAGGTTTCTTTATGGCATTTTACCCACACACCATCCTCACTCCTGACCACACCTTGTTCTTTTCTATGTCCCTGTCCCTTCCCACCATACTCTCTTGCCCTTAGTAGGATTTTTTCATTTCTAAGGATATTTATTCAGCATAACAAGTACTAAGCAAAGATTGCCATGTTAACAGTCATTGGGGTTGTTTAGAAAATATTTCCATCATGGACAGAATATCGGAAGTCATTATTCTCAATTTTATGGCATACTGCTATTATAAAAGTCATAAATGTGACTTTTATGTTTCACACACACAGGGAACTGACTCCCAACTGTGCACAAGAGTCTTCCTGAAGAGAGGAGAAGGCTAGAGGAATACTTTGGGCACAGAGGTCATCCCTCGAGGGCACCAGTGCTCAAGGTCTTCATGATGTGCTTTTTCAGATGGATCGAGTCCTTCATCACAGCTCCCTGGTGAGGATCCTTGGTGTGTATATGTCTTTAAAGACATGTCTTTATGTGCTGCCATATAGGACCCATCCAGCATTAGTGAAGGAGATGTCACTAAAGAAGTAAAGGCCAGAGAGCACTAGTTTTGAAGGTAGAAGGGATATGGACAATTCTAGAATCTGGGAATTGCAAGAATTAAACTCTCTGTGTTCAGGAACATAGCCCCCAAATACCTTGGTGTCAACTAATAAGATCCTCCAGCTTCTGGTCTCCTCATCAGGTCACAATACTTTGTCACTATACTGTTTCTCTTTCTCTAAGAGAAAGGACTACAGTGTAGAGAAAGAAGGCTCACTTAGCACACAATTCCAAAGGAAGAAAATGGTGTACATAAAACCAAGTCCAAGGCCTGGCTCTCATTCTCCTACTACTGAGGGTGGGGGTGGGAGATAGGGATGTATGATCAGGAGCACCAACTCACCACAGATGCTCAAGAACCAGATGAGATAGTGTGAACCGAAAACCTTTGATGGAGAGATGCACCAGCACACGTTTGCTTGGCCTCTCTTGATTGCATCCTTACTCTGTTAAAATTTGCTTATAATAGCAAAGCCCTAGTGGACATAGGCTGCGTACCACCTCACTCTTCCCTCATGATTCCATACTATCCCCACACCCTGATCCATTCCTCCCATTCAGGCAGCTTGACAGCTACCACTCCTTGCATTGGTTCCATTAAGTGGCACCTTGGATGTCACTCGTCTCAGGTGTGTCCCTGATCACAGCTGCCTTCCCCTTCCTTTCTGCTTTCATGGAGAGTCATTTCTTCTCTCTTCACTCATCTTTCCATTCAAGCCTCAGTATCACCCTTGGTGCCTTGATAGTTTCCTGCACCATGGCCTTCAGTATGTCCATACAGTAAAGCCTTCAATATACCTTCTTTGACTGATGGAGGAGAGGCGATGTTGGCAGTCAGAGAGAGGATGACATTGACTGTGTTGGGTTGTAGCGGTCAGAATCGAGAGAGTCAGCCTCTTGGGATTAGTACTGTTACTCTGTCTAGGTTGTCTCCCATTAAAGCAAATACTTAGTCTTTATTTTTGCTTTTCCATAGGTCACTAATATTTATCCTCTTTACCATACAATATGAATACGGGGTAAGTATATTCATTCATTCTGTATATGGAGAATTTGCGTTATTGTATATATACTTTATTACAGTGTGTGTTTTTTAAAAAGAATGTTTACACTAGGGCTCAGCCTTCATGTCCTCAAATAAAACACAACCTGGGCCACTTTGATATCCTTGCAATCAAAGCTGCGTATAGAGTTGCCTGGGTGTTGGAGAGGTCTTTATCTTACAACAGCCACAGCCCTTCCTTAAATTCTTTTTATTTGGAACAGAAAAGAAGTAGTTGAGACATTTCAAGACTAAACCAAGAAATGTAAGATTCAGTCTGGACACTTTTTAGCTCTAGAGAAATCTCAGCCTGTAACTAACAAGCCTTCTTTCTTCTGCTCCCTCAATGAAGAATCTAAATTATGAACCCAACCTCAAAAGTTTGAAAGGTGCCCTGTTAAGGGCTGCCTGCCATTTCGGGCTGAAGACTTCCAGAGTGATTGATTATCAGGGACCTTTGGAAAGTAACTGAAATAGAAAATGATGTCTACTCCATTTCACTACCTGGGTCAAGGGATGAGAAGCCCTTGCTTCTTGGCTCTCCCAAGTTCCTTATTCTTTAACTCAGCTAAGAATCAGTCCCTGTCCCATGTTAAGCAGGGAGAATAAGACTTGTCCATTTTAGTTCAAATGCATTAGAGAATGCCCCCTACGATGCTCACTTGGGAGCATTTTTCTAGTTAATCTCACCTGATTTTTCCAAACTTATTTTTGTATTATATTCATCTTCTTTTCTATTATAAAAGTCTGCATCATCCTAAAATTCACTTCCCTTGTCCTTTATATCCATGAGAGCGATCATGATTCCTGAAACAAAGATAAATCAGTCCTGGATGTTCCCATCAGCTTGTGCTGTGGAAAGATTTGAGAGTCTTCATATAGGGGGTGGCTGTATGAATAACTAGGGTTTAAGACGGAGGTGTGAAATGACACACTACCCGTAGAAGGCAGTTTGCACTATCTACCCAGATTTTAAAAGTACAATACTTTCAGAATGCATTTTTTAAAAAGTATCTATCACATGTTTTTATTCTGGCATGTGCAAAGATGAATACACAGGAAGATTAATTGCAGGGTAGTGCTCAGCTGCTAAGGGAATAACCTAAGTATTCATCAGTAGGGAGTGGATGCACCAGCTCTGATACTGTATGAGCCGGGCAGTTGTGAGGAGCATGTCAGAATGAATGTGAACACAATAATTAGGTGGAAATGACCAGGTAGTAGGCAGTATGTAACCCAAGTATCAATGAAACAACCCCAAATCACCAACAGTGTGGGCGCATGTGGGTGAATGTATTTATTAATACTTAGATACCAATCTAAAGAGTTGGATCCTCTCAGGGTAAGGAACATGAGACCAGGGCAAAAAGAGAAAGTGACTGCTCTTATCCTTTTATACAAATTGATGTTTTGGTTTTTGTATCTGGAGATGGATACACAACAGAGTTAACTTTTTAGAAGTTTATCTTTTACTTTCTTTAACTCTCTATGCAATAAGCAAATGTCTTATGACATCTGAGGTAAAGAAGGGTGGCTTCTCCTGGTTTTACCTTTGGAGAAAGATAAGTAGGCTTGAGTATAGGTGTGTTCCCAGTGAGTGTGTGAGTGTAGGTGTGTTCCCAGTGAGTGTGTAAGTGTAGGTGTGTTCTCAGTGAGTGTGCTAGTGTAGATGTGTTCCCAGCAAGTGTGTAAGAGTAGGTGTGTTCTCATTAAGTGTGTGAGTATAGGTGTGTTCCCAGAGAGTGTGTGTGAGTGCAGGTGTGTTCCCATTGAGTGTGAGTATAGGAGTGTTCCCAGTGAGTGTGTAAGTGTAGGTGGGTGTATTAGTCAGGGTTCTCTAGAGTCACAGAACGTATGGGTAGTCTCTATATAGTTAGGGAATTTGTCGATGACTTACAGCTTGTAGTCAAACTCCCCAACAATAGTCAGCAGTACTTGTGGATGGAAGTCCAAGGATCTAGCAGTTGCTCAGTCCCACGAGGCAGCTGTGGATGGAAGTCCGAGGATCTAGCAGTTGCTCCGTCCCACGAGGCAGGCCAGGAAAAGCCAGAGTGAATCTTTCTTCTTTCAATGTCCTTTTATAGGTCTCCAGTGTCTGGGTGTGGCCCAGATTAAAGGCCTGTGCCACCGCGCCTTTAATCCCAGATGACCTTGAACTCAGAGATCTCCTAATCTTAATCTTTTGGAATTCATAGTCACTGTGCATCAAGATCTCCAGGTCAGAAACTTGTATCTCTGAGCCTCCAGATTAGGATTATAAATGAGCCTTCCAATTCTTGATTAGTTCATTCCAGATTTAGTCAAGTTGACAACCAGGAATAGCCATTAGAGTGGGTTTCCGGTGAAAGTATAGAGTGTAATTGTGTTCCTAGTGAACTTATGAGTGTAGGTGTCTCCCCAGCGGGTTGAGTACGGGTGTCTTCCTAGCCACTGTGATTCAAACTATGAACATTTAATTATCTGTGGTATTGTTCTTGTCCTTTCAATGGCTTTGCATGAAATCTCTCTCTCTCTCTCTCTCTCTCTCTCTCTCTCTCTCTCTCTCTCTCTCTCTCTCTCTCTCTCTCCCTCTCTCTCTCTCTCTGTGTGTGTGTGTGTGTGTGTTTATTTGTGCAAACCCATGTGTATTCAAATTAGCACACATGTGTTTGCTGGGTAAGGAGGCCAGTAGACAAACTCAGATGCTGGTCTTTAGGCATCCTCTGCCTCTTTTTGTTTGTTTTACAGACAGAATCTCCCATTGTCCCGAAATGTAATAAGTAGCCTAAGCAGGCCGCCTTGTGAACCCTGGGGATCTGCTAGTCTTTCTGCCTCCCCAATGATGGGGTTACGAGCCTGTACCACCATAAGTTGCAACTTTACCTGGGGTCTGAGTGTCAAACTCAGTATTTCCTCACCCTGTATGTCCTTATTAAGTGCATACTCTTCCTTTACAAGCTTGTAACCCCATTTCATGTGTCAGTGGATGCTTCTTTCTTAGAATCTGATAATCTGTTTTAAAATGACTCCTGAAATGTAATCCTACCACACATATCTCAGTGATGCTTGGCAGAAATAAACAATATCACATAGACAACCTGCCTTTGTTATCAAGGCATCTAATCTACTGACTCCGTTCTTGCCATCTCTATTCTGGTATTTCACTGAGCACAGTAATGAATTCTGACCTTAAATGAAATCCAAATACTCAGACTAGCTACTGTGTTTTCCTGGCGTCCCAGCCAAGCCTGATCATTTAACTCTTAGTGTTTCAGGATTTCGAACTCCTGTGTTCACAGATAATAATGTTAATCAAAAGCAGAGAGTCATATACTTCATAAATTTCAAACTCATTTATGTGTGGCTTATGTGGTGTGTGTATGTGTTCACATATATGTATAGGGAGGTCAGGGGTCAACATTGAGCATACATTTCTATTGCTCTCCACCATTAATTGAGACAGAGTTTCTCGTGAACATGGAGCTCACCAATTCAGCCCCATACCAACTGGTCAGCAACCCTTGTCTTTCTATTCAGTACTGGGATCACAAACATGAAATGCTATGCCCAACCTTGTATGTGGTTAACAGAATACTCAAGAAATCAAGTACTCATGCCTACATAGTAGGCACTTTACAGACTGAGTCATATCTTAGCCCCTTAAGCCCTCAAATTCTTCAAAGCTTTTAATATACCTTTTGCTTATAAAAGATAAGATATTAATTTTCATTTAATGCTTAAGGATATTTTCCCTTCGATTCTGCCTGAAAAATGTTCCTGCCTGTCTTATTCAGGGTTCTCTTGCTGTGAAGAGGCACCATAACTATGGCAACCCTTGTAAAGGAAAACATTTAATTGGGGCTGGTTTACAGTTCAGAGGTTTAGTTCATTACCATCATGGTGGGAAGCACGGCAGCATGCAGGCAGACATGGTGCTGGAGAGGGAGTTGAGAGTTCTGCATCTGGATTGGCAGGCAGCAGGAAGAGAGAGTGACATGGGGCCTAGCTTGAGCATCTGAGACCTCAAAGCTCAGCAACAGTGACAAACTTCCTTCAACAAGACCACACCCACTCCAACGAGGCCACAAGTCGTAATCCTTTCAAATAATGCCAGTTCCTATGAGCCTATGGGGGCCATTTTCATTCAAACCACCACAGTGCCCCTTAAAGGAACTTTAGACTGAGTGACTTAAAAAAAAATTCAAGTAGACCGTTTGTCTTTTCCCATCCTCACTCACATTTATGGACATATGCTTGTATTTGTGTGTGCTTATGAATATATTTATATGTACTATACATATTAACATGTATTACACCTACTTACCAGTCTTTCACCAAGATCATAACTATAGGTTTAGCTTCTCTCTGTCTCTCTGTCTCTCTCTCTCTCTGTCTCTCTGTATCTGTCTCTGTCTCTCTCTCTCCCTTCCTTCCTCCCTCCCCTTCCTTCCTTCCTTTCTTCCTTCCTCCCTTCCTTCCTTTCTTCTCTTCTTCCTTCCTTCCTTCTTTTCTTTTCTTTTCTTTCATTTTGACAAAGCCTCATGTATCTTAGGTTGGTCTTGAACTTGCCTCTCCCTCTTGAGTGCTGTGGCTATGTAGGCTATGTAGGGAACTCTTCTCTATTTCTTTCACCTCACATCAATTTTTGTTCGTTGCCTCGATTATACAAATAGGCAAGGTTGGAATAGGCAAATGTTATCTTCACTGCATTCTTGGTAATCTTATTTCTGCTGGTAGCTCTAGCACCTAATCCCATTTCCCATTGTAGCCACAGCTGTAGTGGGTGAATGAAAGCAAGTGGTTGAGGGTGGCTGAGTTTTGTAGAGAATCTACATGTGGAACTAGGAATTCTTGGTCTATAGTTGGTAAGTTGGTATTGAAGTGGCTGATGACTTTGGGTATGGAGATGTGGAGATGTGATAGATGACAAGGTGCTTTGTCTCACAAAGGACAGGAACTTTCTTGTGTGAGGTGTGTGCATGTCTGTGTGTGTTTGCGTCTGTGTGTCTCTGTATGTGTATGTGTCTCTGTGTTTGTGTGTATATGGCTATGTCTATATGTGTGTATCTGTGTATGTGTGTATATGTGTCTCTCTGTGTGTATGACTCTGTGTGTGTGTATGTGTGTGTGTGTGTATTCATATTTAAAAGACACAAATGACTCAGATTTAGGAGCTTCTGACTGAGGGGCACATTAGACTCCCAGAAGTTTTTAACCTTCTTGATGCTGCAGCCTTTTAATACAGTTCCTCATGTTATAGGGACCCCCAACCATCACATTATTTCCATTGCTATTTCATAACTATAATTTTGCTACAGCTACACATTGTAATGTAAATATCTTATATTCAGAATATCTGATATGTGACCCCAGAGGGGTCATGATTCACAGGTTGACAAACACTTCATTAGAGGAGCCCACCTTGGAGAACCACCAATTGCAGGAAGAAAAAAAAAAAGAAATCCAAACTGGAAGACTTTTTCTGGAGAATTGCCTTAGGAAGGATTTGTCTGGTGAGGGTCACCGTGTATCCTGGAGGATCTGGGAGGCACAGCAAGTTGGCCATGGGGAGGAAGGGAAGCTTATCTTTGAGACTAGACTCTTGTCTGGGCATAGCTCTTCTAACTATACCAATATGCCATTCGCATACACCCCTAGACAGCTCACAACTTATGAATGCAGTCTTCATAGGAGAGAAAGGCTTTAGATGATTACTTGACTCTGGCAACTTTTGAATAAGGTTTCATTTTCTCCAGTGTCCTCCGAGTTGCAGGGTCTGACCTGCATAATCAGCCCCCCCCCCCCCCCCGCCAGGATTGATGACTCCGCCCCCTCCCACTGCTCAAGGGCTCTGCCCTTTTATGTGTCAGAACTACCCATTGCATCCAGGTGTGACGCTGAGGCAGGAGGATCAAAAGTTTAAGTGCACCCTGGCTACATAGCAATAAATAAAGTAGTATTTGCTTTTCCTGGATCCAAGGTAAAAAGCGTTCTGTGAGATTCGAACATGTTGGGCTTGTTCTGTTGTATACTCCATGAACTCCACTGAGCCTCGTGGCTTAAGATACTCAACAAGTGGCTTTGTTTTCCAGAGTGGCAAGAAATATGGCAGCCCCTGCAGAGGAAGGAACTGCTCTGTCTGCCAGTGTTTTCCTGAGAAGGGATCTCAGGTGAGTGACACAGAGTTCCAACTGCTCTGAATATTTAACCTTTCGTAGCCTCTGATCCTCCACCTGACTTGTGAGCCTACAGTGCTTATCTGTGACAAACGAGTCACGTTCTTAGGGCTGCCATGAATCGAGACTCTGTGTGAAGCTGAGAAGACAGCCTGGGCCATGCAGTTCATCTGTGTTTTAGACAACACTAGTGTCATGGCGCCCCCTAAGAGGAAAGCCCTGTGATGTCATTCCGGGTCATCTCCTCCAAGGTTTATGGAGTATCAGTATTTTAAAGGCTCTGAGAAGTGTGAGAAGAAGAAGAAGAAGAAGAAGAAGAAGAAGAAGAAGAAGAGGAAGAGGAAGAGGAAGAGGAAGAGGAAGAGGAAGAGGAAGAGGAAGAAGAAGAAGAAGAAGAAGAAGAAGAAGAAGAAGAAGAAGAAGAAGAAGAAGAAGAAGAAGAAGAAAACCCTTTAACTTGGTTTAAAGTCATCTTTCAAGACATTTGACCATAATGCCCTTGCATGGATAGCACCCAATTGAAGATTAAATTCCAGTTAAGGCAATAGTTCTATGTTGCATGTTCCATATTTGATTGACTGTTTTATGTGCTCAGAGCACCTTAGCTAGCTCTCTGATTCCCCATCTTAATGTCCCAATTCTGCTGTGTGGAGGACTGAGCCCAAGGCCAGTTTCTAGTTCAAGGCTGCCCAGGATAGTTCTGTTGGCAACGATCTATTTTGTCAAGTGTGGAGACCACGTTGAGCCATTATCTCTTGGGAACTCACAAGCATGTCCCTGTGCTCTGACAGCTGCTCTGGGCAGCTTGTTAATGCATGAATGCTGAGGCTCGGATGAGACGACCCTCTGCTTCAGAACCCTGTCATAATGTTCATAGACATATACTGAAATATCACTGTTTACACCTTAAATACACATAATTGCGTGCCAATTAAAAATGAGGGGAAAGACCACTATGGAAATATCCTCACAGTCTGGCAAGAAAGGTTAAGGTTGGTTGACTTTCTTAAGCTCTGGATAGTTTTGACATCAAAATACAGTAATTTGTTTTGATGCAATAGTCTTCATGCTACTGAAACAATATAGTGCATTGGGGACTGTCTTAGTCAGGGTTACTATTGCTGCAGTGAAACACCATGACCAAAAAGCAACCTGGGAAGGAAAGAGTTTACTCAGCTGACACTTCCACATTACTGTTCATCACTAAAGGAAGTCAGGACAGGAACTCCGAGCAGGGCAGAACCCTGAAGGCAGAGGCCATGAAGGGGTTGCTGCTTACTGACTTGTTTCCCATGGCTTGCTAAGCCTGCTTTCTTATACAACCCAGGACCACCAGCCACAATGGGCTTGGCCCTCCACTATTGGTCATTAATTGAAAAAGTGCCTTATAGCTGGATCTCATGGAGGCATTTCCTCAACGGAGGCTCCATCCTCTCTGATGAACCTAGCTTGTAGCAGGTTTAAACACAAAATCAGGCAGTGCAGGTCCTAGATTAACTTAAATCTGTTTCTCATAGTTCTGGAGGCTGGGGAGCCAAGTTCAAGGTGATTACAAACCATGTTGCTAGTGAGAGCCATTTCCTAGCTTGAGAATGGTATCCTTCGGGGTTGGAAAGAAAGAGAGAAAGCTCTCTAGGATCTTCTCAGGACTCGATGATGGTGATGATCAAGTCATGTCCCAGGAACCTCATCTCCTACTCTTGGAAACCTCATCTTCTACTCTTGGAGAC
Source organism: Tokudaia tokunoshimensis (assembly GCA_036184795.1). NCBI lineage: Eukaryota > Metazoa > Chordata > Mammalia > Rodentia > Muridae > Tokudaia > Tokudaia tokunoshimensis. The sequence continues at coordinate 84,919,995 of BTHU01000016.1, read as the reverse complement.
CCTGTCTCCTACTCTTGACGTACCGGAGCTTGAGACTTCAACCCATGAGTAGGGGACCTAAAGAAACATTCAGTCCAAACAATGTCCCTATCAACCCTACAGGACTAAACATGGAACTCAAAGTGCAGGCTTGGCTGGTAGTCAGCCTTCAGGGCAAAACACTTCCTTCTTCCTACTTCATGGTTTTATCACCATATCCACATGACTTTAGAAATCTCAGTCCCCTTAATTCTGCATTTCTTTGCTGGGGATCTTTTTGTTTCACCCATCTTTCTAGGGACACTTGACAGTGGAGACAAGTTTTAGTCATCGAAGCTGGGTAGAAGGAGCCACTGGCGTCTAATGGGCAGAGGCCCATGGTACAGCTCAGCTACTTGTAGTACAGGGTATATTCTACACCAGATACTGATCGGTCTCCAACATCAACAGAATAGAGAAGGCCTGTTCTTCCCTCCATAGCTCCATGGGTGGGTGTAATTATTTGTGTTTCCATCTGATGGTGTAAGGAGCCCAAATCAAAGCCAGCAACCACATCCAGGTGCCTGGCCTCACCTCCGGCACTTGCTCCCCAGGCATGGAAAGGTTATTACGTGTAGGTTCCAACACCTGGGTCTACTGTCACTGTGTGAGCTCACGAGAGCCCTTCCTGAGATCAAACCCTTTACATTGGCTACCTGAATCCTGCTGCCTTTTCTTGAGCTTCCCCATGATCACAAGCCAATGACTGTGTACAGAGTGTGCTTTTTGGCCTCCAAGGCTTGTCTGTTCCCAAGGCTGAGCTCCTCTCTGCTATGTGTGTGTCCCTGGTACTGGGTGGCCTAAGGGACTGTGTGTACAGCCCCAGCAACCCCCACCTTTCTTGATGGCCGGGATCTCCCTGTGATGGCCGCAGGTGGGGGTGGGGGTGCCATCTTCCAGCAGAGAATGTGGGAAGAAGACCATGTGTCCCTGGGAGGGGGTGGAGATAGAGGCTCTCCGTCATTAGCATCTGGCCAAACTCTCAACCACAGTGGCAGCTCCAGGGGGACAGCTGAATAAAAATAATGAGCTGACCCCGAATTCCAGGGGCTGGAGGCATGTCAGGAGGCTACTCAGCCCGTTTAGGGAAAAGCTGGTATCCTTGAGAAGGAAATTAGTCCTTTTTATTACCATTTATTCCTTGATAATACAAAAAAAATGAATTCTGATCATTTTAAAATCACCATGACCATCTGTCACTCCCCACATCCCGCACTGAAAACTTTCTTCTTCTCAGCAAGTTTCCTTCCTACTTTGATCTTTCTCCTCCTCCTCCTCTTCCTCCTCCTCCTCCTCCATATTCCCTCCCCTCTTCTCGTCTTCCCCCACCTTGTGTGTGTGTGTGTGTGAGACATGTGGGACTCATTGTGTACTAAGGCAATGTCACCTCACCTGGGGATACAGCACACAAGAAAGCAACACCTCCCCAGCAACCATCAGTTACTATGAGTTCCTTACAGAGGAGCCATGCTGGTATCATGAACCCTTCCCCATCCTCAGTCAGCAACCTGTACTTAGATTTTCACCTCAAAACTATGGCTTCAGGAGAAGCATTATCCACCCGTGCAGGGGGCTAAAGCAATTCTTGACAAGCAAAGCTGGTTTCTTGTTAACAGCCATGATTAGCTCTTTCATCTGAGTCTGGAGCTACAGTGAGGTAAAGCGGGACAGATACAGGCAGTGGTGTAGCATCCTCTCTCCATCAGTTTGAGTATGGCTGTGCCGAAACTCCCTCATTAGGTCTTAAGCATATATTTGTGATGGGTCACGTAAACAGCCCTTCAACTAACAGTGTATACCTTAGAGGGATAAACTGTTGCTCGTTGGAATAGGTGTACTCCATTGGACTGAGTTGCGTGAGTAGGTAGTCTGCATGCATCAATCAATGGATTAAAACCCAGACTCTAGTCTAGAGACAATCCAGAAGCCTTTGCTGTGGCCATCGTGGATCTATAAGGAGACTGTTTTCAAGTTAACAGTGAGTCTCTCCTCTGCTCTTAGGCTTCCTATCTCACACTGGCCCTGCTAGGAAGTAGGTTCTCATAGTTCAAATTCCCATGACCTTCCAGTGTGGCCAGAGCTGAGAATCTTCAGACCAAGTCGACTCCGACCACTGTGGCACTAGAAACTTTCCAGGCCAGTGGTGTTGGGGTTGGGGTAGAAGACGTGAGTGTCCCCTTGATGGCTGGCTTGCAGACTCAAACTCAACCTAGGAGAGAAAGGTTTGTCTAGAGGATTAAGCCCATTCCTCAGGATGGGGGTACCCCTTGGTTCTAGGATGTAAGGTATGACTACATAGCTACTGAGTTGCTCCCCTACATCATCTATGATTCCTCTCTACCTCCTCTCCACACTTGCTGTTAATCTCTATATGAGGAGGTGAATGAGATAGCTCTGGGCAGGATTTTACCTTAGTCTTTTTTAGTCTCTAGGGAAGCAGCTCCATGTAGTTAGTGGTTGTCTTTATAAGATGAAGCCATGTCTTTATGAACCAGATTAGACCTTTTACGAGTTCTGGGTTAGTGACTGGGATGGGGATGAGGTAATTCTTTTCATGAGCTTATTTATCCACTTTATATCTTAATCCCAGCCCTATCTCTTTCCCTCCCAGTCCCACTCTCACAAATTCTTCCTCTACTATCCCTTCCCCTTATGCTTAGAGAATGGGAAGTCCTCCTTGGGTACCATCCTACCCTGGGATACCAAGTTGTAGCAGGACTGAGTGTATCCTCTCCTACTGAGGCACAACCAGGCTGTCCATCTAGGGGAATAGGATCCAATGGCAGGGAACAGAATTAGAGAGCTCCATGCCAGTTGTTATGGAACCTATGTGAAGACCAAGCTGTACATCTGCTACAAATGTGCAGGGTCCAAGGTCCAACCCCCACATGCTTTTTGGTTGGTAGTTAAGTCTCTGTGAGCCCCCATGAGCCCAGGTTAGTTGACTCTGTAGGTCCTCTTGTGGTGTCCTTGTCCCCTCTGGCTCACTCAATGCTATCCCACACTCTTCCACAAAACTCTCTGAGCTCCACCTGATATTTGACTGTGGATCTCTGCATCTGTTTCCATCATCTGCTGGATGAAGTCCCCAGGAGACAGTTATGCTAGGCTCCTGTCTGCAGGCATAACAGAGTATCATTAATAGTATCAGGGGTTGGCTCTTTACCATGAGATGATTCTCAAGTTGGACCAGTCACTGGTTGGCCATTCCCTCAGTCTCCACTCCATCTTTATTCTTGCATTATCTTGTAGGCAGGACAAATTTGGTGATGTCCCACTCCCTCCATTGGAAGTCCTGCCAGGATGTAGGAGGTGGAAGGAGTCTCAGCTAGGGTCCCCACAGACTCCTGGGAGCCTCTCCTGTCCCACATTCCTGGCTAGTCTATAGAAGGATAATATTAATAGTTTAATTTTTCTGTAGCTTATTTAAAAATGGGTGAGTGTGTTTTATCATCTGAGGGAGTGAGACAGCCATAAAACCACCAGAGCTTTGTGATGTGGTTTTCTGTACAGGGGGAAAATGGCTTTAAACTCATCCTACCTTCAAGTTTTTAGTTTGAAACCCAGATCAAATATTAGTGAGTCTCTCTTTCCACTGGGATTGTGAATCACTGAACATGCTCAGTACAATACAGCCCTGTGCTCTCACTCACCCACCCCCTTATATGTTTATCAGCCTGCATCCTGTGATTAAAAAGTAGAATTTACTTGGGGAATTTCAATTATTCTTAGTATTTCTCATGCCATTAACTTATTTGCATGCACAGTTCTAAGTCTCAGACTCCCTATCAATCACACAGCTGCATTTAAAACACCAACTGCAGCCCAGCAAATGGTTCCACACAGTAATTTTATGGCTCCAGTTTCTCAGTAGTCAATAATGTTCTCTTTCATTGAAACACCACCCACTGAGAGCTGAAGGTGGATAAAGCCAGTCTGTTATCCATTCCTTGGCTTTGGAACTGCTTTCTTGTCCTGTTACATCCTGTTCCTTCAAGGACTCTCTGTCTTATTACTAGAAAATTCTCTGATCAGTGATACATGCAATGCATATGCTTTTAGGGGACAGCAGGTAATCTGAGGTCAGATGGCTGGGACTCTTCTCATCTACAAACATGAGGTTCATTCATAGACCTCATGCTTTCGTCTTATAGAAGCAAGGAAATCCAGAATCTTTTTGAAACTGGTGCCCTATGGTGACATGTGTTTTCTGGTGGATTCCAGCTGTCAGGATGCAGGCTACAATGTTAGCTCAGGTTGTTCAAGTGTTTATTTCAGAAACGACAACATGGCTTTTGAACACCAAAATACTTGCAGAAGCTGAAGGGACAGATTTCCAGTTTGGAATTTGCTGTGTCTTGGGGTTGAGTGTTTCTGAGAAGGGTTTTGGGGGGTCTGAGTTTAGCAGAGCTCTGGTCTACCTCCAGTGTGGCTGCAGCAACAGTAGTTGGCATCTATCTGAAGAATTGCTGCAGGTAACTAACATCAATTTCGTATGCCAGCAAATCTTGGCATCTAGTGTTTATGCATGTGAATGAAGGAAGCAGAATAGTTGCCTCCCGCACTCTACAGTATGCCACATGTTTCCCTTCTTTTCAAGGGTCGACATGGTTCTAACATAACTGGACTTCTTCCAGGACTCAGGTGAAGTGTGTGTTTGATGGTGGGTTCCACGTTTCTGCTTACAACCTTCGTCTCCTTCAGTGCAGTGATTTCTAGTAGGGCTTTGGGTCTCCCTACATGCTTATTTGGTCACTTAGTTGTGCTGTCTTAACTGGAATTAATAGTAATATTTTCCCATTTGTTGGACAAATAACCATCAAATACTTTGTCGTGCAAAGGGTAAGACTGTGTGATGAGAAGAAAGTTCCCTTCTTTCTGTGAAAGAAGTATCACAGTCCTTAGGAGAAACTGACGCTAATCACCCTCCTGCCATCTGGGTATTGAGGGTGTCTTATGGGAAAGAGGATACAGCAAAGGCTCTTGCGTCCCCCTGGGTGGGTAAGTTGGTGTCCTGGCCTGGCCTTACATAGAAGCACGTGGGCGACAGACACGGGGTGCTGGATATGCCCTTGAGTTGGGACCTGCTGGAGTTGGAGGGCAGTCAGCCAGTCCCAGCATGGAGGAAGAGACACATTAACACCCACAGCTTCTGTGACAAATTAGCACATGCTTGGTGGCTTGCGGCAACAGAAGCGTATGCTTCAACAAATGCTTGAGACCAGCTGTTCAAAGGCAAGGGGTTGGCGCTGCCAGGATGCAGCTGGAGAATCTGTTCCAACCTCTGTGGTTTTTGTTCCCCTGGTCCTAGATGCATTATCCCGGCTTCCTCCACATTACCTATTCTCTGCAGTGTTGAATCTCATTCTCACATAAGGAGGCAGATGTGGGAGGGCAGTTAGAACTGCCCTTTGGGCAATCTACAATAGCTGAACCCAGGATAAGATCCTAAGAGCATCTCATCTCTCCTCATCTTATGAGGACAGTAGATACAAGAATCTGGGGATGACAGGGTGTTATTAGGAATGCCTGCTAACAGGCTACTACATTAGCCAGGTGGGAAGTCACAGAGTCTTAACAAGGAGTGGATATGGAGGTGAGTGGGTAGGCTCAGAAATATTCCTAAGGCTAGCTTGACAGCAGAGGGAGAGACTCATGGGAGCTGTTGGGCGAGTGCTCAGGGTGGTGCTGTCCCCCAAATGAAGGAGGTGTAAGTAGTGTGGATTGACAAATATTTCAAGAACTACATTTGAGGAAATAGCACAGGTCCAGCTCTGGACTTGTGTATCTTGAGGTCCCCTGCATATGTAGGTGTTGAAAAGGAATGGTCTTAGCTGTGAATGGGCTGAGGGAATTGTTTAACTGTGGATACAGTGGGCTCCATGGAAATACATAGTCTCCTCCATCAAGAGAAGTTAAGAAGGGGTGAAGGCATCCCTCCGGAGCTCCAGGGTCGCTCCCACAGGAAGAAGAGGAGCTTTACAGGACACAGCAGGGAGAAAAACACACAGAGGCTAGGGTGAGGCAGAAGGGCAGGGGAGGAGGAGAAATCACAGGAGCAGAGTGCACAGAACCCTACCTGGTGTCCTAGGTCTCCCCAGCACATAGGTAATGTCAGGCTGTTCCCAGCACAAAATGGGAGACCCGTTCATTAGGGACGAAGAAGTGACCTTGTTGTCCAAATGGTTACGTTTTCTCCTCTGGTTCTCTGTGCAGGGTTTTCCCACTGTACCTGCATACTGCCTTTTGAGAGCATAGCTAAAATCCCTAGTGCTCCCCAAGGCAGACTGATCAGTGTACCCCCACAATCGTTGTTAACAGGGGAGGTAATCTTAGGGTGCGGGAACATTCTTTGCTACTGCACTCCAAAATCCTTGGACTGTTCATAACTTTTTCAGTCTTTGGTTTTTAAAACACTTCCAGATATCCAGACTTCCTCCTCCCCCAACAATATGGGGGCGCGCGGAGGGGGAGGGGAGAGGAGGGAATTCCGAAGGTCCTGTGTGCCCAGAGGACTCCAGCTTCACACGCTGCTCAGGATGAAGGTGTTTGTGATATTGCAGTGACACCTAGTGGTATATTCTCTGAACTATATCTCAGCATTAAAAAGAAGAGGGTGGAGAAAGAGGAACACTCCTCCACTGCTGGTGGGATTGCAAGCTGGTACAACCACTCTGGAAAGCTGTCTGGCGGTTCCTCAGAAAACTGGGCATGACACTCCCGGAGGATCCGGCTATACCACTCCTGGGCATATACCCAGAGGCTTTACCTGCATGCAATAAGGACACATGCTCCACTATGTGCATAGTAGCCTTATTTATAATAGCCAGAAGCTGGAAAGAACCCAGATGTCCCTCAACAGAGGAATGGATTCAGAGGATGTGGTATATTTACACAATGGAATACTACTCTGCAATTAAAAACAATGAATTCACAAAATTCCTAGGCAAATGGTCAGAACTTGAAAATATCATCCTTAGTGAGGTAACCCAATCACAAAAGAACACACATGGTATGCAGTCACTGATAAGGGGATATTAGAATCTCGGAATACCCTAGACACAATTCGCATATCAATAGATTTCCAAGAAGATGGAAGGAGAGACCCCTGGTCCTGGAAAGACTGGATGTAGGGGAATGCCAGGACAGAGAAGCGAGAGGGGGTTGAATGGGGAAAAGAGGGAGGGAAGGGGGCTTATAGGACTTTCGGGGAGGGAGGAAACGGGAAAGGGGAAATGATTTTGAATGTAAATAAAAAAAACTTAGAAAATAAAATAAAATTAAAAAAAGAAGAAGAAGAGGGGCTTTAAAAGGACCGATAATAACATCAGAATAAATAGACGCAGCAAAGGGAGAGGTGTCTTAGACACAACATTTATCTGTAAATTTTATTTTCAGAAGTATTTATGAAACATGAGCACATACTTAAAATTTGTATTGTGTAAGACAGTGGTCAAGGTACTGCGAATGGATCTCTAGTCCCAAAGACATTCTAAAGGGCATTGTCTTAAGCAGATATTGGGCAATAAGCACAAAACATCAATGAGATGAAGGTAGTGAATCTGTTTGGCTGTTACTTTTCAGGTAAAAATAATGGTTTGTGGGAAGTGAAGTTGGTGAGGTCTGGGATGGAAAACGAGGCAGACACTGAGATCAGAAGGTCTGAATTCAGATCTCTACTTCCCCAGTGTCTCAGTCAGGGTTTCTATTCCTGCACAAAACATCATGGCCAAGAAGCAAGTTGAGGAGGAAATGGATTATTCAGCTTACATTTCCACATTGCTGTTTATTACCAAAGGAAGTTAGGACTGGAACTCAAGTAGGTCAGGAAGCCGAGCTGATGCAGAGGCCATGGAGGGATGTTCCTTACTGGCTTGCTACCCCTGGCTTGCTCAGCTTGCTTTCTTACACAACCCAGGACTACCAGCCCAGAGATGGCACCACCCACAAGGGGCCCTCCCGCCTTGATCACTAATTGAGAAGATGCCTTACATCTGGATCTCATGGAGACATTTCCTCAAGGGAGGCTCCTTTTTCTGTGGTAACTCCAGCTTGTGTCAAGTTGACACACAAAACTAGTCCGTACACCCAGGTCCTGTCTGTGTGGTCACAAAACCAGTCCGTACACCCAGGTCCTGTCTGTGTGGTCACAAAACCAGTCCGTACACCCAGGTCCTGTCTGTGTGGTCTCAAGCACATTATTTCATATTTCTGAGGCTGAGAGTCCCCCTCGGAAACTTGCAAGGATGGCTTTCTGCTTCCTATTGTTGTAAAGAGCCCATGAGAAGAAGGCAGAACACCGTATTTAGCTTAGAACAGATGAAGAGCCTAGAACATGTGGCTTGGTTATTAATGTCACTGCCATCAACATATTTTTTGATGGGAGGATTGGTAGGGTTTGGGTGACAGATGAAGAAAAGCTATGGTCATTTCTGGGATACAGGTGTGAATGGCGCATGAATACATGAGCCACAGGGACTGGTGGGTTGGGGTGGTGGGAGACACAATGTGCCATCAGAGGTAAGGCAATGACCCAAGGAAAGGGCAGGCTGAAGGGAGCTAACAGCTATGTTGGGGAGAAAACTGGGGTCAAGGGACAGTTGGATAATCTGTGCTACAAATGACGTGACCATGACTTGGGGCTTTGCAGTGAATGGCAATGAGCTAGAAGCGTGGCAGATGTACATACAGTTAGAGCCAGCCTGGGCTGCAGAGTGAGACTCTGTGTCCAAAAACTGCTGGTGCTGCTGCTGCTGCTGCTGTTGATGAAGTAAATGAGGAGGAGTAAGAAGAGGAGGAGGAGGAGGAGGAAGAAGAGGAGGAAGAGGAGGAGGAGGAAAGGGAAGGAGTGGAAGAGGAGGAGGAGTGGGGAGAGAAAAACCAGAATTCTCACTTCAGACAACATAGGAGTCAGTGAGACCCTACACTATGCCAGTAAAGTGGTCGAAGGCAGAGGGGTCTGGAGAGGCTGACCATCCAGGTAGGGATTCAAAGTAGCAAGTATGTCGGCTTGAGTAAGTCATGATCTTGAGGCAATTTTCTCATCTATCAGTGTGGGGAGAATGTTGCGCAACTTTCAGTATTACTGGCTATGTTCCGTGAGATAGTAATGGTGGATGGTCGATATAACCAAGTTTAAGGTTTGTTTAAACCTTTTCTCCTTCCTGTGATAGTTTGATTGCCAATGCCGTGGTCTTACAATCCATTGGCTACTGAAAATGTTTTTATTTGTCACTTCATTCGTTTTTTACATTGATTAAATGTTTTGCTGAGAAAAACCATGGAAAGGTCACAGGAGAAAACTGGACACACACACACACACACACACACACACACACATACACACACACACACACACCACACACACACACTGTCCTGACTTACCAGGGTCTCCCTTCTGGTCTTGGCTGACAGTTTCTCAAAGTTTCCATGGAAAGAATCTCTCGATGTATGTGTGTGTGTGTGTGTGTGTGTGTGTGTGTGTGTGTGTGTGTGTGTGCATGTAGAAGCCAGGAGCCACTCTCTGAAGCCCTTTCACCTGTTTTGAATAGGGTCTCTTAATTGGCCTGGATCTCATTAAGTAAGCAAGGGATATGCTTGGATCCACCTCCTCAACTCTGGGATTCCAAACCTATTCCTTCCCACCTCAGTTTTAAACATGGGTTCTGGAGCTTAACAGGTTCTCATGCTTGCACAGTAAGGACTTGACAGGATGAGCCATCTCCTTAGCCTGTATATGTGTTTGTAGTTGTCAGTTTGCAACTAAACTGCTAAAAATCACAAGAGTACTGTGGTTTTTTATCATCCCTCATGGGTTCTGGTCCAGAGAAGCCAGATCAGTGGCAGCCAAAAAGGTTAACTTGAAATGTTGATTTGTGTTCCTTAGAAAGGTATACTTTTGTATTTTTTGATTTCTTCTACCTTGTAAAACAACGTGATTTTCTTACTCCTAACTTAGTTAACCAGGGACAGAGTCTTAAAAAAATGTCCTGAGCCCTGAGTGACGCTGCGTGCAGTCTGGTCTCCCTCCTCGCTCCAGCTGAGCCAGGAGTCTGTGCTGCTGTAAGGAAGTACATAGATATCCCTTCTGATGACCCGTGTCCGCTTGACCCTGGAGTAGGGGGAGAGAGGTGACCTGGTGGTTTCACATGGCAACCCCAACTTGTCCAGGAGTCAAACTGATTGTCATTGGATTCTGCACCCGGTGACTTCACTGTGAAGGTCACAAATTGCAGAGTCAGTTTTGTCCACATAGTAGGAGTGACATAAACCACAACTGTTCAATCCGAAACCTTCTTAGTTGAAGGTCTCCATGTGGAACCAAGTTTAATCATGTCATGGTTGGGGAGTGGGGATTAAGGCTTGGAATCAGGTATACACAGAAAGAAATAGAGATAGAGATTCAGATACAGATAGAGATGTATGTATGTATGTATGTATGTATATATTTATATATATTGATGAAAAGTCTTGTGATGATTACTTTTCTACTTTTGAAAAAATAACTTTCATGGACTGTTATTTTTCTCTCTTCACTTTGTCTGGTCTGTGATAGCCTTAGAGATAAGCAAGCCTAAATATTTACTTATAGGTTTTTTTCCCCCCTGACCCCATTTTTATGTGAGCGGATTTAATGAAAATAGAAATTCTTTCTGTGTTGCCGTAGATAAATTATTTATTCTAATTGAGTGAACTGGCAGACCACCATTTCAAAGACTAACGTTTGAGGGGGTTTTGTGAGCAGCTTTGAGACAGATTTAGTATAGTCACCCAAGGTTTAATGTGCTTCTTTTAAAAATTTTATCATATAACAAAATAACTAATAATATTAAAAAGCACTAAAATGAGGTCATAAAGTGCATAGTCTTCAAAGGGGGACATTCCAAATTTTATGTGAGTTTTCCACTTACAAAGTTGCTGTTTAGGGAGGTTGGAATCGAGGCCTAATGGCATCCATCCAACAGTTTAAGACTCCAGCAGGCTTGCAAGTTGTCTGGCTGCACAGCAGGTGGCATGGTACTCTAGAGGATACAGTTCCATGGAAGGGTCTCAGCACTTTACAGATGTCCAGAAAGCCAGTGTTCTGGGGACGGTGGTTTGGGGCTTCAAGGAAATATTTGCATCCATCTTCCCTTGAGGTGGGGCAGGGCTCACCTTATTTTGTGAAACAGTTTTATCCTCTGCAGTTATGGTCCGAGTTTTGTCTCCTACAAACACATGCCCGGGCTCAATCCCCAAAGTCATGTGTTAGTGGTATTAAGAGGTATCAAGACATGTACAATTACCGTAATGCTTAGAGATGGGGCCTCTGCGAAGTGAATAGATTAGAGTATTAGAGTGGAGACACTCCCCCCCAAGATTGATTCTGATGGCTAATTAAGGATGGTCGAGAAACTTGACCCCCCGCTTCTGCCCCCTTTCTCTCATCACCGTGTGGTATATATAACTTCCTGGCCTCTGACCAGAGACTGCAGAGTGACGTTTATACTTGTACCTTCCTAACTATGAGCCCAAATAAAATTTTCCGTCCTTTGTTTTGTCTTTTGTTTGTTTTGTTGTTTTTTTTTTTGTGATAACAGAGATTAAACCTCATGTATATCAGGTGTGTGCTCTACCATTAAGCTCCTTCCTCAGCCCAGCTTTTTTCCTTATAAATCACTCTGCCACTGGGTTGTTTAACTGTAGTAATGAAAGACTGGCCAGGCGGCTTGTGTGTACCCTGCTCCCAAGAGCTGGGCAGATCTGCAGTGATCGGCGCGCCAGCTCTGCTGTGGGACTTCTGCCTTGCAGAGGGACCCCGCACTGGGCGGGAGCCTACCAGCTTCCCTTCCGCGACCTCTGTTCTGGTAGACTGCACTGAGGAGACAGGTACCCAGGTTCACCCCAATATAACATCGCTTGGGACACGGCCTGTTGGGGCTTCCGTCTGCTCCCAAGAACGGGACTGTGCTGTGGTCATCTGGGCACCAGCTCTGCTGTGGGCCATCCCCTCTGCAGCGTGACCAGCGCCACGGAGAGTGTGCAGAGTGCACTCCGCCATCTTTGCTCCAGTGGCCAGGTAGTTGGGACTGCCAGGCTCGGAGACAGACAGGCATAATATCGCTTGGGTCTCAGAGGGCTTGTGTGTACCCTGCTCCCAAGAGTTGGGCAGAGGTGCAGTAACCAGTACTCCAGCTCTGCTGTGGGACTTCTGCCTTGCAGAGGGACGCCCCCTCACCCCCCTCTCTGGGAGAGATCACACACGCCTGCACAGGGCAAGAGCCTACCAGCCTCCCTTTGGCAACCTCTGCTCCAGGAATCCACTACGCTGAGCCTTTGGATGTGCAGGGACTCCCCAATATAACATCACTTGGGGGAAGGCACATCAGGGCTCCAAAGTCACTCAGAAGCAGGGCAGGCCCCAGAAATCAGAGTCAGGGGAATCCTGGTAATCCGGGGGGGGGGCAGAAAGAGCTTTGCAGGCTCACAGGAGGTCCAACCAACAACCAGTGACAGCAGGACCAACTAACACCAGAGGTAACCAGAGGGCAAAAGGCAAACATAGGAACATTACTAACAGAAATCAAAGTAATATGGCACCATCCGAACCCAACTCTCCAACAGCAGCAAGTCCTGGATACCCCACCACACCTAAAAGACAAGATGTAGATTTAAAATCACTTCTCATGATGCTATTAGAGGATCACAAGAAGGACACAAATAAATCTAATAAAGAATTACAGGAGACCATGAATCAACGGTTAGAAGCCCTTACAAAGGAAACACAAAAATCGCTTAGAGAAATGCAGGAGAACATGGATCAAAAGATGGAGACCCACAAGGAGACAACACAAAAATCGCTTAAAGAAATGAATCAACGGGTAGATGCACTTTCAAAGGAATCACAAAAATTGCGTAAAGAAATGCAGAAGAATATGGGTCAACAGACGGATGCCCATAGGGAGGCAACACAAAAAGTGCTTAAAGAAATGAATCAACGGATAGATGCCCGTACAAAGGAAACACGAGAACTGCTTAAAGAAATGCAGGAGACGATGGATCAACAGATGGAATCCCATGAGGAGGAAACACAAAAATCGCTTAGAGAAATAAAAGAGAACTTGGGTCAACAGGCAGAAATCCTGAAAGAGGTAATGCAAAAATACCTTAAAGAACTACAGGAAAATACAAACAAACAAGTGAAGGATCTCAGCAAATCCATCCAGGATCTAAAAAAGGAAGTAGAAACAACCAAGAAATCACAAAGGGAGACAACTTTGGAGATAGAAAACCTTGGGAAGAAATCAGGAGTCATAGATGCAAACATCAACAGTAGAATACAAGAGATGGAAGAAAGAATCTCAGGTGCTGCAGATACCATAGAAAGCATCGACTCAACAGTCAAAGAAAATGCAAAATGCAAAAAACGTGTAACCCAAAACATCCAGGAAATCCAGGACACAATGAGAAGACCAAACCTAAGGATTATAGGTATAGATGAGAGTGAAGATTTGCAACTTAAAGGGCCAGTAAACATCTTCAACAAAATTATGGAGGAAAACTTCCCTAACCTAAAGAGAGAGATGCCAATGAAAGTACAAGAAGCCTACAGAACTCCAAACAGACTGGACCAGAACAGAAATACCTCCCGTCACATAATAATCAAAACACCAAATGTTCTAAACAAAGAAAGAATATTAAAAGCAGTAAGAGAAAAGGGCCAAGTAACATACAAAGGAAGACCTATCCGAATCACATCAGACTTCTCACCAGAGACTATGAAAGCCAGAAGATCCTGGGAAGATCTCATGCAAACACTAAGAGAGCACAAATGCCAGCCTAGACTACTATACCCAGCAAAACTCTCAATCACCATAGATGGAGAGACCAAGATATTCCATGATAAAACCAAATTTTCACAGTATCTTTCCACAAACCCAGCCCTGCAAAGGATAATAGGTGGAAACCGCCAATACAGGGAGAGAAACAACACCCTGGAAAAAATGAGGTAGTAACCTTCTTCCTTCAAACCCAAAAGTAGATAACCACTCAAACATAAAGATAGTGTCAAGAATGGCAGGTGGCAATAATCACTATTCCTTAATCTTTCTTAATATCAAAGGTCTCAATTCCCCAATAAAAAGACATAGACTAGCAGACTGGATACGTAAACAGGACCCAGAATTTTGCTGCATGCAGGAAACGCACCTCAGTGTCAAAGACAAACACTACCTCAGAGTAAAAGGCTGGAAAACAATTTTACAAGCAAATGGCCCCAAGAAACGAGCCGGAGTAGCCATCCTAATATCAGATAAAATTGACTTCCAACCTAAAGTCATCAAAAAAAGACACAGAAGGACTACATACTGATCAAGGGAAAAATCCACCAAGAAGAACTCTCAATTCTGAATATCTATGCTCCAAATGCAAGGGCACCCTCATTCATAGAAGGAACTTTACCAAAGCTCAAATCACACATCACAACTCACACAATAATAGTGGGTGTCTTCAACACCCCGCTCTCTGAAATGGATCGTTCAGGAAAGCAGAAACTAAACAGGGACACAGTGAATCTAATTGAAGCCTTGGACCAAATGGAACTAACAGATATATATAGAACATTTCATCCTAGAGCTAAAGAATACACTCTCTTCTCAGCACCTCATGGTACCTTCTCCAAAATCGACCATATAATTGGACACAAATCAGACCTCAACAGATATAAGAAGATCGAACTAATCCCATGCCTCCTATCAGATCACTATGGAATAAGGGTGGTCTTCAATGGCAAAAACAACAATAGAAAACCCACATACACATGGAGGCTGAACAATGCTTTACTCAATGATAACTTGGTCAAGGTGGAAATAAAGAAAGAAATCAAAGACTTTTTGAAATTTAATGAAAATGAAGGCACAACATACCCTAATTTATGGGACACAATGAAAGCAGTGCTAAGAGGAAAATTCATAGCCCTGAGTGCCACCAAAAAGAAATGGGAGACAGCATACACTAACAGCTTAATGGCACACCTGAAAGCCCTGGAACAAAAAGAAGCAAATACACCAAAGAGGAGTAGAAGGCAGGAAATCATCAAACTCAGGGCTGAAATCAATCAAATAGAAACAAATAAAACCATACAAAGAATCAACAAAACGAGGAGTTGGTTCTTTGAGAAAATCAACAAGATAGATAAGCCCTTAGCCAGACTAGCCAGAGGGCACAGTGACAGTATCCAAATTAATAAAATCAGAAACGAAAAGGGAGAGATAACAACAGAAACTGAGGAAATTCAAAAAATCATCAGATCCTACTACCAAAACCTGTATTCAACACAACTAGAAAATCTCGAGGAAATGGACAATTTCCTTGACAGATATCAAATACCAAAATTAAATCAGGATCAAATAGACCATCTAAACCGTCCTATAACCCCTGAAGAAATAGAAGTCGTCATTGAAAGTCTTCCAACCAAAAAAAAGCACAGGTCTAGATGGTTTTAGTGCAGAATTCTATCAGACCTTCAAAGAAGACCTAACACCAATACTCTTCAAACTGTTCCACAAAATAGAAACAGAAGGAACACTACCCAACTCGTTCTATGAAGCCACAATTACGCTAATACCAAAAGCACACAAAGATCCGACAAAGAAAGAGAATCTCAGGCCAATCTCTCTTATGAATATCGATGCAAAAATACTCAATAAAATTCTTGCCAACCGAATCCAAGAACACATCAAAACGATCATTCACTATGATCAAGTAGGCTTCATCCTAGGGATGCAGGGATGGTTCAATATAAGGAGATCCATCAATGTAATCCACTATATAAACAATCTCAAAGAAAAACCACATGGTCATCTCATTAGATGCTGAGAAAGCATTTGACAAAATTCAGCATCCTTTCATGCTAAAGGTCTTGGAAAGATCAGGAATTCAAGGCCCATATCTAAACATAGTAAAAGCAATTTACAGCAAACCGGTAGCCAGCATCAATCTAAATGGAGAGAAACTTGAAGCAATCCCACTGAAATCAGGGACTAGACAAGGCTGCCCTCTCTCTCCATATTTTTTCAATATAGTACTTGAAGTTCTAGCTAGAGCAATTAGACAACAAAAAGAGGTCAAAGGGATACAAATTGGAAAGGAAGAAGTCAAGCTATCACTATTTGCAGACGATATGATAGTATATTAAGCGACCCAAAGAACTCCACCAGAGAACTCCTACAGCTGATAAACAACTTCAGCAAAGTGGCCGGATATAAAATCAACTCAAGCAAGTCAATAGCCTTCCTATACTCAAAGAATAAGCAGGCTGAGAAAGAAGTAAGAGAAATGATACCCTTCACGATAGCCACAAACCATATAAAGTATCTTGGTGTGACTCTAACCAAACAAGTGAAAGATCTGTTTGACAAGAACTTCAAGTCTCTGAAGAAAGAAATTGAAGAAGACCTCAGAAGATGGCAAACTCTGCCATGCTCATGGATTGGCAGGATTAATATAGTAAAAATCACCATCTTGCCAAAAGCAATATACAGATTCAATGCAATCTCCATCAAAATCCCAACTCAATTCTTCATAGAGTTAGAAAGAGCAATTCAAAAATTCATCTGGAATAACTGAAAACCCAGGATAGCTAAAACTATTCTCAAGAGTAAAAGAACCTCTGGGGGAATCAGTATCCCAGACCTCAAGCTGTACTACAGAGCAATAGTGTTAAAAACCGCATGGTATTGGTACAGTGACAGGCATGTAGATCAATGGAACAGAATTGAAGACCCAGAAATGAGTCAACACTCCTATGGTCACTTGATCTTTGACAAAGGAGCTAAAACCATCCAGTGGAAAAAAGATAGCCTTTTTAACAAATGGTACTGGCTCAACTGGAGGTCAACATGCAGAAGAATGCAAATTGACCCATCCTTATCTCCTTGCACTAAGCTCAATTCCAAATGGATCAAGGACCTCCACATAAAACCAGATACACTGAAACTAATAGAAAGGAAACTAGGGAAGAACCTTGAACATATGGGCACAGGGGAGAATTTCCTGAATAGAACTCCAATAGCTTATGCTATAAGATCAAGAATTGACAAATGGAACCTCATTAAATTACAAAGTTTTTGCAAGGCAAAAGACACTGTCAAAAGGACAAAGCGGCAACCAACTAACTGGGAAATGATCTTTACCAACCTTACATCCAACAGAGGGCTAATATCCAATATATGCAAAGAACTCAAGAAGTTAAACTCCAGAGAGGCAAGTAACCCTATTAAAAAATGGGGTACAGAGCTAAACAAAGAGTTCTCACCTGAAGAATATCTAATGGCTGAGAAGCACCTAAAGAGATGTTCATCATCCTTAGGCATTACGGAAATGCAAATCAAAACAACCCTGAGATTCCATCTCACACCAGTCAGAATGGCTAAGATCAAAAACACAGGAGACAGCAGTTGTTGGTGAGGATGTGGAGAAAGAGGAACACTCCTCCACTGCTGGTTGAATTGCAAGCTGGTACAACCACTCTGGAAAGCAGTCCGGAGGTTCCTCAGAAAACTGGGCATGACACTCCTGGAGGATCCAGATATACCACTCCTGGGAATATACCCAGAGGCTTTACCTGCATGCAATAAGGAAACATGCTCCACTATGTTCATAGCAGCCTTATTTATAATAGCCAGAAGCTGGAAAAAACCCAGATGTCCCTCAACGGAGGAATGGCTTCAGAAGATGTGGTATATTTACACAATGGAATACTACTCTGCAATTAAAAACAATGAATTCACGAAATTCCTAGGCAAATGGTCAGAACTTGAAAATATCATCCTTAGTGAGGTAACCCAATCACAAAAGAACACACATGGTATGCAGTCACTGATAAGGGGATATTAACCCAGAATCTCGGAATACCCTAGACACCATTCGCATATCAACAAATTTCCAAAAAGATGGAAGGAGAGACCCCTGGTCCTGGAAAGACTGGATGTAGGGGAATGCCAGGACAGAGAAGCGAGAGGGGGTTGAATGGGGAAAAGAAGGAGTGAAGGGGGCTTATGGGACTTTCGAGGAGGAAGGAAACGGGAAAGGGGAAATGATTTTGAATGTAAAAAAAAAACTTAGAAAATAAAATTAAAAAAAAGAAAGCAAAAAAAAAAAAAAGGATGACCAATCCATCTTTCTTGCCAGCATGGTGTTGGACACCTACATTCTGTCTTCCAGGAGGTCCCGGTTCAGTGAGTGTAGGGGTTAGGGTGAGGGCACTGGTAAGAGGTTGGTGGAAACGGGTGAGAAGTGTTCTTTGGCACCTTGGAAAGACATTTTATTCTTAAGGGCAAGGGCAGGGGTGGGCGGTCAGTGTGAGGTGGTCTTTCCATGGGAACTTTGAGAGATGAGGAATTTTCTACCGAGGGCAGGGATGGAGGGCCCTCGTTAGTGAGTAAAGACAGCATGCTCAAAGCTTTACAAACAACAACTTCCCAGAAATGGCCAGAAGTTGGTGTGTATGTCAGGTCAGGGAAAGGGACCTTGGAGGAAGGTTTGCTTTCCCTCGGAAATGCAAACAGCTATTTTCTGTTCTGCTGTTTGTTCTCAAAGGTTTTTTATGGTTCGTTCTCTAATCGGGACCTGTTCCCACAGCATACTAAATGGAATTCCGTTAGGCTTACCACAGTGTTAAACATTTCCACTACCCCACCCCTCACCACCCTTCTTTTTTTTCCCTCAGCAAAGCCCCATTAGCTTACTGTATTCGGGGTTACATGTTTGAAATGAAACACATTAAAGAGATTTATGGCTGGTTAATTGGCCGTCTCTTTCTTAGTTTCTCTTTTATGTGAGAGTTCATCTTGCTGTGTTCTCAATAACACATTGTTGTAAAATACTGTATTCAAAGAAGATCATTTGGGGAGGTAGTGTACAAATTGCTCACAGGATGAAAAGATACTTCCAAACTTACCATAAAAGCAATTGTTTTCAGATTTTCATATTCAGGGAAAAAAAGAGAACTTTTAAATGTCTGTTAATGTTGTGGTCTAGAATGTACATGCTATCCATTGCAAATTGATCTGCCTTCCCCGTGTTCCCAGATTTTCACAGCTCTGCTTTATTAGTGCTATTTGGACACACACATACACAGGCACATGCACACACACCAGAATTCTTAAAAATTCCAAGCTTCATCTTTGCTCCAGTGTCCAGGTAGTTGGGACTGCCAGGCTCTGAGACAGACAGGCATAATATCGCTTCGGTCTCAGGCAGCTTGTGTGTAACCTGCTCCAAGAGCTGGGCAGATCTGCAGTAACCAGCACGCCAGCTCTGCTGTGGGACTTCTGCCTTGCAGAGGGACCCCCCCCCCTGCACTGGGCGGGAGCCTACCAGCCACCCTTTGGTGACGTATGCTCCGGGAATCCACTACGCTGAGCCTTTGGATGTACAGGGACTCCCCAGTATAACATCACTTGGGGCAAGGCACATCAGGGCTCCAAAGTCACTCAGGAGCAGGGCAGGCCCCAGAAATCGGTGCCAGGTGAATCCTGGTAATCCAGGGGGGCCAGAAATAGCTTTGCAGGCTCACAGGGGGTCCAACCAACAGCCAGTGACAGCAGGACCAACTAACAACAGAGGTAACCAGATGGCAAAAGGCAAACGTAGGAAAGTTATTAACAGAAATCAAAGTAATAGGGCACCATCCGAACCCAACTCTCCAACAGCAGCAAGTCCTGGATACCCCACCAAACCTGAAAGACAAGATGTAGATTTAAAATCACTTCTCATGATGCTATTAGAGGATCACAAGAAGGACACAAATAAATCTAATAAAGAATTACAGGAGACCATGAATCAACGGTTAGAAGCCCTTACAAAGGAAACACATAAAATGCTTAGAGAAATGCAGGAGAACATGGATCAACAGATGGAGACCCACAAGGAGACAACAAAAAAATCGCTTAAAGAAGTGAATCAACGGGTAGATGCACTTTCAAAGGAATCACAAAAATTGCATAAAGAAATGCAGAAGAATATGGGTCAACAGACGGATGCCCATAGGGAGGCAACACAAAAAGTGCTTAAAGAAATGAATCAACGGATAGATGCCCTTACAAAGGAAACATGAGACCTGCTCAAAGAAATGCAGGAGGCGATGGATCAATAGATGGAATCCCATGAGGAGGAAACACAAAAATCGCTTAGAGAAATGCAAGAGAACTTGGATCAACAGGCAGAAATCCTGAAAGAGGAAATGCAAAAATACCTTAAAGAACTACAGGAAAATACAAACAAACAAGTGAAGGATCTCAGCAAATCCATCCAGGATCTAAAAAAGGAAGTAGAAACAACTAAGAAATCACAAAGGGAGACAACTTTGGAGATAGAAAACCTTGGGAAGAAATCAGGAGTCATAGATGCAAACATCAACAGTAGAATACAAGAGATGGAAGAAAGAATCTCAGGTGCTGCAGATACCATAGAAAGCATCGACTCAACAGTCAAAGAAAATGCAAAATGCAAAAAACGTGTAACCCAAAACATCCAGGAAATCCAGGACACAATGAGAAGACCAAACCTAAGGATTATAGGTATAGATGAGAGTGAAGATTTGCAACTTAAAGGGCCAGTAAACATCTTCAACAAAATTATGGAGGAAAACTTCTCTAACCTAAAGAGAGAGATGCCGATGAACGTACAAGAAGCCTACAGAACTCCAAACAGACTGGACCAGAACAGAAATACCTCCTGTCACATAATAATCAAAACACCAAATGTTCTAAACAAAGAAAGAATATTAAAAGCAGTAAGAGAAAAGGGCCAAGTAACATACAAAGGAAGACCTATCCGAATCACATCAGACTTCTCTCCAGAGACTATGAAAGCCAGAAGATCCTGGGAAGATCTCATGCAGACAATAAGAGAGCACAAATGCCAGCCTAGACTACAGTACCCAGCAAAACTCTCAGTCACCATAGATGGAGAGACTAAGATATTTCATGATAAAACCAAATTTTCACAATATCTTTCCACAAACCCAGCCCTGCAAAGGATAATAGGTGGAAACCGCCAATACAAGGAGAGAAACAACATCCTGGAAAAAATGAGATAGTAACCTTCTTGCATCAAACCCAAAAGTAGATAACCACTCAAGCATAAAGATAGCGTCAAGAATGGCAGGTGGCAATAATCACTATTCCTTAATCTCTCTTAATATCAATGGTCTCAATTCCCCAATAAAGAGACATAGACTAGCAGACTGGATACGTAAACAGGACCCAGCATTTTGCTGCGTGCAGGAAACGCACCTCAGTGTCAAAGACAAACACTACCTCAGAGTAAAAGGCTGGAAAACAATTTTACAAGCAAATGGCCCCAAGAAACGAGCCGGAGTAGCCATCCTAATATCAGATAAAATTGACTTCCAACCTAAAGTCATCAAAAAAGACACAGAAGGACACTACATACTGATCAAGGGAAAAATCCACCAAGAAGAACTCTCAATTCTGAATATCTATGCTCCAAATGCAAGGGCACCCTCATTCGTAAAAGAAACTTTACTAAAGCTCAAATCACACATCACAACTCACACAATAATAGTGGGTGACTTCAACACCCCGCTCTCTGAAATGGATCGTTCAGGAAAGCAGAAACTAAACAGGGACACAGTGAATCTAATTGAAGCCTTGGACCAAATGGAACTAACAGATATATATAGAACATTTCATCCTAGAGCTAAAGAATACACCTTCTTCTCAGCACCTCATGGTACCTTCTCCAAAATCGACCATATAATTGTTCACAAATCAGACCTCAACAGATATAAGAAGATCGAACTAATCCCATGCCTCCTATCAGATCACTATGGAATAAGGGTGGTCTTCAATGGCAAAAACAACAATAGAAAACCCACATACACATGGAGGCTGAACAATGCTCTACTCAATGATAACTTGGTCAAGGTGGAAATAAAGAAAGAAATCAAAGACTTCTTGAAATTTAATGAAAATGAAGGCACAACATACCCTAATTTATGGGACACAATGAAAGCAGTGCTAAGAGGAAAATTCATAGCCCTGAGTGCCGCCAAAAAGAAATGGGAGACAGCATACACTAGCAGCTTAATGGCACACCTGAAAGCCCTGGAACAAAAAGAAGCAAATACACCAAAGAGGAGTAGAAGGCAGGAAATCATCAAACTCAGGGCTGAAATCAATCAAGTAGAAACAAATAAAACCATACAAAGAATCAACAAAACGAGGAGTTGGTTCTTTGAGAAAATCAACAAGATAGATAAGCCCTTAGCCAGACTAACCAGAGGGCACAGAGACAGTATCCAAATTAATAAAATCAGAAACGAAAAGGGAGAGATAACAACAGAAACTGAGGAAATTCAAAAAATCATCAAATCCTACTACAAAAACCTGTATTCAACACAACTCGAAAATCTCGAGGAAATGGACAATTTCCTTGACAGATAACAAATACCAAAATTAAATCAGGATCAAATAGACCATCTAAACCGTCCTATAATCCCTGAAGAAATAGAAGTCATCATTGGAAGTCTTCCAACCAAAAAAAGCACAGGTCTAGATGGTTTTAGTGCAGAATTCTATCAGACCTTCAAAGAAGACCTAACACCAATACTCTTCAAACTGTTCCACAAAATAGAAACAGAAGGAACACTACCCAACTCGTTCTATGAAGCCACAATTATGCTAATACCAAAAGAACACAAAGACCCGACAAAGAAAGAGAATCTCAGGCCAATCTCTCTTATGAATATCGATGCAAAAATACTCAATAAAATTCTTGCCAACCGAATCCAAGAACACATCAAAATGATCATTCACCACGATCAAGTAGGCTTCATCCCAGGGATGCAGGGATGGTTCAATATAAGGAAATCCATCAATGTAATCCACTATATAAACAATCTCAAAGAAAAAACCACATGGTCATCTCATTAGATGCTGAGAAAGCATTTGACAAAATTCAGCATCTTTTCATGCTAAAGGTCTTGGAAAGATCAGGAATTCGAGGCCCATATCTAAACATAGTAAAAGCAATTTACAGCAAACCGGTAGCCAACATCAATCTGAATGGAGAGAAACTTGAAGCAATCCCACTGAAATCAGGGACTAGACAAGGCTGCCCTTTCTCTCCATATCTTTTCAATATAGTACTTGAAGTTCTAGCTAGAGCAATTAGACAACAAAAGGAGGTCAAAGGGATACAAATTGGAAAGGAAGAAGTCAAACTATCACTATTTGCAGATGATATGATAGTATATTAAGCGACCCAAAGAACTCCACCAGAGAACTCCTACAGCTGATAAACAACTTCAGCAAAGTGGCCGGATACAAAATCAACTCAAGCAAGTCAGTAGCCTTCCTATACTCAAAGGATAAGTAGGCTGAGAAAGAAGTAAGAGAAATGATACCCTTCATAATAGCCACAAACCATATAAAGTATCTTGGTGTGACTCTAACCAAACAAGTGAAAAATCTGTTTGACAAGAACTTCAAGTCTCTGAAGAAAAAATTGAAGAAGACCTCAGAAGATGGAAAAATCTGCCATGCTCATGGATTGGCAGGATTAATATAGTAAAAATCACCATCTTGCCAAAAGCAATATACAGATTCAATGCAATCTCCATCAAAATCCCAACTCAAGTCTTCATAGAGTTAGAAAGAACAATTCAAAAATTCATCTGGAATAACAGAAAACTCAGGATAGCTAAAACTATTCTCAAGAGTAAAAGAACCTCTGGGGGAATCAGTATCCCGGACCTCAAGCTGTATTACAGGGCAATAGTGTTAAAAACTGCATGGTATTGGTACAGTGACAGGCATGTAGATCAATGGAACAGAATTGAAGACCCAGAAATGAATCCACACTCCTATGGTCACTTGGTCTTTGACAACGGAGCTAAAACCATCCAGTGGAAAAAAGATAGCCTTTTTAACAAATGGTGCTGGTTCAACTGGAGGTCAACATGCAGAAGAATGCAAATTGACCCATTCTTATCTCCTTGCAGTAAGCTCAATTCCAAGTGGATCAAGGACCTCCACATAAAACCAGACACACTGAAACTAATAGAAAGGAAACTAGGGAAGACCCTTGAACATATGGGCACAGGGGAGAATTTCCTGAAAAGAACTCCAATAGCTTATGCTCTAAGATCAAGAATTGATAAATGGGACCTCATTAAATTACAAAGTTTTTGCAAGGCAAAAGACACTGTCAAAAAGACAAAGCGGCAACCAACTACCTGTTAAATTATCTTTACCAACCCTACATCCGACAGAGGGCTAATATCCAATATATACAAAGAACTCAAGAAGTTAAACTCCAGAGAGGCAAGTAACCCTATTAAAAAATGGGGTACAGAGCTAAACAAAGAGTTCTCACCTGAAGAATATCTAATGGCTGAGAAGCACCTAAAGAGATGTTCAACATCCTTAGTCATTAGGGAAATGCAAATCACAACAACCCTGAGATTCCATCTCACACCAGTCAGAATGACTAAGATCAAAAACACAGGAGACATTCCATTTACACAATGGAATACTACTCTGCAATTAAAAACAATGAATTCACGAAATTCCTAGACAAATGGTCAGAATTTGAAAATATCATCCTTAGTGAGGTAACCCAATCACAAAAGAACACACATGGTATGCAGTCACTGATAAGGGGATATTAACCTAGAATCTCGGAATACCCTAGACACAATTCGCATATCAATAGATTTCCAAGAAGATGGAAGGAGAGACCCCTGGTCCTGGAAAGACTGGATGTAGGGGAATGCCAGGACAGAGACGTGAGAGGGGGTTGAATGGGGAAAAGAGGGAGGGAAGGGGGCTTATAGGACTTTCGGGGAGGGAGGAAATGGGAAAGGGGAAATGATTTTGAATGTAAATAATTAAAAAAAATTCCAAGCTTTTCTGATTCTCAATTAACTGTAGCTATTATGTTGAGGATGGAAAAAGATGAAGAAAAAGAAAAATCCATATAAAGAACAGTTTCCAATTACACCGTCCTGGCAGGCATTAAAAGTTGTCAGAAATGCTGGGGAGTCAGTGACTTAATAGTGACATAGAAATGACAATTTGGAGGCTGGAGAGATGGCTCAGCAATTAAGAGCCCCGACTGCTCTTCCGAAGGTCTTGAGTTCAAATCCCAGCAACCACATGGTGGCTCACAACCATCCTTAATGAGATCTGACACCCTCTTCTGGAATGTCTAAAGACAGCTACAGTGGACTTACATATAATAAATAAATAGATCTTTAACAAAAATTTATTTAAAAAAAAAGAAATGACAATTTATCTTTACTACAAAGGTCACAGTTGCTGAGTATAGGATGCACCAGGAGGGGAATGTGACATGGCCCTGGTTCGTATTTTCCATCCCCTATGCTTGCATACCCTTCTAGAAGCCTTCATTCATAAACAGACGGGCAGCCATACATAGGCTCTGCCCTCTTTCTTGAGGGTTGGCAGCATATGGCATACTGTTCTGTGGCTTGTTTTTGTCATTTACACATTTATCACAACAGGTACTCTCTGAAATAGCTTTACAGGCATTATTCTTTTTGGCCCTAAGCTATTGACAAAGACGCCGGGCATGAGAGAGGGTAGGAATGTAGTTCAGTAAGGTCCGAATGAAGCCCACTATTATATATAATTAACACATGCTAATGAGATATTTTTAGAAGGAAAAAAGATGTACTCGAGGACACACAGCAAGTTTGGCCCTGAGCTTTCAGAACATTCTGCCTGGGTCCATAATCACTGTCTTCCTCAAGTTCCCTGTCA
Source organism: Tokudaia tokunoshimensis (assembly GCA_036184795.1). Lineage (NCBI taxonomy): Eukaryota > Metazoa > Chordata > Mammalia > Rodentia > Muridae > Tokudaia > Tokudaia tokunoshimensis. The sequence continues at coordinate 84,894,187 of BTHU01000016.1, read as the reverse complement.
GCCCGAGTGCATCTTTGTTGCTCTCTCTGATGGCTGTTTGTAAATGCTGTCTGCGTGGCACATTCTCCTCAGACCCTCACTGCGGGCTCAGGTTTGCCCAGGGGAGGGATGTGAGTTGTCCACACCCTCATCTCTCTGTCAACACCTCAGCCTCAGAGCGGACTTGCCCTAGTTCTCTCAGCCCAAGGCTGGGTGGCTGAGGAGTGCCCTCCTGTCAGGGGTTCCTCTACCTGTCCACCAAGGATGAATGACTTCTTTTTCTTTCTTACTGGGCTGCCTTTCTTGCCTACATCACTCAATGCTCTCTCTCTCCCCCTGGTCCACCTTCCAGGCTGTTTACCTTCCATGTTTTCTCTGATACTTAGTAGCTCAGGTGGTTGAGTCTAAATTGTGCTCCCTTGTTGGAAGTCACACAATGTGCTCATCCTGTCTTGGGCTCCCAGATTTTTGTAAGACTCTGTTTTTTCTGCTATCCAAGTGATATTGTGTGGAATCATCTTGTATTGCTGTGAGTGGTTCCTTCACCAGGTCCCAGTTCAGTCCTTTACATCACCTCTCTCTGCTTGGCTGGGCCAGCCTCCTAAGTCAGCATCACTATGTAAGCAGGGTTCAAGTGTGATGATTGGGTCCCAGTTACAACTTCTTCCCACTGGTGTGCTCTCCTGTGTGATTATGTAAGGTATTCAGGCATATGTGCTAGTCTGGTGGGAAGGCCTGGCTACTGTCCTGCTTTTAGGGGAATATCTGGTTATTAGAAGCACCCCTTCCCCAATTGCCAGCACACAATACTTCCTTCATGGGATCATACAAGACTAGGTACCCAAAATGAATGGGGCTAACACCTTGCTTTGGGGTATTTCAGAGTTTTATACATATAAGTCTCTGCAAGAAATATTTTCCCACAATCTGTACATCTCTAAGACCATCCTGCATTTGCTCTAGAAATCTAAGAGATATGATCTTAACAGGTAGCTGCTAAAATTTATCAAATGTTTCCGTCCTCATAGCATGTCATATTTGATCTTCGAATGCAGTTACAGGGTAGCAAGATGGGTCAGTGCTAAGTCATTTACTGTCAAGCCTGAAGACTTGAGTTCTATCTCTAGGACTTGCATGGTAGGAGGGGGGAACTGACTCCAACCTCAACACACACCTCTGGGGCATGTATGTTGCATGCACACACACACACACACACACATGTGCATGTGCACACACACAGAGACATACATGCTGTACTAAAACAGTTTAGAAATATTTACTTATTCATTCATTTGCTTGTTTGTTTGTTTCTTGAGACAGGGTTTCTCTGTGTAGCCCTGGCTGTCCTGGAACTCACTCTGTAGACCATGCTGGTTTCAAATTCACTGAGATCCACCTGCCTCTGCCTCCCAATTGCTGGGATTAAAGGTGTGTGCCACCACTGCCCAGCTAAGGTGTTCATTTTAAAAAGATGCACTCATGAGTGAGGTTGGGCGCGAGAGACTCTAAAATATTTTTCTTAATGGATTTTAGAAATTTTGAAGAATCACAAAATCCCATAGCCCAACTTTGAATGAATTTGAGGAGTGTTGTCAGATTCTAATGAGATTTAACACACACTGAACTATGTGGTGGCAAAACAAGCTGAGCACATCTGCCACCCCATGGACAGAATGCCGAGACACAGTGCCATTCAGACAAACTAATGCTGTATTTCTGAGTCCATTCAAATAGCTTCTTTGTTGCCATAGGTTGATAATCTTATAAAGAAATCAACAATTGATTTTCGGCAAATCAAAATTATATTTTGAAAGAATTATTTTTTTCTAAGTTCAAAATCACTAACTGTACAGGGGCATTGGATGAGGGCAGCTATAGGACATCAAAGTCATTGTCTCTTTCAAGTATACCAGGCACTTTTTCATTCATAGGTGTGTTCCTCACAGGGTAGCAGTAGGAGCTTAATATTTTTTTTTTTTTTTTAATTTAATTTTATTTTATTTTTTTAATTTACATTCCAAATCACTTCCCCTTTCCCGTTTCCTCCCTCCCCGAAAGTCCCATAAGCCCCCTTCCCTCCCTCTTTTCTCCGTTCAACCCCCTCTCATTACTCTGTCCTGGCGTTCCCCTACATCCAGTCTTTCCAGGACCAGGGGTCTCTCCTTCCATCTTTTTAGAAATCTATTGATATGCTGATTGTGTCTAGGGTATTCTGAGATTCTGGGTCAATATCCCCTTATCAGTGACTTCATACCATGTGTGATCTTTTGTGATTGGGTTACCTCACTAAGGATGATATTTTCAAGTTCTGACCATTTGCCTAGGAATTTCGTGAATTCATTGTTTTTAATTGCAGAGTAGTATTCCATTGTGTAAATATACCACATCTTCTGAATCCATTCCTCCATTGAGGGACATCTGGGTTCTTTCCAGCTTCTGGCTATTATAAATAAGGCTGCTATGAATATAGTGGAGCATGTGTCCTTATTGCATGCAGGTAAAGTCTCTGGGTATATGCCCAGGAGTGGTATAGCCGGATCCTCCGGAAGTGTCATGCCCAGTTTTCTGAGGAGCCGCCAGACTGCTTTCCAGAGTGGTTGTACCAGCCTGCAATTCCACCAGCAGTGGAGGAGTGTTCCTCTTTCTCCACATCCTCGCCAACAACTGCTGTCTCCTGTGTTTTTGATCTTAGCCATCCTGACTGGTGTGAGATGGAATCTCAGGGTTGTTTTGATTTGCATTTCCCTAATGACTAAGGATGATGAACATCTCTTTAGGTGCTTCTCAGCCATTAGATATTCTTCAGGTGAGAACTCTTTGTGGAGCTCTGTACCCCATTTTTTAATAGGGTTACTTGCCTCTCTGGAGTTTAACTTCTTGAGTTCTTTGTATATCTTGGATATTAGCCCTCTGTCGGATGTAAGGTTGGTAAAGATCATTTCCCAGTTAGTTGGTTGCCGCTTTGTCTTTTTGACGGTGTCTTTTGCCTTGCAAAAACTTTGTAATTTAATGAGGTCCCATTTGTCTATTCTTGATCTTAGAGTATAAGCTATTGGAGTTCTGTTCAGGAAATTCTCCCCTGTGCCCATATGTTCAAGGTTCTTCCCTAGTTTCCCTTCTATTAGTTTCAGTGTGTCTGGTTTTATGTGGAGATCTTTGATCCACTTAGAATTGAGCTTAGTGCAAGGAGATAAGGATGGGTCAATTTGCATTCTTCTGCATGTTGACCTCCAGCTGAGCCAGCACCATTTGTTGAAAAGGCTATCTTTTTTCCACTGGATGGTTTTAGCTCCTTTGTCAAAGATCAAGTGACCATAGGAGTGTGGATTCATTTCTGGGTCTTCAATTCTGTTCCATTGATCTACATGTCTGTTACTGTACCAATACCATGCAGTTTTTAACACTATTGCTCTGTAGTACAGCTTGAGGTCCGGGATACTGATTCCCCCAGAGGTTCTTTTACTCTTGAGAATAGTTTTAGCTATTCTGGGTTTTCTGTTATTCCAGATGAATTTTTGAATTGCTCTTTCTAACTCTATGAAGAATTGAGTTGGGATTTTGATGGGGATTGCATTGAATCTGTGTATTACTTTTGGTAAGATGCTCATTTTTACTATATTAATCCTGCCAATCCATGAGCATGGCAGATTTTTCCATCTTCCGAGGTCTTCTTCAATTTCTTTCTTCAGAGACTTGAAGTTCTTGTCATACAGATCTTTCACTTGTTTGGTTAGCGTCACGCCAAGATACTTAATATGGTTTGTGGCTATCGTAAAGGGTATTATTTCTCTTACTTCTTTCTCAGCCTGCTTATCCTTTGAGTATAGGAAGGCTTCTGACTTGCTTGAGTTGATTTTATATCCGGCCACTTTGCTGAAGTCGTTTATCAGCTGTAGGAGTTCTCTGGTGGAGTTCTTTGGGTCGCTTATGTATACTATCATATCGTCTGCAAATAGTGATAGTTTGACTTCTTCCTTTCCAATTTGTATCCCTTTGACCTCTTTTTCTTGTCTAATTGCTCTAGCTAGAACTTCAAGTACTATATTGAAAAGATATGGAGAGAGAGGGCAGCCTTGTCTAGTCCCTGATTTTAGTGGGATTGCTTCAAGTTTCTCTCCGTTTAGATTGATGCTGGCTACTGGTTTGCTGTAAATTGCTTTTACTATGTTTAGATATGGGCCTTGAATTCCTGATCTTTCCAAGACCTTTAGCATGAAAGGATGCTGAATTTTGTCAAATGCTTTCTCAGCATCTAATGAGATGACCATGTGGTTTTTTTCTTTGAGATTGTTTATGTAGTGGATTACATTGATGGATTTCCTTATATTGAACCATCCCTGCATCCCTGGGATGAAGCCTACTTGATCGTGGTGAATGATCGTTTTGATGTGTTCTTGGATTCGGTTGGCAAGAATTTTATTGAGTATTTTTGCATCGATATTCATAAGAGAGATTGGCCTGAGATTCTCTTTCTTTGTCGGATCTTTGTGTGCTTTTGGTATTAGTGTAATTGTGGCTTCATAGAACGAGTTGGGTAGTGTTCCTTCTGTTTCTATTTTGTGGAACAGTTTGAAGAGTATTGGTGTTAGGTCTTCTTTGAAGGTCTGATAGAATTCTGCACTAAAACCATCTGGACCTGTGCTTTTTTTGGTTGGAAGACTTCCAATGACAACTTCTATTTCTTCAGGGGTTATAGGACGGTTTAGATGGTCTATTTGATCCTGATTTAATTTTGGTACTTGGTATCTGTCAAGGAAATTGTCCATTTCCTCAAGATTTTCTAGTTGTGTTGAATACAGGTTTTTGTAGTAGGATCTAATGATTTTTTGAATTTCCTCAGTTTCTGTTGTTATCTCTCCCTTTTCGTTTCTGATTTTATTAATTTGGATACTATCTCTGTGCCCTCTGGTTAGTCTGGCTAAGGGCTTATCTATCTTGTTGATTTTCTCAAAGAACCAACTCCTCGTTTTGTTGATTCTTTGTATGGTTTTATTTGTTTCTACTTGATTGATTTCAGCCCTGAGTTTGATGATTTCCTGCCTTCTACTCCTCTTTGGTGTATTTGCTTCTTTTTGTTCCAGGGCTTTCAGGTGTGCCATTAAGCTGTTAGTGTATGCTGTCTCCCGTTTCTTTTTGGCGGCACTCAGGGCTATGAATTTTCCTCTTAGCACTGCTTTCATTGTGTCCCATAAGTTAGGGTATGTTGTGCCTTCATTTTCATTAACTTTCAAAAAGTCTTTGATTTCTTTCTTTATTTCCACCTTGACCAAGTTATCATTGAGTAGAGCATTGTTCAGCCTCCATGTGTACGTGGGTTTTCTTTTGTTTTTGTTGCCATTGAAGACCACCCTTATTCCATAGTGATCTGATAGGAGGCATGGGATTATTTCTATCTTCTTGTATCTGTTGAGGTCTGATTTGTGACCAATTATATGGTCAATTTTGGAGAAGGTACCATGAGGAGCTGAGAAGAAGGTGTATTCTTTAGCTCTAGGATGAAATGTTCTATATATATCAGTTAGTTCCATTTGGTCCAAGGCTTCAATTAGATTCACTGTGTCCCTGTTTAGTTTCTGCTTTCCTGAACGATCCATTTCAGAGAGCGGGGTGTTGAAGTCACCCACTATTATTGTGTGCGGTGCGATGTGTGCTTTGAGTTTTAGTAAAGTTTCTTTTACGAATGAGGGTGCCCTTGCATTTGGAGCATAGATATTCAGGATTGAGAGTTCTTGATGGTGGATTTTTCCCTTGATCAGTATGTAGTGTCCTTCTGTGTCTTTTTTGATGACTTTGGGTTGAAAATCAATTTTATCCGATATTAGGATGGCTACTCCACCTCGTTTCTTGGGGCCATTTGCTTGTAAAATTGTTTTCCAGCCTTTTACTCTGAGGTAGTGTTTGTCTTTGACACTGAGGTGCGTTTCCTGCATGCAGCAAAAAGCTGGGTCCTGTTTACGTATCCAGTCTGCTAGTCTATGTCTTTTAATTGGGGAATTGAGACCATTGATATTAAGAGAGATTAAGGCATAGTGATTATTGCCATCTGCCATTCTTGACGCTATCTTTATGTTTGAGTGGTTATCTACTTTTGGGTTTGATTCAAGAAGGTTATTATCTCATTTTTTCCAGGGTGTTGTTTCTCTCCCTGTATTGGAGGTTTCCACCTATTATCCGTTGCAGGGCTGGATTTGTGGAAAGATATTGTGAAAATTTGGTTTTATCATGGAATATCTTGGTCTCTCCATCTATGGTGATTGAGAGTTTTGCTGGGTATAGTAGTCTAGGCTGGCATTTGTGCTGTCTTAGTGTCTGCATGAGATCTGCCCAGGATCTTCTGGCTTTCATAGTCTCTGGTGAGAAGTCTGATGTGATTCGGATAGGTCTTCCTTTGTATGTTACTTGGCCCTTTTCTCTTACTGCATTTAGTATTCTTTCTTTGTTTAGAACATTCGGTGTTTTGATTATTATGTGACGGGAGGTATTTCTGTTCTGGTCCAGTCTGTTTGGAGTTCTGTAGGCTTCTTGTATGTTCATCGGCATCTCTCTCTTTAAGTTAGGGAAGTTTTCCTCCATAATTTTGTTGAAGATGTTTACTGGCCCTTTAAGTTGCAAATCTTCACTCTCATCTATACCTATAATCCTTAGGTTTGGTCTTCTCATTGTGTCCTGGATTTCCTGGATGTTTTGGGTTACGCGTTTTTTTGCATTTTGCATTTTCTTTGACTGTTGAGTCGATGCTTTCTATGGAATCTTCAGCACCTGAGATTCTTTCTTCCATCTCTTGTATTCTATTGTTGATGTTTGCATCTATGACTCCTGATTTCTTCCCAAGGTTTTCTATCTCCAAAGTTGTCTCCCTTTGTGATTTCTTAGTTGTTTCTACTTCCTTTTTTAGTTCCTGGATGGATTTGCTGAGATCCTTCACTTGTTTGTTTGTATTTTCCTGTATTTCTTTAAGGTAATTTTGCATTACCTCTTTCAGGATTTCTTCCTGATGACCCACGTTCTCCTGCATTTCTCTGAGCGATTTTTGTGTTTCCTCCTCATGGGATTCCATCTGTTGATCCATCGTCTCCTGCATTTCTTTAAGCAGTTCTCGTGTTTCCTTTGTAAGGGCATCTAACCGTTGATTCATTTCTTTAAGCAATTTTTGTGTTGCCTCCTTATGGGCATCCGTCTGTTGACCCATATTCTTCTGCATTTCTTTATGCAAATTTTGTGATTCCTTTGTGAGTGCATCTACCCGTTGATTCATCTCGTTAAGCGATTTTTGTGTTGTCTCCTTGTGCGCCTCCATCTTTTGATCCATGTTCTCCCGCATTTCTCTAAGCGATTTTTGTGTTTCCTTTGTAAGGGCTTCTAACCGTTGATTCATGGTCTCCTGTAACTCTTTATGAGATTTATTTGTGTCCTTCTTGTGATCCTCTAATAGCATCATGAGAAGTGATTTTAAATCCAGATCTTGTCTTTCGGGTGTGGTGGGGTATCCAGGACTTGCTGCTGTTGGAGAGTTGGGTTCGGATGGTCCTACATTACTTTGATTACTGTTAGTAACATTCCTACGTTTGCCTTTTGCCATCTGGATACCTCTGGTGTTAGTTGGTCCTGCTGCCACTGGCTGTTGGTTGGACCTCCTGTGAGCCTGCAAAGCTATTTCTGCCCCCCCCTGGATTACCAGGATTCCCCTGGCACCGATTTCTGGGGCCTGCCTGCTCCTGAGTGACTTTGGAGCCCTAATGTGCTTTGCCCCAAGTGATCTTATATTGGGGAGGCCTTGCACATCTAAAGGCTCAGCCTAGTGGATTCCTGGAGCAGAGGTCGCCAAAGGGAGGCTGGCAGGCTCCTGCCCTGTGCAGGGGTGTGTGATCTCTCCTGGGGGGGGGAGGGGGCGTCCCTCTGCCAGGCAGAAGTCCCACAGCAGATCTGGCGCGCTGGTCACTGCAGATCAGCCCAGCACCTGGGAGCAGGTTACACACAAGCTGCCTGAACCCGAAGCGATATTATGCCTGTCTGTCTCTGAGCCTGGTGGTCCCAACTACCTGGTCACTGGAGCAAAGATGGCGGAGGGCACTCTCCGTGGCGCTGCTCACCCTGTGGTCACGATGGCCCGCCGATCTGGCACCCAGACGACCACAGCGCCAACCCGCCCTCGGGCACAGAAGGAAGCCCCAACAGGCCGTGTCCCAAGTGATGTTATATTGGGGGGAGAGCCTGGGTACCGGTCTCTCCAGCGCAGTCCGCGGGAACAGAGGTCGCGGAAGGGAAGCTGGCGGGCTCCCTCCCTGCGCAGGGTCCCTCCACCAGGCAGAAGGTCCCACCGCGGAACTGGCGCGCTGGTTACTGCAGATCAGCCCAGCACCTGGGAGCAGGTTACACCCAAGCTGCCTGAAACTGAAGCGATATTATGCCTGTCTGTCTCTGAGCCTGGCGGTCCCAACTACCTGGTCACTGGAGCAAAGATGGCGGAGGGCAGTCTCCGTGGCGCCGCTCACCCTGTGGTCACGATGGCCCGCCGATCTGGCGCCCAGACGACTACAGCGCCAACCCGCCCTCGGGCACAGACGGAAGCCCCAACAGGCCGTGTCCCAAGTGATGTTATATCGGGGGGAGAGCCTGGGTACCGGTCTCTCCAGCGCAGTCCGCGGGAACAGAGGTCGCGGAAGGGAAGCTGGCGGGCTCCCTCCCTGCGCGGGGTCCCTCCAGCAGGCAGAAGGTCCCACCGCGGAACTGGCGCGCTGGTTACTGCAGATCAGCCCAGCACCTGGGAGCAGGTTACACCCAAGCTGCCTGAAACCGAAGCGATATTATGCCTGTCTGTCTCTGAGCCTGGCGGTCCCAACTACCTGGTCACTGGAGCAAAGATGGCGGAGGGCAGTCTCCGTGGCGCCGCTCACCCTGTGGTCACGATGGCCCGCCGATCTCGGAGCTTAATATTTTTAGTTCTATGATTCATAAGTCATCTCAAGATTTACAAATGCAATTAGCAGAGGGAAAATAACAGAGCTTTAATCAACCCATATCTGCAAATATATGTAGTCCTCTTGTACACATAAACACACACATATGCCCATATGCATACTTGTGCACACACATGTTCACATGTGAACACATACATACACACATGCATACAGGCACACATGTGTTTATGTGCACACATGCACACAATAATGGACATTTATCACAGAGCTTAAAATCAGCTTGAAAAGGCAATGCTATCTATACTACTTGTGTTAGCCAATTGTTTGTGTTTCTATGGGAATTTGCTCAACTTTAATGTTCTGATTTTTCTATACCCACAGGGATGTACCTGTGTTAGCAAACACTATTTACAGCTTCTCTGGCTCTCCTTTCCATTTCAGGGCCACCCAGGACCACTGGGGCCACAGGGACCAATAGGGCCCTTGGGACCCCCAGGACCCATTGGGATTCCAGGAGAAAAAGGACAGAGAGGTGACAGTGGCCTGCCTGGACCACCAGGAGAGAAAGGAGACAAGGTGAGTGAGTCAGTTAGCATCCTACCAGTCTATTTGTTTGCTTGTTTTAAAGTCTGAGGATAATATTGGTATTTGAGAGAAAACTGTGGCCTTGGATAGGCAAGTTGTAAACCTCTGCAGCTGCCTAAAGGAGTCGAAGAGAGAAAGAAGGGAAAACCCACGAAGCTATGCTGGCCTGGAGGCACAGAGGCATGGACATAGAGTTGAGACACATGGCAGGCAAACAGTCACATGATAGGCAGGAGAAGTTTGGGGAAAGATGAAGGAAACCTAAACTCTTGGGGAAGCCCATGTGTTAGAAGCATGCATAGAGAAGAGGAAGGTAGAAAGCTGCTCTTCTGAATAATTTAAGGCAGTGGGCAGATTTGTGAAGCTCTATGCCCCTAGTCTGGTGCTTGACTACAGGTGGGGATTCTGGGAAGGAAAAGTGCTTTATCTCAGGAAAGGACAAATTATCCCACCCCTCTCTTTATAGCACTCAGGTTCAGGGATACTGTGCAACTGCACGTGGTCAAAGACTAAGACACAGGACTGTGGTAACCAGTCTTTTTCTCGGCCCCTCTCCCGAGGAGCAGGCCCTTCTAGAACATTTCTTTAATCTCTAACTATGCCCAGGGAAGACTGCTGTTGTTCATCTGCTTTCCAAACAATCCAAACGAAGCATTATGTGTGCCAGGCTGAACCTTGCATTTTCTCAGTCGACCATATATGTCTTAGAGATCATCCTGTGTTAATATCTTATCCCACATTTATGTCTTAAGAAAGTTCCATGGAATATGCCACTCCGTGTGTGTCAAACCGTGGCTTCATTCCTGTTGGTGAAAATATGAAATTATTTCATAGCTCTGTATAAGTCAGGATGTAACTCTGTCAGTCGCTGTTGTTCACATTGAGGTCCTGTTGTCCTGAGAAGGAGGCTGAAGGCTAGAGTTTGGCACCGTGACAAAAATTAAATTGGGTTGGTTCTGCCAAGTTGCCTTCCTAGGCTTCTTAATGTTGGGGTCTTGAGCAATCAGCGAACATGGGACAATGACTGCTAAGTGCTTTTGATGTGGAATCACTAACTGTTAATAGTTTCAAGTAAATAGACTTGCCTATCTAATGATTTGTCCTGTTTACATCTTTGTTTTGGAATTAGGGTCCAACTGGTGTCCCTGGATTTCCAGGCGTGGATGGCGTACCTGTAAGTGTCCTCTCACTTTGCTCCGTTGTTTTAAGAAAGGAGCAAAGAACAGTCATTGGAAGCTTTAAAGTGAAGCAGAGTGCAGTGGTACACATACGCAGTCTGAGTACTTAGGAGGTTGAGACAGAGGGATTGTGCATTTGAGGCCATCTGATGGTTTACATAATGAGAACCTGTCTTGAAAAAGAAAAAAGAAAAGAAAGCAAACACCACCATAAACAAAGTCTCTGAAAAACAGATGTTCAAAAAGTATGTATGGTTAGTTCTTACTCTTAAATTTTGTAAAGCCATTCAAGAATGCTTAGTCTTCAATCTTGTGCAATAACTCTCCAACCAAAACATTTTACATGAAGAGCAAAGTCTTCTTCGAACAAATTAACAAAGAAGAAATCGAATCCAAAATAGACGCTAGATATACCTTCCATGTCACGCCACAGTGCTCTGGAATGAAATGTGTGCCCATAAGAGAATCCTCGTTTTCTGGTGTGTCCCAGCTTTGCAAGTGACTTTTTGAGAGTCCTACAGAGCAGAAGTCCAGTGAAAGAAGAAAGCGGGGTTTGGGGCACTTTAGAATGCAGCAGATGTCCCAAAGCAGGAGAATAACTCAAGCTGAATTAACTTGTCATGGACGGAGTGCACTTTAAAGTTGTGATCTTACCAGGTAGTACTTTTAGGGCACCTCACAAAATGAAACATGGGTCATGGTTTCTGTAGTTTGGGGTGCATGTTGGACTTTTCTTGCAGAAATATGTCACTCACAGTTTTGTCCTCCCCAGGGTCACCCAGGGCCTCCTGGACCCAGAGGCAAACCTGGTGTGGACGGCTACAATGGCTCACGAGGTGATCCGGGCTATCCTGGAGAAAGAGGAGTTCCTGGCCCAGGCGGCCCCCCTGTAAGATGCCATTAGCACAGCTTAGAGTGGTCCTAAGTGAAAAGACTTTATGTATTGCAGGAACTGGCTTGGTGTACTCGGGAACTGTCATCGCTGTGCCTTTGCCTGCCACATGGTCAACTAAACTGGATTTTGGGGGAGGGGGGTGGCGAGGTGGGCAGAACCAGAGCATGTAGGGGTGTCATAGGCCGTGGAAAGGGAAGACACTGAGTGACATTAAGAAGGGGTGTGAGCTAACTGGCTTCATTAAGGCATTTTTAGTTCCTGCATGAAGCCTGCGTAGTTAAAGGAGGAGGCAGTTTACCAAAATTTACAAGCCCACCAGTCAGGGTGAATTTGTATTTAAAGATAGCTTCAGCAAGGGACATCCCTTACTCTCACCACCCAGCTCTCTCACTTGAGTAAAAATCAGACATGGTTTGGCCTCAGGCAAAATACACTGTATGAAACTCTCAAAGAACTAATAAAAATTGAGAAAATTTTAAATAAAAAAATTATTATTTATATTATTTATATATTATTTGTATGCTTTATATGTTTTCTATATAATATATATTATTTACAAAATTTATAAAATGTAAGAATTTATAAAATAAAATTTATAAAATATTATTTATATTAAATAAATAAGTAAATAGAAATTAATTAATACATGCTTTCCCTTAAGAAACAAGTTGACTTTCTGTGTATGGCTGTCTTTCAGCTTTTCCCCTTTGCTATTTAAATATTTCTTCTTAAACCCTCCCAAGAGGTTTCTTTTTGGCACTACCAGAGTCGTCCATTTTCCCTTCGTTCGTCTTCCCTGTGCTCTCGACTGAAGGAGAACTGGTCTGAATTTAGAACTCAGAAGGAATTCCAGGCTGGCCCCTCTCTTCACCTCACATAAAATTCATCTGTGGGTGTTAAGGTTCTCAGTCAAAGCACACCCTTCTCCGAGTTCCAGTGCAGCGATATGACAGCACTCTAAAGGAAGCTCCTCCCCCTTCTACTGATTCAGGCATTTCCGAGGGCAGGGGCTCAGGGGCTCTCGGCGGCAGCTTTACCATAGCGGGCAGTGCTGACCACAGGGCTGGGATGTCCCTTTCTTAAGCAGCATTCTTTCCTGTGTCACTTCTGATAACTGTGCCTGTAAAGTAAAACTATCTAGAATGCTAGAGCTACCCAAAGCAACTCAGCCACCGATGGGGAAAGTTACGACTGTCTTGTGACCTTTTAGTGTTTCATTAATCTGTTAAAAAAAACTCACTGTCACTTATAAATGTATGAAGTGAAAAAAGTAGAACAAATATTTATGTAGTACTTTGTGATTTTAAACATTGAGAATCAAAGCATTGGGTTGTATATTTAAAAAAAAATCCTTAAGACAGTTTAGAATGGCGTTTTCCTTTACTCTATCATGTAATATATAATACCAAATTAACCCTTTTCCATGCTGTGACAAAATGTCATGCTCTTTCAATGTTTGGGTCAGTTTTCGTTACTGAGAAATATCTTCATCACAGTTTGTGTCTCGGTGTTTGAGCCTATCTGCCCTAGGTGTGGTCCTGATTTCTCTAACTCCATGTAAGTGTAATAAACTCTACCCGAGTTTCACCGGCAAGATTGTAAATACCTCTCTTGTGTTTCTTTTCCTTTCATCTTCCAAGACTAATTCCCTCTCTCAAGAAGCCATTTTCACTAGGGGTTATATCTGAGAGAAAAGGAAGCAACATATCTATGTGTTTTGCTGTGCTGTAGTGTGTGTGTGTGTGTGTGTGTGTGTGTGTATGCATGTCTGAATAAAAGATGTTCCATCACACTGCTGCAGACATTATGTTCCTGCAGACAACCTTACTGAAACTCACTGGGTCCTAAAAGATACAAAAAAGGGGGACACTATGTGGGAAAAGGAAGATCAGAAGTAGGAGGGAGAGGAGAGAAACTGGTTGACTATGCATGAGATACATTATGTATATGTATGTAAATGTCAGGACAAAAGCCCTTATTCTGCATAATTAATATAGTCTAATAATACGATGGACCAAGAAGCACAGTGATTAATCATGACAGGCTTATGCTGTGCTCAGTCACAATAAATTTTGGAACACATGACATGATACGTCTGTTATTCACATAGTGATTTGTGGACCGAGGAGCTAACAGTGAAGTCTTTTTTTTTTTTTAAAAATCTGGGGATCAAACCCAGGACCTCAGGTTTGCCAGACAAGCGCTCTGCCTCCAAGTCTCTGCTCTAAGCTTTGGACAGCTATTCAGTCCATTTCCATTTAACTTTTTAACTGCTCTGACTCAGTGGGGAACTGAAATCCACACAGACTGGACGTGTAGGAAGCCACAGCTGCCTGAGAAAGCAAAGCTTATTAGTCTAGGAAACAGTTGCTATGACTTAACAGGAAGCCACTGAGCATCTCCCCCTGGAAACCAAGTCAAGCCTTTTATGAGTGGCTAGAGAAATTTACACTCGTTCCCTGAGCTTGATAATATGAAGAAGGCAGAAATTCTGGGTTAATACAAGCAAGTTCACTCATGTAAGTTATTAACTGGGATTTTAAGTTGTTCTATAGGAAAACTATAATGGAATTCATTGAGTTATCTCATTTACTGCCTAAAAATGCTCTAAACAGTGGAGACATAGCGGGGGACATGTCTTTAATCCCAGCACTTGGGAGGGAGGCTGAGGCAGACCGGTTTCTGAGCTTCAGGGCAGCCTAAGCTAAATAGCCAGTTCCTTTTCAACCACTGCTACATAGTGATACCTTGTCTCAAAAGCCATCCAAGTAGCCAACCAATCAAACAAACAAAATGGGAGCAGCTTCCCAAAAGGAAAGCTGCTGTCAAGTTTGAAATTTGGCCTTACAAGAGTCATATAAGCTTTTCTTTGATACAAATATAGAAATGGGCCAAGTAATTGCAAAATTACTTACTTTTAAGAATAATGTTTTGTGTTGTAGCATGAGGAAAAGGTAGTCTTTCTGCCCCATAATTAGCACCTGATCATTAGTGAGTGGTCTGCCTAACTGAATGGCTGAGTAGAGGTGTATGAGAACCTTGGACCTCCGGCCGGTAACAATCAGGGAGACCATAAGTTCATTCCAGTGAAATGGCTACAGTGCTTTTTACTGGTGACTAATGTTTCATATAGAAGAGAAAATATTGAAATGGCAGTCCATGCTTTTTCCTAAGTGAATGTCTCCTTTTTAGGGTCGGCCTGGGGAAAGTGGAGAAAAAGGAAGATCAGTGTTCATTTCAGGTGGCTTTAAAGGTATTCAGGTGAGTATTAGGGCCATTGTGGGGTTTAACAAAGCCATTTTCCCAATAGGAAACACACAGGCAGGGATTTCTTACAAAGTATCATTGAATGTACTGTTTTATTTTCTTTATTTTATTTTGCCATTAACCTCACACAACAAGATGGCTCTGTTCTTCTTGTAGGAAGGCATGGGCCTTAGTCTCTATGGCTACAGATTGCCTTGCCTCCTACACATTCAGAATTATAAGGACACATGCATTTCACGGTCCCTTGGACTCATCATTATTGTTATTTGGACCAGGTGGTCAGTTGCTATAGCATGACCTGAAAATATCAGGGCTCTGAGAACCACGAGGAGGCTTTGGTTGAATAGCAATGTGAGATTAATACCACAGAGATGACAATACCTAAACATAGATAAAATCTTAAATTGTTCCTTAAGTGTAACTTTTGTTTAGAAAGAGCCTGTGTCTCATACTCTGATCATCGTGCAAAGCAGTCAGATATCAACACAAAGCTGAGTGTTCGATCTGGACGCCCTCGCAGGGAGGGACTCTCCTTGTCATCTTTTCCTGTCACTCGAGAGAGGTGGTTCTCAGCCTTCCCAGTGCTGCGACCCTTTAATACAGTTCCTCACACTGGGGTGACCCCCAACCGTAAAATCATTCTGTTGCTACTTCATAGCTGGAAGTTTGCTACTTTTGTTAATTGTAATATAAATATCTGATAGGCAGGAGAGCTGATATGAGACCCCCAAAGGGGTTGAGACCTACAGGTTCAGAACTATTGTTCTAGAGAAAGGCCTGGTGAGGACATTAGATGAGAGATAGGTGTATTGTGAGGAAACAGGAATTTTAGGTCAAGATGCTATGGTAAGATGAGCAGAAATACAACCCACATCTTTCTTCTATGCTGTTCTGACTCCTCCAGCCTTGTTCTGGTCTCCATTAGATAGATGGAGAATAAAGAAAGAAATCCCCCATAGAGCCCTTGCATGGCTGTTTTCTCAATAGTGACAAAGTGCATAGGCTGCCTAGGCTAGCACAGATCTGTCACATTGCACTTCTCTCCCTCAGAGTCATCTGTGTCCTAGAAAAATGTCCTCCTCTTGTAAAACAGTATACTGATGTCATTGCAGGGAGATCGTGGGGACCCAGGACCACCTGGCTTACCAGTAAGTCTCCCAAGAAGACCATGGGCATCCATCTTCTCCTCTTCAAATAGCTCTTTAGATTTTAAGTCCAGCAGGACCAGCTACAAAATGTGTGGGACCCATGTAGTATGGAATGAAAATGTGATCACTTGTCAAAAATTAAGAATTTCATATTACTGGGAGCAGGGTGTTGAGTCCATGTGTGGTGGTGTTCCAGTTCACCCACCAGGAAGCAGCTACTGAACCCAGCAAGCTGCCTCTTATACCACACACACACACACACACACACACACACACACACACACACACACACACATGCACACATGCACACACACACACATTGTCTGGTCACAATCATTTAGCATTGCTAGGCATTTGCAGACCTGTGGGAAATACACATATACATACATACATATATATTCATCCCCCTGAAGAGGGCAGCGCTTCACACTCATAAGTCATTTGATGTGAACCATAGAGCTTGGGCTGCTCTCTGCACCTTTCCAGGATTGCCCAGCCATCCCTATCATCTGCCAGCAATGGAACGCCATGATGCTGGCTTATGAGAGATGGAAAATTGCTTAAGTCTGCATCATCTTGATCCTGAGCTGGGGATAGTGTTTTATTCACGTTGGTCTTCCAAGCCACATTTCAAGAGTATTTTTAAATGTACAAACACATTAATATTTCAACGCGAAAGCAGGAGAGATGGCTCAGTGGTTAAGAGGACTTGCTACTCTTGCAGAGGACCTGGTCTCTGTTCCCAGCACCCACATGGAGGGTCATAACAGTCTGTGACTCTAGATCTAGGGGATTCGGTGCTCTGTTTTGGCCTCTGTATGTACATAGTACACAGCTATATGTGCAGGCAGATGGTCATAGGCATAAACTAAAAATGTCTTTGAATATGCACATTACCCAAGACTAATATGAACTGACATCTTGATATGCATAAAGTTGTGTTGAAATTGGGAAGAGCTAAGTTGTCTTGTTTGTGATTTTTATTATTACAAGATGCACAAATAATAATTATTATTTGTTTGTAAGGTATTGATTGTTCTCTTGATCTGAAGGGAGTCCTACAACAGAGTATGTCACCTTTATTGGCCTGGTGTTCCTAACTGCTGATGACGCTCTCCCTGACCATATGTGAAGGGTACTGGGTGTTTTGCAGGTTTTCTATCTACTTTGGCTTATATGCCATTCTTTCTGTGAGCAATAATTGTGGTTTTCCCACTAAATGTGCTGATCTCTCTCTCTCTCTCCCTATCCAGGGATCTAGGGGTGAACAAGGATCAATAGGGCCCATGGGGCATGCGGGTGCACCAGGGCCAACAGTAAGTATAGCTGCTGATACTGCCCCTCTGTAGCCAACAGTGCAACAGTTAACATAAAAGCTACATTCTTGGGTCAGGCTTTCATCAACCACCTTTATTAGTAGGAACCTGTCTTGATGCATAGGTTCCCTGGAAGAAGCCACTGTCCACACAGAAAGCCCATCCATGTTTAAAAGTGTACTGTGTGTCCTTATCATTTTTGAATGACATATAATTATGCACACAGAGCCAAAGAGATAGCTTTTGACATAAAAGATCTAAGCATGGCAGTACATGTTTCTAATCCCAGTCCTGGGGAAATGGACATGAGTAGAACTTTGGGGCTCCCTGACCAGTTGGCCTAGCATAATTAGTGAACCCAAGATTTCAGTGGGAGATACTATCTCTAAGACAAGAAATGACATCTGAGACAGATCCTGGTCTCCACATGTATCACTCACACACACACACACACACACACACACACACGCACACACACACACACACGCACACACACACACATGCTTATACCCATGTGTGCACACACACACTTGCATATATACACAATCGTGTGTATTCATGAGGTACACCATGATATTTGGACACATGTGTTTATTGTGCAGTGTTCAAAGCAGGATAGTTAGCACATCCATCGACGCTAACACCCATTGTTTCTTTGTACTGGAAGTATTGACCATCCTTGCTAGCCATTTTGCAATGTGAATTGTTGAATGTCACCTCACTGAGCCGTAGACCACTAGAACTCAATTCTTTTGACTAACTGAATCTGCAGTCTCGTTAGTTAGCTCTTCCTTCCTCCCCCT
Organism: Tokudaia tokunoshimensis; assembly: GCA_036184795.1. Taxonomy (NCBI): domain Eukaryota; kingdom Metazoa; phylum Chordata; class Mammalia; order Rodentia; family Muridae; genus Tokudaia; species Tokudaia tokunoshimensis. The sequence continues at coordinate 84,876,098 of BTHU01000016.1, read as the reverse complement.
CTTCCTATTCAGCCTTTTCAGGCTCTGGTAACCACTATTTTTCTCCTTACTCACATGAGATCAAATGTTTGTCTTCCTCATGAGAAAGAGCGGTAGCATGAGCAACCTTACAATCAAAAGTGTTTGCTAATTGAAACTTGGGTGACCAAGGAAGACATTCTGATGACTATGACTAGAGTTGACTTTTGTTTTCATTGATTTAGGGTCCTATAGGTCATCCTGGGAGCCCTGGGTTGAAGGTAAGTTCTGAATATAATACATCATGAGCGCTTGCCCTTAGGTGAGATAACTGGTCTTTGACACTTAGTCTCAGTCACAGATTGAGACTTCTCACTTAAATAAACCTTCATGAGTTGCATGGCTAGAAGTCTTAATTGCTTGTAACTGTCCTTTTAGAACTAAAAAGCAATTAATTCCATTTATTTTCTTTTCCTTTCAGGGAAATCCTGCCACAGGACTGAAAGGGCAAAGGGGAGACCCGGTAAGGGTTCCTTGTGCAGAAGAGTGGACGTTAGGATGTGTGCCTTCTCTAGTAGTAGAGGCTGTTGCGATCTTTTGTGTTCATTGTGTAGATGCTGTCCAACTTCATAGCTCATAACTCGTGTTTGCTGAGTTATCTTACCCTTGGCTGTAAAATCACAGTTCTGACAAAGCGTAATACCAGGGCCAGGAAAGTAGTTTCATGGTGGGCGCTCTAGGAAAGTAATTTAAGGTGGTGGCTTATCTGGACTTCACTGGAATGCCCAACAGGAGGTAGGCTGCTCTTTCACGACACTGTCAAAACAGCTCTTCAGTATCTACTCCGTGGCAGGGTTAGCCCTAACATTAGCTAGATAGACCTGCTCCCTGATGACATGGAGTTCCATGGCAATCAAGTTACAGTACAATTGTTTAACAGAAGTTGGAAATATGGAGGAAGACTTCATGATGGAGGAAATGCTCACGATATGATATCAACATAAAGGCCAGTCACAGAGCTAGAGATAAAAGAGACAGCAAAGAGAACTAATGTGAGACATGGGGATGCACATCTGCGACCCCAGTCTGAATGCCCTGCAATCCCAGTCCTTGAGAGGACCAACCCCCTACTCTGTCTTAGAAAAGTTGGTCAAGGTGGTACATACCAGCATTAGTGAGGTGGAGAGAGGAGGATTAGGAGTTCAAGACATTTATTTTTTGGCTGCATGACAAGTTTGAGGCACGTTGGGCTACATGAGACATTACCTAAAAATAGAAATAAAATAATAAAAATGGAAACAGCGCCCTTCATCCTTCATGTTTGTTACCAAATATTGTGGGTGATGTGATTGTGGATCTTTTATGCTTTCTTCTTCGGGCTTTCCTTTGTACATTTGACTCTGCTAACTACATGATACTTTTTATAATATGAGAAGATAGCGTGGTCCAGTTTTGAAGATGCTTCCTTTTGGTTGGTCTGTATAGGTTGTGCTTGGACTTCAGCTCTGAGGATAAGAATGGTTATCACTAAGAGTGCATACTGCTCACTTGTCTGATCATTTATTTGTCTGGTCATCTATTTACAAAAGGATGCAGTCAATACACCAACACTGTTAGCTAACAGGATATAAGGGAAAAAACCCTTAAATATTCCTAGTGTCTGAGCTCTTTAGTAGCCTCCCTGGTCTGAGCAGAGTATGAATCCTTAGTTACACTATCTTCAGTAAACTTGATTCCTTATGAAGAAATACCATCTATCACAAACATAGACCTACAGTAGGCAGTCCATGCTAGCTTCAAACTGGGATTCTCCTGCCTCAGCATCTTATTTGCGTAGATTACAGATGTATAATGTTTATCTTGATTATAGTTTTATGCCTGAATTTAACAAGATACTGTTCACCTGTATATGACCAGGCATGTATGTATGTGTGTGCACACATTGTGTGCATGTCATACATAAACACTACAAAGCACTACCCCAAATGTCTTCAGTAGGGTTGTGCCTAGATAGCAACATTATGAATCATTTTTATTTTAAAAATTCATTTCAAGCCATATTTCATAAGAGACAATAAATACAATTGTATAACACATAACACATTTTCCATGATTTTTATTTTCAATCTAGGACACACGGGATTGGAAACACTATATATTATTTGTGGGTGAAAGTTTTCTGTGCTTCAGAGCAGACGTTAAAATGAAATTCCTATCTTCTTGGTGTTTTTAAAGGGGGAAGTTGGCCAGCACGGTCCCCCTGGGCCCACCCTGTTGGTACAGCCACCCGATTTGAGTATCTATAAAGGAGAGAAGGTACGCCCTATTCACCTCCCACCTTCCCCATCTCGTGAAGCACTAATAGGAAGCTTTTCCTGCACATGTATAAGGCGGAGCTCCTGTGCACCAGCCTGTGACTCTCCAAGCTGTCTCAGTCGGCCGGTGCTCATGGTAGTCCCGTTATGAGGCTCAGAGCCTTACAGTGTTCTAGGTTCTCTCAGCTGCCGAGTGGTAGACCAGGCATGGGTTGAACTAAGTCCTCCAGAACACAGGACCTCAGAGTGCCGTTCCGATATGCAGACAGCAAAGAACATGGGAATCCAGTCATCCTTTCAGTGTCAGAGGTGGGCTTTGTGGGTTGATAACTGAAAAGAAACTGACATGCGAATAGAGCTGGATACATGATAGACTTTGGAAAAATATTAATTTGTCTATCAATGTCCAGCACAGGTATTTCCAATGCCAGATTCATGGTCTACAGTTGTTTTTAAATGATGGCTTAAATTCTCCTACCTTTCCAAAACAAGCTAGTTCTCTCAATAACTCTATTGCCAACCTTGGATCTGCAGTCTGTTTCCATAGTTCTCCTCCATGTACCATATGCATCTCACATGGACCCAAATAATCCCAGGGATGCAGATGTACTTAGGTCTTAGTTGCTGACTTACTTTTACAAAAAAAAAAAGCATAATGAGAAACAGGTTGTCCAAAGAAATGATTTATGAAGTATATGGAATCCAGTGAATACTATGTAATCATATTATGCCAATCATATTTTTAGGGTGTGAAAGGGATTCCTGGAATGATTGGCCCTCCAGGACTTCCAGGACACAAGGTAGTATTTTCATTTAATTTTTTTTTTGATTTGGCTTTACCACAACTTTAGTGGCCAGCATTTACTACTGGAATTTTTCATTATCATACTATATTATCTTATAAACCTCCATTCTAAGGCAGTTGCTCTCTTTAAGCTGTGGCCAATGGTTTTGCTTCTTATTTTGTTACTGCTTCCCAGACTAAGCAAATGTTGTTCCTTAAATCCTTCTAATGTTGTCATCTTTTAAAGGGAGAGCCTGGTATTGGGATCAAAGGAGAGAAAGGTATCCCTGGCTTCCCAGGACCCCGGGTAAGGATCCTAAACCCTAAGTTTCCAGGGATTTGGAAGCATTGCTTGTTCATACACTTGTGAGACTATGCCTGCATTCCCATAAGCTAAAACGCATGTATGGCAATGTATTTTGCACAAGAACTGGGGTGTACCCTTCCATTTATGTCCTTTAGATACAACAGGCATGCACAAGACAGGAGAGCCGGGGGAAGCGGGTGACAGGATCATGGCTGTTCTGTTAGCTCAGTGTCAGTGCGGTATGTGTGTGTGCTGGTTAGTTTAAACCTATTTCATAAATTAGGTGTCTATGTAAGGGCGCCTAGCAGGGAAGCACTGTGTCGGCCTCTAGATGCTATCACACACCTGTCAGTAATGGCATGCCCTGTGGGATCCCTGGGGAGGCCAGTTTCCAGTAGGGCTTAGATAACTCTCGTTTTAGTACTGAATGGTCCATTATTGGCTTTTGTGTCAATTTTTATTGTTAGAGTTGCACAGACTAACTATTCATTTCCAGGCAAATGAATGCACTGTAGATTTTAAAGATATTCGACCCCAGTGCAAGCTTCATGCTAAATAATTTAAATTGGAAGAGGAGAAACCACAATAGCGGGTGCAGTCTTAATTAAACATTGGCAACGACGTGAATTTTTTTTTTAAGATCAAGTGGAATGGCAAACGGCAGGAGTACGTGGAACCCGTTTTATGTTTATCTCATCTTGTTCTGTTGAATACCAGTGCATATCTAGATGGCATATTATTATCCCACCCCATATTAATGCATATCCAAACTGAATAACAGTACAAGACTAACAAAGATTAAAAACATCATGCCCGATGTTTGAATTCTGCATGTTGATTTCCTGTAATTATTAGGGTGAGCCTGGTTCCCATGGATCTCCAGGTTTTCCAGGATTCAAGGTAAGTGTACATCCCAGGAGAAGGGACAAATGCGTTTTCAATGGGAAAGGGGGCTTAGCGTTGTGGAGAAGCTGTTACGCTGTTTGTGAATGCTGACAGAGATTGGAAAGGCAGATGAATTATTTGGTTTTTTTAGCTCTTAAATTAATTCTGCGAGATTTATTTCTTTTATGTGTGATGTGTCTCTGTGTGTGTGTGCGCGTGCACACTTACACATGCATGTGCGCATAGACGTATGGCTCTGTGTACACACGAAGCTCAGAGGACAATTTGAGGGAGTTTGTTCTCTACTGCCTGAGTTCTGGAGATAGACGGTCAGGCTTTGTGGCCGGAACCTTAACTCATTGAGTCATTTTATCCTGTCTTAGTTAGAAGGTTTTATTGCTGTGAAGAGACACCACGACAATGGCAACTCTTTTAAACATTTAATTGGGGCTGGCTTAGAGTTCAGAGGTTTAGTCCATTATCATCATGGCAGAAAACATGGCGGCATGCAGCAGACACGGTTCTGAAGAGGTAGCTAAGGATTCTATATTCAGATCCCCAGGAGAAAGAAAAGAGCTTTGAAACCTCCTAGCCCATCCACAGTGACAAGGCCACACCTACTTTCACAAGGTCATATCTCCAATAATGTCTTCCCTATGTGTCTATGGGGGCCAGTTTCATTTAAACCACTCCACACAACAACCATATTTTTTTTTAGTTTTTAGAAAATATGTATTTTATTATATATTTAATTTATATATATTTAAATTATATGTTTATACTATATTTATAAATTTTATATACTAAAAAACATATTCTATTTTACATAGTATTTATGTAATTTATCTAAACATGTATTTACAAACTTTATATTATGTCATTTATCTAAACATGTATTTATATTATTTAAAAATATACATAGAGTTTTATATGCACACATGAGTGCAGGTACCTGCAGTGCCCAAAAGACATCAGCAGTTATGAGTCATCCAACATGGGTTCTAGGAATCTGACTCCAGCCCTCTGCAAGAGTCATACATGCTCCACACTACTATACCGTCCCTTCGACTCTCCTACTGGGTTTTCTGAAATAGGGTTTCACATAGTGCAGACTGGTCTTGAACTCACCACATAACCATATAATTGAGGCTAATCTTGAACCCTTGATCCCCTGATCCTATTTACATTTCATCTTAAATGCTAGGATTACAAGAGTGTGTTACACACCTGGCTCAGATTCTTTCATTCGATAAAGTACACAGTGGCCCCCAATCTGTGGGTCATGACCTCTTTGTCAAACCTCTGTCTCCAAAAATATTTCCATTACAGTTCATAGCAGTAGCAAGATTATAGTTGCGAAGTGGCAGCAACAATGAGCACGAGGAACTGTATTAAAGGGTCACAGCATTAGGAAGGTTGAGAACCACTGAGTTACAGGCTTGTATTGTTGAGTTTTAAAACTGGGTTACAAAACTGATACAATCCATGAGTGGTTAAGACTGCCTGGAGTGTCAGTGACGTATGCTGTTCACATTAGATAGGAGTGAGGGGATGTCAGCCTGATTCAGTGAGCTGTTTCAAGTCTCTCTGTGGTTGTTTGTAGGGGATACAAGGAGCAGCTGGAGATCCTGGGATGTTCGGATTTCTTGGTCCAAAGGTAAAAACAGGAGCCTATGCCAGAAAAAAATTTTTTTTAGATTATTCTGTTATCAAATTAAGGTTTTAGAATATTGCAAATAACCAAGCAATGCAACTCTCAAAGGAGGACAGATGTAATCCTATAAATATTATTTTAATGCATGCTGTGTATGAGGTATAAGCAGTATGTTATGCTATTATTATAACTAGTACATGAAGCACAGTTATGCTTATATTCGAGAAGCAGTTCTTTTGAAGGCGGATAATAATGCAAGTTTCAAAACTCTCACAGAATCATGTGAATTGAGATCATCTGCTTTTGTAGTGTTGTAGCGTGTTTTCCTTTGTTTTGTAACTTCTGGGGACCCAACATTCAGTGCTTGTTCAGAGCCAGCCCAGCTGCTCTCAGGGGGCATGATTAAAGGAGAGACAGTATTTTGCTGCCATAATGAAATGCAGATTCAGGTCTTACGAGGTGAACAAACATTTGTACTGGATTGCCTTGCTAGATACTATGTTCAAAGTATACCTAAGAAACTGGACAACTTTCATGATCCTTAAGCTATGGGCACACTGTAATAATTTTTCTGCAGTTAATGTTTTTTCTTTCGCAATTGCTTTGTCCATTCACTGTTTACTTGTGAGTGTAGGTGAGAGGCCATGTGCCTGTTAGTTCCTTCTGAAACTCCTTGACCCACTCACTTCTCTAGTCAGCCAGTTGTCTTTGCTCCCCCTTTGAAAGTGTCCTCAACATTCCAACCTTAGGTGAATGCCAGGAAATGTCGTTATTCCCAAGGAAAGTAAATAAATGCATGATTTCAGGGGGATCCTGGAGATCGCGGGTACCCGGGACCACCAGGCATTTTGGTAACTTCAGCTCCACCACTCAAAGGTTTGTGTTCAATCTAGTTCCTCCATAATTTATACCAAAACGGACTACACAGGTCCGGAAAAACATAATTTGATCCAGTATTCCTATAGCTTGTACACTGGGGAGGATAGAAACATTAATATTGATCCCCAATATTTAGTTACTTTTCTTGCTGCTGTGACAAAATCCCAGGCAGGTTTATTTTGGTTCGTGGTTCTGTGATGCTAGGGAAGGTGTGGTCAAGAAGCTGTGGTGGGGTGGGCTTTGGCAGAGCTCTACATGGCACAACCATTCTAGGAAGCAGATAGTAACCTGAACCAGACACCAGCTATGTACTACTTTCAAAGTTCCTTCCCTGTTGTCTTACTTCCACCATCTATCTTGGTTCTCTCTCTCCCTCTGTCTGTCTGTCTGTCTCTCTGTCTTTTCTCTATTTGTCTCTCTCCCTCTGTCTCTCTGTCTCTCTGTCTCTCTCTGTCTCTCTCTCTCTGTCTCTCTCTCTCTCTCTCTCTCTCTCTCTCTCTCTCTCTCTCTCTCTCTCTCTCTCTCTCTCTCTCTCGGGATGAGGTTTTGAGACAGGGTTTCTCTGTGTAACCCCAGCTATCCTGGAACTTGCACTATAGTCCAGACTGGCCTAGAACTCAGAGATCCACCAGCCTCTGTCTCCTGAGCGCTGGGATTAAAGGTGTGCACCACCTCACCTCTTCCAGACTCAGCAACCTCCAAAACCAGTGACACCAACCAGAGCTGGGGTGTTCACACTCATGAGGGACACTTCAGCTTCAAGCCATAACAGTTACCGTAAAGATGTTGCTCGATATGCAGGGGGAACCTTGCATCCTGGCTCATGTCCCATTGGCATATGACATCACATTTTATTTTAGCATGTAAATATGTGGTGGGGTTTTTATTATTTAAACTTTCAGAAAGTAGGGTTGTTTTTTTTTTTTAACTGTGAAAGAGGGGTGTGTGAGGTCATTTGACTAACATCTCCCAAGATGCCTGTAAAAGAAAAAGCCTAAATTGATATCAGAGAACTATGCTCAAGGCTTGTGTGTCTGCAGAGGAAATTCAAAGGGGCCCTAGTCTGACATCTCCCATTTAAAATGTGTCGAGAAATTGCAAAAGTGTCTCTTACTTGGACTTTACCAAGATTCACAATGATTTCTGAATTTCAAGATGTATGTGAACATTTGTCTTATTACATCTGTTGTTACTTTGCCAGGTGCTCCAGGGGACCCAGGACCCCCTGGCCGCTATGGAGAGATTGGAGATGTTGGACTCCCGGGTCTTCCAGGGCCCCCAGGCAGACCAGGGGAGACTTGTCCAGGTATGAATGTATCATGTGTTACAGTGGATTTCCTGCACTGTACCTACGCGTACCAGCTGCAATCCTCAATTCTAGCTATCAGGAGGTGTCCTTAAGAGTGTTTATGAAAGACAGCTACCCGTGTCCTCTCCATGTCCCCAGTGCTATAAGTTCTGCTGTCATAACAACAACCCTGGGTTTCTAATGTGTTCTAATTCAAACCAACCAAGGGAAGGAATATAAGTTCCCTTTTGCATGTGTACACATGCACACAAGCACATATGTACTTACACTATCTCGATCAAATGGATCTGTCATGAAGCAAGCATTTGCATGACAGACCTCCTATCTGATTTGTACTTGCAGAAAGGATCTGAAACTTCTGCCAGGACTGAAGTATTTACTTAGTTGTACTATTGTTCTGGAAGATTCTCTCAGTTGATATCTACTTGCAGAATTCCATCCATCTACCTAGGTCATAATATTCTATGTGAGATGTATAAATAAACATAATGATTTTAACAAACCTTTGACACAGCCTTACTTAAAGTGAAGGTTCTTCCTCCTCTGCCCAAAGAAAAAGGGAATCAAGGAAAGTATAGGTCATTTGACAGAAGCCTAGGGAAGTGTCTTGTTGCCATTAGGACCAAGGAACCCTTTGGGAGCTGTGTTGGTCAATATTCCAGTGAGATCAGGAATAGGGTCTTCAAGCCTTTTTCTATTCTGTAAACCCAAAAGAATGTACTTGAGTAAATATTTTACCCAGCCTGCATCTCTTGTATTTACCGAGGAAGTTCAAGAAGTATGGTAAGCTACTCAAGCATTAGTTTCCAAATTCTTAATCACTTCTCCACAAATCTAGCTTCTTCCTTTTTTAGGGTCTAACAACAGCAATGCCAAAACGCCTTGTCTGGATCAGTCAGACAAGGGGAGGCTGCAGTCAGAGTTTAAACAACCCAGGATGGCACGAGCAGGGAAAATATTCTCTTGGTCAGAAAACATAGAACTCCAGCCTTAGCTTTCTCAGTTGGGACTTGTTTATTATAAAATCATGTCTCTAGAGGATTGAAGTCAAAATCCACTGGGAACAACATATTCAAATAGATAGGGATGCTCTTCATTCCTTTTGAAAAAATAAATTAACCCTGTGCTGGGAAGATGGCTCAGTCAGGAAATTGCTTCTCACACAAGCAAGAGGGCTGAGTTCACTTCCCCAGATCCCACCCAGGTGCAGAGATGAACTCTTAGAATCCCAGGGCTGCTGAGGCAGAGACAGGCTGTTCCCTGGGACTCACTGGCCAGACATCCTTGCCAAATTGGTGAGTTCCAGACCAGTGAGGAATCTGTCTCATAAAAGATGGGCACATCCCACAGCTGAGCTCTGACCTCCACATGCATACACACATACCTATGTATGGCACCCCTCACTTGAGTGCACAGAGACACATATTCACACAAATCCAGTTAATCCAGTGACTTTTGAATCTGAATATGGGTCATAGTAAGACATACATTTTATTTTGCATTACATTCATATCTCATTATACAAATGTATACACATATCCACACTGGTTAAAATTCAGACTTCACAGGATCATATTTGGGACATAACATACCCTATTTTATTTTCCACTCTTTTATTCTGAAAAAAAATGAGTTAATGCTAGCCCACTTAATTGATTCTGTGTGATACTACATTGGTGACCAGGCTAGATGTATCATATCTTCTAGCCCATTGTCTCTATTGAAGAGGGCTGGGTACTGTTCCTGGTATGGGACTGTCTTAGGGTTTTACTACTGTGAATAGACACCATGACCAGTGAAAGTTTTATAAAAGACATTTAATTGGGACTGACTTATAGGTTCAGAGGTTCAGTCCATTGTCATCAAGGCGGGAGCATGGCAGCATCCAGGCAGGCATGGTGCAAGAGGAGCTGAGGGTTCTACATCTTTATCCAAAGGAAGACAAGAACAGACTGTGCATGCTCAGGCATCTAGGAGTAAGATCTTCAAGCCCATCCCCACAGTGACACACTTCCTCCAACAAGGCCACACCTTCTAATAGTGCCACTCCCTGGGACTAGCATATACAAACCATCCCAGGGACAAAGCAACAGGTAGTAACTGGGTTATCCAGCACTGTGGAGAGTTCTGGCAGGTCTCAGGAAGGGCTGGAAGAAAGATGACATCCAAGTCACAGAGACATTTTCCTTGCTGTCAGTATACCAGTGTATATAGGACTCTGTTTTCTTTAACAGTTACCCACTGTATCTAGCATGAGATAAGTGGGTTCCAGAGTCAGACACTTGCAATTGGATCAAACCTTGTTACATAATATAATGGAAGACAGTAAACTATCTACTACAACATTCCAGTTTCCACCCTTTACAAAATGTGTTATCTTAGACATTTACTGTGCCTCTCTGTATTTCAGTTTTCCCATCTATAAGATAGGGTCTTGTTAGGATTGGAAGATGCGGTATGTGTGCAGGATTTAGGATCCATCCTGATGTGCAGTAAAGAATCAGTGTGTGAGCTGTTATCACTACTGCTAATGCTATCTGTGTCTGCTCTGCCCTTGATGTACATAGTGGAGCAATCACTGCAATCTAGCGGACAGACACATTGGTTACACACACAGTCATTGTATGCATGTGTGTGTGTGTGAGGGGGGGGCTAGAAGATTCTTTAAAAAAAAAGATCTCTCCTACATAGGTGATTAAGAAAGCAGATATTTTATCCAATAGATGAGCTGATAGGTTCATTTGGATTAATTTTATAAGTTAGCTGGATGGAACAATTAGAGAATATAATACTTTCAAATAAGTGAAATATGTTGGTCCCAGTAAACCTAAAGAATGGGAGAGAGGTAAGAAAACATGACCCCCAGTTCCTGTGAGCTTGCAGCTTCTTTCAAAGGCAGCAACGTCTTTTGGTACACGGGATAATCAAGTTTTAAAAGATTTTTATAATTTATTTTTATGTGAGTGTGGGTGGTACACATGCACATGTGAGCACATGTGTGTGAACCAGTGCTCTCAGAGGCCAGAAGAGGGTGTTTGGTCCCCTGGATCTGGAGTTACAGACATTGGTGAGCCACTTGATGTGGATTCTAGGAACTATACTCTGGTCATTTGGAAGAGCATCAAGTGTTCTTAAACAATGAGCCATCTCTCTTTCTCAAGTTTGCTATTGTTGTCACTGTTATTGCTATATTATTATTATTACTATCTGTATCCTGCTCTTCTTTTTCTTTAATACAATTTACAATTTACTCAGATTATTCTGGCATGGCTCCTGCTTTCTGATTAGCAGTCAGCCTTGAGAAAAAGCAGGGCTTTTGGTCTGTTTTTTATTTTGTGATACACTAGATAGCCCAGGCTAGCCTCAATCTGTGATCCTTCAGTCTGCATTTCCCAGGCTCCTTCTCTCTCTCTCTCTCTCTCTCTCTCTCTCTCTCTCTCTCTCTGAAGCTTTGTTGACTTCCCATTGACCTAAAATTATGTCTGTGTAAAGCATACAACTCAATGTCCTGCACACAGCCAGGTGATTACCAGAGTCCAGTGAATTAACACACTGGCCATGCCTGCATTCTCATTATGGGTTTATGTGCATGTGTGACTACATGTGTATGGAAAGAGGATTTTCTTTAAGATCTCGCCTATTAGAAGTGAGGGGAAGGGAAGGACTGTGGGAGGGGGTGACCAGGAGGCAGGCAGTGAGTCGGATGTCACATGAGTAAGTTAAAAAAATAAGTGAATGCAATAGAAATTCAAAAGATTAAAAAAATTGAAGAATATAGTATAATGTGGAAAGAATCTACGTTCATAGATTGGAAGAATTAATATTGTCAAAATCTCACACTTCCCTAAGAAATCTACTGTCATCAAATTGCCAATGAGGTTTTGCTGTGAAGGGATGGACCTGGTAGACATAAAGTTGAGTAAAGTAAACCCGACACAGGAAGAAAAAGAAAAAGGCTCTCCTTGTGATTTTCAGTATGCAGTGTGGCTCGTTCACTACCATCCGCATGCTATATAGTGGATCTCCAGGATTTATCCAGCTCACTGGCAACCCTGTACCCTGGTTCAACACCTCAAGATCCCTCACTTCCCTCTTCCCCAACAACAGCCATTCTGCTCTCCTGTCTATAAGTTTGATTATGTTAGAGCCCACATGTAAGTGATGTCACAGGGTACTTCCCTCCGTGTATGGCTTATTTCACAGAGTGATATCCATTTCCAGCCATTTTCCTCTAAATGTGCTGATTGTAACTTCTACCGAAACATATACTCTTGGGAACATGGATAATTTCCACTCTTAATTTTCCTTGTAGGCATGATGGGACCTCCTGGGCCACCAGGGGTTCCTGGGCCTCCAGGATTTCCAGGGGAAGCTGGTATTCCTGGAAGACTCGACTGTGCCCCAGGAAAACCTGGGAAGCCAGGACTACCAGGCCTGCCTGGAGCACCAGGACCAGAGGGCCCCCCTGGATCAGATGGTAAAATGTTCTTCCTTTATCATTATTAGCTCCTACGCTGTAATTCATATTTACAGGTTCATTCAGAAAGTATAGTTTCTAAATACTTAAAAACTTATATAATATTTCACCAGTCAGGCTAGTCCTATTAAAATTCTTTTATAAATATGAAAAATTATATTGAACTATCAATTAAAATATGTGCAATTTATTGTGAATTTAAGCATGAATGATCAGAGTTCATAAATTGATAGATTTTTGTTTTGTCAACATAGATTTTATTTTATTTTTTTTTTTGTTTTTTGGATTTTTATATGGACTTTGTTCAAAAGTCAAACTGTTCTTCAAAGAGATGCGAGGCTGTGTCTTCTGTTCTGTCCTTCTCAGGGACAACTATCTTCATACACATAGCTAGGTCCGTTGTCATCCAACACACATGTATTTCTGTTGCTAAGCTTTTTGCCTTGTTCACTGGCTTTTGACTCCTACAGAGCGACCATCATTCACCTCACCCCACTCTGAATTGCACAGTTTTCCATTCCCACTGCCTACTGGGAGTGATACTCTCATAATCTGGGCTATGGAAATATTCAGTGTTTCCATAGAATGGTATAGAATGGTATAGTGTTTCCATAGAATGGCTATCCACAAGTTTGGCCTATAGTGATACATTTATTATTATTTTTTATGGCAACATTTGGTAAATTGTCTTTTGTGTGTGTGTGTGTGTGTCCTTCTGTGTTTGACTGACTTTCGATTTAGTTATTTGAAATTAACCTCAAAGCTCCCAGAGTTTTGTATCTGTCATCATTATATATTCTAACTCATAGTTTTACAATGTTACTTCTTTTGTTTTGTTTTCTGAAACCATGTTTCCTTATGTAGCCCTGGCTGTCCTAGAATTCACTCTGTAGACTAGGTTAGCCTCCAACTCAGAGATCCACCTGCCTCTGCCTCCCAAGTGCTGAGATTAAAGGTTTTCACCACCACCACCCAGCATCAGTGTTACTTTTAAAACAAATATTTCCTGGAATTTTTTTTTGACTTTTCAAACTAGTAAAGCTGTGTTTTTGGCTCATTGCTGAGATACTTGGAGTTTTTCATTCATTGTTATTTTAAAAATATTTTTATAACATCTGATGCATTTATTGAAATGGTATCAGATATTATACCATCTGTTACACTGTTGTAGAAACAATGATAAGAAAAATGTACATGTGATTGTTGTCCTTGGCCTCCCTTCCACTTCTGCTTTCTATGCTCTACACCTCCCCCACAGTAACTCCCCTTTTCTTTTCATATCTCATATATTCCTTTGTCCAACCCACACCTTCCTTTAAAGCAGTGGTTCTCAACCTTCCTAATGCTGAGACCCTTTAATACAATTTCTCATGTTGTGGTGATCCTTAACCATAAAGTGATTTTGTTGCTACCTCATAACTGTAATTTTGACATTGTTATGAATTGTCATGTAAATATCTGATATGCAGGATATCTGATATGTGACCCTTGTAAAATGGTCATTGAACTCAAAAGAACTGTTGCCTTTAAGCCTCTTTCCTCCTTCTCATGAATCTCTCTCTCTCTCTCTCTCTCTCATCTCTCATCTCTTGGTGCTTCTCCTCACTTGATTACACATGTTCAACTTTTAGAAGCTAGAATCCACATACCACATATAAGAGAAAATTCCACATTTGTCTTTCTGAGCCTGCATTACCACTAGTTCTATCCATTTGACTGCAAATTTCATTATTTCGTTGTTCTTAAACATGGAATAAAATTCTATTGGATATATAAACCACATGTTCACAATCCATTTATGTGTTGATAGACATGTAGGCTGATTCCACTTAGTTGGTACTGTGAAAAGAGTAGGAATAAACACGAATTTAATATTATTCCCTCTGTATCTCTCTGGCTATTTACTTTCTACTAGTTATATTTCTTTCAATAGTTTACTGCCATACTAGACTTCCAGAAAAAAATTAGAAATACTAGAGAGATGCAGGGGATCACACTTGTCTGAAAATACCTTTGTTCTACTGGGTTGTCTGATAGATAGTTTAGCTGAGTATAAAATCCTGGGCTGGATATCTTTCTTCTCAGGATTTCATTTTCTAGCCTCCAGTGAGAGCATTGAAAACTTTTGTATGGTTATAGTGCCTGATCATATGCTTGAAATCTATTTCTCTTTTGGAAGCTTTTTACAAGTTTCATCAACTCCATCTCCAAGCAGAATTTATAGATTTCTTCCTGCCGTAATTCCTGTGTGTATTTTTATTTCTGACTGTTCAGTTGAGGCTCTTGTTTTCTTCTGGTGTTTATTTTTGCAGCATCCTGTTCACTTATCAGTGTGAAATAGTTCCCCTCTTTACTGTTTTAATTACATCATTTTAAAACAGTATTTTCTTGAAGCTCTTTTGTTTCCTCCATGTTTTTGAAGGGCTGTTTTATTTTCTGCTACAATTTTTTTGAGAGGGGTCTTCCCACCTAAATATTTCATTATCAAATCAGGTTTTGAGCCTCACTGGCATTTTTTAAAATGTAAGTTCCAGGGGAGATTCTGGTGTAAAACTTGCTTCTTAATTTTTTTTATTTTTCTCTTTTCATTGATTCATCATTTTCCATTGATGCTTTATCTTTAAGGTCTACTGGAATGTTATCTAACCTTCTGCTGCTGTTGTTATTTTGCAGTCTTTTATCCCACTGAAATTTCAGGAGAATGTAAAGTGTATCATTTGAATTTATTTGTCATCTTTAACCAGATGTCGCAAAAATTTTGCTTTTGCAAGCCATGCTGTGTGGTTTTTTGTTTTTTGTTTTCATTATCAGGTAATTAGTAAATGAAGGAGAAAAAAAATTCATCACTATATACTGACTCTGGCTTCTGTTGTTCATGATTTATTTTGCTTTGTTATTTGGTGTTGACATCTATTGTGCTATTCTGGAGCCCACTAACTTAGGCATTAAGCATGACTTTATCAATGGTGGTGGAAGAAGAAGCACGTTGTGACAATTGTATTGTCTATAAGTGTGGAGAGAACAGGAGGGAGAGAGGGGGAAGGATAGAGAAAGAGAGAGGAAGAGGGAGAGGGAGAAGGAAGGACAGAGGGAGGGAGAGAGAGAGATGGGAAATAGGACGTCATGGAAAAAAACATGGGGCAGAGACAGGAAACAGAAGGAAGAAACTGCAAGTGCCCCATATTGGTGTCCTCTGGGAGACTTGAACTAAATCATGTGATTCTGTCTGCCAACTCCTTGCCTCCAAACAGTGATATATTGTCGCCCTGGGTGCCCTGGACCAATGGGAGAAAAGGGAAAAATGGGTCCCCCAGGAAGAAGAGGAGCCAAAGGAGCAAAAGGCAAGTATGCATGCAAGATAGAATGTATGCATGGCAGCCACATATAGAGGGCCCGGGGGGGGGGCGGTGTATGAGAAGGACAGCCTGCCATAGGTTCAGGCTTAGCACTCACCTCTGTTACTCCCCTCGAGGACAGCATGTCAGTGTGTGTTCTAGTAGGAATAAGTCCCCAGAACGCATGTACTTCTGTCAGACTGGAGCTTCCTGCCCTTTGCCATTCATGACCCACTTTTAGTTAAGAAGTTTTTTTGTGGAGCTTCAAGTATATGGATATATAAAATAGGCATGCACATCCAACCTCAACTGAAAATAAATCATTGAAAACTTGCTTCAAAATAATTCTTTAATACACATACTATTATTAAATATGAAAGCAAGTTTGCATATGAATGGATAGAAATATTTATTTTTATGTAAAGAATTAAATCTTGGCTGAATGTTTAATGCTACAAGATGTAGACTCTCTTCACTGTTTTTGAGAGTAAACTCCTATTTTGATATTATAGTCAATGCTGAGGACATAGCTTTGCATAAATACAAAGCCTAAAAGTACAGAAGTATATTTAGGCTCATTTTAGGAAACTCTGTCCTAATCCCAAGCCAGAATTTATTCTCAACATTTTAAAAGCTCTATGCCGCAGTGAAGTCATGAGACCCAGCACGGGTGAACGCCGGCATAGACACCTTGGACTCTATTTCTTATCATTGCCTTACACCCTTGCCTTTTTTCGTATGACCTCCCATATTTGGTTATACAATCTCGTATAGGGTTGATGCCACCAGTTTATAAAAGCAAGGTTTTAGAGTATAAAGGCCACACACTTTTTTCTTCAGGGGGCAAATTTGCTCACAAAGTCGTCTGTGGAGATCAGGCATTATTGGTGTTTTAATGGAGTCTTTCTCTGTGGGTCTCATGTTTTCTGGAATCACCAAATGCCCATGGCTATGTTCCTGCTCTCTAGCTTGTCAGAGCCTTTTGGACAACTGAGTCAGTCAGTATGAAAGTGTGGACACAAAACAATTTGACTTTCCCAAACTTTATTTTTCAGGCTGGTAGTCCTGATCATTAGGGAATGTTTTGTAGTGAATTAGCACTGGTAATGTGGCCATTCAATCAAAAATCTCTTCATGCACAGGATTTCTTTTATTTTTCAGAGTCATGCTGTAATTAATTTATCCATACATTTAATGCAATTTATTTATTTTTGTTTCTTCGGTAATCTATAAAATAAGGACTTTCAATTATTCACCAGAAATGTATGTTAGCTTTGGGAGTTTATATAAAGTATTTTTTATATAAAGTATATCTTTTATTTAAAAAAAATAAATAAAAGCACACAAAATTGTTCTATGTATTCTTATTAGAAAACAAATGTAAATTTATGTAAATGAGAGGCAGGCTCAAACTTCCAGTTATGGTTCCTCTGAGAGGGAGTGGGGTATGGAAGAGTGTGGTTAAGCTCTATCTCCATTTAAAAAAAGTTGAAGCAGATGGAAATCTGGAAAAATATTAATAATAATTAAATAAGCTGATGAGGCCTAAGAAATATATTATTTTTACTTCTTAACTAAAAATAAATATAAACATATACAAGCTTTGCAATTCCCAAAGCAAGAGTCAGGCTTCCTGGCCTGAACTAGGCTTAGCAGATGATATGCAAAACATGACTGGAAAAATATACATACGTATATATGTGTGTATATACACATACATGTACACTTATATATATGGATAGACTCAAATTAAACAATAAGCTTTATTGTTTTTAATCTAAAAATTAGTATTGGCTTGATCATAAACTCCTTCAGTTCTGAGGTTCATAAAGCTTTGGGACTTTAAAGCATAATATATGTGATTCTGTTGACTTAGAAAGTGTGTGCCCATCCCACATAGACTATGTGACAGATGCATCCACCCCCTACCTCAAGCTTCATTTCAGCCTTCATGGAACATGCCCTCACCCCACATAGTTATATCATCTACCTCTCTACCCTGCTACATGGCATGGTGCACTCCAGCCTCTTGCCACATGGTCTCCTCTCATGTAGACTGTGCCACAGACCCCCGTCCTGCCACATGCCCTACTCTAGCCCCTGCTTTATCCTCTACAGACCATGCTGCAGACTCTGTTCTGTCACATGGTACACTCCAGCCACATGTCACATGGTCTCCATTTCTGTGACAAGAATTGTGTACTCCAAATCTTCTCTGGTCAACCTATTTTTGTAGTCAAGAACTTATGGGGGGTTTGTCAGGAATTATATAAGGCTGATTTTCTACCTCTGTCTAGGAAATGAGGGAGTCTGTACCTGTCCACCTGGTCCTGCGGGACCCCCTGGTCCTCCAGGACCTCCTGGAAGACAAGGAAGTAAAGGAGACTTAGGACTCCCTGGTTGGCATGGAGAAAAGGGTGATCCAGGCCAGCCTGGTGCTGAAGGACCTCCAGGGCCACCAGTAAGTAGCTTCTACTGATCATAATTTCTCCAGTTAAACAAGATGGACAGAGAGAGAGAACTTAGTGTGCCCCTTTCTAACTTTATGTATGACATACATTTTATGGTTTGAACCTATACACATCTTAATTACCAAACACTTTCTTGTATCCATTCATCTATCCATCCATCCATCCATCCATTCATCCATCCATCCATCCATGCGTTGTTCACTCGTTTAAGTAATTATTATTTATTAAATATCTACTGTGTCCCAGGCATGATTCTAAGTTTTTAGGGATAGAACAGGGACCAGAATAATATGTGAAATTTTGGAGCTTTGGAGAAGCTTTATAGTAAACAAGTTAGTAAATATGCAGTGTTGTTATCCTGTTATGACAAAAGGCCACAGTCATATGGGGGAAACTGAGTGGAGAAAATGAGTGAGGGTCAGCATAGGAGTTCCCAGGTTTCATCCACAGCGTGCGCGCACACACACACACACACACACACACACACACACACACACACACTGATTAGCAGTTAGGAGAGGCTGTAAAACTTGGGCTTTGCAGGTGTGTCAGGCTTGAACCTTCTTCTAAAAGCACATGAACATCCTGGGCAGTCGTATGAAGAGAGAAGCAATACTCTAATATTCACTTTAGATGAACCATCAGTTACTCTGTGGAGATGAGACCATAGGCAAGGAAGGACACATGGAGCTTATGTGGAAGGTAACTGATTGAAGGGGCAGCACTGTGTGGTAAGAGGAAGTCAGCTCTAGACATAGTTTGACAGGAGAATCCAAGGATTGGCTATTAGGTTAGATACACTATACAAGGAAAATTGAAGTAGACAAGGAACCGTGTCCTTTGCCTGAGTCACTGGAGGAAGGCAGTTGCCTTTGAGATGCAGACTCTGGGAAGATGGAAATAGCACAAAACTGTTTGAGACATTTTCGGGTTGGCTGCTAATTAGACAAACAAATGAAAATGCCAAGTGTCTTGGGGGCAGGGTATAGTCAACTCAAGGACTCAGGGGAGAGGACTAGGCTGGAGGTTGGGAAAGTGGCTTTGTTGGAGTCTATGTGATGTTCAGTTCTATAGAAGAGATGGGTGTGGGGAAGTCACACAGACAGAATCATATACAGAAAGAAGATATCAGAATCACTGTGGTCCAAAAGGTCCTTGAACTGAATGAAAGAATCCCTAGCTGTGGAAACCTAGATGAATTGTAACAAAGATCCCTGAGAAGCTACTCCACACGACTGTCCATCACAATAAGGTGCTCACTTGCTGATGCACAGCCTTCCATCTGCCCAGCCCTTGCAAATAAGATCAGTGCTCCCAGGAGTCCTCCCCTGGACTCTGGAGACAGCCCGCTGTTCATCTATGCTGGAGTGACCTTCTGAATTTCCCAAATCATTCTCTGTCCTAAAAGAATCAAATGAAAATGAAATTCTGATCTTAAGAGAAAGTGATGATTCGGAGCTCCAGCCTTACCCTTTCCGCATGCGCACAGCACACCTGCAAAGCTGGCCTAAAGGGAAACTTAAGGGATAAAGCTCAGTGCATCCTTAATGCATGCACAGGGAACAGGTCATGTTGCATTTTGCATATTATAGTTCATCTTGTAAAATTTAATTTTTATCGCCATCAGTTTCTTTTTCTTTTTTGTATGTTGTTACTTAATCTTTTTAGTAACTCTAAAATATTGTTGTGGCTTTGTGTTTAGTTGCTTCCCAGGGCTAATTTTTTGCATTGTGGACTACTAGTTTGCTCAGGGCTATTATGGGTAAGGTATTAAATCAGTTGTTCTAGGACTCATGGGGTTGACTGTATTTCTGATGTCTTTTCTCTATATTACATTCATCATACTGTCCTTAGAGATGGGGACCAGGACAACACCATGTAGGGAAAACTTCTTATTTCCCTTTCTCTTTCTTATCAAGTTCCACTAACACAAATGTATTTCCTGGCCACTTTCCCCACCTTCAACTCTGTGGAAGTTTGTGTGTTACCCACCCTCTTTTCCCTCTCACTTTCACAGATCCAAGGCTAAAATCATTTAAAATATTATTGATGATACATATTTATTTAGGATACAATTTTATTTAAGACTCATGGTGAGGTTGCATAGCAATAAAGAATTCTCATGTATCATTTTCCAAGCTTTTTTAAAAAAGATTTATTTTTAAAAAGTGTCTGTGTATTTATGAGTACCTGCATGCATGTATGCACGTTACATACATGTATGCATGTGCATCATGTGCATGCCTGGTGCATGTAGAGGTTAGAAGAGGAAGTCAGTCCCTGGAACTGGAGTTACAAGGTCTTCAGAGTCACCATGTGGGTGCCCCTCACTGCTGACTATTCTCTGCAGAAAAACGGCAGTGCTCTAAGCCCTGAGTCGTCTCTCCAGCCCCACTCCACCGTGAGCTGCTAAGGTAAAAAGAGGCATTGATACATTGCTGTTAACCCAGATACAAACTTTACATAGCTCTTAGCACCAAGAACGTGTGGTTTTTATGCAATAGAACCACAAGAGGTTCTGGAAGGCAGGAAAGGGATAAACCAGAGGTTTTCAAGTCAGGATCTTTGAAGAGAGATTTAGAGAAGAAGAGATGTTAGATAGATGAGAGTCTAAATGACTTCTGCCCTATTAGAATTAATCTAATACACTGCTCTTGTTTATTATTTTTATTTACCAAGGGAAGACCTGGTGCCATGGGGCCCCCTGGTAACAAAGGGGCAAAGGGTGACATGGTTATATCAAGAGTGAAAGGTGAGTGTGACCAACGACTTAGCCTTCTGACACATTATGAATGACCTATGGGCATCCACTTGCATTTCTTTCCCGGGTGACTGCGGATTAATGGTATACAGTTTAGGATTGTTGAGATCGCCTAAAAAGCATTTCCTGCCCTTCATAGAATGGTATGGCTATTAAGCACTAAATCTCCCGACTCTTATTTGAAATCATAAATGCTCCTTTAATGACATATTCAAATCTTCACTGAAGCGGACTTGAATCTGAAGCAGAATCTCTTTTAACTTGCCTTCTGCCTTGTAGTGTCCTCTATTAATCAATGGCATTTAAATTACAAGTAACAGATGCTTATCTTGGAGTAGTTTGGGGGAAAAATATAATTTATTGACCTAGACAAAACATGAAAGTCTAGGTGTAGGGTTCACATTGTGATAACCATGTCTTTCACCTTGCACAGCATCTTGACACTGTCTTCCCATCCTCATCTCCATTGGTCTATGTGTAGTTGCTCCCACAAGTCTGACTTTCTCAAGCTACATGCCCCAGGACTACCATGTATGAGGCAGCTCCGAGTCTGCCAAATCAGAGACGTGGTGTCAGCTGTAGCAGAGGAATAACTTTAAAAGGATTGCACAGCTTAGGGCAATAATTTAACCACCAACTCCCCCCAGCCACTAAGACTAGGGATAGAATATGTTCACAGACTGTCACTGAGGCAAGACCTTTCCATGACTGAATCCACCACAGGTCACCTCTTTGCTAAAATGGGAAGAGGGGCATTTCCTAAGTGAAGAAAGCCAGTAGTTTTGCAACTGCCTTTCTAACCTGTTTTTGCAATGGTTTGGGTGACTTTTAGCAACTGAGTCACTCAGGAATTTTGGCCAACCTTTATAGAGTGAAAAGTCATTATTCTTATCCCGGGTCCTTTCCTCTCTTCTATGTCACTCCCCATGTATAAGAGTTTACAAGGCTTTTGCCTCCTTTTCCCAGGGCAAAAAGGAGAAAGAGGATTGGATGGATCACCAGGATTTCCAGGGCCACATGGACAAGATGGTCAGGATGGACGTGCTGGAGAGAGAGGGGATCCTGGGCCAAGAGTATGTAAAGTTCTGCTCTAGAATTTAATTTTCTGATAAGTTCATACAAGCGAGGCAGGCAACTGTAGGTAAGACTCGCACACAGTAGGGATAAAGATTCGTTGTATTTGTATTTTAACCCACAGACACGGAGGGTGGTGAAGCCTCTGGCTGGGTCCCTTCTCATAAGGATATAAGAAGCTGATTTCATACAAAAAACTCATTTGAGTTTTTCATTTGTGTGTGGATCTAACAATTGAGTTACTTATTTTATATGTTATATCTGATGTTAGTGCTTCTACACACAAGTTTCTATTCTGTACCTAAGGTATAATACAATTCACTTTCTGTGTTTGAGGCATAGCATAATACATCCATATCATATATATGTATGTAAGTATTCAAAGTATGTATATAAGATATTAGGGAAAATTTAAATTAACTTCTTGATATCACACTTGCTGCAGCTGTCTTTTAAAATCGGGAATTTTTAAACATGTAAATCGCCTTGAATTCATGGGCTTTGAAAGACTGATGATAATCATGTGACCTAACATTCCCAGGGGGACCATAAGGATGCGGCCCCAGGTGAGAGAGGGCTTCCCGGACTGCCAGGCCCTCCAGGGAAAACAGGACCTGCGGGACCTGCAGGCCTAGGACTTCCGGGCCCACCAGGACAGAGAGGCCTACCAGGAGAGCCCGGGCGCCTAGGCATGAGAGGCTTTGATGGCATGAAGGGGCAAAAAGGTACTTTGGGATATTTGCATGGGAGGATAGCAAGTGAAATCGCAAACGCTGTAATGCATTTCTGCTGAGCGCAGGTCTCACTTTGGCGGGTGGGCTTAAATGAATTTGGTCCAGATGCTGCAGGAAGCTTGCAGGTTGTCCATCAACTGAAAGCATTTTTCACAATCAATATTCAGAACGAGTCCGAAGGATGCTACTCTCTTTGCTGCTACGTTTGCTTGTCATATCCAAACTGCTTTTTATTCATTCTCGCCACCAACTCATAAAGTCCAACTGTATTTAAAGCATTCCTACGCATTCAAAGTACCTTTTTTTTTTTACAATCTTTTGACATAATGTGAATATATTTTAATAAAAGATACACTAATATTTCATTTAGCAAAAGTGTCCATGAAAACACACTTGCAAGCATTTTGAGGAGAGGAAAAATGATGGCATTTTAAGCGTATTTGACAGGCATATGAACTTCAAAAAATTACTTTCAGGGTTATGGCTGACAGAATAAGGTTTATTTAAGGTTTTTTTTCCCCTTTAGTAACATGTATTATACCTTGGGCTACAGCGTTAATTTTGAAGTTTGGGGATAAAGTACTATCTTTGGCTCTTGTTTTGACAACACATAAAGACAAGTACCTTTATATTTGATAAGAAGTAACTTTGGAACTCAGACAAGTGTAATATCATGTTTCTTTATCTCTCTCATTTTAGTTTGAAAGCACATGAACTATGAGGTATTGCTATAAAAGTGGAACTTTTGATTTTCGTAGGACATGAGCCCTCAGAGGGACAAGCTTTGAGTTACTTTACCAATTAGACTGGCGAAGATAGGACCTTCACTGCCAAGTCATTGATAAAACAAGAGACAATGTAACCTTCCCCATAGAGATCTCAAAATGGCTGTTACTGATACCCAACCCAGTCTCTTCATCTGTGTAGCTCCCTGGTTCCCAAATCAAGAAGAAAACCAGTTGCATTCAGTACCAAGTGTCATGGCTTCCCCATGATATATCAATATTTTCTCTTCATTCCACCAGAATCTGTGGGCCTATAAACTAACATTTTTATTAATAATTTACATTTTCCCAGGTTATTAGAACCGATACTTTTTAGACTCTATGGCTTTTCTTATAACTGCTTTTTAACTGTTCTGACAGCTGAGATTTGGGTTTAAGGACAGATCTGGAATGTTTGTCTAACGATGCTTGGAGACTTCTCTTCCGCTGAACTCTAACACAGCATATGGAAGTTGGCACAGAGACGCGTGCATTCACGCTCTGTTATCTGAATGTCGCTTTTCGGTTTCTCCCCAGGAGACTCCATTCTATGTAATGTAACCTACCCAGGAAAGCCAGGACCGCCAGGTTTTGACGGACCTCCAGGTATCACTGTGAAAAGTTCTTGCCCTACACACTTTCCAGAGAGGGGGAAACGACAAATAAGCACACAGCAAATCTTTAAATTACAGGAGACGGGGAAAGCCTTATAGTGATTAGTTCCTAGGCCTTCTCCGCTTTGCTTAAGCCCCTTCCATGACCAGGAACTTTACTGTAACATTACATCAGGGCAGAGAGGGTCTGTGATTGGACAAGGAAAAAAGGGGGCGGAGCTAGGAGTTGCAGAAGAAGGGCAGGGCGCAGGCACGCATCCCACCGAGAGGGCTTAGCAGGAGGAGATGAATCATGGCTTGTACTCATGGTTGCAAACACAACACTCACGTGACAAACTATGTACAGGTTGAATCATGTGACACTGGGCTGCTGTCTACTGGAACCATTTGTATCCGCCCTGGGGTTTCCAAGTAGTGTCGGAGTCTCAGTGAGCTGCAAACACGCACTTGTTTCCTCTCTCGTGACCCTGAAGAGCAGTGGGGTCTCAGCTGATGTGACCCCAGTCCTAGGTTAGGTTCAGATCAGCAACGCTTGTCCTATTGCAGAGCTCGGGTGTGTCCTTTTCATGGGATTTCAGGAATGTAAGAGGGCAGGGCCGCTCTCTCAGGATCACCTCAGCCCTCAGATTGCGATGTGCTGCTCATATCTCACTGGCCAAGCAGTTTCTATTTTATAACTATATTCATATATATATATATATATGTGTGTGTGTGTGTGTGTGTGTACACACATATATGTTTATATACACATGCATATATATGTATATATAATTACCTATTCCTAAGAAATAAAATCCCATTGGATAAACCCACTCATGTGGCCAAGATCCACCTCAGAAGCCAGGGTGGAATATCGCACTCACCACAGTGCAGCTCTGAGAGTGTGGAGACATCATTCTATACCTGCAGAGGGATGGACTATACGGGTTCGTTCACTGAATATCCATTTCTGTTTTACTGTTACCTTCCTGGGGATGGATGAGAAAGGTCGATTGTTTGCCAGCAGTGTTAGCCCACAGGAAGGCAACTCTCGTGCTGCATAAGTGGTTGTAACTTCCACCTAACCACACAGTTCAGGAGTTGTGTATGAGCTGAGCTAACTTAGGAGGACATCAAAGATTTAAGGTAAAAATCTCGATCCTTTTAGCGGGTCATCTGCCTGTGCTCTGTATAATGTAGGACTCCTTTTGTGCTTTCTCAGCAAAGTAGACTCTGCCCACCACCTTGGTCTCCCAAAGAATAGACGAGGCCTATGTGGTTGTGTTTCAGACCGGCCATAAAAGGCACTAAAATTTAATGAATGGTGATATATGTGTGAAAAGCTGCCAGAAGGAATTCTTCACAGTACAGATTAAGAAAAAAAATCAGTCTGACACATTTACCTGGAGCAATGTCTACAGAATGCTTCTGTAAACCACACTGAAAAACTTTTGGAGGATAGGGAGGAAAGGGTTTATTCAGCTCACACTTCCAGATCATAGTTCATCATTGGAGGAAGTCAGGACCAGAACTCAAGCATGACTAGAAGCTGGAGACAGGAGCTGATGCAAAGCCACAGAGGGATGCTGCTTCCTGACTGGCTTCTCATGGCTTGCTCAGCCTGCTTTCTTATAGAACCCTGGCTGGTTGTCCTGAAAACATTTTTACTTCCATAAAATAGACATACTCCAAAGGACACTTAACACAGACATTTCGAAATCCCCTTTTCTGTTGTTCCTACTGGTTTGTTTCTGCATGATTGAATCTTTGGTTTATTTGTTCTTACTTAGGTCTGAAGGGGTTTCCAGGACCCCCGGGGGCTCCTGGTATGAGATGTCCAGATGGGCAGAAGGGCCAGCGGGGCAAACTGGGAATGTCTGGAATTCCAGGTCCCCCTGGTAAGTGAAGGCTTTCTCTGCCTGGGGAGCATCTGCATCAGGAACTTTTGCATATTCTTACAGGTGGATACCCTTAAGAAGACAGACAGAGAATCTGGAAATAATGGAAGAATGGTTCTCTGGGAGAGGTTGGGGGACACAGACCCTCAGCTATGTTGTGACAACTTGTGGATGAAGAGAATCCTATGCAACTAAGACTCCTTCTGGGAGGAAGCCCTTGCTGTTGGCTGTCACAAGTTCATTGTGTGGTTGAAAGCACTCAGTTCAGAGCAGTGTCTGTCAGATAAAGACAGTGGTCAGGGGGCTGTCCATAGTGGAACTCAGCTCTAATCCCAGAACACTAGGTGTGAAGGCAGGAGAATCACCTTGAGTTTTAGGCTATCTTGGGATATGTACTACGGTCTAGGTCTATGATAGCTTGAGTTACACAGTGAGACAGTGCCTCAAAAGTACAAATAAATGTAAAAATACTTTTTTAAAGGTAGATGGCAGCATTGCTCAGTGAGAAATATTTGCTTGCCACCAAGCCTGATGACCTGAGTTCCATAACTGAAAGACCCACAAGTTGTCCTCTGACCTCCAGGTGTGCACCTGCCTACCTCCACAAATAAATAAAATTATACAGATAAAACAGCAACAATAAAAAGCAATTGATGCCACTAATAGTGTGGCAAAGGTAGTATTACCTATTGAGTCTCTGAAGTAATTGAAATGTTACTTATTAAGTACCTCTTAAGAGTGCCTATAGTTTTCAAAGTATTGACTTTATATTGCCAGGCCTATATTTGTACATACAGCCATTTGTTATTGTTGTTAAAAAGGTTTTCGTGGTGACATGGGAGATCCAGGCATCAAAGGAGAAAAGGGGACCTCCCCTATTGGACCCCCAGGCCCACCTGGATCTCCTGGAATGGATGGCCAGAAGGGAATCCCAGGAGACCCTGCATTTGGTGACCCAGGACCCCCTGGAGAGAGAGGTCTTCCAGGAGCACCAGGCATGAAAGGACAGAAAGGTTACCCGGGATGCCCAGGGGCTGGAGGTATGAGGTCTTTGCTCTCTCCTTGTTATAGGATGCCTGCTCAGTTTTTGCCCAATCCAAAAGCAATGCTTTGTGCTTTAGGCCCTGACCATTTCATGCTCACAAATGCACTGATGACATCGGTTGAACCTGCCTCTGTTGTGTTGCCTGAGCATTTTACTGCTTGTTTGTAAACATAGGGCCACAGTGGCTCAGTCACTCAGTCCACACCCAAGCTTTGTGTTTGCTCCAAAAGCCACCGGCAGCAAGGGCCTGGCCAACCTGTCACTGACATTGCCAGGCTGTGGCAGTTAGTACAGTCTCTGTGAGGTCTAGCCACTCAGGGGCTTAGCAGTGAGCTTTGGGGCTTAGCAGGCTCCATGACAGTCCGATAGAAATCTGGAAGGATAACTGGTAAACCCTCCCACCAAATGCACATTCATGCAGCACACTCTAAGAGCATCTTATATTACTGTGTGTAATTCTGCTGCAGAGGTGGAGGATGGGAGAACGAGGAAAGCCTGTGGTCTCTTGTTTGCCTAGGTTACTTCTTTGTCATTGGGCATGTTTATCAAGCAGCCCACCTAGCAAGGCGTGGCTTTTCACACTCACTTGGATCTCTATCTTAGATATGAAAATCCATTCTGAGGGTTGTTAGTTCATGGAGCCCAGAGTCGGAATCAAATGGTTTATTTCTAGAATTGACATGCACGACGCACGTGATAGGTCACCTCTACAGTGTTACCTCACGAATGTGCCAAATGCATCTTATCGTTTCAGGGCCACCTGGCATCCCTGGATCTCCAGGTCTTAAAGGTCCCAAAGGCAGAGAGGGGAGCCCTGGGCTTCCAGGGATCCCAGGCTCCCCTGGCCAATCGTGTGAAAGAGGCGCTCCAGGCGTCCCAGGCCAACCAGGACTTCCTGGAACTCCGGGTGATCCAGGTAAGCACCAGCAGGTGTCAAAGCATGACGTGCCCTGGTATTCCCCACAAATAGTCAGGAAGCTTGCCTCCTGTCCATATACAGATGAGATGATATCCGCAGAAGCATGAGCACCAAGTCTGAGTCAAAGAACCTCATTATTCATGAGGCTTCACATTAGTTTGGTCTGTGTCATTTTTCCAAATTCTGTTTGCACAACATGTCTGGAGCTGGCTAGAGGCTGCACATGTGGTGGGTTGCATTATATGTAAGCGTAGGAGCCATACTTCATAGTGGCCTTCAAGCATCCCGAGGAAGGTACAGCAGCATCTGTCAATCAAGGTCATTTGCTGCAAATATGGCCTTGGGAGATGCCCAGGGGGAAGTCAGAACCTTGTATTCTTGGCACACTCAAGGAGACGGGAATGAGTGAGAGGGTCATGGGTGTGGACTTTCCCATGCAGCTGCTCTGCCGCTCCCACAGTCCACCGCACCGAACACAACCAAACGCTTTTGACTGAGTAATTTATAAGCAACATAACTTGATGTTTAGAAGGCTAGAGTCCAAAATCAAGACACTAAGAGTTTTGATACTCGGTGAGGACCTCTTCCACATAGACAAGTTCTAGGGTCCTCGCACAGGCTATGCCAGCCCTCTCTAACATGTTCACACTTACCTTCAAACTTCCCTCCTCATAGTCTTCTTGCATGGGTGGTTAAGAGTCAGCAGAACGGTTTGGGGGAGGTACGTTTCCCACAGCAGGAGCTATCTCTAGTGTGCTCCTCATTTCCTCACTGGGGCCATTCATTCTGTGATGTGCTTGTTGCTGTTTTTGTCCAAATGCAAGATGCCCACTTGAAAAGCCAGGCAAGCTTGGGACAGAATTAGCTACTGCGGCCTTATTGCAAGCATTAGGAATTCTAGTCAGCGGTGTTCTGATTTTTAGAAATCTTTCATCATAGTTAACAGCCTAAATGAAGTTCACTGGGGCAAATGGTCAGAAGGCACCAGGAAACTTCTTTTGTTTCTTCTTCTTCCTCCTCTTCCTCCTCTTTATTTTCTTCCTTTATGTCTTCATTCCTTTTCTTTCTTTCTTTCTTTCTTTCTTTCTTTCTTTCTTTCTTTCTTTCTTTCTTTCTTTCTTTCTTTCTTTTTTTCTCTCTCTCCTTTCTCTCTTTCTTTCTTTCTCTCTCTCTTTCTCTCTCTCTCCTTTCTCTCTTTCTTTCTTTCTCTTTTTTCTTTCTTCTCCTCTTATCTCCTCCTCTTCTTCTCTTCCTCCTCCTCTCCTTCCTTCTCCCCCTCTTCTTCCTCCTCCCCCTCTTCCTCCTCTTCTCTTTCAAGAGCACATATAAGTACAATTGTTGGTTTTCATTTCTGTATACTAAAAAATAGCCAACTGTATAATCTTTACTCATTTTTAAAAAGGGTAAATATTCAGATGACCTGCCTTCCTTTTTATAGCATTCAGAGAAGTATAGTCTTAGGCAAATGAAAAGTTGTTTCTGACACTTTAACTAATAAATATGATTTTGTTCTTGTTTAAAGTGTCACCAGTTCATAGCTTAAACTCTCTGGAATGTGTTTGGCCTGTGACTGCTTGAAGAAAAATTTAAGTTTTCCTGTTTAATAGTTGTGCTATGTCTCAGGGGCCCCAGGTTGGAAAGGACAGCCCGGAGACATGGGGCCCCCTGGACCGGCTGGGATGAAGGGCCTCCCTGGTCTCCCAGGCCTACCAGGAGCTGATGGTCTCAGAGGGCCTCCTGGGATTCCAGGCCCCAGTGGGGAAGATGGCCTACCTGGTCTTCCAGGCCTTAAGGGTGAGTTTTGTTCTCCCGGTCATTCTCCCAGTTTTACCAACTAAAAATCAACTATCGTACCAAACTAGTTAGGTCAGACTTATACTGGTAGAACATACTATTTAGCCTGATCGTGCCCTCTCTTTTGGATGTACCGTTTCTTCTCTGCCTCATCCTTTCTAGTGGCAGAGTGTTGTGGTGTCAATTAATTGGCAAAAGGTCTTGGGTTCACAGGACTCAAACACCTCAGCTCACAGGACCAGGCAGCACCAATGACATCATTAGGTCAGGGCTAACATATCTCACTTTGGATGGACCTCTGCCTTCATCCCTTTTGGTGCTGTGGAATTATGATGGGCGCAGGATCCCCAAAACGTCAGCACTTACATGTTAGGTCTGTAGGATGGGAAATAGGAGTGGGTGGAGGAACACAGCTATTTAAGACCATAGTCAGGTTCCAAACAGTGACTCCCTTTCAGCATAAAGGCAGGGATTTGTATCAGGGATTGACCAGGAACATGAAAGAATCACGCTAGCCTTAGAGCACTTCCCTAAAACTTCATGTTCTCATTGTATCAGGACTTCCAGGGCTGCCTGGCTTCCCTGGTTTTCCAGGAGAGAAAGGAAAGTCAGGCCCAGATGGAGAACCTGGAAGAAAGGGAGAGGCTGGAGAGAAAGGCTGGCCTGGCTTGTGGGGAGACCCGGGAAAGCGAGGCACCAAAGGCAAGTGGTTTTAACAATACAGAGGGGCTGCGGGAGCTTGTTCCCCATATCTAATCAAATGCTACTCACATGTCTCTGTATCTCTTTGGTTCTGTGTTATCGTAGGAATTCGGTTTTCTTGCCTTTTGATCTTATTACATGTAACTAAGGTAAACGACTCGCTCTGTTGTTGAGATGAGCATGAGCGCTCCTCAATGCATTGATTTACAGACCCAGGGCTTCAGAGACCTTGCTCAGTTGGTGGTAAATGTTGTAAAGAATGTTGCAGGCTTTGGGGGCCCATGTGGCCTCTGGCCCAATAACACAGTTGGCCTTGGAACCTGAAAACCACCCTAGACAACACACAGACAAGATAAAATTAAAAGTTGGGACAGAATTTTAGGTGTGGAGAGTGAAGTGTGATTTTCATATAATTTCCCCAAGTTCTTAAATTTCATAAAATACTGTTTGGGGTTTTATGTTTTGAATCCTATCTCCCTTAACAATTTACAGCATAAATGTTTCCTTTGGTCTCTCAGCTGCTGCTACAGGAGAGAATGAAAAAACAGTCTTTAAAAGGAGTATTTTTAACTCTTAAAGTACTCTATGAACATGACCTCAAATTTCATTCAAATGACCTTTTCTTTTCATCTGTTTCTATATTTGCCTTTGTGTGGTGCTGGTTTTGTTAGCTTATAAACTATTTACACATAATTAAGGAATTGAAAATTATAAGTACCAAAAATCTCCTTGCTACGTAAGATAGTTGATGCTTGCAGATAATTCATGTTATACTATTACATAGTTATTCTAATGAGAATTAAAACTTGGATCAGTGCTGGCACTGCAGTTATAAACTAATTCTCCCAAAATGCTCCCTGAGGAAAATCCTTTCACTGACAGCATTTATCGATTACAGTCGTGTAAAGATGCCCACAGCATCGTAAACATGCTCATGGCTGTTGACATCACACAACTAACCCTAGAGCAGTTGGTTCCCAGAATTCTCTGTTAACAATCAGCTGTCATCATGTTGGTCTGCTGAGCCTGTCTCGGCACACAACTCTGCTTGGATAGTGTTTACAAATAAGCTGGAAGATGGGATTCAGCTCTTTGTTTTTGGAAGTCCATATGCAGAGAGTCAGGTTGAAGTGTCTGTTTGTCCTTTTAATGTAAGGAGCAGAATAAATGCTGGTGAGAGAGAAAGGAATGGCTCACTGGACATGTGCAATGGATGATTCGGATTCTACAGGATAAGCCAGCAGTCTTGTGGATTAGAACATTCCAAATGTCTTAACTCATGGAGGACCCTGAGACATTTGGGTTGGATACAGAAATTTTACTGAGTACACAACTGCTCCTTGTCCCAGGGATGGATAAGGGGTGACAGGAAGAATTTAATCCTTGATACCAATAATGAGGGACCCATTAATACAGCTTAGTGGAGGTGGATAGTTTATGAATGAGATGAAATTTGATAGAAGATGAGTTGCATGTGTAGTGTGTCTGTGTTTGTGTTTCTCTCATATAAGTAATATTTACAGGGGACAGAGGACTTCCTGGTGACGCAGGAGAGGCAGTCATTTCCAAAAAGGGGGTACCTGGGGATGCTGGGCCTCCAGGAGATGGTGGATTCTCAGGAGAAAGAGGTAAAGGCTTGACATTTTTCAATCTTACCACATCAGTTGGCTTTTTATAGACCATTCAGGCAAGGCAATATATATCAGGCAACTTTCCTTTCAAGAAGGAACTAGGAAACATAATTTCTTAAATATAATTATACCCTGCTGAGCATTTTCAGTAATTATTTGGCTTTTCCATGCTGAACATAGCTGGAATCCGTATGTATTTATAGAATTAAATATTCCAAATACAAACTAGGACCAATACAAGGTATACATAAATAACTGGTTCCCCTCTGTTTTGGGGAAGTTGGTGTGACTATCTGGGGTTGCCTGTGTCAATTTGCCCAGCCCTTCTCAAACATCATTATATTCGAGACCTTGTCTAAATGCAGATCCTTGATCTACAGATTTGGGGCTATCAGGGACCCCACTTTTCTAACCAGCATTCTGATGACATGCTGCTGATCCTCAGAAACATAGCAGAACAAGGATTTTGGCAACTGACTCTGCATTCTTTCTCAAGTTCAGGGTTAATCTGCATGGGCTATACATCTTGGACTTCTCTTTAGCTAGCCAGTAGGAGAAAATGTTTTCACTTCTCTGGGTTGAAGTTTTCCTCATTTGTAAGGTGATCATGCTGGAGCAAATGACCTTGCCAGCTCTCTCTTTCCACTGGTGGTTTCTAGTCTATTCCTGGACAGCTTCTTTCCTAGTGAGGCTGCCAAAGACAGGAACCACAAAGATGTGGCTTTGCGTAGAAGCCAGCATCCCAATTTCATTGTCTTCATCTCTTACAAGTAGAATCAAGTCATTCAATACAATCTTCACTTCATCTTAAGATTACAGCCAAGGGCCTTGTAACACTGCTGACCTCAACAGGTGATAAAGGAAGCCCAGGGATGCGAGGGGGAAGAGGAGATCCTGGAAGAGATGGACCACCTGGACTCCACAAAGGGCAGCCTGGGTTAAATGGGACTCCTGGACCTCCAGGTCCCCCTGGCCCTCCAGGATCACCTGGAATGAGAGGAGTCATTGGTTTTCCTGGATTTCCAGGTGACCAGGTGAGGAGCTGCTCCTGCAAGGGAGGAGAAATAAACTCTTTCTGATCTCAGGATCCCACAAAATGTCAGAATTGGCCAGTATGTGGTCTTGTCATTTACTGGCTATTTGAAAGTAAGGTGGTGGGAAGGAAGAATAGAACCTTATGGGGTTTCTGACCAGTGTTTAGAACTGGCTGTCCTGCTGCAGAGGATCAAGTCATGCGAGTCACACATTCCAGCCTGCACAGGACTAACTCATGAGCCTTCCTTACGACTGATGCTTTATTCGTTCAAAAAACAACCCCATCCTGAACACTGCCCAGATTCTGGTTTCTCAGCCTTCCCATCTGTTTGGAGATGTCATATTTTTTTTTCCTTTAAAATACACTTGGCCTTTATAATCATGAGTAACACTGCCCTTGAGAAACCAGAAAATATAATGCAAGTGGCATGTATCAAACTTCTGGAAAATGTGTAACACAGTTGGCTTTCCATCTTTTGGAATAAAATGGATCTTTAAAATTTACGTATGATACAACACAGCTTTCAGTATTTCATTTTATATCAACTGGTTTGCTCGAAGTGTAAATTCAAGTTGTATGACACAGTTACTCTTTGGTAATTGTGTGTAAAGAAGTCTACGCTTCTTGCTGGGAAGGATAGCTCTAACTCTGGAAGAGTTTTACATGCTCATTAAACATAGACACAGTATTATGCTTACAAGACACTAACAATTTCCTTCACCATTGCCAATTACAAACACTAAGCTGGCTGCAGAAAACTAGCCTGTTTGTGCCATGGCATGGAAAACCCAACGAGGGTCTTGTTTTTGTTCCATTAATTGTCAGGGTGATCCAGGCTCTCCAGGACCCCCCGGATTCTCAGGAGATGATGGAGCAAGAGGACCTAAAGGTATGGCTTGGAAAATGTTTCCAGCTAGCAAATTCAGAGTTCTGAGAATTCTAACCTTGCGAGTGATCATCTTCTTAATGATAAATTACTTCACAAACCAGAACTTGGAAGTGACTCTCAGTCTCTTCTAGACAGTGAGACAGGGAAGCTTCAGAGGGCTCTCATTTTCCACATAGGTCCAAGGGTACCACATGGGATCCCGGCAGACCTACAGGTATCATGGCTTCCTCCCCATGGAAGTTTCAGAAGCTGTCTATGTAGTGACTGCAGCTTCTCAAATTGCAGCTGATACAAATGACCAGATCTCTAGAGAGTGTCACCATGTTCCATAAGAACCAGTCACTCATCTAAGGATTTCCTGTGTCCAGCTATTGGGATTCTACTTACAAGAGTCACTGAACATAAATCTCCACCAGATGTTAATTGTTTCCTTAAGAATTTTCCAGTCAGATGTAACTTATAATTGAATTATTTTTATCCTTAATCAAAGATAAGAAGTTTTTTTCCCCTAAAGGACCATATCATAAGGTTTTGTTTTTTAACTTTGTGGGACATACAGTCTCAGCCACAGCCACTCAGCTACATCCCAATAAAACTTTATTTGTAAAATAGCTTCAGGCTGGTCCAATAGGCCTGAGGCTATCTTGTATCCAAAACTTCATTGTCTTGTAAAGACAACTGAAATTGTACTCTTAACAAGTTTTTTATTAGATATTTTCTATATTTATATTTCAAATCTTATCCCTTTTCTTGGTTTCCCCTCAGTTTTTTACTCTGTCAAAAAAAGGAGTATTATTTA
The DNA here is from genome assembly GCA_036184795.1 of Tokudaia tokunoshimensis. Classification (NCBI taxonomy): domain Eukaryota; kingdom Metazoa; phylum Chordata; class Mammalia; order Rodentia; family Muridae; genus Tokudaia; species Tokudaia tokunoshimensis. Next base: position 84,841,085 of record BTHU01000016.1, on the reverse strand, counting down.
CCATTTTGGACAGAAAAATGCAAATAAACCAAAGTCATGGTACACTAAATGACTGCATGCAACAGTTAAAAGTTTAACTGTCCTGGTAACCTCTGCAGGTACCAGGTGTTCACATGGTGCATAGACATACGTGCGACAACACCCTCACCCACGCAGAATAAATCATTTTTTAAAAGTCATAAATCTCATCTTTCACCTGTATTTCCATTGTTCTTCTTTGTGAACAAAATTAGTTTGTAAAAAGTCTCTTAAAAAACATGAAGCTAGACTCTAAAGACAAATACCATGGAAGTTACTTACATGAGACGAAATGATGTGTTCTTAACTGATGCTCTCGGTATTATGTCACTCACAGGAAACAAAGGTGACCCTGCCGGTCAGTGCGGTCTACCTGGTCCAAAGGGTGAGCCAGGTAGCCCTGGATGCCAAGGTATGGCTCCTGATTTTTCTTGTTTTAAGAAAGAACACTTAGTTTGAAACACAAAGTAGTTACTTTTATGCTTATCACTGGGAATGGTTCTATCAAATATTTCTTTACCATTTGTCCATTAACGATGTACCAAAATGATTTTGGGTGACATTGTTATAGCATCCATCCTTCACCCAGAATGATACCTGGACCAGGCACTGGGGACTCTCAATGTATCCCTATAATGGCCCCTGGGACCAATGGCATTGACACAGCAATATACAACACTGTGCTTGTATAAATGACAAAGTGAATATTCAAGCAATTAAAATTAAGATTATCTTGCCATTTCTGTCATTTTAGATGGCCATAAGTTATTGCAGGACACCTCTTTCTCCCACAGATAGCAAACAACATACTAGCAGCTGTGGAGAGTTCAAATGTGGTCTTTTGCTTTGGACCCTGAAGAAGAACACATCAATATTTAAAATACGCTTGCATTTTTTTAACACAGTGATTCTTCTGCTAGGAACATATCTGAAATTAATAACCAGGAAAAGTATAAACAGATACACACACAGGGCTATACACCGAATGGACAGAGCAGACATCTACTTACAGAGAGTTGATTATGTCTACTTATGCTCGAGTATAGTCAGTCAGTAGGGGTAAGACTTAGACCAGGCTTGGACTGGTAAATTAAGACTTTGTATTTAGAATGCCATTGTCATATTTTGCTTTCTATTACTGTGACAAACACCATGACCAAAAGCAACTTGTGGAGGAAAGATTTTATTTCACGTTATAGTTTATAGTTCATCATGAAAGGCAGTCAAGGCAGGAGCTCAGGCAGTCACCTGGAGGCAGGAACCGAAGGAAAGGCTATGGAGGAATGCTGCTTCCTGGCTTGCTTCCCATGGTTTGCTCAGCCTGCTTTCTTGTACAATCACAGACCATCTGCCCAAGGGTGACACCATGTACCGTGTTCTGGACTCTCCCATGTCAATCATTAATCAAGAAAATGCCCCTTCAGTCATGCCCACAGGCCAATCTGATGAAGACTATTTATTAATTGACATTCCCTCTTCCCAGACTACAAAAATACTAACAAGGACATCCAAGAATCACCTTGAAGTTCCATTCAGCAGGAGTCACGTTTTGTTTCCCCAAATAGAATGTCTAATCAGAACACCAAATGAAAGTGACTTATAAACTGAAAAGTCCACACACAGCATCACAGATGACCTCACCGTTGTGATGTCAGCATCGCAGTAAGAACTGCACTCCTTCTTGTGGGTCTTTTTGTTATGAACCCTGATGATATAAACATTTCCAGGCTCAAAGTAGCACAAACTGTGGGCGTTTTACATTACCTAGTATTTAAAGTTGGAAACCATAAGTCTGAGGTTATTTTATACTGAGTCAGGCTTTCCCAGATTTTTCTTTTTCTGTACTCTGCTTGATCCAGCATCCCGTGGTCATAACTGTTTAAATTGTTCTGGTTTCTTATTTGCCATGGCTTAAGCTTAGAGTTTCAAGAACTGTTCTGTTATTCCTCGGCACAGAGTTTGGATGCTCTGTTTTCCTTAGCTAGGAAGCCATGCTCTGCACTTGCATGAACTCAGTGAGGATGGATAGAGAGAGCATAGCGCGTTGCGTTCCAGGATTATGTAAGCTTGTACTGGGTCAGTCTAGTTCCATCCATCCACATCAACTCAGAGGGTAATGGAGTGCAAATTACTCCAGAAAAGACACAACCCTAACTCTGAGGTACCGTCCTGAATGCCTGCTTTGACAACCTGAGCTGCAGCAACGTGCCATGTGTCCCTTGCAGGAAGGTGTGTGGGATCAATCAGATAATACAGGGCAGGTGGAGAAGCCAGTACATTTGATTAGTTACTAGGCACAGGCATTGGTTACTTTAGTGTTCTAATGATTACTGCCTCTCCATGGATTTGGAAATACAAAGCTCTGTATTTTGTGTAAAGATTCAGCCATTGATTTCTCAGTGTAGACTATTGGTTTACTATAAATTTGAATCAAAGTCGCACATGTAAAGAAGCATATGGGAAAATGGTCATATTTCTAGTAATAAAATAAATATAATTCAAAGTGTGTCAGGGTTCTCTAGGGGAATAGATATCAACAGGTTATATATTACATATGTAATATGATGTATAACAATATATATTGCAAAAAAGGATTTATTTGTTTGGCTTACTCCGGAGAGGCTGGGTAGTATAACAATACCTGTCTGATCTTTGAAGAGTCTGAGAACTCCTTAGCTACTCAGTTCCTGAAGCTAGTCCCAAGGTGGCGCTGAAGGCCTGCAAGATACTTGGAGAACTCCCATGAGTCCCTCCTGCACACTCAGTTGAAGAGGAGGACTCTCCATGAGAGAGGAGGACTGCTTTTTAATCAAGGCTCTATGAGTAGCTGTGCTCCCCTGCTGGAACCTCCAGACTAGTGGCATATTATTATTAAAAAAAAAAAAAAAGACTACAAATGCAAAGTCTTTAGTGAGAACAGGGTTTGTTCTCAGGCAGCCGACTGAGGTGCAGTCGGTGGGAGCCGGGGTGAGGGGAGGGGTGCTTGCAGGTGTAGTACTTCCTCCCAGCCACGGGCAACCCACGTCAAGAGCCCATTCTAAAAGACCTAAAGAGCGGCCAACCTTTCCTTAGGAAGTCTCAGTCACTAGAAAGAGACTGTTAAGAGAGACACCCATTAGGTACAATGTGCAGCTCTTGTGTAGAATTTAGTGAGGTTTGCTACAAGGACAACAGAGCGGGGGTGGGACTGGGGTCAGGACTGAACAGATGACTTTATGGACTGTTATTAATTTTCTTGGCTACCACAATATTATTTTGGCCACATGAGAAGGGTTATTTTTCAGTCCGATGCCTTGAAGCCTTTTGAGATGCCATCCCACAATGTTTATGTTTTACTTTAAAATCTTCTGGCATTTAAAAACATATTTTAGGATAAACCCAAACATCACACTATTTACCAAGAAATTCTGCTCCTGGGAAATAGTTCAAAAGGAGAGAGTGTGGTTAACGATCTATAAAGGGGGGAGGGAGGTGGATGTGATCAACGCATACATGTAGAACGCTGTCAAAGAATAATTAAAGATTTTCATATACATCATTATGCATAACAGTAAAAAGAATTACAAGGACTTGATTGATTTCCCCCTACTCAGCAGTAGAAATTAGATTGACTAGTTAAAGTAAGATTGATTCCAAAGCTACAATTTGAAAAAACTAAAGCATTGCAAACTTGAAAACACACATTAACAGTTTTTGAAACAAATAATGTGGTCATCAAAATTTTCTCGATACTGTCTTCCTTATCGAACGAAAACAGTGTAAATATAAAACCAACAAAAACACCCCCCCACACACACACACACACCAGAGAGTGAGGCTTGAAGTTGACAATTTGAAAGCTGCTGTCTCAAAGAGCAATCTACAACTAATTGAATTTTGGATCCTCCTTCTTTAGGACAGACAGGAGCCCCTGGAGAGAAAGGCTTTCCTGGAGACGAAGGACCCCAAGGACCACCAGGCAGACCTGGACAGCCTGGCTCTTTCGGACCACCAGGGTGTCCAGGTATTTTGCCAGAAACCCTCGAAAAATCCCTGAGCCTCCATGTGACTTGGCGTGCCAGAAGGAGACGTTCTTCGTGTAGAGTCCTTTTTCATCTCATTTACCCCGAACCCAGTGCAACTTCACAGGGTTTTAAAACTTTACCCCAAGCAGCAGTGACAAAGTGCCAGCTCTGCACCGGGTGGTTACGCTGACTGCCTGTCAGTTTTCTGTCTCCCATCCCTAAAGCAATGTCACATATATAGATCAGGGTTTTAAATGATCCTTTTCCTTTCAAGTCAGGGGGGGGGGGGAGATGGGGGGAGGGGGAGGGCGGGCGCTGGCTAATTAGAATCATGACTGGCAACTTTGACTGTTTGTAGGTTTCTTTTTGAAATTAAGTATTTGTTTCTTTCGGGTCAAAAATATCTACAAAGAAAAAGTAATGCAACTGTGTCCCCTGGTTACTCATGCATTGAGAACACAGATGACCTTACTAGGGAATGTTATTCACGTGTCACTGTCTGAAATTTTCTCTCTTGTTCCCAGGTGACCCCGGTATGCCTGGACTCAAGGGCCATCCAGGAGAAGTGGGAGACCCTGGGCCAAGAGGTTATGCGGGAGATTTAGGGAGGCCAGGTCCTGCCGGAGTGAAAGGTATGTAGGGAGATGGCCCAGCCCTCCAGAAAGGTCCAGCACACTTGCAGCAAAATTATGGCTTCTTTCTTGGACTAGAGGCTCTGCTTGATCAGGCCTCTCTCTGGTGCTTTCAGTAGCTCCCCTAACCCACCAGGACTTGAGGTCACGCCGTCTTTGCTTGCCCTAAGGCCCAGGATCTTGGTGTTTCCATCCTGTTTCTTCTGAGGGCAAGTTGTGTGTGTGTCTGTCATGATGGTCTCTCATCCACCCATTTGCCTCCACTGATTATCAAGCTCTGTTTATGCCCTAGATTTTGTTGGGTTAAGTTCTGGGTGTCAGTTTAAAGAAAATATATGATTCCAGCCTTCATAAGCTATTTCATAAGAAAGACAGGTGTGGCCTCTAACACCGTAGTATTTGGGTTCAGCCTCTGGATGTTTAAGGCCTTACATGTGAATTATATTTTCACAAATGAACCCTTGGGGGCCCTGATCCATATCTGAGTCATAGCACCAGGGGCGGCAGGCGTTCGAACCCTGAGAATTGGCAAGGAGGGCATCAGTCGGTGATCGCCAGGACCCCCCCCCCCATGAAATTTCAGAATTAAAAGCAGGCTTGCCTGTATTAAGTTACTATAAATCATTTTATAACAGAGAGAGAGAGAGAGAGAGAGAGAGAGAGAGAGAGAGAGAGGTAGACAGACAGATAAAGGGAAAACATAGCATCTTTTAGGTCAGCCTTGAACCCTGTGCCTAAATTACTCTCTGGACAAAGCAGAGCTGTTGAGTGATGAAGAGATAGAAGGAGACATTCCAAAGGCCCTGGAATCTCCCATCCAAATGTGATAAAGACATCCAGTCATGCAAGGGAAGAAGCCTAGCACTTAAATTGCCAGGTATAGCTTAACTCACAAAACAGCTCGGTGATCATTCAACTCTTTAGACAGTAGCTACAATTAAAAACTTAGAATTGCACCAATGCTCATTTCTTGAGTTCCGAGGTACTATAAGTACTGTCTGTCCATCACATTTATAGAATGTATATACCACATTCTGTTTGCATGTATATAACATCAAAAGTGCCATTTTTTTAAACCTTACTAGTCCATGCTATGAAAGAAGTGCACAACAATAAAATGTTTTCAGCATTGTGGGTATTGATGAAGAAAGCATTCAAATATAGGAGAGCGGTGCACTAGAGGTGGACACAGAGGAAAGTGGCAGACTTTAAAGTGTCTGTATACATCAATGTATGTGTACTGATTGTGGTAAGGGGTAGGAAGATAAGAAGGCTTTCCGGAGAAAGAGTACCCATCTAAATTATATACACTTTCTTTGTTAGATATGGAAACACTTGTCATGGTTGTAGTCTTTGGCGTTTAGAGGCAATAGTGGTCTGATTATTTGTCTGGATAGGCTATAGCAAGATACAGCCCAGAGTGCTTCCTGTTAATAGTCATGCCTCTGTGTTTTTACTGTCTCCCCCTCCCATTGGTCCATTTCTCCTATCCTAGATAAATGCTTTTTCTCTGTGCTCTAGCATAACACCTGCACAGGACTTTCATACCAACAGAATGGGTTTTTTATTTTTTTGAAAAGAAAGACCTTTCCATAATGCCCTTGGTACCAGCTGATATACAATAAATATTTTGGTTGATGAATAAATAGTTACAAAGTTGGGTGCCAAACAGCAGGCAAGGGGCCAAACTTTCCTTGCCCCACCCCCTGACAAGTTAGCTCCATCTCCTCTTTTCCTTCTTTAGCCGCTGCCATCTCTAGGTCATTGGCTTTTATACATCTATTACATTTTAGGAAAATTAAAGTACTTCTTCTTGGAAGAGTTAGAAACCACTTCTGGAATTAAACATTTTATTGTATTGAAAAAAATCCAAATTCTTTATTTTTTTTTCTTATCCCTTCTGCTTATCACATCTCAGCTTTCCAAGACTCCTAGCTTTTCAGTAGGCCTTGGGGCAGTGTGCATTCCTCAGTGTGATGCTGAAGGAAGGGGAACTCTTCCTTTGGAAGTTCCCAGCACACTGGAGCACTTACTGGCAACTGAGTAACCTGACGGTTACTTAGAACAAAGGATCTCTTGATACTTTCTCCATCTCTACCGACATTTGTAGTAATGTGAAAACCAGGCGACCCAGGATGAATTTCAAGTCTCACACAACATGATGATACTGCTGTCCTGAGATTTTTCTCTGGTGGTTGTGGACATTTCCTGCCTCTGGCAACCCCTCAGGCCCTCCTGGCCTCCTCTTTGACTTCAACATTCTTCCAGTCTGGAAGGACTTGGGAGGAATCCAAAAGAAAACATCTGACATTGTTAAGGGCTTTCTCTTCACAGCCTTCCAATTCCACACAACAGGGAACATTTCCGAGTGCCTGCAGGTGGCTATAATATAGTCTTCCTTTTCCCTTTGAACATTTATCAAATAGCCTCACAGTAACATTGCTTTTTTTAAAATTTTCTTTTTTTTAATTATTTATTTTATTATTTTTTTTAATTTACATTCCAAATCATTTCCCCTTTCCCGTTTCCTCCCTCCCCGAAAGTCCCATAAGCCCCCTTTCCTCACTCTTTTCCCCATTCAACCCCCTCTCGCTTCTCTGTCCTGGAACTCCCCTATATCCAGTCTTTCCAGGACCAGGGGTCTCTCCTTCCATCTTCTTGGAAATCTATTGATATGCGAATTGTGTCTAGGCTATTCCAAGATTCTGGGTTAATATCCCCTTATCAGTGACTGCATACCATGTGTGTTCTTTTGTGATTGGTTACCTCATTAAGGATGATATTTTCAAGTTCTGACCATTTGCCTAGGAATTTCGGGAATTCATTGTTTTTAATTGCAGAGTAGTATTCCATTGTGTAAATATACCACATCTTCTGAATCCATTCCTCCGTTGAGGGACATCTGGGTTCTTTCCAGCTTCTGGCTATTATAAATAAGGCTGCTATGAACATAGTGGAGCATGTGTCCTTACTGCATGCAGGTAAAGCCTCTGGGTATATGCCCAGGAGTGGTATAGCCAGATCCTCTGGGAGTGTCATGCCCAGTTTTCTGAGGAACCACCAGACTGCTTTCCAGAGTGGTTGTACCAGCTTGCAATCCCACCAGCAGTGGAGGAGTGTTCCTCTTTCTCCACATCCTCGCCAACAACTGCTGTCTCCTGTGTTTTTGATCTTAGCCATTCTGACTGGTGTGAGATGGAATCTCAGGGTTGTTTTGATTTGCATTTCCCTAACGATTTTGGATTTGCATTTCCCTAATGGTTATAATATAGTCTTCCTTTTCCCTTTGAACATTTATCAAATAGCCTCACAGTAACATTGCTTTAAAAAAAAAACAACCCTCTTAGACATGAACTCGGTCCATACTAAAATCACTTCAAAAGTTATTGCTAATTGCCTCCTAATGTGTACTAAAATAGTAAGTTTCTTGAGATCACAGGGCATTTCACTCGCTATACACACTCCTGCTGCAATGCTCCTTTGCTACCACTGGGGGACGCTGTTTCACTACACACGGCACAGCAAAGGTCCAGCCAAATGTAAAAACAAAACAAAACAGTGGGATACAGTCTTAAAACTCAAAACATCTCAGGATAAATCCATTGTTGCGGTTTATCATGCCGATGTAAAAACGAAGCCCGATCCAGCAGAAACACTTTGAACTGAGAAGCTAAATATTTGAAATATGTTCAGAGTAAGTAGGAGGACCAAATTTCTTGTTTGAACAAACCAGCTGCTGAACTCAGATGTGTTTGCTCTGCTCATACAGACCGAATGGAGTTTTGAGTCCTGCTTGGGGTCAGTCAGAATTAAACTTTAACTTAGAAACACGCTACAAGTGGCTTGTTTGCTTGCTTTACATACCTCTGAGTACACGTATCCTCTAAAAGGAAAGCATCCCATTTCTAGCTGTACATCCACACAAGACGAGAATGACAGAAACCTACTGAGAATCACCCGCTGTATGTGTGACAGTCTGTTGTGGACCGGCTATCTGGGCCAGTGGCAGGTGAAATCGTTCACTTTTGTGTTTGTGGAGGGGTGTGCGCACACACGTTCATGTGTGTGTGTTTGCATCTGTGGGCCTGTGAGTGTCTGTGGAGGTCAGAGGTCATTGCAGGCTCTCTCTCTCAATTGCTTTCCACAATGCTCGGGTTTTGTTTTTTGAAATAGAATCATTCACTCTCAATTGATGTTCTTCTTCCTTGGTGAGTTTAGTTTGTGTCAGGTTGACAAAACAAAACAAAAACAAAACAAAACCAACTGGACACTTACTGAACCTGGAGCTCCCTGATTGGGCTAGAGTAGCTGGGGTTACATATATGCACCCCAGTTTTTTTGTTTGTTATGTGAATGCTGGAGAGATGGAAACTCAAGCCCTTGTCCTTGCATGGGGAGCACTTTACTATCTGAAACATCTTCCCAGCCCCGCTAGTTTACTTCTGAAAGGTGCTTGGAAATGTCTTTTATGCGGAAGGAAATGCTTTCTGTCACAGAGCTATGACAATCAGAACAGCAACCCCCGCCCCCAGTTCCTGTAACAAAATTATTCTCCTGTCTCCCACCCTAGCACTTAGCATGCTGGATGTTGTTGCCTCTTTGTCTTGTCAGGTCAGGGATTATGTCTTTCTTTCTTCCCATTGTCTCTTCAGAGCCTGTCATGGGCTACATGCCTGGGGGGTAGAGCTGTACTCATTGGGAAGCCATATTTATCCTTTCAATAGGCACTTGTATATTTGCTAAGAAAATAAATGTTTCTAGTTTAACTCTTATTTTGGAATCTTTTCTTGATATGAGTTCTCAAGGGTTTTTCAGCCTTTGCCTGGAGTTGTGAAGATTTCACTTCTCCATCAACTTTTAAGTCAGGGTGGCCCAGCTGCCTCACTTTGCATGGGACTCTCTTAGGATGTGAGAGTTCGAGAGCTAAAGGTTCCAGTTAAACAGGGACATGCTGGTCACCCTATTAAAATGTAAATCTGACCAGTGTCCTGGGTGTATAGAGTAGCATTTTTTTCTGGCTTTAGAACAAAATTATAGCTTGAGAGTGGGAAATCTGTCACCAAGAGTGGGCTGCCTGTCACAGAAGGAAGGCTTAGTGTGCTGGGGTGGCAGTTAGAGTCACTGACCAGAGGAAGAACAAGCATACTGGCCCCTGAGTGCAGCCGGGTGCAGCCTTAAATGGTGGTTGTTAAACAGAAGGACTATCAGAGAGGTGAATAAAAATTCCTCATTACCCAGGAATGTGCTTTGTTAGCCTAATTGCCCTTCATCTGTACTGTATATATTTTATGCATGAACAACTTTCTGATTTAGAGATGGGATTGATAAAAAGCTTTCAGTAAAAAGGGAAAATTATGCTTAAAACCCTGCCCAGATGTAGCTGCATTCAATTTAGAAAGATAACATTGGGTCACATAAGGGTCGGCCAGTTCAACAATGGCGAGGGCTGGGCTGTGACAGCCCAGAATCTGGATGTGTTGACAATGGAGAGTTGGCAGAGGCTAGGGAAGCCCTCCTTTAGCCAAGTCCCCAAGCCATCAATCTTGGTGGCTAACACTGGAGATCAAAACACAGAGAAACAGCAATGTGGTCTCGAAAAATTTATTATCATTTTAGATGCTTTGCAATAAATATTCAGATTTGGCAGATGAAGAAGGTCGTTGTGCTCTTTTGGTGCAAACTTGAAATACTGGCTCATAAAATAGGAAAGAGGATTGGAAAATAAACCATGCCAGGACTGTGAAATGTGGTTAGAAAATACAAGATTTAGGGAAAATAAGGACGCACCCCAACCCCCTTTCTCAGTGCACGAAAATATGGCTCATTTGAATGGATCTAAATTTGAGATCTTAAAAGGAGAATAACAGTTGTCTATTTCAAGTACTCCTGATAATCAGATTGGAGCCAGTAACTATGCCGTCCTCCAATAGGACTCTCATTGAGAGCTGCTTTACCAAACAAAGAACAATTAGCACTCGGGTTATTTCCCCATAGGTAGATGTCTCTAACTTCTCTGACTCATACTTGGTCCATAGATGTATTAGAGAAAGACGTGGCATTGCAAGCAGAAGCTGTAGTGCATTCTTTGGCTTTCTCGCCATCTCCGCAGTCCTTGGTGTCCTTTCTTCATTCTCTGTAATTCCCTCCTTGAGCCAAGCACCTGTTCGATGCTTACAAGGCGTAGACACTATGTTCATTGTGGGGACGGAAAGACTAGTAAGGCCTGCTTCTGCGCTCTGATTCCCCCTCAATCCAGGGAGGCAGCTGCCCAAAGATGCAACCATTGTACAGCCCGATCTAGGCAACCTATCCAGGGAGCCCTATGGAGGGAGGCCCTGTGGGTACCTCAGGAGGCACTTTCTGTGTGTTTGGTCACATGAGTGTGTTGTCACTGAGTGCTAATCTGAGTGAGTGGTAGGCTGTGTGGAGAAGAGCTTAGTTCTGTGTGTGGGAAAGAACAAATGCTGGCGGGGTGTCAGGGAAGTCCAACAATGAACTTGGAAAGGCATTGGGTTTGGCCAAAGGCTGCGATGAACTTCCTTCCTAGAGTCACATAGTGGGACAACAAGACACATGGGACCGTATGTGGCTGGGCTCTGCACCCACAAGGGGACTCTGTGATACTTGTTACCTGCCTGTTTCCCTCCTCTCTGCTCCCTCACGTCTGCCCCCCTCAACTTAGGGCTGGCCTGTTAGGAAACTGTCATTTGAAAACGTTAAGCACAACCCAACATCTACTGATGGAAAGCCCCCCGCCCCGCCCCAGGAAACAATTAGAACCGGATGTGTCTGATGGCAAAGTGAGTAAAGCTAGACTGGTGGCTGGCTGCTTGGAGAACTCTAGGATGCCTTTGGTTAGTCCAATCACACATGTACTGACACCAGTGGAGGCATGAAGTCTGGTTTTCAGAACCTGGGTTGGAATTCAGAAATCACCAGAAAGTCAGTGTGTTTACTGGTAAGAAGGTATCAAGGGGATGTTTTGAAAGATCCAGCTGCAGAGAAATAGCTACAGCTGAGCTTGACCCAATGTCTGGTTTTCAGTAGTTCATGCTTAACACAAAACCATACAGCACATGGTAGTCCCGTATACTACAGCAGGAATCATCATGTTGTTTTGCTTCGTTACTGTGACTACATCTGGAAGGAGTTAGGACCACCACACCCTGGATGGAAAAGGAAGATTCAAACTGGGAAGCAGAAAGCGTTCGATTTACTTGTCTAAAGAGATTTTATCGTCTTCAAATCAATGGTCACTTCCTGCATGCAAATGTGGCAACTCTAGACTCTCTTCCGTCGTGAGATAGTTACAAATCAAGTCTTATTGTCAGAACATCTTCACCACATGAATATGCTGAAAATCTCTCAGACTGGGTTCTGGCCCCTAGAGGGTGGCCTCCAGACCACTTCTGTCAACCTTCCCCACTTTGATTCATTCTCTGGTGGCCTAGGCATGGGATGGTAGCCAGACTAGGGACCAATAGCTGGTCTAACCTTTGGGACACAGAACATGTGTTGTGTTTCAGGGCCTCCTGGGTCTCCTGGTCTGAATGGCTTGCATGGTCTGAAGGGTGAGAAAGGAGCGAAAGGCGCCTCAGGTAAGACAGAATCACTGGTGATCAAACTTTGATCAATGGACTGGATGAAGTGAAACCTCTTCCTGGTGTTCCTTAACATCCTGAGAACTGGGGGTGGCTCCAAAAGAATAGCCCAGGGTAGAGATAATGATGGAGCTCCTTCTAGTTCTGTGACTGACTTATATAAGAAGGACATCTAAGAAAACTTGACGCAAGCGAGCGGCAGTTTCTTTTTATTGCTTAGGTTTGACTTCTTGCTCAAATGGGACCGGTTTTCAAGAGGTTGTGAAAAAATCAGTCTTGGTATTTTTTTAAAATGCCTATTTCTTTGTTTTAAGTATACCAATGGCTTGTCCAACCAAGATAATCTAATTAGCAATGCTGGCATTCCTGTATCTGTGACTGTCAAGAAAATTACTTGAATTATTTCCCATTAGTTTTCTTTTTTTTTTTTTGGTTTTTCGAGACAGGGTTTCTCTGTATAGCTCTGGCTGTCCTGGAACTCAGTCTGTAGACCAGGCTGGCCTCGAACTAAGAAATCCGCCTGCCTCTGCCTCCCAAGTGCTAGGATTAAAGGCGTGCGCCACCACTGCCCGGCCCCATTAGTTTTCTTTAAAGATCTCTCTTTATGATTTTCAGTTATGTGTGCCTATGTGTGGGTACATGCTTGTGAGCACAGGTGTTGGACGAGGCCAGAGGCATTGGCTTCTCCTTGGAGATGGAGCTACAGGTCGTCATTTCTGAGTACACAACATGGCTCCTGTGATTCAGACTTGGGTCCTCTGGAAGAGGGGCAAGTGCTCTTAACTGCCCAACTATCTCTCCAGCTCCCAACCTGCTGTTATTTTTGACAACACAGATAGGTTAATCTTCAACCACTGTGTTTTAGCTTGTTCCATTAAAAAAAGTGTTTATTGTATTATTGTCTCATTTAAATAACCTACAGTCAGACATAGTAGCTAAACCCAAACTGTACATTTGAATAACTGTTAGAAAAGGGATTTTACAGCTAGGTGTGATGCTACTGTCGGAGAGAGATGGACTCTTTATGGATTTTTGATGTTCAAAGAGTAACTTGGGTCACCTAAAATTTGTTTGGTGGCTCTTTCAATGGGTCTGATTAAATATGTTAAGTGACCCTTCTAAGAAACCAAAGAGAGTCTCTCCCCTTCCAATCGGAAGCTCTTTCAATTGGAAGAGTAAAAGAGTTCTTATGGTAGACCCGACCTGCTGATTTCTAAGCAATTTCTTCACAGTTATTAACGATCATCTCCTTTGTTTTTGCTTTGTGAAACTGTCCCTAAACTAATGTTTCTTAAAATCTGGCACACAATCCCAAAAGAAACCAAACCTGTGGTTGGTCATTGTGATGTCATCAAACAAACAAACCCGGGACTCAAGGAATAGACCGTCTTCACAGCCAGAGTTTGCTCTCGGCTGAACCAGCGTCTTCTCTGACACATCCCTGCAGGGGACTGGGTCCTTTTCGGTTCTGTGACAGGTATAAACAACAAGTATGTACTACGTTGATGCTGTTTTTCTCATTAAGGTTTGCTCGAAATGGGTCCACTTGGGCCAATGGGGATGCCTGGGCAAAAAGGAGAGAAAGGTGACCCTGGGAGCCCAGGGATTTCTCCCCCGGGACTTCCTGGAGAAAAAGGTCTCCCAGGACCTCCCGGTAAGAAGCTGCATACTTTGGTATTTCCTTAAGAACTATTTTAAAACATTTTAGATGCGGCAGGGCTAACCTATGAACACGCACTTCCACAGGGAGACCAGGACCACCTGGTCCGGCAGGTGCCCCAGGAAAAGCTGCTAAAGGTGACATTCCTGATCCAGGTCCACCTGGAGACTGGGGACCTCCTGGCCCCGATGGCCCAAGAGGTATGATGACATTGTGACTGAGGATGACAGTGGTCTCTTCCTTAGAAACTACCAGCTAGATATAGGTGTAGTATCTCTCAGAGAAGCCCCAAAGCAACTCTACCAACTTAGAAGATGGATAAGTAAGATGCACCCGGGTAGGCAATATAGGTAGCAGTATCTTCCGGGACCAGGAAGAGGAATGTACATCCCCCTGACTCTTCTATGTCAGCTGCATCAGACTCCTGCTGCCCAGGTACAAACAGAGGTGGAATGAGCATTTCTGATCACCAGACTGACACTGCCTGTCACAAGGGCCCACTAGGAAAGAGCTGTGTTCTCCATGTTGTCTAGCACCTGTCCGCTGGCCCAGAGGGGTAGGACCCATGCCTGTCATGCACACAGAAAGTCTGCACATGGCTCCAGCAGTGCATGCTGCCTCTCTCACTGCTTCATATGGGTGGATTCTGGCGGGGCAAGATTCTGGAAATTATAAACAACTTTTTAAAAAGAAAGTAACCATAGATTAGGTTGATCTAAGAGTCAGGGAAAGAGCATGGGTTAGTGATGGATTCTCCGTTGCTGATAGCCACTAGGCACACTCACAGTGGCTCATACACTCTTACATGGAAGCACAGACCTGCCATCTTGTCTTTGTCTTTTGTTGTTGTTGTTGTTTTGACTTTGGTAAGGGTGGGATTGTATATTGAAAATAAAAGCAATAAAAACTGTGCTAGGAAGTATAGATGTTAAGTGAGAATAGAGTTAAGGTCAGCTCACTCCTATGTATAGATATTTGTTTTAAAATAAGATTATAATTTGGAGAGCACATTCCTTGCTTATTAGCTATCTTTTCTTAAAATTTTATTCATCCATCTACCCACTCATTTATCCATCTAAGCTTCAACCCATGCACCCATCCATTCATTCAACCATATATTTATCCTCCCACCCATTTATCTATCCATCCAACCATCCACTCACTCACCCAGGCAACCATCTGCTCACTCATCCATACACATACCCACCCATTTATCCATCCATTTAACCATGCTTCCCCACACCCTCCCTCCCACCCACCCATCTATTCATTTATTCATCCACCCACACACTTAACCATCCATCCACTCAACCACTCATCCACCCATCCATCCACCTATCCATCCACCCATCCATCCATCCATCCATCCATCCATCCATCCATCCATCCATCCATCCATCCATCCATCTATCCATCCATCCATCCATCTAACCTGCTAAAAAAATGAGATTATTGCAGATACAAACCATTAGCTGAAACTTCCCAAATGGTTCAGAAGGGAAAGAAGTCTAGTATTAGTCTATTTAGTTTAACTTTTCTCAGCTTGGACCCTGTAGCTTCTTAGGGAAAGCAATATAGTGATTTGCACAATCACTATATGTCTTTCCCTAAAAAGTCCCTAAACCACCAATATTCACCTTTGTCTTTGACTGAAAGCATGTTTTTGCCTTCTTTCTGTGTCAGGAGTACCTGGGCTTCCAGGTCCCCCTGGGAATGTCGATCTTCTGAAAGGGGATCCAGGTGACTGTGGTTTGCCAGGACCACCTGGCTCTCGAGGCCCACCAGGCCCTCCAGGGTGTCAGGGTCCTCCAGGATGTGATGGCAAAGATGGTCAGAAAGGTATGAGTGTTGGAACTTTTTTCTGGGGTATATGTAGACCTTCCTTATCTTAATTTAAAGGTCTGGGGTACTCTCTTCCTTCCAATGCCATTCCTATTTCTTGTGGAAATGATCATGTCATTTCTAAAATGTCCTGGTTTCCTCTAAAAAGTCCTCAGGTTTGAATTAAAATTGAAAGAAGGGCACAAAGGGGCTGGACCTGGTAGTGTGCCCTGTGTTTGATGTCCAATGTGTTCCAGACTGGGTGGCAGTGTCCTCTTGTAATCCCAGCACTTGAGAGGAGGATATGCAGTTCATGCTAACCATTGACTATACAGTAAGTTCGAGGCCAGTGTAGGGTGCATGAGACCTGTGTTAGATAAATAACAAGCTGGAAAAGAAAAAGAATAAATCTTCTGCACCAGAACCGATCAATAGAAGTATAAGGGACCTTGCACAAGTGAATTAAAAATGCAGAAACCACATTTAAGAAGTGAAACTAGCCAGGCATTGTGGCTCGTATGTGTAATCCCAACATATGAGAATTACCATGGGGCCAAGACCAGCTCTGTTGCATAGCACATCCCGGGACAGCCCGAGTTATAGAGCAGGCACATAGCTCAAAAATGCCCATTCCCCATAACAGTTGTTTTAAAAACATAAACAAGTGGAATTAACCCTTGTACTTTATTCAAGAAAACATGTTTAAATATTGTTGTTTTAAATAGATAAGGAGCATAAAATCACCAAGGAGATACTGCCATTCATTCTTCTAAACCCAGAGCCTCTCCCCAGTCCCCTACACGCCCTGCCTGCCATTGAAACTCAGTGTGTGTTTCAGACTTAATACAGCCCAGACCAATGTGCTCATTGGACATGTATAGCTGGGAACGACATGTGTAGCTTTCTGGAGCAGTTTTATTGAAAAGGACTAGTGAGTATTTTTTTTTCAACTTCCTTATTTTATTAGAAAGAGGTCTGGGTTTTCAAATCCCACTCTGAAATTTCCAAAAGAAGCCCAGAAATGAGCACCTCACTTTACTTCCAAACCCAGTATGAGACACGGCAAAAGATTACACAGATGGGAAACCAAACATATCCCGAGGACGCAATAGTCACAGTGCAAAGCTAGCTATGGGACTGTGAAGTGCATGCCTGTGAATAGCAGGCAGCAACCACTTTGTCTCTATAAAACCTCTATAAAATCAGCTATCAAATCTCTATAAAAAAATCTATAAAATCAGCCATGATGCTGTAACTTACATCTGCAAGCCTGTAGGCTTCTGCTCATTGAATATCAGAATCAGCCAGACATGCCATCAAAAGGAGAAAGGAAGCCGAGACAGCTAGAGCATGCATGCTTACCTGAACATAAGCTTCAGATCTGGGGAAATAGCATGCCAGCTTAATCCTGATGACCTAGCCCAGGACAGAGGCGATGTTAGAAATTGTTGGTGGGTGAGACCGGTGAGATGGTTCGGTGACTGCAAAAGCATTGGCTGTACAAGCATAATGAACTCAGTTTAACCCTGGAAATAGAAAACTGACTTTGTCAAAGTATTCTATGACCTCCACACATGCACTGTGGCATGCATACATATCCCCCCCCACACACACACTTGTGATAATTTTTTAAGATTAAAATATTAGTGAAACCACTCTTTGTGCTTCCTGCTTTACTCAGTTTTAGGAAGCACACAAGCCAGCCCATTGTTTCCTATAAGAAGGGTAGGGAGTTCTACAGGCCACAAATATGTATTGGGCATCTACTGGAGGTTAGAGGGTGCCATCTACATGGGCCAACAAGGGAATTATGCTGTGGGTGGTAGGCATGACTCTAAGATGTTGAAGGTGGCTATGGGGGGACCCCCAGTTCTGCAGACACCTTATCCCCAGGTACTAGTCCTTTCCTGTCCTCAGAGATGGTTCTAATCCTTTCCAGTTCTAGTCCTTTCCTATCCTCAAAGATGGTTCAGGATACAGGACTTTGAATTTTCATATATTTTTGACTTTATAGCCCTTCTCATTGACCATTGGGGCTCTTCTGCAGAGGGAGTTCTCAACCTTCCAAAGGGGAGCAGAGTTCCTTCTCACACTGGCTTTGCCTTGCTCTTTCTTGGAGCAGAACTCTACAGATACCCAACCAGTTATAGTCACTGTAACACTCCCTTCTGTTCCCTTATCTTTATCTTTCCTTTAGGACCAATGGGACTTCCAGGGTTTCCAGGGCCACCTGGTCTTCCTGGGGCACCTGGAGAGAAGGGATTACCTGGCCCTCCAGGCAGAAAAGGGCCAGTAGGTCCTCCAGGTAAGCTCTCGCTGGTCATTAGCTCCTAAGGCATGCCCACACAGCCTCTCATCTTAGCAGTTACTGTGAGGGTCAGCCTTCATTCAAAACTGCTGCATACTTGTGAATTAAGTTCTTCCAATATAAAGAATGAATTTGTTTCAGATTGCCCTATCAAATCTCAGGTCTGATAAATGAGCAGAACAAATACATTTAAGAATTAATAGCTGATGTTGAGTATATTATTTATAAAGGAAGAAATATTTGTTTGTTTTTACCCATGAGACAGAAGAGGATTAGATTACTGTTAGGATTTATGTTTACTCCTTGTCCCTAGATTTCCATAGACATCTTGTCTAATTTCTGAAAAGTATATTAGTTACTTTGGGAAGAGGGGTCATTTAATTTAATTATTTAGCTAACTTTTTTTTTAACAATAAGAATGAATCGGGAAGAGAAAGAACAAACAGACATATGTGTATGAGCTTAGAGGAAGTCATGTCTTTAAAAATCCCAAAACAGTAGCATAGATATTCAGCAACAATTCAGATTGTTTTGCAATGTTTGTGGCACCATAATCCAAAGGACAAATATAGCACACTACTTCATCAGGGGTCACAGTACAGTAGACAGAGGGTTGCTATTTGTATTCTTCTTGCTTCCTTTCTGTGCCTATAACCTATCAAACATGACAGATGAATACAGAATTGTCAGGAGACTTTAAGTGCCACAATTCCTCTACGCACTCACTCAAGACACATGTACCATGGAAAATCAAGTAGAATTGTCTGTTTCTCAAGAGGCTTTCCTTTCAAGCCCTTGTAAAAGTGAGAACTCCATTAGTACAGAATCATAGCTGCTCCTGTCAATCAAGAGGATGCAAACGCCTTATGTAAATACATCGTCACTCTGCTTGTCACCCACGGCCCCTCACACTATTAGTTATGTTCTCAGCCATTGCTTTCCCCTTTGTCCTCACTCACAAATTTAAATTTTCTTTCTGCCACATGAAATCCGTCGCCTGGCTTTGCATCTCGGCATGACATTTCTTCAGGCTGCAAAGGTAAGAGTGAAATGGATATCCCCAGCCCCCCTCCCCTCCCCCCCAACTCTATTTGCCTGTCATTTGCTCAGTTTTCCTGTCATTCCTGCACTTACCCTCCCCACTGTGTTTGTGACTTAAGCTGCTGCATATTTTTGTAAATGGGGTTTTCGGGGGTCATTGAAGGTTTTAATGTCTTGGCTTCTTCGCTGCAGCTATAGTAAATAACCTCATATTAGTGTCCTGGTGATGACCCTCCCCACGAGTTGTCAAGATGAGGTAGGCATTCAGCTTACAGAATTTTAGTTCAGGACATGCTCTTGCTGTTGGATGCCACCGCACACACAATAGTGTAGCTCCTCTTTCGGATTCCTACAAGGTAAACATACACAGCATCTCCAAAGAGAGCAACAGCAACGTTACTAGACAGTGAGCCCTTACACCTATAAGAGACATAAGTACATTTTCAAGAAACAAATTTGTTTGTGTATTAAAAATAAAATATTTACAGAATACTCTGGCATGCAAAAGCAAAGTGTGATTTTGTATTTAAAAATGTTCCCCAAAGGGGAGAAGCAGGCATGTGTGGTGTTCATATATGTAATCCCAGCATTGGAAACTGAGGCAAGAAAATTTGCCCCAAGCTAGTCTGGGCTATAGACTGAGACCTTTTCTCAAAGATCCATCAAAAGCTGCGAGGACTGTGAGAAAGGTCCTTAGCTAGGAGTGTGGGCTGCTGGCTCAGAGGACCGGGGTTTGATTTCCAGCCCCCAAAGGCAACTTGCAATTTTTCATAACTCCAGTTCTAAGGAATATGACACCCTTTCTGACCTCCACAGGCACTAGGCATACACATGATACACAGACATGCATGCCATCAAACACCCATATACACAAAATTAAACAAAAATTTAAATCCACCCCCCCCAAAATAATAAAAAGAGAAAAAGAAATTACCAAGATGTATGTTTTTTTCTTTCCAGGTATTTGTTATTACTCTAAAGAAAATTACCCTGAAAACAGACCCATATATTGCTTTTAGGGATTTTAGAAGAGATATTTTTCATGCCTTTTTCTTTCAGCTTCTGCATTATTAATAGGTAAAGGAAAACAGAAGAAAAACTTCAAAAAACCATGTTATTTTAAATATTTATAATTTAAAACTAAAGTTGGATGTTTCTGCCTTCTCTGTGTGATAAGTTGAAATCACACAGATAATAAAGATATCATAATCCTTAACCTAAAATCAAGTTAAAGTGGGGGAGGTGTCTCACCGCTGTGATACTGGCACCTGGCAGACTGAGACAGGAAGGTTCTTTGAAAGAAATTGCCATGGGCTATGTAGTTTAGTGAAAGATGCTACCTCAAAAAGCCAAAACAACTAAAACACACAATAAACCAACTAAGCTCTCCCAATGTGCCCTCTTTTTGGAAAAGTCCAGGTTATCCTGGGAAGATAGGGGAGATTCCATTGTGTCTATTTCAGTAGCCTTGTGGCAAAGTCAAGTTTTGCATTAAACTGGACATACTGTGAAAAGTTCTCTGGGTTCATGTTGCTTATGGTTCATGCCATGTTTTACGAAAGGTTAAATTTCAAGCATCTTACAGACTTCAGGTCCATTCTGTAAAGGCAGAGGAAGTATTGTGTGGGTTGATACTCTGTGGTCACGGCTATAGTTTCTCAGAGTTTCTTTCTCCTTCATTATTGCTATTTAAAATTATTAAGCACATTTGCATGAGCTTTGAGAAAACTGTAACTAACCACATGGTGTGTTCTTAAACCTTTCCTTAGAATGTATGACACACATGAGTTCTCTGACTGTGGATGTAACTCAATGGTAGAGCATATGAGTATCCCTGAGTCCCAGGAACATCACACACATGTGCATACACACAGAGACTCATGGGGTAGGGGGTGGGGACAGAGACAGAGACACAGAGACACCGAGAAATGACACAGAGAGAGAGAGAGAGAGAGCAGGCTTACGGCAGTATGATACGCTAGTAAGGAAACTGTATCAGGAATCAGAGCCTTCTGGATTATAATCTGGACTCTGAAGTGTTTGGGATGTATAAACTATAAATATATAACTTATCCCTGGGGTTTTCTTACCTCTGATAGTTAGAAAACAGTCCATTACCTGGTGGTCTGGCGAATGGAGTCATAAAGCACTTTTCACACGTCCTGGTACACCCACGGCTTTCAATGGCTTCTCGATGTTCTGAGTGCTGGTTCAGTGGTGTTTGTGGCCTCTGTGGAATGTTTCAGAGAGACTGACTGAAGCTTTTGGAAGCAGACTGTCTTGATGTCAATATAAGCAGTATTTTAAGAGTGTCTGCCCTTCCATGTGGTGGTTCTTGAGGTCAGATTGCCTGGTCAACACTAGTCACCTCACTTGGCAACGTTCTAGAGTCGCACATGTCGATCCCACTTCAGACCTCCCGATTCAGAAACTGTTTTCTAACCAATTGGCTGAGGATTCTAATGTGCTGGAGTCAGACCTCAGCTGTGTAGAGGTGCTTTCTCAGCTCTGGCTGACTCTGGAACTCCCCGAAGAATCAAAATCATTCGAAGCCTCCGGTTTCACCTCAGAAATTCCCAGGGGCCCTATCAACAAAACATTTGAAACATCCCTTGTACCTGGATTTAGCAAGTCCAGTGTTGAGGGCACTGCCAAGACTACCAACGACCACAGTATTCCACAGGGTGGGAGCACAGCTAACACTCCATCTTTGTGGCCCCTATAGATCATTCCAACGTTCGCTGACAATGGAAAAAATCACTGCGTTGAGAGCCTCTGGCCATTTTGAATTATATAGGGGTAACTGATCCTAGGTAAATCCACCTGGCTTCAGTATAATGAGGAACACTCTAAGCTGAGCTTCAGGGACCCCGGGGTTCCTCTTGCAGTGACAACTGTGGCTAGCTCACTAGTAAAAAAAAAAATGGCACAAGGGTGAAAAATCCCTCGAAGGTCATTCAAGTATTTTTACCTCAGCCAAAGAGCCAGCCAGTAATCTCTATTTCTGCTTTCGCTGGCCATCCATCCCTCATTCCAGCCATAATTCAGTTATTTACTCCACAAAGGCATTCTAGATTTGTGTGTGTCCCTGCAGGGAGCAAGGCAAGTTCCCACCATTGCAGAACTTACACTGAATGGTTGAAGATTCTTGTTAAGATTTTAGCACTGTGTCAGAAATCCTTTACCACAGAGTGTAGAAGGGCTGGGAACCCATTATACAGTGGTGATTCCAATTGCAGGTGAACCTGGGCCTCCTGCAGATGAGGATTCCTGTCCTCGAATCCCAGGACTTCCTGGGGTGCCAGGCCCCAGAGGACCAGAAGGAGCTATGGGGGACCCTGGACAGAGAGGCCTGCCTGGACCAGGTATGAGCTTCCCTTGAGTTCCCTGTCAAAATCTAGATATTTTATGATGTTGTCATCCAAGAAGTATCTAAATAGTTCATGATAGCAAATCTGTGAAAACTTCCTTCCTCTTTGTGTGTGTGTGTGTGTGTGTGTGTGTGTGTGTGTGTGTGTGAACACAAAAGAAACTGGACTCTAGATTCACCCATCCTTTCTATTCTTCTGTTGAACTCCTATCGAAATCTTTTAGATTTGGCCAGCTATGGTGGGTGTACTTGGCAACCCCATAGCACATCGGAGTAGGTGTCCTGCTCTTGTAACTGCTGGCTTGGTTTTGAACAACAACAACAACAACAACAAAACCAACCAGCAAAGCAAAGGAGAGCGATGGAATTGGGAGCAGAGGGACAGAAAAAGCTTGTCAGAGAGAATAAGAAAGGGGCCGTTCAGAAGATGGAGAATGTTTCTACCTGTTGGCAACGGCCACGTTGATCCTGGAACTGAGCTGATGAGCGTTGCTCGGTCACTGTCAGGGTAGGAGGACCGTTGTTAGCACATAAACCAAACCATCCTGGCAAAAAGGATTCTGCATGGTGTTTATTTTCTTCTTGCACATCCTGCCCACACTGGGTAATTTATGCTGAGCTAGGAAGCCCTGGGCATCTGGAAAGCACAGACCTCTTCAGACCAGTGGCAGTGGCTTTGAGCTCAGTATCTGTGTGCAGAGTACCAGAAGGGAGGCTTGGGGCCGGCGCCTCTCTTCCTTCCTCCTTTGCCTGGCTGTGACATGGTTCTTTTCTGTGCAGTGTCAAAGGCTGTGGAAGTGGAATGGAATTTTGTGTCACTTGTTTTCTTACCACCCTAGAGCCCAGAGCAGCCTGGGAGCGGGCTTCTCATTGCTCACTCTTGAATCTCCACAGGGTTTGAGGTCATGGGAGGGGTCTGATAAATGCTTGATTGAGGAATATATGATGCCCCGAGTGTCCACTGCAGTGTAGAGCAGCCTTTCTCAGCCTAGTGCTGTTGTCTTGGGGGCCAGGTCACCTGCTGTGAAGGGACACTCATTGTGGGGCGTTGAGTAGTGTCCCTGATCTATCCTAGTATTGAGTATTAGATGTCTAACCTTGTGACAGCCAAGAATGCTTCCAGATGTTATCAAACATTCCCCTGGGGAACAGAAACACCTAAGGTTGAGAATTGTTTGTGGAAGGATAGGGGGTTATTGGAAATCTCTATCTCTGTCTCTCTCTCTCTCTCACATACACACACACACACACTCTCTCTCTCTCTCTCTCTCTCTCTCTCTCTATCTATCTATCTATCTATCTAGCTCCATCTCTCTCCTTTTTCTTTCTTTCCTCTCTCAACTTCCTTTCTGTTATTTTTGTGTGTTTGTTTTTGAGGGAGGATTTCTTTGTGTAGCCCTGACTTGTCCTGGAACATGCTTTGTAGACCAGTCTGGCCTCGAACTCACAGAGAGACTCTGGCCTCTGTCTCTAGAGGTGTGTGTCACCACCAGGCTTGGAATGTGCTTTCTGCATAACCACGAGGAGCTGAGTTGCATCCCCCAGAACCCACGTAAAAGAGCAGAACACAGCAGCCAGTGTGCCCGAATCCCAGTGCTGGGAAGCCAGACCCAGTCAGGAGCCCTGGACGTGCTAGACAGCCAGTCTCGAAAGGCAGCGAGCTCCAGATTCCCTTGTAGTTCCTGTCTACAATCCAAGCGGAGGATGACTAGAAGGAAGGTGATTGTCAAGGAAGACTCCAACTTCTGATCTCTACATACTCATGCACAATGATACACATAAGCAGGTGAACACACACACCCAAAACAACAACAAAAGCAGCAAACTTATTATAGGTGTTTAAACAAAAAAGAAAAACAAAGAAAGTAAACAGCTGACTGTGTCTCTGACCACCCTTACTCTTTTTAAAGAGTCCATCCCACCACCCTGTTTTTGCAAACTGCTGGTCTTAACATGACATCAGTTCTGTGCCGTTACATATTTTCTGACAGTATCGTCTGTGGCAGCTGCAGAGTATTGCATTATTTGATTGGGCCATAACTCATTTAACCACCACTTTTCATGAATTATTTATCGACTGTTTTGGTGCCCGCACTCTGCAAGAAATAAATGAATCCAGCAATGCCCTGCGCTCAGATCAGCAGGCCAAGGAAAAGTGAAGGTCCTGACAACAGTCCCCGAAGTCCTGAAGGCTAGCCTGGGCCACCGAACTTACCTGGAGATAGGAGAGAGCCTGGGCTTTCAAGCCTTTTGGAACTTTAGATTCCCTCCCTTTACAATTCCTCTCTGGAGAGCTTTTAAAAATACATATTGCTGGTCCCAGCCTAGACTTTCTAGCTTCTCAAGTGTGGACTGGGCTGTGAGGTTCATTTTTCTTAGAGGTCTGGGTGCTTCTGGTGTTCTGGGACCACCTTAAATGCACTTAAGGCGGTCTTACTTTTTCACTCTGATAAGCACGTCTGCCTGGGTGATGAGCACTTCATACTTAAGCATCCATGGTTATATCAGAGGAGAAGTGTGAGGGCTACGAAGGGACACTCTGACACTTGACTGCATGTACTCTGCTCCGGCTCTCAGTCTCCTCATGCCAGAGGCTGATTGTGAGACTTGTAAGTTAACTGTCATCGATGACATCACAAAGTGATAGAATGGGCAGTAAATCTGTTTGCTGTAGTTATTGCAGGTATTGGTTCCTTAATATAAGTTCCTTTGGTACTATTTATGGTGTTAAGAGTCGGCAGAAAGAGGCTGGAGAGAAGACTCAATGGTTAAGCTCTGATGGGAGGCAGAGGCAGATCTCAGGGTTTGAGGCCAACATGGTCTACAGAGCAAGTTCCAGGGCAGAAAGGGCTACGCAGAGAAACCCTGTCTCAAAAGCAAGCAAGCAGACAAACAAACATGCTAACAAACGAACAAACAGAGTTATGAAGACAAGAGTTCATATCCCAGCACCCATATTGGACAGCTCAAAAACACCTGTAACTCCATCTTTGAGAAATCCCTCTTGAGGAATCCATATGCTCCTTACTGGAGCAAGAGTACAAAACCCAGGCAGAGACTATATTGGAGCAGCCCAGGGAAATGCTCTAAAGGGAAGGGTTTTAGAGCCACACAGGGCCAGAAGTGACATCTGCCATCCGATATTGCTAGCTTGCCAAGTCCGGGCTCTGCAGCCTTCTTCAGGGCAGGGCTGATGATGCTTGATGGGACAGGATTTGGACAGTATTTTTTGTCAGTCCCTTTGTTTTCTAGATTCCCCCCTGTTGCCAGCAAAGGAATCCCACCTCTCATCTCCTTTGGCTGAAGGGTCGGGTGTCAAGCTCTGTTTCTCTTTGCTCTGGTGGTTGTAGCAAACGGACAGTACAAACACCCCCTCCCTTGGCTCTGGAGGGAAGCCTCAGATTAAGGCAGCCACGGGTTCAGTTTCTTTTGAGAGTCCTTAGCCCATGGCAGCCTTCTTTCTGTTCCTATCACGATCCCAGCCCGATTAGGTTTGCCCGCCCTAAGGACCTCAAGTTGCCTTGAGAATATCTTTAAAGACACTGTTGCCAAATACAGACATTCTAAGCCACTGGGGGTTAGGAATTCAATGTGAATTTGGAAGAAGGGTGGTACACGCCAGTCAGTGATAAACTTATTCAAGGAAGGACTTTGACAAGTATCGTCTAGAAACATGGAGAGGGTAAATTAGTCAGCTAAGTGGGTCTAATGGCATAAATGGCCACCACATGGATGCTACCATGACCCCACTGCAGGCAAGGAACTGGAGGAAGAAAAAGGATGCCGAGCAGTTAAAATGCTCTGCAAGAATAGTGTGGCTATGCCAAGATGCACAAGGATGTATCTATAGCTTGTCAAGAGCTGGGGCAGGGGGATGATGGATATCACCTCTGCCCTTGCTGCCAGGTATGTGTTCTCCATGCCTGCTGAAGTTTCTCTCTCCCTCCTGAAGTAAATGCAGTCTGAGCCATATGTGGCTGCTATGAAGACTCAATTGATAATGCCTATGAAGGGGTTAGCTTGAAACCAGTGCATCATAAACCCTTGATAACAATCCATTCTTGGAAACCAAACCCTAAGCCGGGCAGTGGTGGCATACACCTTTAGTCTCAGCACTAGTGAGGCAGAGGTAGGTGGATCTCTGAGTTTGAGTTCAGCCTGGTCTATAGAGCAAGTTCTAGGACAGCTAGGGGGATACAGAGAGACCCCCATTTCAGAAACAACCACCAAACACCCCCCCAAAAAAAGAATCCTAATGCATTTAACTCATTCCTCCACTCCTCCATCCAGATTTTAAAAACATTGTCATGAAAGAATATTTGAGCATAAAGGCATTACATGTTCAATGATTTCTAAAGCAAAAATCCCAAACCCAAAACCCAAAAATCAAACCAAACCAAACCAAACCAAAAACCAACCAACCAACAAAAGCAATAATGAAGAAAATGGGATAACCTCCCTCTCAACACCTCCCTCGTCTAGAGCTACAGATATGACCTAACTTTTTACTTGACCATGTCATAATCTAGGTCAATTTGTTACACCTTTCAGGGCTTCCATTGCCCCAGTTGCTTGGTAGAGGTCATAAGCCAATGCCATGCACTTGGCTAGACCAAATGAGTAGATCCAATGTCATCAAAGGGGGGGAGGAGGCTCAGAGTCATCTCATGGGATGCATAGGCTGTAGTTACCACCACCACTACTGTGAACTTTCCTGCAGGGTGCAAAGGAGAGCC
The DNA here is from genome assembly GCA_036184795.1 of Tokudaia tokunoshimensis. NCBI lineage: Eukaryota > Metazoa > Chordata > Mammalia > Rodentia > Muridae > Tokudaia > Tokudaia tokunoshimensis. The sequence continues at coordinate 84,813,894 of BTHU01000016.1, read as the reverse complement.
TGGCCCGGATGGCAGGAGGGGCCAGGACGGCATCCCTGGATCTCCCGGCCCTCCGGGACACAAAGGTGACACTGGAGAGGCAGGCTGTCCCGGAGCACCAGGTAAAAGTTCCCTTCCTTCTCTCTCCTCCACCACTGCAGTCGTTGTTGTCAGCAGAGTCTAAAGTGGACGTACACACATCGTTTCCTTGAACATCAGCTCTGCATATATCGGGAGGGCTTTTCATGTTTCCTATCTTTTGCTAAGAAATCCCCAATCACCCAGGAGGTGTTTTTATCCTTAGTAACCGTGTGGGAGGGGCTTCTAAGACACCCCTTTTCCACATAGAGGTGAAAATCTTGGACTGCTTTGAACCTCTCTGATGAGTCTATTGGCATCTACCCCGCACACTTCCTCCCATGTGCTTAGCATGTATGCGTGTGTGCACATGTATGAGCCTGGTGGCTCTTCTGCAGTTGCTCTCCACCTGGTTTTTCATCCTAGTTTTCTTACTGAGTCTGGACCTCGCTAACTGGCTAGGTTGCCTCAGCAAGGAGCTCTGAGTATCTTCCTGTCTCCATTCCGCCAACACTGGGTTCTAGATGTAGTGGGCTTTAATGGAGTTCCTGGGGATCTGGACTCCTTGTTTTGCTTAAAGTGATACCAGCCCTATGCGGGGCATTGGTATTCTGCATCATTTAGGGAAACTGACAAGGAACGGAGACTGCATGTTTAATTCAGAAGCAATTAAAAACATATATTTTCAGTTCTCAATCGAGAGATCAGCCTTGCAGAAGCACACAGGCTTTGCTGGAGGAGTTGCTTCATGTGTACTATAGACAGACTAGGGGGGCAGGCTGGAGGGGCAGGCTGTGTCCTGCTCCCCTCTCTTTCCTGATGTTGATCATGATACGGAAACAGAGATACTAGAAAAATGCTTATTAAATGTGGGCTTTTTTTAAAAAATCTTTTTGTTCTTTTCTCTAGGCCCCCCTGGTTCGACTGGTGATCCTGGGCCCAAGGGGTTTGGTCCCGGATACCTCAGTGGCTTCCTCCTGGTTCTCCACAGTCAGACGGATCAAGAACCAGCCTGCCCTCTGGGCATGCCTCGGCTTTGGACAGGGTACAGCTTGTTATACATGGAAGGACAGGAGAAAGCACACAATCAAGATCTTGGTATGGATACCCCAAGAATAAGCTGTCATGTGCTATATGGGGTCATTCATGCTGTGACTCAGAGAATAAAACCTAGGAGTTGATTTTACAGATTCATCAACTTCTTAAGCACTGTTCTTCCACAGCTTTGTTACGAGAGAGAGGAGAGAGAGGAGAGAGAGAGGAGAGAGAGAGGAGGAGGAGGAGGAGAGAGAGGAGGAGAGAGAGAGAGAGAGAGAGAGAGAGAGAGAGAGAGAGAGAGAGAGAGAGAGAGAGAGAGAGAGAGAGACCTGCTAATTCTTTTGATCCTGTTAGATGCCACAGAGGCTCATTCTGGTGACTGGTTACAATTGCCTATTTTTTCTTGTTGATGTTGTGGTGGTGTTTTTGTTTTTGTTGTTTTGTTTGAGACATGGTTTCACTATGTAGCTCTGGCTGACCTGGAGCTGTGTAGGCCAGACTGGCCTCAAACTCACAGAAACCTGCCTGTCTCTGCTTCCTCAGAACTGAAATTAAAGGCGTGGGGCACCACAAGCATGAACCTTGATTGTTCTTTTTTATTATTCCTTTTTAATACTCTTCTGCAATGGGATAGATGTATCTTTGATATAAAATGTGACTTTATTAAATGCAAATTATTTAATTGGGCATGATGAGTCCCCATGATTAAGTAGGATTAGTTGAAGGCAGAACTTACTGGGTTGTGCTATAGCACTGGCAAGCATGGCTTTTAACCATGTTCTGTTTTGTTTGGGGCCACAAGACTTTAAGCTTCAGCCTTCTAGGGTCCTTCCCATCTTTCAATAGCAGATCTGTAAGCTGCAGAACTCAATGTCAAGGCATATGATGACAGTGGCAGGGATGGTGAATACAGGGAGTGTGTCTGCCAATAGGGGCAGCTGACAGCTAGGTGGGTCTTAGAGCCAGGTTGGTCCCTAGCTAGTAAGAGGATAACAATGTAGCAAGCTGATGAGTGACAGATGTTCAGGTGCCTATCTTCATTTTCTGCTTGGTACGGCCACCACACTGCCTTCCTTGGATGCTTAGATTCTTTCAGGATGGGGTGGCGGATGGAGAGAAGGAGTGTTTATCTTGAGCCTGCCTTCTTTCCCCTCCTTATATCAGGTACCTTTATTGCCCTGGTTGGGCTGGACCACCTATCTAAAAGTTCTGTAGAACCCCTACATAAAATTGAAGCCCCTTAACAATACTGCCAAAGCCCACATCCTGTGGTCTGAATTATCTCCAGATACCAGAAGATGAAGTCACACAGATGCACCCTCCCTGGCTTCCACAAGCCGCCACTGAGCTCTGAGCACACTCTCTGTGCCTCTGGCTCTCTCCATCTCAGCATCTTCTTTGAATGGTCACCACCATCTTTAAACCTGGTGCCATCATTTTCATCTTGAGTATCCCAGCTTAGAATAAAGTCTAAGTCATCCTTATGGGAGTTTTGGGCAACCCTCACCTCTCAACCACAGGGCTTCTCTGTCTCGTCTGTGACCATTTGTTTGCTCCTTTGTACTGAGAAGACAAATGTATCTGTGCTTATCCATCTCTAGCCCTGGGTGGGTTGTTGGGCTCCCGGGAGAGGGATGAGTGATGGACGCTGGTCCATAGATCAGGGAGGTGGTCAAAGCAGCAGTTGCTCTGTCATGGTTCTCCACAGGTGTCTGTAAAATGCCACATGCAGGAGTCACTGGTTGTTCATACACTATCTTCTTCTCTCCAAGGTTTGGCAGGATCCTGTCTTCCTGTGTTTAGCACTTTGCCCTTTGCCTACTGCAACGTCCACCAAGTGTGCCACTACGCCCAGAGAAATGACAGGTCCTACTGGCTATCCAGTGCAGCTCCTCTTCCTATGATGCCGCTCTCAGAGGAAGAGATCCGCCCTTATGTCAGCCGCTGTGCAGTGTGTGAGGCCCCAGCTCAGGCGGTGGCTGTCCACAGTCAGGACCAATCCATCCCACCGTGTCCACGGACATGGAGGAGCCTCTGGATCGGATACTCCTTTCTGATGGTGAGTCTCCTGCCCTTGAATCTTATTCCTGTCTAGATAGTAGTACTGTGTAGAAACCAGAGGATCTGAAGTCATTCAAGCTACTGCCGGACTATAGACTGCTGAGATTTAGGGCCGTCATTATTGCTTTTATCTTTTCTCATCAATTATTCTTTTGGTAAGTCTGGTAGAGGATGGATTTATTTCAGCCATCAGTGAAATTGGCTCCATTTCGCATGCACACCCGACACACTTCCTACCACTCTTCTGCAGATTGTAAATTGCTCTTTAGGAATGACTCAAGGAAGAATTTTAAAATAGAACCAGACCTGGGCACGCCTATGAGTCTGTCCTGGAGGTCTGGAGTACCTGAGCCCTAATTCTTTATTCTTGTCTGGGTAGCACACTGGAGCTGGGGACCAAGGAGGCGGGCAGGCACTGATGTCACCTGGCAGCTGCCTAGAGGACTTCAGAGCTACACCATTCCTTGAATGCCAGGGCCGGCAGGGAACCTGTCACTTTTTTGCAAACAAGTACAGCTTCTGGCTGACCACCGTGAACCCAGACCTGCAGTTTGCCTCTGACCCGTCACCGGACACCTTGAAAGAAGTTCAGGCCCAGCGGCAGAAAATCAGCAGGTGCCAGGTCTGTATGAAGCACCTCTGAAGAATTCAAAACACGCCAACAGGCATCAAGGCAGACACCCATGGAGGACAAGTTTCCCCAGCTCTTCCAGTTAATTCAGTGGTGCTCTCTCCAGACTCCTTCAGCCATGCCTTGTCTGGGCATGGTTATTCCCGGCCTCCTTCTCCTCCCCTCTACAGATCAAGCAAACACCATACACGTGGAGTTGTTTGATCCCATCACCACATTCTTTTATTGAGATGATGGGAGAACAGGCTTTATTTGAACATGTGTTAATTTCCCAGAAAAGCAAGTGAATGACAAAGACCAGATTATAAACTTCATTCATTGGTCGACAGAGTCTCAAACAACTGAAGTCAATTATTCTGTAATCCATTGGGCTTCTGGCTAGATTTTACAGGAAAAAAAAAACAATATAAATAGGTCAACAAATGAAGCGACGGAAGTAGAGATTTTTCAGTGTTTCAAAATGATTCCCTCTATAATCTTTTATTTTTTTTTTAAAGGCAGGCACTTTAAATAATTGTGAGACCATGGCCCAAAGAGGTTTTTAAAAAGGAAGAAAAGAAAACCAACCTTTCTACACTGCCAGCATTAGCAGATCATTTCAAACCAGAAATGGCTCATTATGCAGGAAGGCCTGCAGTCCTGGATTCCAGAGCCTCGACATTAGCATAAACACTTCACAGATGAATATAAAACATTATGTTCTCTTCTGCATTTTACAGAGAATGGAAATGCCTACTTTGGCAACCCCTTTGAAAAGTGGCAATTATAGAAAAAATATATTCAATAAGGGATTAGGGGCCTAAAAGCTATTAATGAATATTAAGGTACTGATTCACAAAATTGAGTCCCTGTTCCAGGGAACTTGCAAACAGACCACTTTTCCCCAGTTGGGGGCCAGCGTGTCCTCCTGCTAATGGGACTGAAGCCACATGGGGCTTACAGGAGAGCCTGGTACAAAGCCACTAGCTCCCCTTCCCAGGAGAGCCTGCAAGGCTCCTCCCTCCACATGGATAATGGCGACTCACTCCGGAAGTGACAGGGCTATCATTATGCACTTGGGAGAAAATTAAGGGCTGACTTAATTAAACTTAGGTAAGAAGATTCATTTATGTCAGGGTCACCCCACCAGGAAAGCATGGGGCTCTCTTGAACAGAAACAAAGATGATAGCCAATCTGAATTTTGTGTTCCTGTGATTTTTTTTTTTAAATGGGAGCATCTGCCTCTCTAATTTTCAAACATTCTTTATATTGTATTAGCATCATGGCAAGACAGCTGTTTGACACTGGTACTTAGCAGCTCCTGTACACGGATAGGATCCATGTCAATTTGCAGTGACTTTTCTGCATACCAAAAGGTCTGCTTGCTATCAAGTCGGGGGATACCTACAAATCACAAACTGAAAGGTTTGCTAGAAAAGATTTTTCTTTTTTTTTCTTTCTTTCTTTCTTTTCTTTCTTTTTTTTTTAAATTCACCTTCCTCAGCTAAAGTAAAATTGTCATTTTAATGGAAAGGAAGAATTTCCCCCCCCCCCGAGAGAGACACTCATGTCAGAGCTCACTTTTCAGCGCACTTAAGAATAATTGAAAGAAAAACTCAATTAAAATTTGGTTTCTGAGGCTGGGGAGGTGGCTCAGTGGCTAACAGTACTTACTGCTTTTGCTGAGGATCTGAATTTGGTTCCTGGCACCTAGGTCAGCAGGCTCACAGTCACCAGGAGCTCCAGTTCCCCTTTCTGGCTCCCACATGCAAAGACCCACCCACAGACGTACTCATACACATAGTTAAAAACAAAAGTAAATAATACTTCTAAGATGTATTTTCCTTGCCATCATTTGGTCAGTGATGAACTCCTTCAGGCAGAATACATTTGGCGGGTTTTTTTTGTTTTGTTTTTTCTGTAGGCTGTCTGTGGGATGGCAGTTTAAGAGAACTTTCTGGTAAATAACATCTATTTTATTTTATTATGTTTTAAGATAGCACCCCAGATTGTAGTTTGAGTTGGTCTGGAACTGGCTACATAACCCCACATTGTTCAGTATCCTGGCAATTGTCTGGAGCTCCCGAAGTGCTAGATGTCCAGCCCTTTAAAGGGAAACATGGTTTTTGTTTTGCTTTGAAGACATTGTCTCTGCTTGGTCTGTAACTCACTATATAACCAGGGCTAAACATCTCTATTTTAACATAATATTTTCTTCATGTAGCAGAAATTTTCCTATTGACTCATTTGATTTTAAGTTCAATGCTGTGCATGTGAAGTATTTTTGATGTCTGAAATCAAAGCCCATTTCTTCTTTATTTACATTACTCTTACGTTTCCAGAATCTTTATCTGTCATCCTAAACCAGGCCCCCTGAAATTTCATCATGAATTTGGCTTGAGAACATGTTCCAGGAAAGAGTTGGTTGGGAATGGATGGAACTGTTAGAACACACATGCCTTGCTATATAATGCTAAACCGTTCAGCCTTGTTGTTAGAATATTAACATGCTTCAAGTAAGTTATGACTGGTTGAATTAGGAAGGCAATTTAGCTACTCAAGACAGTGAGCATGAAGGAGTTCAAAGTGTAGACCGCACGGTCCTCCTATGAACAGCACAAGGATTACTGATGTATTTAGAAATGGTCCAGAAGGCGAGACAACAGGTAAAGCGTTCTTGGGACACAAGAGCGTGTTATCTTAGTTATTATTTCTCTTTCCACCTGGCTGTATATCAATGTTTTTATATATAGTGGGGACCATGAGCAAAGCTTTGCATTTATCCCAATCCATGACTGTGATGGTCTTATCTAAATGTCCTTTTCAAGACCTCCACCCTTGACTGGCTGGAATGTGCCTAGATCCCTAATGGGATTACTTTGAGGCTCCATACTAGAGCACAGATGGAGTGTTCCCTTCTGGCTTCTCATTCTTGGTAAGTGGAAGCCACCGGGCATCCAAGCTTCGTGTGGTCGGTTCCCCAGACCGAAACTCGCATCCCCATCTGTGTGGGTTGCTATCCCTCTCCGTGCTTCTTGCTCTCACACAGATTTCCACCTAGCCTCTCACAGGAGATGTCTCCAGTTTGGAATTCCAGTCATCCTCTAAGTTCCATCCAAGTTAGACTGTTATCTTTTGGCTTAAAATCCTGAATGACCACACTGCCGGTGGAGTCCAAAATGACTTCACACAGGGTAAGAGGTACATTGTGAACTGAGGCTCATTGTCGGAGAGTGCCTCTTGTTAGCATGAGCTGCACACAGCTCTGCGGACACTCACATACCTTTTGTGTCTTTGCCTCCCTCATCTTTGTGCTGTCAGCACTTTCCCTAGGGTCCATTGCTTTGGTAGACACATTTGTCCTAGCACAATGGATTAGTGGCTGGTGTATGAACTTCCCAAAGAGATTGGGGGCTGTCTCCATTACTTTTCTAGAGACTCTGGACACATCTTTCATTCTGTAGTTAGAAACTGAAGCCCTTGTGGGGCAGGGACCATTTTTTGCTGGTGTTTGGATACCAATCAGTAGCACACGAATGAGCTATTATTGGCTTGATTGTTTCATTCAGTGACAATTTCCTATGCCTTGGTAAAAGCCTTTGATGCACAGCTCTGCATATAGGATCACAGTGGTAAAAGGGTTACCAGCATAAACCTGTCTTACTTCAGAATATCAGAAAGTTAAACATAGCTACGCATCCATAATCTCTTAATGCAATTATCACCGTAATGCCAATCGGCAAGCATTGACCCTTCCTCGCTCCACAGTTAATTACTTCTCTATGAAATGAAATATCAGAAATGACGCGATTGGCTCCTAGATTTGGCAGAAAGAAGTTCCTTTGCTGAAATGACACAAGGACTCAAGCTGCAATCTGTATTTCCTCATGATTTAGGGGCTTCTTGGCACCAAGGCCCTCTACACTGTCCGTGTGTTTTGAGTGCTTAGAAAAAGTCGTCAGAATGGCTCATGAGAGCTGTACTTCATCAGAGTCTCCTTGGCACTTCCTGCAGGTCACCACGAAACAGACCATTCTCCTTTGTGATCGGTGTTTCCACGAGCCCACTGGAATAATTTAACAGGTGTCCCTCTCTGATTTGGTATGGCTGTCAGAATAGTGGAAAAATGAGGCCTTATGAATAAATAGGTTGAACCCAGATTTTAATCCAGCCGCATCCTCTTTCGACTTCGTTGCCATGGGTGAGTTCTGCTAAATTGCCCTCATCTATAAGGTAGGACATTACACTCATGTTGAGAATTTCAGTTGGATTATTACCTACCTAGTACATTGCAGTCACCCTTCACTAAGTATGGACACATTTTCTATTTAAAACAAGGTATTTTAATATGAAAATGATTTCTTGCTCCTCCCCAACCCCCACAACAAAATTACATGTTGATTCTCATAGCATATAAATTACTGATTAGAATTATTTGTACCTAGCCAGTTCTTAATGTCTTCTTTATTTCAAGTCACAAAGTTACTGTACCATAAAAAGTATCCCAATTTCCTGCAGGGACATTATGAGTAAGGTCTGCAGGGACCAAACAATCCACATTAAAAAAAAAATCAGCTTTCTGCAATTGTCACTGTTATTATCCACAAGGAACTCTGCATAGTGCACTTTAAGCCATGACATCTCGCTGCCACGTCCACATGACATGCTTGAATTTTATGGTGCTTCAATATTTAATGATTCATTGGAAAAATGTGAAACATGCTCATTAAACTGCATCCCTTTCTCTAAACCATGGTTTTACAGTAACAGATTTTTATCGTGGAACTTTTGCCAGATGCCTGATCTACTACTGAATCAAAGGTATTTGCTGTATTGTCATGTACAATGTGGTTCATGATATATAAAATTCTGTGGCGGCTTCCAAGACTACTGTTGCTGATGAATGTATTTTCCTTTAAGCTAAAGAGGTTCCTGTGTGCGTTCTTGTCTACAGACACATGTATGAAGTTGTCTGTATGTATGTGCTAAGTGGTGTATGTAGGAACAACCCGAAATGGTTGTTCCTCAGGTGCCATTTGAATGAAAAAATAAATAAAAAGGAAATAAAATTACTGCTTATAGGTCTGATGGAGGGGAAAGCTTATTACAGATTATTATGTGGGAGACCATAGCCAGAGACCGGAACACTTGGGAGAGTCCAAAGTAGACATGACCAGACTGAAATGGGCCATGTTGGGAGAGGGGGAGGGCCAGGGAGAGGAGGAGGGCAGGGCAACCCGGTAAAGCAGCCAGGAAGCCCAAAGGTACAAAGATAGCGGGTGACCAAAATGATTGGATTATATAGGGAAGAGCAGCCCTGGCCCCTGGGCTGGAAAGTTCAGGGCAGGGAGTATGCCAGGCAGGAAGGCCCTGTAATAGGTAAGGACCGAGAGATGCAGGGAGAACCTGGCTGTCAGCATCTGCTGTATGCTAAGTAGGCACCTCAGCCAGGTTTGAATCCTAACACCATCCATCTTATTTTTTGAGACAGCTTCTTCACTGGCCTGAAACTCACCAAGTAGGCTAGCTTGTTGGCCAGGGAGCTCCAGGTACCTATCCGTTTCTCTGTCCTCAACACTGGGATTACTAACCTGAGTCGCCAATGCCTGGCTGCTTTAATGTGGGTTCTGGGAGATTTAAGGCATCCTCATGTTCTTAAGGCAAACATTCATGACTGAGATCTCACCCTAGCACCTCTCCCTTCCTTATTTTAAATCTACCCTGTGACATGGTGTACCCTTAGAACTGGCTTAGGAGGAAAAACAGGGTGATCTGCAGGACTGGGGAGCCAGAGCGGGGAAGAGTAAGACTCTGAGGATCTGTGAAGCATAGTTCTCTATTCAGTGTTGGGTGGGGAAAAGAAATGAAACCAGACCTGGCAAGAGGGCCACATCAACCACAGGCAGCGGTCAATATGGCTCTCAGCCTGACATTGGCCTTAGCAGTCATGCTAGTCAAGTAAGACGAGACTGTCTGCTTGCAGAGTTACTTGTGGGGCTGAAGGTCTGAAGGCCGACTGTAAGTCAGTGTTATCTGTCCCTGTGCTATGAGCTTTGCATTGCTATGACGAATGCCTGAGAGAAACAACTTGACACTAGAGTTTATTTGGACTTGCTTTCAGTTCAAGCTTGGCTGGATAAACTGAGGTGGGAAGAGGAGTCTCATACAGTGGGAACAGGTAGCAGGGGCCACTCATCTCACGGTGCCTGAGAAACAGACGGAGAGCGACCAAGCCTGGCTGAGGCATACAGCCCCTAAGCTCATGCCTGGACTGGTTTACTCCATCTAGGGTCTGCCTCTGAAAATTCTCATCACTTCTCAGCAGCAACACAAGCCTGCAACAAATCAGCCTGAAGTGGGGGACAGGGTGAAGAGAAGGGACATTTCATATCCAAACTGCAAGTGTGCGCTGCTAGGCATGGGTATTCCCAGCATAATTATTTGGGAAAATAGGGAATATTTGAAAATGGGTGATATAACGTCACACTGGTCTCAAAGAAGCCAGTTTTCTTTAGATAGATATAACTAGACATCGAGGAGATGGCTCAGTCGGTCAAGTGCCCACGGCACAGGAATGATGATCTTCGTTTGGGTCCCCAACACCCGTGTACAATCAAGCTTGGAGCAGTTCTGCATGTCTTACACTAATACAGAGAGGGGTGGAATTAGGTGGATCCCTGAACTCTGACTAGGCAGTCTATGCCCATCAGAATGCCTGGTTCCATTGAGAGACCTTGCCTCAAAAAATAAAGTGATGATACCAGAGCCAGAGGCTGGAGAAGTGGCTAAGGACACCGGCTGCTCATTTAGAGAGGAACCAAACTGGAATTTGGTTCACAGCATCCATGTTGGCCAGCTCACTAGTCTCAGGGGATTGAATGTCCTCTTCTGGTCTCTCTGGGCATGTGTATACACACACACACACACACACACACACACACACACACACACACACACACGTAAGAACGCATGCATGGTCACACTCATGCGTTTGAGAAGCAGTTTGCCTGACCACCCGTCATGGGTGTGAATGGGCTTCTTTGTACTTCCATCCTCACGTATTTATTGGTTCAGAGATTTCTATATACTGCTGAAGGCCCAGTGAGGACAGCCAAGAAGATTCCAGTCCCCGTTCCTGCCCTGGAAAGGAAGACGTGCTTTCACGGCACAACCAAATATCTACAAGTCACACATGGATACCAAGAGACACAGACCCAATAAAAACAGCAGGTCTGTGATGGGAGCCACGGACTCTAAGAAAGGCCTCAAGCAGGGGACAGCATGAGGAGGACAGAGAGGTCTGAAGGAGAGGAGATGCTTCTCCTTACACAACACTGGAAAGATCCCAGCATCAGAAGCATCCACAGCCTGGATGGTGAGACCAGTGTGCGCGGGCTGTTCAGAAGAAATGGGATGAGGCCAGAGCGGTCTGGAGCCCAGTGGCTGAGGTTAATGGCTCTGACCTTTCCCATTTGTCAACAGACAAACAATAAAAGATATCCGGGATGATGAGAGGTATTGCTAAAATGGGTTCTGGAAGCCCAACTGGCAACCGTGGTTGGAGTTGAGTGAAGAGGTATTTTAAGTATTGAGCAAAGCAATGAATCGAGAGACTTCAAGGTCCTTCCAAGCTTAGAGTTTATGATTCTAAAATATGGGCGAAGAAAAAAAAAAGCCGGGGCAGCGGGAATTAGGTCAGAAAATTTCTGCAGTGACCCACAGGAAGGGATAGAATGGTATACTTACGAGTTCTTGAATGCATTTCTTTCCTGAACACCGACTCCTAAGAGAGGTTCACTCTCTGTGGCGGGGGGTCACCTCTGTCACTCCATAGCCAACTCCCCTGGCCAGATACTACAAGGGCTAGTCATTTGTCGCTTCCTTCCAGCCTCAGCAGTAGGCATTCTTATGAGCAACTTTGCAAATCATAGGCAACACACGGAAAGTCATCAAGAGGAAGCAGTTTTAACTAGTCTTTCCTCTTGAGAGCCAGGAGGAGATTCTGAATGAAGAGATCTGTTAGGCTGACTGACCACACCAAACTGTGGGAACTGGACATAAGAGACAGTTGGAAGACTGCTAGTAAAGAACCACATTAAAAAACCTGCTCTTGGCGCTGACTCCTGTTGGAAGCAATTAGCTTCTGCGACTCTTCCTTAGATCACTTCCAGTTTGTTGACATAACTTTGAGCATTCCTTATTGTGGATGGGGCAAACACAAAACAAAAATGTAACGACGAACAAAGAAAAGAATTCCAGACCCAGAAAACAGTAAGCACTGACTACAGGCAAGCCCATGACTTGAACAACAAAATTATTATAATTTCCAGACCATCTTTATTCTGGAAGACATGTGGTTTTCACTTATCCCTAAAATGACTTTTCCCACATCTGTAATAAACATTTGGTGACATTCCACTCCATAAATAAAAAGTGCACATTATAACTACACCATTCAAAATTGGGATTTCAGTGTCTTTGTCCGACAAGTCAAAGCAAAGCAACCAGGTACTGCTATTGCACTCCAGCTCTATATACAAGCTAGTGGAATTCTAATAACAATTTAACAATAACTTTGGTGGGAAAATAACAGCTACAGAGCCTTTTGAGTGTGGAGGGAGGGAGGGAGGGAGGGAGGGAGGGAGGGAGGGAGGGAGGGAGGCTGGGAAGGTTGGGAAGGTCAATAGCAGGCTATGTTCTAGGGTCATTCAGAACCACATCACACACAGACATGATTTGGTGCAGGTATGCACAAATAAGAATAGTGACAGAAGAGTGTTAGGGCAGAATTTCCAGGTGCTATCAAAAGGTGGCAAGTAGGGAAAAGGTTATTTCTCATTGTGGTATAGAAGGCAAATGTATATAGCTTCAGAGCCAGGAATAATTTACCTTGACCATTATAATTTAGATGTGTTTGGCGGTACCAGGCTCATGGGCCTACTTTATAACATCAACTGGCTGTGGCTTTCCACCAATTACAAATTAAACTAAGGTGCTGAGGCACCACTGTCTGGATAGCCTGTCCGAATGCTCTTCGACTTCATGGGTTTGCTTAGTCCATTCATATGCTAGTGTTAAAGACATTCCAGGTGGACCCATATTAACATGGAGTTGCTCCATTGGCAGGCATCAAATGCATAGAATGGAAACTGAGACATTAGTAGCCTCAAAATGTCAGCCTTGGGTACCAGTGCCTTTTAAAGCTGAACATTTGCTTGTACTTTTATTTATATACAGTGAATTTCTTTCCTCCCTTCTCCCCTCCTCCCCCTTCCTCCCTTACTTTCTTTGAGACAGGGTATTGGTGTATAAAGGTGTGTGTGTGTGTGTGTATGTATGTGTGTATTCTGGCTGGCTTAGAACTCCATACGTAGACCAGGCTGGCATTGAACTAGGAAATCCTCCTTACCCTGAATCCTGAGTCCTAGGATTAGAAATCTGTGCCACCAGCCCAGCCTATGAATTTTTTTAATGGACATAGAGTACTTTGCTTTAAGTTTGTTTTACTGGCTACATGTTTCTTGATTCATTGTATAAATTAATCTTCTGAAAGCAGCAGACACTCACACACACTTTAAAATAGAATATAAAACTGTAAACAAAGAAAGTCAGGTCCTATGTGCCTGCCCCCAAAAGCTAATTAGCATCACCAGATAGTATTCTTTCCCAGGTGTTTACGTTGCGCATAGGAAAGTCTGTCTACACCTGTCCTCACTGGAAACTAGCCATGAAGGGTGAGTTAGACTGGGAGCTCCATACTAAACACTCCCTGACTGTGACGTGGTGGAGACACCCTGTCTTTGCCTTTTTATTCTCAAAACACAAGAAACAGAAATGCCGTTCCTGATTTGGACAACATGTGTATAAAACACAGCACTTCCCTGGGGCAGTTTTCAGACACTTGTTTATGACAAACTGCAGCCATAGTGGCCAATGAGAAGGCACTTTTATGAAGACAAAAAAAAAAATACTTGCTGTAGGGGGGGATTCCCTGTGAGAACCCTACATAACACCTCCACTTGGCTGTAAGTGTGTGTGTGTGGCACCTGCTGCCGCCCTGCGGAGCAGTTAAACAAGTCTCATCTCCTTCTCCTGGAGGGGTGGCTCTGAACCCAAATTGCTGGTGCCACATGATATCTAATAAGCGAGGAGGTTTTTTTCCCCTACCTTAGTTCTTTCTTATTCCCCTCCAGTCAGACATTCTACATGTGGAACAAGGCAGGAGTTGTGAACATCAGGCAGACTTAGTGGTCTGAGTATTCCGAGGGGCCTGGGTGAAAGAGCATGGAACACCCTGGGAAGGTAGCCACATCCTCTTCCCACATCACCATGAACATATGCCGGGAGGACCAGGGGGTAGCACTGCCCCTCCTGCTAAGCCAGGCACCTGGCATGCCAGGCAGAGTGAGGGCTGACCCTCACCTGGTGGAATAACCAACCCACTTCCTATTAAGGAACTGGTCTTTTCAAGTGGGTGAAATAACCCACTTCACGGCAGTGTGGATGTGTGCCACTGAGTCTGGAGGGAAGGAGAGAAAAGTGGAAATTGGTCCCAACTGAAGAGGTGACCTTTGGTTTAGGAGTGATCCCAGGGCTAGACAGGCCACTCTGGGAAAGCTGTGGGCTTCCTGGGACAAGCCTGGTGTCCAGATGTGTCAGCCGGGCTTGGGCATCTGGGCACACAGGGGCCGTGGAGTTCCTGGCAGACCAGAGTGATCTGCAACAATAAAGGCAATGCCCTTCTTTTGTTTAAAACTAATCAGGGGCTTGGGGTATAAAGTGAATGGGCTCCAATCGCACAGCTGGAACACGCCTTCCCCTGCATCGTGCCATATCACTGGCCGTCAAATCTATGAAGACGCTGTCTCCTCATTTCTTCTTCTGTCGGGAGCTGGAACCCATAGGGCATTGGGCCGTTTCTGGTATTTCCTGCAGTGAGAAGGCAAAAAAGGGAAATTACGCACTGCCTATCCATCGTTCTGACATTTACAAGGCACCGTGTTCCGTAGGATTATGAGGAGAGAAAACCAGCTGTTTTGGTGCTGTCTTTATTTCAACATTAAAAAGACACATAACAAACAGATTTCAACTTTAGCTGTCAATACTAATTTCGACACAGAGTAAACATTTTTAGCATAGCTCGGTCCATGAACTTAATTTGATTCAGTCTCAGCTTCTTGATACTCAGTCCACGCTGACTTTGTTGTTCTACCATGCTCCATGATTTCCATCATGACCAACTCAACTAACTCCTCCATAGCTAGCCCACTCCTAATTATGCTAGCGGGCCTCCCCTTTCCTCCCTGTAAGCTGGTGGTACTGCCAGCCTGGGCATCAGAAGCACACCTGGTTGAGACACGAGTCCTACCTCAATGGAGGCGAAGGGCAGTACCACACAATGTCTCAAGCCTTTAGCCTGAAGCGACTCATTGCACCTTGTGTCCCTCCTCCTCCCCCAACACACACACTTTGCTAGCTGACATACAACAGTACAAGCACAATAGTTACAGGTCACATGACTGAGAGGGAGGCTCTTCAGGCTGTAGACATACTCAGAATACAGGCTGTAAGAGTCTAAGCATGTCAGCCAGTATGTGGATGCATGCTTTGAAAGAGACATACATGGTCCTTGATCATCCCCTCTGTTGGATACAGGTAAGTAGGTGCCACCAAAACGCCATACCTTTTCACTCCTGGATCTGCAAGCCCTACTAGCTGGCTATGAATCCTCTCATCACCTGTATCACCAAAGTCTCATTCTCTCTTCCAACACCTGATCAGCCCTGGAGTTTTCCCCTAATACCAACTTTTTAGCGGTCAGTTATTCTCTGTTAATTGTCCTCATTCAATAGCTGCCATGTTCTGCCTGATAGTGCACCTCTGCTCCCTACTACCAGGGACAGAAGCTCTTGAGGTGGTAGGGGACATCTCTGATACTTCTCACCCCTCGAGGCCTGGATCAGTCCTAAATACATAGCTGCTGTCACATAAGCCGGGTCTTAAAAGCTTACGACTTGAAGAGGGATCCGTCATGGCTAGACATCATCTATCACAACTCAGGGCTGACGTGGCTGATTCAGGGAGCAAAGGCTTTGGACTCACTGGCTAGATGGCAGGGTGAGAAGGACAATTGTTTCCTTCTGAATGAAAGCAAGTGGGCATGCAATCAATCCTTGGGCATGTGATCCTTCTTGCTCATTCTCCACAAATGGTTTTATTTGCAAAGACATCTCATTTATGTTCGACAAAGCAGGGGATAACTATCACAACTATAGTGAGGTATCAGAGAAATCAGGGGTTGAAGAGTCAATTCAATCCATGACTGGAACTTTAGTTGTCAAAGAGAAGTTCACAAAAGGAAGTCAAGACACTTGAGTGATTTTGTGTCTGTATTGTTCCAGGGATCCCAATGCTTACTTCTAATGGTCCTCTCCTGTTGAGATACTAAGACAATGACCTCTTAAGCCTGTGGATGGCTTCTTGACTTGAACAATCCAACTGAATAGGAAAGGTGGCGTACCCACAATTCATCCCTGATAATGAACCTTTACCTCATGGCCTTTTAGTGCAGCAAAACACATGTCATTGTCTTAACCCGGATCAGATGACAGAGCATAAATACACTTAAGAACCTTTGCCATAAATAGTCTATGAATCTTCAAGATTTAAAGTTTCACAGGATACAGTTTTGCCATCTTTATAAAGGAATTTGTTTTTGTTCAAAATGGTGCATTTTTGAAATGGCAAATACATAAATCAAATCGACCTGAGTTTATTGCTTAAAATTGCTTCATGTAATCAGATCCAAGTCCTACTTTGCTGTTTATGGCTGCCTTTTAACAAGGAATTCTTAATTGCACTTATGAACACAGGCCAATCAATCTTTGACAGTCCACTGCAGATGGGAAAGGACTCAGAATGAGCTGTGGGGAAAATCAAGAGCAGCTTCAATGTGGCAAAGCTGCCACCAGGCCACAGGCCACAAACCAGAGCAAGTGGAAGGTCCTCAGGCTCTTCAAGGAAAGCAGTGAGTGTTTTCTGTTGTATTTCTATGGGAGGATCCAACATTGTCTTTGGAAGGACTAATGTTCTCATGACAGAAAGAAGAACAAAGAGTTAGGGGGCAGAGGATGGGGGTTCCCTAAGTCCAGTGCTCTCCCCTCCTTTCCGTTCCCCCCTTTTTTTCCTTCTCTCCCTTCCCCTCCCCACTCCCTCTAGACCCATTTGCAGGGCATTCAAGGATAACCAAGGTTTAGCCAACAGAAGAAACGCCACGTGCTGAATAGAGGACTCCCATCCCTATCCGTCAGAGGTATGAAAGTCACTCCATTTATAGAGCACTCTCAAGGGCTCCTGTTTCACTCGGCTTCTGTTCCTAGTCTTTTCATCCCAGTTCCACTGATAGACCAATTAAAAGACAGTGACAAGTTAGCAAGACAGCTCAGGTCACTTGGCCAGTACAGATGGGAACCATCCTAGAGCCAAGGTTTTCTGACCTCTTACAACCTACCCAACTGCCATCACTCCTGAAGCACTGAACAAGTTAAACACCACACCTTCTCATCGTGTCTGACCTGCTTCTCTTCATGGATATGTGGACTCACTGCTATGTGAACACAGAGGACCAGGGAAGTCCAGTCTAAGCCTACAACTCTCATGAGTCTTAGCTAATATCAAAGACACCGGTCTAAAACACCACCTCGTGTTTCACAGAATTCCACTGCAAACCACAGTAGGTTAGTTCTACAAGAACACCACAACACTACAGTTACTATCAGCACTACAGCATCAACTCAGGCCTCACATTCTGTGTATTTTTAAAAATTCTTCAAACTCAGTTTCTGGTAAGAGCAAAGCTACCCTCCTATCTGAATTGCTTATTTCAGGATCCAAACACTATCACACTCCTGATCCTACTTAGTGTTTAAGTAGTTTTCAAATGTAAATAAATCTCGGATATTCTGAGAGGAATTTTAAGTCAGGTGTCAGTCAGTCAGTCATCCACCTGCTGCTTGCTCTGTGTCCACTGTGGGTCAGCATGGCTCTGGACAAGGCTCCTGTCCACTCTGCCATCCAGTTCCTTCCTTTGCATTGATTTTTAAGCAAATTTCTGTAGTTTCCACCCACCCACATTATCGATGACTGTTCTCTGTTCAGGGCCCTGCGGACATGTCTCAAAGCATCTCAATCTCTGATATAAGCTCACATTTCTTAGGGATACAGCACAGGGTCTGGGCTGGCTTCATATGGGTGGAGGATGTCTCCAGTCTCATAAAGGGAACATGCTCGTGGAGATTCGGAGATGGCTACCTGGGTCTGTCTGGGATTTGTAGACATGACCCACATAAGACACTCCATGAGGCAGGCCCTGGTTGGTTCCCGTGTGAAGGGAGCTGCTGACCAAGGGGGCTTCTGGCCTTCCACTGCTCTGGAGGGTAACAGCCTGATGAATGGGATCCTTACTCTTTTTATCTCTTGCAGCTGTTCTCAACACGAGGGTCGGGGACTGCATCTCAGATATCCTGCATCTCAGATACTTACATTACAATTCATGACAGTAGCAAATGTAGTTATGAAGTGGTAACACTGTCATCTTATGGATGGAGGCCACCACCACATGAGGAGCTCTGTTAGAGGGTCACAGCACTGGGAAGGTTGATGGGGAATCGGTGATTTATAGCTACATGTCTTTATAGCTACATAAGCTTCCCTTATGTCAGTCTTCCTTTCCTAGCTTATGAAATGGGATGGTGAGGGTGGCTCCCCCACGAGACTGTTCAGAGGAATGGAGCGTGCATATACATCACGTAGCAGCATGTACTATCTGCCTGTCACATTCCTAGTGCCATCAGGAATCACACTGAATGTCTGTGTTTGAAGAGAACCAATGCCATAAGATAACACACAAATAAAATCTCAAGATTGGTTAACTTTAAAAAAATTAAAGAAAAATATTAACTTATCCTTATGTGCACCAATGAGATCCTCTGGAACTGCAGTTACAGACAGTTGGGAGCTGCCGTGTAGGTGTTGTGAATTGAACCTGGGTCCTCCGGACGAGCAGCCAATACTCTAACCACTGAACTATCTGTCCATCCCCAATTAGTAACTTTTTAATGAAAGAGTCCAGCTATGTTTGTGGGTGCTTTTAGCAGTGATTTGTAGATGTACAGAGTTGTTAGCTACTAAACCCTTGCTTTCTAAGAAACGAATAGCAAAGGGTAATTAACATACGTCACTGGCAGTACATTTTTGAAACATGGAGGAACCTTTGGGCTGTTGGGAAAGTCCAAGTGTCCCGTGTGGACCTTTTTTCCATTTAGTTAAATAACACATTGGTCATTTACAGGCCCGGATGAAATGGTCCAGCTCTGAAGAGCCTGGCAAAGAATATTAGTATTTATGAGACTCACCCCATGTCCCTGTAAATGGAGGTCACATCCCAATCTTACTCAAAGAAAAAGTAGGCATGCTTCAAAGGGCCTCAGGAACATTGCTCAGTTTAGGACGACTTAGCTCGAACACAGTGCCAGTTGTGAGCTCATACAATGTATTGATTGTGGTTCTTGATGGAAAAATTTCAGTTTTCTACCCTTATGTATAATGCAGTAACCTGTATATTTTATGGCTAAAGGAAGGGAAGCAATTTTCTCCAGATCAGAATTGCTGAAGAAGGCTGAGAGTTGACGGCCATTGCCCTACTAGTCACCACTGGTGCAGATAGGGATGCTTAGTTTGCTGGCATGCACAGATCTGCATGACTGCCATTCACGCCATTCAAATTATACTACTGTGAAGTCATGGGATGGGATCATATCTTTTCCTTAAGTTGGAGGACTAGACAGGAAAAAAGGGGGTGGGGGGTGAAGAAACTAAATAAACCATTAGCAGTCTGTGGTATATCTGTCGAGGAACTCCTGTGCTCTCTTTCAAGAATGTTACTTTATTAGAACTGCAAAGGCTCCTGAAAGGCCAGTTGCTAAGTCATTTACTTAAAAAAACCCAGAAAGGTCTGGAAGAAACCCCACCCCTGCTCCAACAGTTTATAAGAGGGGAGGCGCTTAGGTACTCTCGGGGTCATTGATTATCATATGATCTCTCTCTGTCAAAATGGCCTGGCGTCCACCTAAAATCACATGACTTTCACACATATGGACCTTTCATGATGGCTTGAAAGAAGGGTAACAGACAGTCATGGCTTCAACACTGGCGTTCCCATCTTGCCAGCCAACCGCAAACTTCAACTGGGACCTGGGATCTCAGTGTGAACCGCTCTGAGACGGAGCAGTGTGGCTCTGCTGTCATACGGTTCTCTTCCCAGCAGGTGGTTGATGCTGCGGCCAGTTGACACAAGCGACTTGGGACAAGGAAGCTACTGAGTAAATTAAACTGCCTGGTGCATGATGTTTATTGTTTTATTTTGTTTTTTACCAGAGTCAGCATACAGTTTAACTTGGCTACACACTCACCTAAGCATTAACATCCTTCTTTTGGGAGTATATGACTTGATCAATTTTTATGAACTGAGTGTGTGGAACTAAACTCATAGGTAGAAATACAAATGTCTCGAACTCAAGCTCCCATCCCTTCCTCCCGGAAGGGCATATGGCTTCCTTTCTTGTTTTATCAAGTTGAAAATACTCTGATCTCTTCATTGGGTCCTTACAAGCCATGTTCTTTCCTTTAAAGCCTCTGGGTTGCCTAGGCGTCTTCGGCTTCCCACCTCGCCTCTAGGTTACCCTCCCTTCTCCCCTGCTTCTCATTTCTGTTCTAATTTCTAACACTCAAGCCCATTTTCACCCACAGCATCCACAAAGGAATTCATAAAAGCCACTCTGAGGGGCTTCCGTCTTAACTTTACATTTGTGGAAGTCTTCCACATTGTTCTGTGTTGGTCTCAGTCCTACATCTTTTTACAGGTGAAGAATTGAGACAGTGGATTTTAGGTAACTTACCAAAGACACAAGGCTTAAGTACTAAGGTACTGGATCTGTTTGAAAGCACTGGGAACCATCTGCCTTCTGCCCCCCTAAGATTCCCCACAAATGCCAGATTTTATTTAGGGCTCCTGAATGGACCTCCTGAAGTTAATATCCCCTTTGAGAAAGACTGAGGCACAACTATACCCAGCCAGCATTGGTAGTTTACTGTGGTGTCTGAAAGCAGAGTACTCTGACTTCCTACCGAAACAGAGGAACAGGAGGAGGCAGCTGACTGAAAGCTGAAGAGTAGAATTCCAGTCGCACAAGGACTCACTACGACAGGAGAGACTGTGTTTTAAATGAACGATTAAAAGACTATAAATAACAAGTACAACATAAAAATGTTTAGAGACTCTGCCTTAAATCTCATCAAATTTTTAGCCCCTTAGGGCTTTATTGTGAAGGGTTTCAGTGAATCTGAGAATGGTTTTTAAAGACTTCTACAGACCAACAAGGCTTTATAAAAGAGCTTCTAACTTTTCCTCAATCTGTAACAGAATGCTTTTTGTTAGTAATCGGGAGGTGCCTCGGTTTATCCAATCACATAAGCTGAATCTGGAGGTTCAAAGAGACTGCTCGCCTCCAGGAAGACCTTTTCTTTTTCCATTCTTTTGGACTTTTTGTTTTTTATTACTGAAAATCATTTAGGGACATTCATTGGGCAAATACATACAATATCCTAGAAAACTAGCCATAGGCCCAAGGACAGAAGCCATGTTGTGTCCTTCACTCTGAGTGGTTAGCACACAGGAGGCCATGGAGATAGAGAAATGGATACACATCTTCAGCCATGGGTGCGAGGTCATAAGTAACAATGGAAAATAAAAACCTGAAGGTAAAACACAGAAGTCAACTTTGTGTTATGGGTCTATGAGGAATAAAACCTAAGAAACACACCCAGTCAATGCCAGAAGATGAAAGGCCTTTAGCATACTGAAGTCCAGTCCTTCCAGATGCTGTGGGGTTGGGCTTGGCTGCAGTCCTGGCCTCTCCTGATTTTCAGAAGGGTCCATAGCAAACAGAAAGGAACACAGGAGTTTGGCTGCTCTCTACTGTTAGCTAGGCTGCTTTTGCTCATGTCCTAGAGGCCTCCAAGAGTTCCCTAATGTCCGATCCAGACTTCTCGGATGTCCAAGGCCTCCGATTTTTCTGACATTTGCCTGGAAGGGACAGGGACTGTTTAGAGCTGGTTTTCTTGAAGGTAGGTGTCCAGTATGATGGATGAGGGCAGGCAGTAAAGTTCTAGTGGTCTCAGGGCCTAGATGGGAGGTGTCATTCTCACTTTTTGTCCCCTGATCTTGGAGTTATATCCAACGAGCAAGTTTTAGTTTCACTATTTAGTAGGAAGAGAGGATAGCTGGGGGGTGTAATACAGAGTACAGAAAACTGAGATAAAATTTAATAGTATTAGGTCCGTCTGGGACACAGTGAAGCTCGGCCCTGCTGCTGCTCACCACCTGCTATGTCCTTCATCTTCAAAACATGGTGGTGGTTTTAGCAGCCCTGGCCCTAGGCACAGTGGTTTCCACCAAACAGCAACCAGTTAGCCAATGGATGCAGACTGAAGCTGAGAACCTAGCCATTCAACAACATCTGTGGTGCAAGAGTTCTGAACAAAGCTAGATGGTCTTAGGCACGGCTTGGGCTCACTACGACTCTACCAGGAGCTTAGACAAGTCACTTCTTTCTGGACCTCAGACTCTTCATGTGTAACTGAGAGGGCTAGCCCAACCTTGTGATATTTCCACACTGAAGTTCATGTGCCAATCACTGGTTCCCAGTGAGTCTTTAGGGCTGGTAGGCCTCCCTGGATAGCACAAATTTGCTCTGTCTGCTACCTGCAGCCGGGGTAGCCTCTCTGGAGAGTCGTGCTTGGTTTTGACTTTTGGCAGCTGGACATGCCATGTCCAGCTATGCTGTGCTCGTTGGCAGTGTCTTCCAACTCATTTGGTCTCATTCGGTGCCCCACTCCAACACTCTGTGAACATTTACAGTTACTTTATGCTTCTTATTGGAATATTTGGGTAACACTGCCAAAGGTAATAGAAAATTCAATTCTTGGGACATTAATACGTTATATTATTAAGATAATTTGTCAATACTGAGAAACAACCATCAAAATATTACCAAGAACTCAATTCCAGACTTCATTTGGGTTCTGCCAATTTTCCTAAGTTTTTGTTCCATGGACCAATCCAAGGGATTACAGTCCACTTGGTTTCTCGGTTTCTGGGAGTTTCTTAGTCATTCCTCTTTTTCTTATGACCTTGATTGCCTGGGTAGACACCCAATAGATATTAGGTTTGTTTGATAGCTGGCCTCTTAATTAGACTGAAGTTCCAAGTTTTGACAAAGGGGGAAAAAGCCACAGAAATAAAGAGCACTCTTTGTACACATCAAGGACACATGTCACTGACAGCATGGACCACTGGTGAGGCTAACCCAAAGGACTGTTTTGCCAAGTACAATTCTCCATTGTACATTTTGTTAAGATTTTATTTTTATCTGTTCTATTTATGTGCATGTATGTGTGTCTACCTGTGTGTATCTGTACAGATGTCTGTGGAAGCCAGAAGAGGGTGCTGAATATGCTGAGGCTGGGGTCACATGGGGTGCTGCCCTGCCCAACATGGGTGCTAGGAATTGAATTCTGGTCTTCTGCAAGCAGCAAATACTCAAAACGCTAAGCTTATCTCCAAGTCCACTGTGAAAACTTTGAGTTCCAAGAGGATATAGCTTTTATCTTTGCTTCTACAAGTCCCCTGGACAAGCTGGAAGTTGGAGACAGAGCATTTCACATGAGACTTGTCATCTAGCTACTCATGCTTGGGAATGAGCAGCAAGTGGTGGAGTCCATCTCTGATGTCCCAGTGTGGTGACTCCTTACTGCTCTCTGCATGCGACTCACCAGGGAACTTGGTTGAGAAATGGATTTAGATTTAGTGGTGCCAGTAAGTCCAGATACTCAATTTTTACTGTGCTCCTGTGTGACTATGAACGTGACGTACTAGCCATTGAGACCAAACATCTTTCTGCTGAAAATATCCAGTCGGTTTCTCTCAGTGCTTGCACTTGCCAGCAGGTGGAGGCAGAGGACTACAACACTGTCTGCAGATGAAAACCAGGACACATTCCAGTCAGCAAAGCATTCGGCATCGTAAGCAGAATCAGGGTCATTTTGAACCAGATGGGCTCTACAGAAGACGCTGCACCGAATATTAGGGAGTTGTTTACTGTCTAGATGGTCTGCGGGTCATTTGCCAGCACCTAGCAGCTTCCGTGCCATATCACAGTTCTTCTCCAGGAAAGACTAACAAGGCACTGGGAGAGAGGACATAGATACTGGGATTTCTCATCAGTTCTAAAGTCATTTGGAATTCATCTTTGCTCATGTGCATATGCCTTGTGCTGACTGCTACAGTCTACAGCCCTCTCACAACCCTAACTCCAAATCAGAAAGACGAACCCCATGCAGTCTGTGGTGACTGTCAAGACTAAAGGCTGTAAGGACAAGAACAAGAAAGGATGTAAGCCTATTGTAGTGGTTATTGCTGGCTCACACGGCCGCTCCAACCTGTATCAGTTAGTGATCTCACCGCTCTAACATCATTACCAACAGAAACGACTTAAGGGAGGAAGGATTCATTTTGCTCAGGGCTTCAGAGTTCAGTGCTGGGCTGCTTGGCACCACATGCTTGAGTAGCACATGGTAGCAACACGATTAGGAGGCAGAGGACCTTTCCTCCTGCTAGACAGGAAGCAGAATAGAGCAAAACTGGAAGAGGGGCCAGGTCAGGACATAATTATCAAAGACACACCCCAGCGACCTACTTCCTTCAACCAAGCTGCACCTCATACTTTTTGGTACCTTGAAACACTGCCATCATATTATAAATTCCACAGTCATAGTTTAGATCCATCAAGGGATTAAACTACTCAGTCAGCACACTCACAGGTGTGTTATACTAATCTGGGCATTTCTTTTGTTAGAACTGAATTTTATTTATGTGTATCGGTGTGGGGCTTT
This sequence comes from Tokudaia tokunoshimensis, assembly GCA_036184795.1. Lineage (NCBI taxonomy): Eukaryota > Metazoa > Chordata > Mammalia > Rodentia > Muridae > Tokudaia > Tokudaia tokunoshimensis. The sequence continues at coordinate 84,789,118 of BTHU01000016.1, read as the reverse complement.
GTGTGTGTATGGGTACCACTCGCATGCAGGAGTATTCTCTAGAGATGGGCATTAGATTGCCTGGACCTGGAGGTACATGTGGTTGTGAGTCACCGTGTGAGTGCTGGGAACTGAACCTTGGGTACTCTACAAGAGCAGTAAAGCACTCCTAATGGCTGAGCCATCCTTCTAGTGCCAGATCTAGTAATTTCTTAATTTAAACACGTTTACAACCAAGATTCGCTGTCACACCTCTGTTTACCCTTTCTCAGACCTCCTACCTGCTCTGGCCCCACTCCTTGTGCTATTCCAGAGGAATGTCAGACAGAAGGAAAGGAGGAAGAGAGACCAGGAAAAGACTGGGCAGCTCAGCTCTCACCGTGACAATGCCTGATATAGTAGTAGTTCAGGGAATGGATAGCTGTGTAAGGATAGTCAGAATGTGGTCTAACTTGTTTTCCCCCCTTACAAAGCACTGGGCTGACTAGAACTTAAGAACAGAGTATTCCATGAGTTTTAGAAATCTGCAAAGTCCCTTTCACATAATGGTTATTGCCAGGAGAATTCCTTGGCTTAACCTGTGATCTCAAGTAGCTGCTGCTGTCCTTTCTCTTGGTGCAAGTTCAAGGCACCTGCCATGGACCAGATGCCTGTCCCCTCCACCAGTCCAAATGATAAAGCCCTGATCTTTACTCTGGTGTATCTTCAGGTGAAGGCTTCTGTGGGCTGTTAGATGAAGACTCTACAATGGGGCTGGTGCCCTTGTTAGGGGATAAGGAGGCCAGAGCTTGTCGTTTGCCATAGGCACACTGGGGAGGTTATCATCCTAGGCAAGGGACCACACCAGAGCCCAATCACGCTAGCTCTTGGAACTCAAATAGGGGCAGCTAGGAAGCCACAGACTTTGGAAATACAGTCCAGTCTGTTATGAATCTCATGAGTTTGCCTGGGCCCTAGAATTCTTGACATATTTAGGAGCAAGAAACAGACTGACAGATGATATGATATAAATATATCTATATGTCATTATATATATATATATATACACACACACACACACACACACACTTAAAAGCCTTAAATATTCACACTATACATTCTTCAAAGATGACAAGCCTGGGCATTGTATAACTACATGTCCAGATGTATTGACATCAATGTATAATTACGGAGATAACTCCTGTCCTGGGAAATTGTCCCTGACAGTCTTACTGGACCAGAGAAGAATGGCTGTTGTTCAAATCCATCATTAAAGCTCAGAGTCCTCTGGGCATCCATTTCTTCCAGGTGGAACCCTGGTCATGCCAGTGACATGGTTAATCACAGGGCTGGGCCAATGGCTCTAAGGAAGGACAGTCCAGGGTCGATCCACAAGGAAGAAAGCAAGCAGCTTCCACCTATGGCCTCATTCTTTGCCTGGCCAAAGCAGCAAAAAAAGAGAAGCAAAGAAGACAGGCAGGCGGTCAGGAGGCTGAAGACCAGACAAAGGAGGCACTCTGGAAGAAGTGTGATGTTCCCAACTCACAGTGGCAAGACCTGGCAGATAAATTGGAAGGTGACGATGGCCCGATCCCATGTGAATAGGCTGTGAGATAAGTAGCCTGAGAGGCCTTCCGGAGAAATCCACAAATAAGTAGAAGCCTTAGGCCTTGGTCTCTAGAGCTGTGCCATTCAGTGTGGTTCAGTCATCCCAGAACTGTGATAGTTAAAGCCATCTATGATGTGATAAACTCTCCTAGAAGAAGCACATGCTTCTGAGTGTGATGGCATTGAACCTGAGTGCAATTCCCACTTTCTGTGTGGTCTTCTAGGTCGGATAAACTCATTCCTACCCAGAATTCTGACCTTGTGTATGATAAGAGTTGTGCATCTATGTGCATGTCTATGTATGCATGCATTCTACATGTGCATTTGCATTAACATACATAAGAAGAGGCTGCCCTGAGACTAAAGTATAGCACCTTCAACAAACAAATCCTCCCAGGGGTTTCTCAGGGACATTTATGTGCTCTTAAAATAGCCTGCTTCTAATTGCCTCAGACTGGTGAGAATTAATCTCAAAAATGATTTTGAGATGTTCTGTACTATTGAGAGTTGACAGCAAACAATGCAAGTGAGTTATTCCTAAACACCTACTCATTATTATCAGAAAAGTATAATGTACGTTATGAACAGAAAGAGAAAAACCAAACCTTAAGATGCCGGACCCAGACTCATTCTGGACAGCTGAAGTTGTAGATGATGGGAAGGTAAATTACTCCCTAAACATTTTTGGAAACGTGTGTGGCTTGGTCCTATAGAAAGCTAGTACTGGAAGGCCAGTTTCAAGGAATAAAAGAAAGATTTGATAAAACTTGTAAGATATGATTGCACATGCTTAACCCCAGGGGAAACAGAGGCTAAAGGTCAGCCTTGGCTACACCGCAAGCCCCAGGTCAGCCTGGTCTACATTATGATCCTGTCTAAAAGTAAAACAGAACATTGGGCAGAGTATAGAAGGGAGATTCTGTGAGCGCCATCTAGGAGATCATAAACATTACAGAATTTCAGGACAAGGAAGCTGAAGTCCCGGAAGGGGGACAGGGTTTTCCTAAAGGTGAGAGGTATTCCCCTGTCCTAAGCCCTCGGCAGTTTGTTCAGGCTGCATGGCTGTCTTGCTTTGTTCCTCAAGTCATTTCATCTGGCAGAATCCAAATGGCACCTGCCAAACCTGAAGGAAGCATCGGACCTTGCTCCATGGCCTCTTAGCTGAGGTGGGGAACCGCGCAGCGGGCGTGGAGGGACAGCTGAGCTTTAGCACAGCCTTTCCCTTCACGTTTGCCCTCAGACAACTTTATGGTACTCGTCCTTGACTTTATTTGTACAATGAAGAAATCTAGGGAGTGCGCAGTGCATTCTGAAGGCCAAGTGAATTAAGAGTCTAGCACCCAACCTGAAGAAAACCCATGAGTCAGTTTGTTTCTCTGATCACTTCCTTCCATATGCTGTCTCTGTCTCTGTCTCTGTCTCTCTCTCTCTCTCTCTCTCTCTCTCTCTCTCTCACACACACACACACACACACACATATGCCTCTACCATTCATCCTTTATCCAGTCACACAAGCCAAGGTCTTTCACACCCTTGATACACCTCTTACCTCAGCATCCTCCCATCCTCCCCAGCACCAACCAAAGTCCATGATTTTAACACTTGGTCTCACAGCCCCCATGCAGAGTCAGGTTTCAGCTCACTGTTCTCTTGTTGCTTTCAAATCATGGGCACTAGGCTCTCTTGCCCCGAACTGTCACTCAGACCGGCGGCTCAGCAAAATGCTACTAAAAAGTGGAAACCAGGAGGGTACATGGAGAAGAGGAAGTAAAGCGATGCAGAGAACATTTGAGTTAAAAAAAAAAAGGGAAACAAGAGGGCCAGGGAGGTGCTGTAGACCTTAAACCCCAGTGCTCGGGAGGCAGGTAGAGGGGGGCTTTGTGAGACCTAGGGCAGCCTGGCCTACGTAACCAAGTTCTAGGTCAACTAGGGTGACATAGTAAGGCCTGTTTTCAAGAAAGAAAACAAGAACAAAAACGACAGGTTTGTTGCTGCAAAATGCAACAATTTCCAGGCATTTCCTTGGATCTGAAGACAGCCAGCAAGGGCATTTGACTTGGCTAAAGGCCCACACCTGTTTTCAAGATAACTCTCTTAGGGTACAAAGACTAAGGGCAGTAAAACCCCAGTGAGGAGCTGCTGCCAACATGACTGATCCGAACGGAATGTGAGCCTATGAGTCATTTGTAGCTTTAAATACTATAGAGAAAAGAATTTGTAAAACATGCCCAAACAGCCTGGCTTTGATGTGGTGAACTCTCTTAAAAACCACATTGTTCAAATTTATGCTAAAATGCAAAAGCCCTCATGTTTACAATGGTGTTATTGGAGGAACATGGCAAAAAAAAAAAAAAAAAAAAAGTACAAGTGTTCACTTTAAAGGCAAGACTTAAGACTTCAGAACAATGGGGTGCTTCCCAGGGTTAATTCATGAGCTGTTAAACCTCAAGAGGCTAGCAGTGTAGCAGTGAATGCTCTTGCAACTTGGTCTGGTTGGGGAGCGGATCTTTATACATATTTGATCTGGTTAATTATGCTGTAGGGCTAGGGTAATGTCTCAAGGGTCACCATTGCTCCTGGGGCAGGCTACAAAGTACACATAATGCACTGCTCTGTAACTGACGTGATGTGAACCAGGCTAACCTTGCCAACACAAAACACCTACACCCGAGTCATTTTATTATAAAAGGCAGAAGGGGACTCTTTGGGATTATAAACATCTGAAAACAACATTGTTGTGAATTCCAGTCAGCTATTTTGGATACACAGGGGACGGGTACAGCTGAAGAACAGAGCAAACACACTTCCATCCTTGTTTACAGAGGAGGAGGGAGAGGCAATCATGAAGGCGAGATCACACTGAGTGCAGAAGAAAATGAACAGAGTTAGCTGCAGGCAGAGTCCAGACACCGAAGATGCGAGTCTCAGTGACAGTCCTTGACCCCTGAAGCTCAGCTACCTCGTTCTGAATGCAAAGGTACACAGCTTTAGAACCACCAAGAGTCAGGAGCCAGGCCTGCCTCAGCCTGATGGCTCCAGGACCCCCATGTCTTGTACCAAGCACCAGGTCTCCCACCATGACCTTGTTTGATGTGTCCTAGAAAAAGAGATGGCTCTTCAAGAGGACAGGTAGGGTACACTAAAATGAAGCCTTGGTGTGGGATAGAATCATAGATGAGGATTAGCACCACTTCCATGCCCTAGAGCCTGAGGGCCTACATGCTAGATGCCTGGGATGGATCCCACTTTGTCCGTTTGCCAGTAGTACTAATAGCCACACCTAGGCATGAGTGGATGCTTCTTCCCACTCCCTTCTCTTCTGAATGAGACAATAACCCAGTGTGTGAATCAGCTGGTTGTTTTCCTTCCTCTCACACAAATGGATGTTGTAGAAGAAATTAAGTCGGAAGGAGTATTGAACTCCAGAGAGCACATCAGTGGTCAGTGTCCAATACACACTAGGACGCAGAGGGAAAGGCAGAAGGGAGTGTGAGGTGGTCAAGGCTCATAAGTCTTGGTAATTTATTAAAACAGTCACAGTAGTGGATACTGTTCCTTTAACACTGCTGCATGTCAAGGCAGCTCAAGCTAGCTTGTGTTGGATCAACCAAATCACTAAGTAGGCATGCTCATTTTTCCCTGTCTGGGGTATGTAACCTACCTTCTGGGGTGGGGAGGGTACCTCTAGGATTAAGTATAACCTGGGGATACAGATGAGGTAAGAGACGGGATCTGAGAGATGATGAACAATGGCTCTAACCACACTACACAAAGAGAACACGATCCAAAGCCCTATGACCAGTGCAATATTAAGATGCATCTACAGCGTTTGGAGCTCATTGAACCAGAGGGACCACCCAGGCTCACCTTTGTCTTACAGAGGCTAAAGTGGCGGCAGAAGTTAAGAACACAGCTAGCTCTGACAGTGTCTGAAGTGAAACCAGCTCCCTGGGTCCAGTGCCCAACCTACCATCTCTCAGCCAGGATTCAAGAGAAGGGGTCTCTAAGATGGCCAAGGCAGTTTTACTCAGGTAAACCATAACCTGTTGGAACAGAGGTCAGATTACAAATACTTAGAAGTGCAGAGGGCAGCAAGTTAGCCTTCCACCAAACAAGCCCTTTGCTGATTTCTGTCTTCTGATTCACATGAGCAAAAGGCTTAGGTAAGCCCAGACAAAATCTCAGTCTGTTGATTGATAGATAGCAAAGTATGCTTAGAGCTGCAGCCCAAACACAAGGTTTAGGAGGCTCAGAATTCTAGTTATTTACATCCATGCACTCAGTACTATGTGTAAAGGATCCAGGGATGAGGAATTCACTGGCCATACCTCAAGGCTGTGAATGTAGGCAAGAAAGTGGGCTGGACAAAGTTTTGTGAGGCAAGCCAGGGCCCGAGACCCTTTTGTTGCCTGAGATAGACCAGCCCTTCTACTACAAGTAGGCCAGATGTGACAAGTGGGAGTTCCTAGGAGTGGACAGCTAGATGAATAAAAAGGCAAAGCCACGGGCTCAGGGTGGAATACTGTTACCGACTGGCTGTGTAGTTGTCCACCTCAGCTCAGAAAGATACTGCAAGGTAGTACGATGAACCAGTTCTGCCAATGAGAGAAGCAGGTCGGGGCTCTTCCCATTGGGGTGTTACTCATTTATATGGTAAAAATGAATGCTAACCAAAGGAAGGCCTGGCCTTTTCAAGAAGGAAAATCTCTGCAAGGAAACAACTTGGACAATACAAAGTCCCTGCTGACGAGGGTCAGGCATGGAGAGTAAGTGTGAGAGATTATAGCCTAGAACCAGTCTGTGAAACACTCCTGAGGCGCTGGACCTTCAAGCTTAATAACTAAGCACTAATCTTCAAATGGGAGAGAGGTTTAAGTTAATGTCAAAGCAAAGGAGAAGGCGGAATACCTAGAGAACTAGGATAACGTCACCACCCTCAGAGAGTGGAGCCAGGCCTCTCCACTGCCACTCACCCACAATGGCCACCAGCACCTCCAGCACAAGAAAACATCTCAACGATCCTCTAGAGTAATTGCTGCCTCCAAGTGATTCCAGGAAAGTCTCATTCTCTCCCTGGGGGAGAGTACACTTTGGGATTCCTGTCACTAATTAAATGGTCTAGATGAGTTTATAAAAAGATCATGAGGATTGTTTTATGAAAGCACACACATACTCACACACACATTTATGTGCTACGTAACATTGCATCAGTGACAGACAACATATATGACAGCAGTCCCGTATGATTACATTATCTACTGATGAGAGCTCGACCCAGTGACACCAGAGAGACTGTCCATCCTTCTCCAGGGAACAAGTCTGTCTTATTTGTGTGGTACCACTACTGTGGGTATTCAATAAAGATACATGGAATGACTGAATCCCAAAGAATTTTTGTGAAGGGAAGTAAAGTCCCCTTTCCTGCCTTGACCCAAAACCTTGGGCCATGATGCAGTCCTGCTGGCTTTGAGTTTAGCCACCACAGATGCTCTACTTGGCCACCAGTGTCCTTTTCAATCCGCAGCCTGCTTTAAGGAGTGTATCTATACTGGGGATGGAAAGGAAGGTTCTTCCACTTAGGGCATCCCTGCTTCCCTTCCTTCCTCATATCTAGTCTCTCTGTATCCTTCTTCCGTAAAACGAGCCTTTCCCCCTAGCTTTCTATCGTGTTAAAATCCCATAGCTCTGCAGAAAGGCTACACAGATTCTCCTTTGGGCTTTTCTGTGAAAAACCTGGAATTCTAAATTACGCAGAGAAACAGGCAGAAAGTACCTCTTTGGTTCTGCCAAGGAACTTGGTTAAATATTCAAATATTACTAAAAGTCTCATTAATTCCATGAATGTAAGGCAAATCAGAGTAAACTATAGCAAGAAAAGCAGGGAGAGAGAGAGAGAGAGAGAGAGAGAGAGAGAGAGAGAGAGAGAGAGAGAGAGAGAGAGAACGAACTGATTCTGACTTGAAGGTAGTTGTTGTGCCTTATAAACAAGAGGTTCCCAGAGTCCTGTAGTCTGTTCCCTCTGTCTTGGCTGTTGTAGAAAAGACAGTGGTTAGAGAGAGAGAGAACAATGAAAAGAAACATAGAAACACAACTGTTGTTCAGAGGGCCTCTTTGTATAGAACATACTAGTCTCAAACTTTTGATCCTCCTGCCTCAGCCTCCCTAGTGCTGGGATTACAGGCATGTTCTAGGGTACTTCCCACTATGTTTGGAATAGTTTGCAGAACGTCCTTTTTAGCTTCCCCATGACTGTAAAACAGAAGCTGGATCTTTCGATATGTATCAATGCTAGACTTCATGTTCCAGCTATTTGTGTGTTTGTTAATTCTTTTATCCCTTCCCTCAGGCACTTGGTCATTCAACAAATATTTGTTAAGCACATGCCTGGCCTTTCTCCTAGCTTTCCATCTGCAGGGACAGTGCTGGGGGACTATGGGTGTTTGAAAGGACTGTGAAAATGCATGAGACCTACAGTAATTCACTGACTCCGAAGTAAAGAAGTTATGGCAGATATAAAGAGTATTCAATTAAATGCTTATGAAAAGCACTATTTCAACGATGTATAACTCAGTTACACAGATGGTTACCTATGTTCGTGTTCTACATATTTATACTCTAACTTTGTATTTAAAAAACTAAGGGCAGGACTGCATAGGTTGTAGTACACTGGAAGGGATATGGAATAGGCTTCTAAAACTCAAAGTCCTCAGTGACCCTCCAAGGTTATATACAACCGGCAGGACGTGTATATCTCTCATGGAGATTACAGTCTGCTGGAGGCAGGCGCCTGTCCATAGCCACAGCTGCTATGTAACATATCTGAGAAAGTATATCTCAACTCTCTAGTGAATACAAGACAAGGACTATGGCACTCAGGAAAAGTTTGAGGGCAACATCTAAAAAGCAGATGGAAAGACATCCCAGAGGCTGGCAGAGCCCAGGGGGCTAAGTGTCAACTGCTTGACACTCTGTCCCTGCAGGTAGTGACGCCTCTGGTGGAGGGGCCCGATTGTCTGCACAGGGAGTCAGTATCCAGAGCTCAGACACACAAACATGGCTGCTCCACTGCCCTGTGCAGTCCGCAGTGATCTTGACATACAGACCCTCACCTGGATGCCCAGGCACAGCCCAAGCCTGGCCCATAGCACTGGAATCCAAGTACTTTCTTTTTAAACCTTCTTTTAGAAAGGGAAACCACTTTTCAATTAGCTCCAGCCAAAGGGATACTTCTTTCTATTTTGCTCTGAGAGTAAGAAACTGGGGATTGCTCCTAATTCAATTCCATTTCTCCCTTTTGTAGGCATTTTATCAAACTCCTTAATCCTCCCGGCTGGCAATGGCACTAGGTAAAAGAGGAGAATGAACTCAATTTTGAAAAGAAAGCATCACGTGACAAAGCATAGAAACTGGCCTTAGGAGGCAATTTGATTTCATTCTTCGTCCCTTTCTTGCTCTCCCCTGAGTCCTCTTCATGGTGCCCCTAGGAGCAGGTTGAAAGTAGCCCAGGGTAAGGCATACAAAGTTGAAGAGGGATAACAGTCCTGCAGGCAGACACCGACTGCTTCACACATGCCTGTTAGTACACTAGACTTGTTGGGCCCAACCAAGCCTTCCCTGTGCCTTCGCCATGAGACGTGTTGAGATGATGCACAGTGTGTCAAATGAGAAAACAAACTGAGAAAAATTAACTTTGCAGAGGATGAAAACCTACTAAAAATACTTTTAAGAGACTTCAAACATGAAATCACATTTATAAAATAACTTCTTGATGACTTAGCCAAAAATGATTCAGGAACACATGGATTAAATTCCCTACAAAATATAGATGGCTTTCCAAACCAGGGGAGTGACTTGCATGGGAGACGCTTGCAAGGAGCAGCTCCAGGAGAAAGTTCAGCCTGGCCTCACTCTGCTATGCCTTTGCAGGGGTTTTCTCTGGTGCCTGTCAACTGGCCGCAGCAGTCATTACCTAAACTTGGAGCAAGCTCCTTGCAAATGGTTTAACTCTTTTCCTATTAGGCAAAGGGTTCAACACTTTATAATAAATGATTCTCCCTTACCCCCAGTACTTCAAGGATACAGCTTGCTTGCTTCTGTATTAAAAAGGAAATTTACTTTGTCTTAGTCCTAAAGCAAGAGGCTTTACAATAACTGGATACAGACTGATACATGGGTTTCTCATCCACCTTTAGTCATTAGGAACTAATATTAATGAAGGGAATGCTAGCTTGTGGTTTTTAGCTTAGTTGAAGACGTATACTTCAGACAAAGCTTTAACAAGAAGCTCCGTTTTCCCATTAGCCCTTTACCACACCAAATTTCAGCTCACATTGATTCAACATCACCACTATCATTACTCTAAAACAACATCTTGTTTCTTGGTGAAAGTTTTGACAAGTACTGAACCTATTTTTGCTTTTTGTTTTTTTTAGATGAGAAAATGGAGAACTGAAGGTCGAGGAAGGCTCCGTACGCAGCAGAGCCAGGCATTCCAAACGCCTACTGTCTTTTCCTGGCTAGCGTGTCTCATTGTTTGCTCTGCTTAGGTTTTAGTCGTCAGGCTGCTACTCCAGATGCCTCTGCCATTCTTCAAGGACCAGGACAAATACAAACTGGGGTGCTGCTACATAGGTACGTGATGGAGTGGTTAAAGTCCACAACCAGCTGACTTTCAAAGGAGATTATCTTGGCCATCCGGATGATGGCCTGAGTAATCAGCTGCAAGGCCCAACAGGAGCAGCAGAAGAAATTCTATCACAGTCAGTCTTTAGCCATGCCTCACCTTTAGCATAGTCTGGCCTGCCCTTCTGGATGGTCTGCCCTATAGAATTTGGACTTACCTATTCAGCTCCCACAACTGTATAAGCCAGTTGCTTGCAGCTCTCGATACCATCTCTCACTGATTCTGTTTCCCATTTGAACTTTGACTGACATACAAGATAATGTTCCTGTTGTGTTCCTATAGTTTATTTAGTTCTTATAACACCCCTAGCTTTTTGCTGGTACTACAACCTTTGTTGTTGTACTTGTACACTTGTACACAAATGTAGTTGATGTGTAGGCTTACATATCAGATGCTCTTGCAAACCCACAGTACATAATCTTCTATGTCAGTAAGTATGTGCTAGAAGAATTAAATCACAATAGACAAGAGCAGGGTAAGATGGTGTTCCATACTCCTGAAGGACCAGTAAATCTCATACAGAATGCTCATAGGAAATATACCAAGCAAAAGCAAATCACAGGTCCAGAGGTCATGCCACTAAGAAGCTATTGATGTATTAAGGTTATTGTATCTCTTTGTGGCACAGGATAGTCCTATAGACAGAGAACATTTAATGGCTCTAGACCCGAGGTCATGAGCAGTGACCATATCTCCCTTTACCTTTGGTTCCTGTGACTGTTATGAAAAGTCCTCTACATACACATGGCTAAGTGTCCCAAGAACACATACCACACCCATATCTAACTAAAAAAAACCCAAAACCCGTTTTACCATTATAACACATTTATCAAGCTACAGAATAATGACTTCTAATGATGTCTCAAACAAGTTGCCATATTATGGATCAGAAAAGTGAAAATTGAACATAATAAATTGTAAGTGATCCCAAAGCCAAGATAGGTAGAAAGCATTAGGTGGAGGTAAGAGCTTTGAACTCTAGACATTTAATCTAGGTTGATTTATATAACTATTTTTACTAACTCAACAGGTATTTAAGAACTCCTTTGTTACTAGATCATGAGATAACACAGAAAAATAGTTTCATAGAAAGTACACTTAGGACATTCTGACTCACGGATTTATTATGTAGCATTTATGGTATATACTCTTAGGGCTCTGGGGCCCCTCACAGGGACTGGATCCGCCTTCTACATCTGGTTCCCAGAGCAACTCCCAGATGGGTGGATAAGCATATTATAAGACTCCAGCCAGACCCACCACATCAGGAGCTCAGGGCGGGGCCTAGCAATAGTTCCTAAACTGTAGTGTGGATTTCAGACTAACCCACAGAGCTTCGGAAAGCCAGGCAGAGCTTCTGGATGAGGAGGTCGGAGCCAGGGTCCAAACATTTACATATCTGGCAAATTTCTGGGCCACATTTTGAGAGCCAGTGTTCTATCTAGATCTGCACTCTACAGTGGCCACTGGGTGCCAGGACTTTGTTATTTTAAATGATCTTAAATTGTGGAAAACTTGAATGAATGAATGAATGAGTAAATAAATAAATAAGTAAATAAATAAATAAATAAATAAATAAATAAATAAATACAATCAGTTGTCCTGTTATGTTAATATACATTCTCAGGGCTCAGGACTTTGGCTGCCATATTGGATGGTAGAGACACGAATATCCCTCACTGCAGAAAGCTGACGTGCAGTCAGGCACTAGAAGCAGAGAAAGCTGAAGAGCCCGAGGAAAGACCACCTAAGGCAAGGTGCTGCTGTGGACAAAGGCTTTTCTCCCAGTGAGCAGCCTGAGGGATTTCTTCAGCTACAGTAGTTGAGTTACTCTCCAGAACACAGCAGGAAACGCTAGAAGCAGCACAGGGCCCAGGTTACTTTAACAGTAATGGGGTTGGAGCACTGAGGAACCCAGAGCCTCTGTGAGAGGGATCAAGAGACAACACAGAAATCCCACAACGAACCGGTCTTTGAAATGGCTCGTCACCGCTACTGCTTCCTTCTACAGTGAAAATCCCACCCACTGGTCGTCAGTTCTCATCTTAGCAGAGCTACCAGGAGCATCTGCAACTTCAGACTTACCTTCTGGAAGCCCCTTCTCTCTTCTCAGTTTCTCCACCCTCTCTCCTCTTAAACCTTCTTTTCTCTGCACCAGTCAGTAGCTGCCCCAGTACTCAGCTCAGGAGCCTCTTCTATATTTTTTTGGTGATTGCAAATACACCTATGAACTTCAGTTATTTCCACCATGCTGGTGTTGTTATAACCTATCACTAGACCACAATCCTTTCCCAACCTCATACCAACCACCCATTGACCATCCCCATGTGGAACTCACACCAGCCTCTCAGGGTATAGAAAGCCAAGATCTCCTCTTCCTATAGACCTGCTCTAGCTCCATGTACACATTAATGATGACAACTTTGACTTATCAGTGGCCTCGGCCCAATCCCTTAGGCACTTCATACTTTGCTCTCAGTTACAACCACTGTCTAAAAGCCCTTTGGCTCTGCTCCCCAGTTCATCTAGAAGTAGAGCCCTTGGCACCTTTTCTTCTGCTACCAGGTGGGGATCACCCCTCTCTTATTGCTTCATTACTGCTGTGGACTCTGAAGTAGCCTTTCTGCCTCTGCCCTTGACAGTTATACCCAATTCCCAGGGTTTCCCCAACAAATGACAATAGGCGCAGAATCTGAAAACACTAGAAATGTATTTCTTTTCATGTTTGGAAGTCACACGTCGAAACTCAGGGTGTCAGTTGGGTTGGATCCCTCAGGAGGAGCAGAAACAATCCATCACATGTTGCCAGGGGCTCTGGGAGTCCTTGGGATTCCTGTCTTTTTGCCTACCCACCCCTCCCCAGAGCCTTACCTGTCTTCCTGTGACCCCTGCTTCTCTGACTATCTTCTTTCCTTTCTCTTTCTTTCTTTCTTTCTTTCTTTCTTTCTTTCTTTCTTTCTTTCTTTCTTTCTTTCTTTCTTTCTTTCTTTCCTTTCTTCCTTTCTTTCTTTCTTTCTTCCTTCCTTTCTTTCTTTCTTTTTATTTTCTATATTTTTTTTATTTACATTCCGAATGATTTCCCCTTTCCCGTTTCCTCCCTCCCCAAAAGTCCCATAAGCCATCTTCCCTCCCCCTGTTCCCCATTCAATCCCCTCTCGCTTCTCTGTTCTGGTATTCCTCTACATCCAGTCTTTCCAGGACCAGGGGTCTCTCCTTCCATCTTCTTGGACATCTATTGATATGTGAATTGTATCTTGGGTATTCTGAGATTCTGGGTTAATATCCCCTTATCAGTGACTGCATACCATGTGTGTTCTTGTGTGATTGGGTTACCTCACTAAGGATGATATTTTCAAGTTCTGACCATTTGCCTAAGAATTTCGTGAATTCATTGTTTTTAATTGCAGAGTACCATTCCATTGTGTAAATATACCACATCTTCTGAATCCACTCCTCCATTGAGGGTCATCTGGGTTCTTTCCAGCTTCCGGCTATTATAAATAAGGCTGCTATGAACATAGTGGAGCATGTGTCCTTATTGCACGCAGGGGAAGCCTCTGGGTATATGCCCAGGAGTGGTATAGCAGGATCCTCCGGGAGTGTCATGCCCAGTTTTCTGAGGAACCGCCAGACTGCTTTCCAGAGTGGTTGTACCAGCTTGCAATCCCACCAGCAGTGGAGGAGTGTTCCTCTTTCTCCACATCCTCGCCAACAACTGCTGTCTCCTGTGTTTTTGATCTTAGCCATTCTGAATGGTGTGAGATGGAATCTCAGGGTTGTTTTGATTTGCATTTCCCTAATGACTAAGGATGTTGAACATTTCTTTAGGTGCTTCTCAGCCATTAGATATTCTTCAGGTGAGAACTCTTTGTTTAGCTCTGTACCCCATTTTTTAATAGGGCGATTTGGCTCTCTGGAGTCTAACTTCTTGAGTTCTTTGTATATATTGGATATTAGCCCTCTGTCAGATGTAGGGTTTTCCCAGTTTGTTGGTTGCCACTTTGTCCTTTTGACAGTGTCCTTTGCCTTACAGAAACTTTGTAATTTTCTTCCATGCTCATGGATTGGCAGGATTAATATAGTAAAAATGACCATCTTGCCAAAAGCAATATACAGATTCAATGCAATCCCCATCAAAATCCTAACTCAATTCTTCATAGAGTTAGAAACAGCAATTCAAAAATTCATCTGGAATAACAGAAAACCCAGGATAGCTAAAACTCTCAAGAGTAAAAGAACTTCTGGGGGAATCAATATCCCGGACCTCAAGCTGTACTACAGAGCAATAGTGTTAAAAACTGCATGGTATTGGTACAGTGACATGCATGTAGATCAATGGAACAGAATTGAAGACCCAGAAATGAATCCACACTCCTATGGTCACTTGATCTTTGACAAAGGAGCTAAAACCATCCAGTGGAAAAAAGATAGCCTTTTCAACAAATGGTGCTGGTTCAACTGGAGGTCAACCTGTAGAAGAATGCAAATCAATCCATTCTTATCTCCTTGTACTAAGCTCAATTCCAAGTGGATCAAGGACCTCCACATAAAAGCAGACACACTGAAACTAATAGAAAGGAAACTAGGGAAGAACCTTGAACATATGGGCACAGGGGAAAATTTCCTGAACAGAACACCAATAGCTTATGCTCTAAGGTCAACAATTGACAAACGGGATCTCATAAAATTACAAAGTTCCTGTAAGGCAAAGGACACTCCCTTCCTTTCTTTTATCAGGACAGTTGTCTTCAGATTGAGGATCTCCTCTTTTTTTTTTTAATTTTATTTTATTTTCTAAGTTTTGTTTTATTTACATTCAGGATCTCCTCTAATCCAGGATAATGTCACTTTGACAGCCTTTATTGTATTGAAAAGATACTTGTTGCACATAAAGTCACATTAACAACTTCTGGGTGGGAATATCTTCTAGCAAGACCATTCAACCTACCATGTCACCCTAGAGATCAGTTCAACCCAGCAGCCTCCTGTAATCCTTTAGAAAGGTGGGTGCTCTAAGGGCACCCAATTGCTTTAGGGACCAAACTATGAGGCTTGTATGACCAGGCTTCATATCGATCCATTTTAAAACTCTGATCATCCAGTCAAAGATAATGAGGGCTCTACCAGGAATCCCAAGGACTCCCAGAAGTGACAAGAAGTGGAAGCACCAGGACCAGGACATTAGCGGAGAGCATCAGGAGCACTTGGCTACGGAGAGCAGCCATGAGTAACCTTAAAATTGACAAACTGGGAAGGGGGAAAGAATTACAAATCCGGTTGTGCACAGCAGCTTCTGAGATGCCTTTGGGTGGGTTAATATATCATTTCAGAAGCTCCCAGAGAGATCTGCACTGAGGAGACAGATGTGGGAGTTACTGGCCTATAAATAGTAACCAAAGCTTTGGGAGAAGACAGGAAATCCTAGAATGCAGCCCGTGATGAGAGCCGATTTAGAGGTGGACAAGAGAGAGAGCATGCAAGAGAACATGCAAGGAGCCTAGGGCACAGCGAAGAAGGCAGGAATTCCTGGCGTTGGGAGGGCAGGGGGAGTAGAAAGGTCTGGGGAGGGAGCAAGCTAGTCCCATAAGGTAAGTCCAGGAAGGGAGGTGGGCCTAGGCGTCAGCAACACTGAGATGGTAGAACCTTAGTCAGATCTGTTTCCTTACAGGCAGCCACTTCCTGATGCCTGGAGGACTCAGAGTTGGTCAAGGCAGCAGGGCAGTTCTGGTGTGAACTGCAGATGTAAACAGGAAAGGATGTAAACAGGAAAGGCTGGAAGGCAGTCATGGGTTATTCTTCCCCAAAGGGTCATTTCTCCCCCATCCCTCACCCACACCCACACACTCCAGAAGGCGAGCTCTGTGGAGATGAGGGCACCAGGGAGACACCAACAATAAAAGAATTTCCTGAGGAGACAGGGCAGGTGAGAGAAGTGGGTTCTCACAGCCTGTTGTTAGGAGTGAGTACTGTATACACTCAGTTTTGCGTCCTCAGAGGGGAGGTGAAGGCACTTCCTCCTGGCTTTCATGTTCTCAGGGATGCTCATAAAGGCTCCTCAACACACACCTCTGCCTTCTTCTTGCCTGACCTCCATCTTCTTGCTTATTTCTCTCTAGAAGGATTAGCATCTCTGATCTTTACCAGTTCCTGCACAGTGGAAAATTAAATTCCAACCATACATTAATTTCGATAAAATTCCCTTGCTGGAAGCGAAGCTGAAAGAATTTAGTAAGATGGCCTTCTGCCCATATACAGAAACGACTGAAGACTAGACTGCAATCAGACTCGGAGCAGTCACAGAAGAACAAATTTATGAATGGGTCTTCTTTTCGCAGTTCGACTGTCAGGGCAAATTAGTTGTATTAATTAGAACTGTCAACACATGAATATGCTTGTGGAAACCACTTCCTATGGTAAAATACGAGACTTATAAATATCGAGACACGTGGAAAAGGCAGACGTTCACTTGCTAGCGACTCTAAGTTCTGCTGAGTAGGACAGCACAAGGAGCCTTGGGAACCCACAGCAAACAGGTGCTGGCTAATGGAGCTGCGTGCTTCCCCCTTGCTTAGGTTACAGGTCACTGGAGAACTGGAAGGAGTCGAAGCTGACCTGGGAGTGCCTTCTTATTATTAGTCTGAGCTTGACTGGGAAGTAAAACCCAATTGCTGAAGTGATAGGAAAAACTGCTGAATTTCCCCTGTGTGACCTCGGCTAAGTGGACAGGTTACTTTGCTTCTCTTAAACATGGTTCCTTCCTCTGAAGAAATCTGGGCAGCAAGAACTTGAAGAGGGTGTGCTGAGCCTCCAGTGTGTTCACTCTGTAAGGTCAGGGAAGAGAAAGGAAAACAAGGGGGAAATGGTCCATGTGCCTCGCATCTCCACCTCTGACATGCATCTCAGATGACTTCAGTGACACAGATGCTAAACTCCTCTAGGTTCCTTTTTTCATCTTACATACATTTCTTAAAGCACAGTAATCAAATTCTTAATAGGTAGGGTTGATCTGGCTGGCAAAATTTCACTTGATAACTATCATAAAATATCTAATATAATACCCATTTTAAATTAAGGTCAGTTAATCATGATATCTCAGTTTTAATCCTCGTAATGATTTGGCAACCCATCTATAAAAGACAGAATTATTTCTGATTTATACTCTGCTTTGCGAGATGTCCAGAGACTCATAATTCGATCAGTGGAAAGAGAAGCAGGGAACACCTCCTGATTGCTGACAGTATTGCTGAGGTCCCTCCCAACTCAAAGCCCTTATATCCCAGAAAATAGCAAGACGTCAGTATTAGAGTCATAGACTAAGAATTTACTTTTGTAAACTTAACTTACAGAGTTGGTCAACTAACAAGATGTCGATAATTCTGTAAGTCTTTCTGAAAAGGAAATCCCCCAAGTGATATAAATATCCATCTGGTTAAAGTTTCAGAGCATCAAAATAATTAAGACAATCTAGCGTGGTGGATCACACCGGATTTCCTGGCACTTGGGTGGCAAAGCTGAGAGGACAGAAGGTTCAAGGCTAGCCTGCAGTACGTAATGTTTTATTAAGACAACAACAAACAAGGGCCAGGGTACAGCTCTTTGTCTAGCATGCTCAGGGCCGGTGTGCAATCACTAGCACCTAACTTCCCCATCCTGCGGCAGCTTCTGCCATTTGTATTTGTTCTTATAACATTCCCGAGTCGAGTCTTCCTGACAGCTGTTTTAGGTCAAAATAAATAATTTTGGTGATTATAATCTGTAATTAGATGATTCTAAGCTCCAAGAAATCCTTGCATTCTGATTCCCCCCCCGCCCCGAGACAGGGTTTCTCTGTGTAGCCCTGACTGTCCTGGAACTCACTCTGTAGACCAGGCTAGACTTGAACTTAGAAATCTCCTGCCTCTACGTCCCAAGTGCTGGGATTAAAGGCATGCGCCACCACTGCCTGGCCCCACATTCTTTTTAACAGAAATGTAAGGCTACAGAAAATGTAGTCCAAAGAAACTAATACTGAAACTAAAAGGAAAAAAAAAAGTTGTTCTATTTCCCGGTAGAATGTATGGCTTTATATTCTGATTGCTGAAACAGAACTGTCAGGTCACCCTCCAAGGGGAAAATACAACATTCCCTGCAGATATCACTAAAGGACATCAGAGACCGGGTACCTAGAAGTCCAAGAATGTACACTGGCTAACGGAAGGGACCACTCTGGTGCCAGCAGTGACTCCTAGACAGAGAGCTGTGTAGGTCTGAGACCTTCAGAAGGGAGGCTCAGCATGTGGAAGGCATGGGGTACAGGTTGGTGCTGAGTACTGACTCAGAGAGGGACTCCTGAAGAGAGCGCATACGCATGGCGGACTGACACAGAATTTGAATTCCGCTTGCTAAGCTACATGCCTGCGGGAGTTATTTCCTTTCTCTGTGTCCCAGATCTTTGAAATGGCACTTTATGGGTATGGGAACTGTATTCTCCTTTATTACAGAAAGGAATCTAGAGAAAGTACGGGGCTAGTATCTGCACGTGGTGAGCACTTAGTAGATGGTGGCTGTTTGATGAGGACTGAGCGGTGTTCTCCCCAAACTCATCTTTGGGAGCCTTAAACTTGTGCATTTCCATTTGCAGAGAAGACCCTAAAAATAGTGATTAAGGTTAAGTGAAATCATGAGTTCAGCCCTAGCCTGGTTTGGCATCCTCACAAGTAAAGACACAGGAGACACGAGCAGAGAACTCGTGAGAACCAAATTCAAGATGGCCACCTCAACCCATGGAGAAGCCAGGTGTGCCAACACTTTGATTTTGGCCTTCTCGACTCCAGAACGGTGAGAAGTCAATTTCTGTTGGCTAAGCTGTGCTCCACGAGGCAGCCTCAGCACATGAGTGTTCCACAGCACACACCACAACCCAGCAGTACCCAGTCAGACATGGCTCTGCTCCCTTTTCAAAGGCCAGTGATCCCAGGCCTTAAAAAGACTTATCATGCCATTAAACAAAGAAGGATATCAGGACAATCCAGAGGGAGTGGAAGGCCCCAGGGATGCTGTGCTGGTGTCCTCTAAGGCAGGTAAAGCTGAGAATGCTGTGTGTGTCCCCTCTCCCAACCTCCCCCCCCCCAGGGCTCTCTGCATGGAAATGTAATCTCCAATGTGAAGAGTTAAGAAGGCAGAAACCTAAGCTGACTGTAGTGTTTAGAGAGGCCGCCTTTCAGAGGATGATTAGAAGGAGAGCACTGGTTCTCAACCTACCTAATGCCTCAACGGTGACCCCTACTGCAAAATTATTTTTGTTGCTACATCACAACTGGAAAATTTCCTAGTATTTATGAATTGTAAATATCTGTGTGTCCTGATGGTCTTAGATGACGCCCGTGAAAGGGTCATTTATCCCCTTCCTCCCAGTGGCGTCGGGACCCACAGGTTAAGAACTGCTGAATTAGAGTGTTACTCAGCATGCTGGAATCCCAGTGACTTTATGAAGGAGAGACAGGAGATACCAGTGCTTTCCCTATGCCTTGTGCCATCTGGGACTATCAGCAGGAGGCCGTCACTAGATGCAGGCATTAACTTTCTATGTCTATAACTACAGCCTAAATAGACCTTTCTTCTTTGTAACTCACCCAATCTGTGGAACTGTATTGTTGGCAATGGAAAATGGAGGGACCCAGGTGATATGGCAGAAACAAGTCTGTATGGAAAGGGGAACAATACGATTTCAGGATAAGCTCGGGGACTGACAGTGGGATGGCTCTCAGCCAAAGGCAACCCCTCTTTCCAGGGTGCTGCACTGTGCCAAGGTAGTCTGGACCAACCACCTCCAAGGCTTTCACAGAGTGATAGTCCCAATAATAGCTGTGTTAATGAGGACTTTGGGTAAATTTACAGGCCAAGCTGCTGCCAAACAGCTCATAGACAAGTCCTTTTTTCTGAGTCTAAGTGTCAGCTGAGCTCTTCTTAAATGGCACAGCCCAACCACCACACTATAGCCGGCTCTAATTAGGGATGAAAAAATTTCATTCCTCTCTAATAAGAAACATGCTAAAAAGGCAAACATTTTTTAAAAGGTACTATAAGCAATAATCATTAAAATTCACTGCATTATGTTAACATTCTTCAAAGTCTTAAGCCTAGAGCATAGCATTCGTAAAAATCATGCTATTTTATAGTTTCTTAATTGTATAAATTTCCATAAGAGCTGGAATGTGATGAAAGTTAAGTCTTAATGGAGTCTTTGTCCCACATGGAGATTTATAAGGAAACTATCTCTACATGTGGAAGGGGTTTAGAGAAACCTAACTTATTCATATCCTTGTACAATATGGGGACCCCACATACTATTACACTTATATATACAAATATTAGGATAGCCAGGTAATTGTTAAGTAAGGTGGTTTTATGTATACCTTTAACTTTAAAAAGCAATACAACAACAAAGTTCATACTGGATGTGGTGGTGCACAGCTGTATGTGGGGGTGCACAGCTGGATATGCACGCTGCCAATGTCAGCACTCTGGAGGCAGAGGCAGGTATATCTCACTGAGTTTGAGAGCAGCCTAGTCTTCATAGGGAATTTTAGACCAGTCAGGGATGTATATTGAGACCCTGACTCCAGGTTCCTACTCTGTTTTTTTGTTTTGTTTTGGTTTTTTGTTTTTTTGTTTTTTTTTTCAGATGTAGAGGGTAAGGAGACAGTTCTTAGCTGATTCTTGGGGAGCAAGCTCTGTGGTCCACAGGAAAGCTGTGCTTGTTATCACCAGGGAAGCCTGGGACGAAGCACAATTCCTTTGTCACACTGCTGTCTGTGGACACTCACTTGCCCACACGACCTGCTATGGATTCTGACTTAGGGGTCAGAGCATTTTATGAAGCTGTGTGACTGACCTCCAGAGGCAACCAGCATTGAACACTACTAAGAGCTCTGGGGAACCGGTGCATTTCCCTAACTTGAGTAGCAAACCCAATCCCTGGGTTATAGCCCGGGCATACAATTGCTACTCACTCACTGGAAATCAGCGAAGCCATTGCATTGTGCTTCCTATTCTTGAGGTAAATTGTACGACTGATGAAGTCTTTCCTCCTACTCTTAATATGGTTTTTAAATTCTACCTTTTCATTAAACTGGAAGGCTACATACATAGTTGGATGGATGTTATCTGTAGGCTGGAAAACATTTTGAGATTTTAATATTCCAAAGCTTTTCCTCCTATCCATTAAAAAGACTAGGAAAAAAGGCCCCACAAAACCTGTAGTAGAAATCTCTAGTAGGAAGCATAACATTAACCAAGAAGATATTAATACCCAGCCCTTTATAAAAATTAATTTACATTTTTTCATGAATGTTTCACAAAAAACCTTCTAATACTAAACTTTTCTAATTTCAATCAAACTGGAAAGAATGAACAGAGAACAAAAATATGAACTAAGCTGGTCAAACATTTATAGCATTTAGTAGAAAATCAAAACTATTTCTAGTTCTGTTGTTATCAGGAGCTGAATTCATTTCCTACACATGTATACCTTAAAGTCCTAAATCTAGAACCCCTCAGATGCAATTACATTAAAATGAGGTTTTCAGATACCCACACATAGAAGAATAATTTCATGCCTGCATTTCATATCATATATGCACAAAGCTACTCAAAACAGGTGGAAGAAAACATAAGACCTAAAAACGTAAAACTACTAAAACCAAAATGAAAGAACCAGAAATCATAAGAGAAGTGCCACAGTACTAGCAGGAAGAAAATATTATAAATAAACAAATAAACACACACACATATACTCCAATGCACAGACTTTAACAATGGTAAAAACAGATAAATGAGATTTCAAACTTAAAACAACAAAAAAACCAAAACAACAATATCAAAGCCTTCCACAACAATGAATGAAATGAACAGATAACACAGGAATGGGGGAAATGTCCACCAACCATGGACATAAGGGGTTAATATCTAGAATATATATTAATATCTGGTACCTGAACAACTCAACATTGAGAAAACAAATGGTCCAATGTAAAGATGGAAAAGGATCTGAGATGTCTCAAAAACAGACATGCGAAGCACCAACAAGTATTTGAAAAAAAAATGTTCAGTGTCACCAACCATGAAGAAAATGCATTAAAACAAACCAAGGATGAGCTACCTCCCTCCTGGTAACTGGAGCAGGGATGTGGGGGGAAGCCAGTTCTTGTGCTGATGGGAATTGAGTCAGTGGCTCACTATGCAAAACTGGGTGCAACTGGGCGTGGTTGCTGCACTCATGAAAACTTAAGGACCTGAGTTTGGTCCCCAGAGCACATATAAGAAGCCAGTGTACTCTTTCCTATCAGAAATCCTGGCCCCAGGGAGGTAGAGATGGGAGGATCCCAGGTTCCTGTTGGCATGTCAGTGTAGCTGAACCAGAAACTTGCACATCAACAGGGAACATTGTCTCAAAAACAAAAACAAACAAACCAGAAATAAACAAAAAAGGTGGAGGGCTAAAGAGAAAGGAATCTGATCATGACCTTTGGCTTCCACATCGGCAAGCATGTGTGTGCACAGTCAAACATGTATACATGCATACCACCCACCCAGACACATCCCCATAGTCAGACACAACACAAATAATGTATAACAGACAGACAGACACAGACACAGACACACACACACACACACACACACACACAGAGTTGTCGGGGTCAGACCCACCTAGGAGACAACGCCTATGAGGAATTATCTTGATTGATTTGGGTTCTGGCCCTGCTTTGGGGGATTACTTTTACTAGTTTAACTGAGGAGGGAAGACCACCCTGGAAGTGGACAGCACCTTCCCTGGCCTTCAGCGAGTGCTGGACTGCATGCAGACGACACGGTGGCTGGTTTGTTCATCCTTCTCTGTCCTTGCCACAGTGATGGTGATGGACTGCCCTCTTCAACTGGGATCCAAAGGGAGCCCTTTCTCTGTTAAGCTGCTTTATCCAGGCATTTTATCTCAGCAACAGGAAAAATAACTAAGACAACCAACACAGAGGCTCCTTACAAAGTTAAGAGTAGAACTAGGTAAAATCTAGATGCTCTACTACTGAGTATTTCTGTAAAGACAGTACTGGGTATTTTGAAGAGACATCTGCACTTTTACAGTCTGGCAGTATTCACAACAACCAGCACGGAATCAATCTAAGTGGCTGTGAATGTATAAGTAATAAAGGAAATAATACGTACACACAGTGGAGCTGCAGTCTCCTTAGAAAGGGAACCCTGGCATTTGCAACAACATGATGGACTTGGACTATATTAAATGTATAAGCCAGGCCAGAAAGGGAAAGGAAACCTGATTCTCTGGGTAAAATAGTGGATACCAGGAGCTGGGGCATGTTGATCAACAGATAAAATATATATGTAGGTCAGTAAAGTATGATAATCAGTTTTAATGAGCTATTCCACACTATCTACTCATTTCAAAACATCATGCTGTTCATGAATAAACAGATACAACTTCTATCTATCAAAGCAATTAATTTCTAAAAAGAAGTTCTTAGAATGCATCCTTATTCAATCTGAATGTTTCCTGATAGGAGGGAGTTTGTACCCTCAGAGACCCAGGAACAGAAGAAAGATCACATTGGACACAGGAGATAGGTCACCACCTGAAAGGCAGCTAGATAATTCTCAGGAGAAACCAAACCTATTGGCATCCTTGCTTGTGAACTTCTAGCTTCAGAAGATGTGAAAGAATTTTTGTTGTTTAATCTACTCCGTCTGTGGCATTTTATTATGGCAGCTCTAGAACACTCATTAAATTATTACTGGTGAAAATACCACGATTGTTAGCTCCTAAGACAGGTGAAAGCAAAGTAATGTAAAGATTAAGTACATGGTCTGGGCTGGACAGTGGGTTCCACTGTCCAATTTACTCTAGTCAGCTCTAGACCTCGGTCAGCTCAGCTTCCTGTGCTGTTCAGGGTCATACCCACACATGCATCCCTTACAGTGATGCCTGGGGATGCTGCCCATCACTGATGTCCTACGATCCTCCACACTTAGCACAGCCATTTGCAAACACATTTGACTTTTGTATTCCCTTAGTTCTTGCTCTTTGCTTGCTGTTTCCTTTGCTTTGGGTAGTATGTGTTTGTTTTACTACATTTTGAGATAGAGTCTAAGTAGCCCAGGCTGGCTTCAAACTGGTGATCTTCCTGCCTCGGCCCAAGCATAGGAATTATAGGTTTGAGCTACCACGTCCCGAAGTTATTCTCCGACTCTCAATGGTCTAGAATAGTGGTTCTCAACCTGTGGGTCTCAGCGCCTGTAGGGGTCACATATCAGATATCCTGCCTATCAGACTTACATTACAACTCATAAGAGTAGCAACATTACAATTACCAAGTAGCAACAAAATAATTTTATGTTTGGGGGTCACCCCAACATATGGAACTGTATTAAAGGGTTGTAGCATTAGGAAAGTTGAGTACCGTTGGTATAGGCTCTCCTCAGGTTCACAGGCAAAGTCCTTAGCCATACGCTAGGATCTTCAAGACCTGGTTCCTACTTTTGTCTCCGTCATGGTAATTTGTCACACTGGTCTCCACACTGCAAAGTTTATTAGAGCCACAGTTCCCTTCAAACCTCCAGCAGTCCTGCTTCCCACCATAGCTCTTACCCACTTCCTCCACGGTGCCCACTCCTGTGTTCATGCCCTTCCCGGATCTCATTACATCCAAGGTGAAACTGAAATCCACACTTGGGTTATGGCTTGAAATCAATTCTATATTTATCCTCTGATAGCCAATCTTGGTTGCAACCTGACTTCATCTGGATTCGAGTGAAACCCAAGCACCTGGGCTCACCTGTGAGGCATTTTCTTGATTAGATTATTTGAGGAGGACCTTAAATCTGGGCCACAGGTTCTGCTGGCAGCCCACATGAAAGGGCACGGAAGAAGGAAACGTTTGCTTTTGCCAGTTTGCCCTCCATCTCACTGGCAAGGTCATCTACCCTGCTGCTGAGGCACTCCTTCACTGACATCAGAACCTACGGCTTAGGGATTCTAACATAGACTAAGAGCAGATGAGACATCCCACCTTGCGGACTGAGAAACTACCAAATTCTTGACCAAATTCTTCAAATATTAGGAAAGAACTATTGTTGGACCACAACATGTAAGTCACTCTAATCTCCTTTGAATCAATCTATCTATCTATCTATCTGTCATCTGTCTGTCTGTCTGTCTGTCTGTCTGTCTATCTATCTATCTATCTATCTATCTATCTATCTATCTATCTATCTGTCGTCTGTCTGTCTGTCTATCTATCTATCTATCTATCTATCTATCTATCTATCTATCTATCTATCTATCTATCTATCTATCTATCTATTTATCTGCTTGCCTGCCTGCCTGCCTGCCTGCTATCTACCTCCCTACCTACTTATTCATCCACCTATGTATCTACTCTATCAACTCTGTTCCTTTATCGAAACCTGATTAATATACACCCCAACTTTACCTTTATACATTCATTGAGAAAAGGCTGTTCAGCACCTAAATAACTCATCTGACAACATTTCAGATAAATAAGGTGACAGATGTCAGACTCTGGCCATTTACAGGGGGAAATCTGCATTTTGCACTTAGAATAGATGATACGGAGGAGTTCTCACACTTCTCTCTACTGACTCTTTTACATTTTCAAAGTTAAGTGTTTGCCTGTCTTCTAGCTGCAGAGAGCAGAGAGAGCATGGTTTGTAGAAAATACAAGCCTTGACATTTTTAAGGACAGCGCTTATTTGGTCTCATTAGCAGGCTAGTTAACTGACAGGGAAGAACATCTTAATTGCTCATTAACTCTGATGATGTTCCTTTGTCTGGTGTCAAGGTCTGAGAGAAAGCACAGGGCATTTACAGAAATGCTGATTCTTTGGGGACGGCTGAAACACGTTTTAATTCTGGCTTTAAAATTTCTTGCTAGGGTAGTTATTTTTTTCCTCTGGTAATAAGATGAGCCATGCTGGTGATTAAATATTATTTTTTTGGAGCCATGAGGTCTTTCTCTGTCACTGATTATGGAAACCATCCTTAGTTAGATTGTAATCTGAAAAACCTGACAGCCTCTGTAAAAGGCAGTCGGAGAATAGCTTTTGCTAGGTCCCTGATGCCTCTGCCCACCCAGCCTTATGACATGCAGGACTGAGCAATAAATGTCCACATTGTTCCATGGCTGCTTGGGTCCCTTACTCAAAGCACACAAAGAGATCCAGGGACTCCACTAAGCATGTGTCTACACACCAAGAAGTATTGTCCACACACTTGTCTATATGCTACATCATGTGTGTAGTGTTTATGTCAGACATTAAAATATCAATTAGCAAATAATTCAGGCTACCAAGGAGTAGGAAACGTCATTATCTTTGAAATGTCACATTCTCAGGGGTAGGCTCAAAATGGACTTTGCTGGACTCACATTTTATAAGTCAGGGGCTTATGTCCCTCCTCATCCTGAAGCATCCTCTACACAACAGTAAATTAGCAGGGGTCTAACATTTATCTTTGTCACACACAGTGTGACAAAAGCAGGTACCTACTTGCCCCCAGAGGCCCAGTGTATTTAAAGGTATAATGAAGACAGCAGATGCTCTAGACAGATGCTGCCTCTAGAAGACACTCGCCAAACGCTTTATTTCCCCCACTGCCCACCAGCTAGCTATGGCTTATTTCAGCATCACGCTGGGGAAAGCAAACAGTTTTCTTCTAGACTCAACTGGAAAGAGAAGCAAAACCTAACTATAAACAACAAAAGAACTGAATGGTCCTTTTAGTGTTTCAGCTTGGTTGGTAAATAATTCCAAATGCAACAATGTTCATGGTCAGCTCTAGCTGTTTTCTAAACACACACACACACACACACACACACACACACACACACACACACACTCACAATTTACAGTACAAACATGCTCTTCCACAGAGTGAGTCACACCCATCCCCCTCAGCATCCTAGCCTTCTGAGCGTCATGGGACCCTTCAGTGAGAGAATAGAACAAGTAAGAAAATGACATGTTTGTTCAGGAAGATGTTTTTAGCTTTACATTTTTTGTATGATGTGAGGTAAACAGAAATGCCCTGTGCTAAGCTAAAACAACCTAAAAGTAAGTCTGGTGTCCTCTGGAACCCTCAGTAAAGATTACTGTGCTTTCCCTGGGGTTGTGCTATTCTGAAAAGGCCACAGCTCATTCTTTGTACGGACTTATGTATCTCTTACTATATGGAGGTACAAGAATGCTTGGCTATGAGGTATTTATTATCTAACTTCATTAGAAGGGAGGGGGGCTAGGCTTCAGACTAGCACTACCTCAGATGGTCTCTAGCGATGTGTGCTGCTTCTAGTTCCTGGAACCTTCAGCTACATTTGACATGGTCTGCCTTTTAGACTTTAGCCATTGGAATATGCATGTGCATCCATGTAGCATTAACTAATTAAATGGTTTGGTTTTAACATTTCCATGCTGAGCAGTGACAAGCACTTTGAATTAAGGCTGATGGACAGTGACCCGAGAGGGAACTGTGTTTGCCCTTGTGGTTATACCGTTACACACAGATGTGAAAAGTCACTGTGCTGCATAGCTACAATTTAGGCATTTTACTAATAAATGTCTTTGTAGGGGAAAGGAAAGAAAGAAAAATCAGTGTAGTAACCAGAGAGGGTGAGACCAACCTAGGCTTCCCTGCGAATTCCAGACCAGCTTAGGTAATTCAGACCAGCTTTGTTTTTTGTCTCCAAAAAACAAAGAGAAACAAGAAACCATATAAAATAAGAGAGTGGGTTGGAGAGATCTGGCAAGGATGCCCTGGGCTCGGCTCGGTCGGTCCCCTTCATCATGCTACCTGGTCACAAACACCATGTAGAAGCTACAGATAAATGGATAGGGTACAATTTCCTACATTTATGGGATTGGGGAGATGAAAAAAATATTATTTTGGTAATGCATGGCTTTATTTCAATAACATTTTTCTTTATAACTATTGAATACTATTAGCAGAAGTTTATGAGTAGACATAAGAAAGCTTAAGTCATTATTGTCACTGTATCTTGTTTCTGAGGAGTAAAGATAATTGACACTTTGTTAACTATGATATTGATGGGAGCAGATGACATTTTACTAAGGACACCATGGGCACCCTGCTTCTCACCAGACACACCCTGAATTTGCTTCTTTGTCCTTTTAATGGCTCAGTACTATTGTACATGATGATTTATTTAACTTGTCTCCTGATCCTGCACCATTATGCCATTTGAGATTTTTCTAATGCAAATGATTACAATGTCATTTAAAGTAGCTTAATATTTATATTAATCTCAGTAACTTTGTGAAAACGGAGTCCTATATGACCACAAAAGTGTATTTAAATAGCATGGGTGTACTCTACCTGAAGTTGGTGAAGAAACATAAACACAGATAGTATGACCTAACTCACAAATGGCTCTTTACAGTTAAGTGCCGTGGATATAGGACTGTTTGAACCCTTAGAAAACTGTCATGTGATGAAACTAGACTTCTCTGAAAGGAAAGTTTGTGATTCCACAATACACAGAAACCAACAATCAGAGCCAATGGCACAACATAGCCAATCAGAGAGCAGGTACAGCAGGTAGGAGAGAGCACACTCAGGGAGGACTGAGACCTAGGAGAGGCTGGACGAGATGGAAGGAATTTTCTCCTGTGAACACTTGGTATTATGTGATTATCATGTGAGGATTTGGGGAGGCTGCTCCACAGAACACCCATACTTTGTGCGAGGCTCATGTAAGCACACAGACTCCTTTTCTTTTTTTTTTTTTTAAATTTTATTTTCTAAGTTTTTTTTTTTATTTACATTCCAAATCATTTCCCCTTTCCCGTTTCCTCCCTCCCCGAAAGTCCCATAAGCCCCCTTCCCTCCCTCTTTTCCCCATTCAACCCCCTCTCGCTTCTCTGTCCTGGCGTTCCCCTACATCCAGTCTTTCCAGGACCAGGGGTCTCTCCTTCCATCTTCTTAGAAATCTATTGATATGCGAATTGTGTCTAGGGTATTCTGAGATTCTGGGTTAATATCCCCTTATCAGTGATTGCATACCATGTGTGCTCTTTTGTGATTGGGTTACCTCACTAAGGATGATATTTTCAAGTTCTGACCATTTGCCTAGGAATTTCGTGAATTCATTGTTTTTAATTGCAGAGTAGTATTCCATTGTGTAGATATACCACATCTTCTGAATCCATTCATCCGTTGAGGGACATCTGGGTTCTTTCCAGCTTCTGGCTATTATAAATAAGGCTGCTATGAACATAGTGGAGCATGTTTCCTTATTGCATGCAGGTAAAGCCTCTGGGTATATGCCCAGGAGTGGTATAGCCGAATCCTCCAGGAGTGTCATGCCCAGTTTTCTGAGGAACCGCCAGACTGCTTTCCAGAGTGGTTGTACCAGCTTGCAATTCCACCAGCAGTGGAGGAGTGTTCCTCTTTCTCCACATCCTCGCCAACAACTGCTGTCTCCTGTGTTTTTGATCTTAGCCATTCTGACTGGTGTGAGATGGAATCTCAGGGTTGTTTTGATTTGCATTTCCCTAATGACTAAGGATGATGAACATCTCTTTAGGTGCTTCTCAGCCATTAGATATTCTTCAGGTGAGAACTCTTTGTTTAGCTCTGTACCCCATTTTTTAATAGGGTTACTTGCCTCTCTGGAGTTTAACTTCTTGAGTTCTTTGTATATATTGGATATTAGCCCTCTGTCAGATGTAGGGTTGGTAAAGATCATTTCCCAGTTAGTTGGTTGCTGCTTTGTCTTTTTGACAGTGTCTTTTGCCTTGCAAAAACTTTGTAATTTAATGAGGTCCCATTTGTCTATTCTTGATCATAGAGCATAAGCTATTGGAGTTCTGTTCAGGAAATTCTCCCCTGTGCCCATATGTTCAAGGTTCTTCCCTAGTTTCCTTTCTATTAGTTTCAGTGTG
Source organism: Tokudaia tokunoshimensis (assembly GCA_036184795.1). NCBI lineage: Eukaryota > Metazoa > Chordata > Mammalia > Rodentia > Muridae > Tokudaia > Tokudaia tokunoshimensis. The sequence goes on along the minus strand of BTHU01000016.1, from coordinate 84,758,901 downwards.
TCTGGTTTTATGTGGAGGTCCTTGATCCACTTGGAATTGAGCTTAGTGCAAGGAGATAAGAATGGGTCAATTTACATTCTTCTGCATGTTGACCTCCACTTTGTGATTTGAGCAGGGCCCCAGGGGAAGCCTCGCAGACTCCTTTTCATTATGAACAAATTCTAAGAGGGAAACTACCCAAGTCAAGTTGAGCCCTATTTAAATTCATAATTTACATAGCCTTAACTCAAATGTTACACACACACACACACACACACACACACACACACACAAATATAAAATTTCCCCCCAAGAAAGCATATAGTTTTGGTGTTTGGGAGGACCATTTGAAAACTAGCTAAACAACATACTAAGACCAGAACTAAAAAAAAAGAAAAGAAAGAAAGAGAGAGAATGAAAGAGAAACAGTCTTTTCAAATGCTCATTGCAACTATTTTTAATAAAAGTAAATAAATGATACCCTAACATCTCACTTCTGACTTGACATTGTCCCATGTAGTATTTAAGATGCATCTTTCTCATATGTGGAGGTAAATCCTTCCCAACACAAGTAATTTATTTTATGACTTTTACATACTTATCAGGAATTTTTCCTTAAAAGTGAATTACTTAATTAATTAAGAAGAATTAATTTTAAAATTAAGAATTTTAATTAATTATTTTTAGGTTTTTTTTTTCTTTTTAAGTATTCCAGGAAACTTAAAAGTTGTGTGCACTTCAATACCATCTCATCAGAAAAACAGGATTTTAAAGGTTTCACAGCCTTTTCATTAAGGGGGAGGAAAAGAGGAAATGTGTGTATTTGCTACTTTCCAACTGCTTGGTACGTCAGTCTAAGTGTTTATCAAGACACTACGTGTTGTGTGCCTTAGGAGTCAGAAATGGTTACCCAGTACTAACATATACCTGAAGTGGTCAATTAACACTTTCCATAAATTTTTTTTCTAAAAGTATGGTTTTTAACTTTAAATAATGACTACAACTAACCAACATGCAAAAATTCTCAGGCTACACAGAAACTGATCATACAATGCATTGACCACCTTATTACATTTTAAAAATCTTTATTCTGTATTGAACTGTATTTCCAATTAGCCCAAGCAAAGGCATGACCTTAATACAGGATCTGCTTAGAATTTTAATCAATTCTTAATATTAAAAATATAAAAATTACATTAAAAAACCAAATCTTTCAAACTCTCAGAACTATAGAACTGAACTGGACATACAGGGCAGAAGTCTCGGCATGTTTTCCATTGCTGTAACAGAACACCCAGGGCTGGGAAACTTACAAAGGAAAGGTATGTTTTGGCTCACAGTTCTTACTTAGCCTGGGAAGTGCAAGGCATCAATCAGAAAAGCCTTAAGACTTCACCTCATGGCAGAAGGTGGAAGAGCAGACGGGCACACGCCAGAAAGGGTACCCTGCATAGCACCCCATCCTCTGGTAACTAATTCAGTTACACAGGACCAAGAATTTTGTCCCACCAGAAAGGCATGGATGAAAGTTCTTTAACAATATAGTCGTCTCCCACAGGCCACAGCTCCTCTGATGATGTTATACCGGGAATCAAGGGCAACTCGATCAGCCTGGGTGAACCACATCTAACCCACAGCGACAACTAAAGATTAGAGTCAAAGACATGTGGCCATTCTCTCTGTATGTAAATAATGTATTTGTTTTTAACTTAGGGAAGAGTTGTCAATAGTGGCAACCCACAGTGCTGAGTCTTTGGCTTTCTGAATCCAAGGCTGTGATTAGAGACCATGTGACTGAAGACAGGAAAAGCCCTCTGGTTCAGTTCAGCAGACTGAGTGCACTGAGGGAGACAGACAAGTACGCTGCTCTATGTTTCAAGTCACAGTTCAGCAGCAGCCTGCATGGTTCCTCTTTGCCCGACTAGCATGTGGGTGTGTGAGTCTTCCTAATAAAGTAGCCATTATCTATATTCACCAAGCTGGAACGAGTGTCACCAAAACATTTACAGGTAGCTTCAAGGACACACCCCCAAGTATGAATAGTTTTTCTGGATGGTAGAGTTTATGGGTCACTGTGGTGTGTGTGTGTGTGTGTGTGTGTGTGTGTGTGTGTGTGTGTACACAACAAACATTCTACCAAATCAACTCCAGTCCCAGGTTGCATTTTAAACATCTTTTGTGTATTTGTATTTCTCCACAGTGAATGTGTATTACTTTATAACAACAATACTACTGCAAACTAGAAAGGCCATAATTGATAAGCTTAGGTGTCGATCACCCCTTTTATGCACTCAGCATAACCCATCTCGGAGCTGTTTGGAAGGAAGGTGGAACTTCTTCCAGCACAGGAGTGGAGTGGTGCTGACTCGCTGACACACACAGAAATCGGAGCATGTGTGTAAGTGTGCCGGTGAACTCAGGCCAGAACAGTGTCTCTGCAGGCTCAGGAAGGCTGAAGAGTACCATCAAGTGTGGGTCTAATCTAGCTAGCACCTTCCAGAGAGGCACCTTACATGGGCCAAGGGAGCCCAACCCCCTCCATATCTGCTCCCTAGGGCAGGAACTGTCAGCAGGATGCAGCCTGCCATCACTGCCAGACAAACAGACTGAGCACAATGACCCTTCTGACCTGTCTCCCTGTCATTTAAAACCAACATATCAGTGCTGGTAACTTTTAAGGTCAGTTTCCATTCTAGAACATTCTAGTTCTGTTTGAAATGATACTGCCTGTTTTGTTCCCCATCATTTTGTCTAGAAATAAAGTAAATATTTCACTTTTTTTTTAATTAAAAAAAGCCAACAAGGTTCTTCCCCACTTTCTCCTCCAGAAGCTTCAACGTATCTGGTTTCATGTGGAGGTCCTTGATCCACCTGGACTTGAGCTTTGTACAAGGAGATAAGAATGGGTCGATTTGCATTTTTCTGCATGCTGACCTCCAGTTTATCAAGCACCATTTGTTAAAAATGCTGTCTTTTTTCCACTGGATGTTTTTAGCTCCTTTGTCAAATATCAAGTGACCGTAGGTGGAAGAACCTTGAACACATGGGCGCAGGGAAAAATTTCCTGAATAGAACACCAATGGCTTATGCTCTAAGAACAAGAATCGACAAATGGGACCTAATAAATCTGCAAAACTTTCTGTAAGTCAAAGGACACTGTCAATAGGACAAAATGGCAACCAACAGATTGGGAAAAGATCTTTACCAATCCTACATCCGACAGAGGGTTAATATCCAATGTATATAAAGAACTCAAAAAGTTAGACTCCAGAGTGTCAAATAACCCTATTAAAAAATGGGGTACAGGCCATCTTTGCTCCGGCAACAGGGCAATTGGGACCTCCAGGCGCAGGGACAATCAAGCATAATATCACTTGGGACTCAGCCAGCTTGTGTGCTCCCTGCTCCCAAGAGCTGGGCAGTTCTGTGGTCACCTATGCTCCAGCTCTGCTGTGGGACATCTGCCCTGCAGAGGGACCCGCACTGGGAGAGAGTGCATCAGCTCCCCTTGGTGACCTCTGCTCCAGGGATTGACTGCGCTGAGCCTCCAGGTACGCAGAGACTACCCAATATAACATCGCTTGGGACACAGCCTGTTGGGTTTCCATCTGCGCCCAAGAGCGGGGCAGCTCTGTGGTCATCTGGGCGCCAGCTCTGCTGTGGACGATCTGCCCTGCAAAGTTGTCTGCTCCGAGAGGGTGCACAGTGCACTCCACCATCTTTGCTGGAGCAACAGGGCAATTGGGACCTCCAGGCGCAGAGATAATCAAGCATAATAGTGCTTGGGACTCAGCCAGCATGGGTGCTCTCTGCTCCCAAGAGCTGGGCAGTTCTGTGGTCACCTACTTGCCAGCTCTGCTGTGGGACATCTGCCCTGCAGAGGGAACCGCACCTGGAGAGAGCACACCAGCCTCCCCCTAGCCACCTCTGCTCCGGGGATTGACTACTCTGAGTCTCCAGGTATGCAGGGATTCCCCCAAGTATAACATCACTTGGGGCAAGGCACATCAGGGCTCCAAAGTCACTCAGGAGCAGGGCAGCTCCCCAGCAATCGGTGCCAGGGGAATCCTGGTAATCCAGGGGGGGCAGAAATAGCCTTGCAGGCTCACAGGAGGTCCAACCAACAGCCAGTGACAGCAGGACCAACTAACAACAGAGGTATCCAGATGGCAAAAGGCAAACGTAGGAACATTACTAACAGAAATCAAGGCAATATGACACCATCCAAACCCAACTCTCCAACAGCAGCGAGTCCTGGATAGCCCATCACACCCGAAAGGCAAGATCTGGATTTAAAATCACTTCTCATGATGCTATTAGAGGATTTCAAGAAGGACTCAAATAAATATCATAAAGATATACAGGAGAACATGAATCAACAGGTAGAAGCCCTTACAAAGGAAACACAAAAATCGCTTAGAGAAATGCAGGAGAACATGGGTCAACTGATGGAGGCCCATAAGGAAGCAACACAAAAATCGCTTAAAGAAATGAATCAACAGGTAGATGCCCTTACAAAGGAAACACAAAAATCGCTTAAAGAAATGAATCATAGGGTAGATGCCCTTACAAACGAAACACAAAAATCACTTAAAGAAATGCAGGAGAATATGGATCAACGGATGGAAGCCCATGAGGAGGAAACACAAAAATCGCTTAGAGAAATACAGGAGAACTTGGGTCAGTAGGCAGAACTCCTGAAAGAGGTAATGCAAAAATATCTTAAAGAAATACAGGAAAATACAAACAAATAAGTGAAGGATCTCAGCAAATCCATCCAGGATCTAAAAAAGGAAGTAGAAACAACTAAGAAATCACAAAGGGAGACAACTTTGGAGATAGAAAACCTTGGGAAGAAATCAGGAGTCATAGATGCAAACATCAACAATAGAATACAAGAGATGGAAGAAAAAATCTCAGGTGCTGAAGATACCATAGAAAGCATCGACTCAACAGTCAAAGAAAATGCAAAATGCAAAAAACATGTAACCCAAAACACTCAGGAAATACAGGACACAATGAGAAGACCAAACACAAGGATTACAGGTATAGATGAGAGTGAAGATTTGCAACTTAAAGGGCCAGTAAATATCTTCAACAAAATTATGGAGGAAAACTTCCCTAACCTAAAGAGAGAGATGCCGATGAACGTACAAGAAGCCTACAGAACTCCAAACAGACTGGACCAGAACAGAAATACCGCCCATCACATAATAATCAAAACACCAAATGTACTAAACAAAGAAAGATTATTAAAAGCAGTAAGAGAAAAAGGCCAAGCAACATATAAAGGAAGAACTATCTGAATCACATCAGACTTCTCACCAGAGAATATGAAAGCCAGAAGATCCTGGGCAGATCTCATGCAGACTCTAAGAGAACACAAATGCCACCTTAGACTACTATACCCAGCAAAACTCTCAATCACCATAGATGGAGAAACCAAGATATTCCATGATAAAACCAAATTTTCACAATATCTTTCCACAAATCCAGCCCTGCAAAGGATAATAGGTGGAAACCGCCAATACAAGGAGAGAAACTACACCCTGGAATAAACGAGATAGTAACCTTCTTTCATCAAACCCAAAAGTAGATAACCACTCAAACATAAAGATAGTGTCAAGAATAGCAGGTGGCAATAATCACTATTCCTTTATCTCTCTTAATATCAATGGTCTCAATTCCCCAATAAAGAGACATAGACTAACAGACTGGATATGTAAACAGGACCCAGCATTTTGTTGCGTGCAGGAAATGCACCTCAGTGTCAAAGACAAACACTACTTCAGAGTAAAAGGCTGGAAAACAATTTTACAAGCAAATGGTCCCAGGAAACGAGCCGGAGTAGCCATCCTAATATCAGATAAAATTGATTTTCAACCTAAAGTCATCAAAAAAGACACAGAAGGACACTACATACTGGTCAAAGGAAAAATCTACCAAGATGAACTCTCAATTCTGAATATCTATGCTCCAAATGCAAGGGCACCCTCACTCATAAAAAGAAACTTTACTAAAGCTCAAAGCACACATCGCACCTCACACAATAATCGTGGGTGACTTCAACACCCCACTCTCTGAAATGGATCGTTCAGGAAAGCAGAAACTAAACAGGGACACAGTGAATCTAATTGAAGCCTTGGACCAAATGGAACTAACAGATTATATATATATATATAACATTTCATCCTAAAGCAAAAGAATATACCTTCTTCTCAGCATCTCATGGTACCTTCTCGAAAATTGAACATATAATTGGTCACAAAACAGACCTCAAAAGATATAAGAAGATCGAACTAATCCCATGCCTCCTATCAGATCACTATGGAATAAGGGTGGTCTTCAATAACAACAAAAACAACAGAAAGCCCACATACACGTGGAAGCTGAACAATGCTCTACTCAATGATACCTTGCTCAAGGAGGAAGTAAAGAAATAAAAGACTTTTTAAAATTTAATGAAAATGAAGGCACAACATACCCTAATTTATGGGACACAATGAAAGCGGTGCTAAGAGGAAAATTCATAGTCCATAGTGCCTCCAAAAAAGAAATGGGAGAAAGCACACACTAGCAGATTAATGGCACACCTGAAAGCCCTGGAACAAAAAGAAGCAAAAATACCCAAGAGGAGTAGAAAGCAGGAAATCATCAAACTCAGGGATGAAATCAATCAAGTAGAAACAAATAAAACCATACAAAGAATCAACAAAACGAGGAGTTGGTTCTTTGAGAAAATCAAAAAGATACATAAGCCCTTAGCCAGACTAGCCAGAGGGCACAGAGACAGTATCCAAATTAACAAAATCAGAAACGAAAAGGGAGAGATAACAACAGAAACTGAGGAAATTCAAAAAAATCATCAGATCCTACTACAAAAGCCTGTATTCAACACAACTAGAAAATCTGGAGGAAATGGACAATTTCCTAGACAGATACCAAATACCAAAATTAAATCAGGATCAAAGAGACCATCTAAACTGTCCTATAACCCCTGAAGAAATAGAAGTGGTCATTGGAAGTCTTCCAACCAAAAAAAGCACAGGTCCAGATGGTTTTAGTGCAGAATTCTATCAGACCTTCAAAGAAGACCTAACACCAATACTCTTCAAACAATTCCACAAAATAGAAACAGAAGGAACACTACCCAACTCGTTCTATGAAGCCACAATTACACTAATACCAAAAGCACACAAAGATCCGACAAAGAAAGAGAATCTCAGGCCAATCTCTCTTATGAATATCGATGCAAAAATACTCAATAAAATTCTTGCCAACCGAATCCAAGAACACATCAAAATGATCATTTACCACGATCAAGTAGGCTTATCCCAGGGATGCAGGGAGGGTTCAATATAAAGAAGTCCATCAATGTAATCCACTACATAAAAAATCTCAAAGAAAAAAACCACATGGTCATTTCATTAGATGCTGAGAAAGCATTTGACAAAATTCAGCATCCTTTCATGTTAAAGGTCTTGGAAAGATCAGGAATTCGAGGCCTATATCTAAACATAGTAAAAGCAATTTACAGCAAACTGGTAGCCAACATCAAACTAAATGGAGAGAAACTTGAAGCAACCCCACTAAAATCAGGGACTAGACAAGGCTGTCCTCTCTCTCCATATCTTTTCAATATAGTACTTGAAGTTCTAGCTAGAGCAATTAGACAACAAAAAGAGGTGAAAGGGATACAAATTGGAAAGGAAGAAGGCAAACTATCACTATTTGCAGACGATATGATAGTATACTTAAGCGACCCAAAGAACTCCACCAGAGAACTCCTACAGCTGATAAAGAACTTCAGCAAAGTGGCCAGATATAAAATCAACTCAAGCAAATCAGTAGCCTTCCTATACTCAAAGGATAAGCAGGCTGAGAAAGAAATAAGAGAAATGATACCCTTCACGATAGCCACAAAGAATATAAAGTATCTTAGTGTGACTCTAACCAAACAAGAGAAAGATCTGTATGACAAGAACTTCAAGTCTCTGAAGAAAGAAATTGAAGAAGACCTCAGAAGATGGAAAAATCTTCCGTACTCATGGATTGGCAGGATTAATATAGTAAAAATGACCATCTTGCCAAAAGCAATATACAGATTCAATGCAATCCCTATCAAAATCCCAACTCAATTCTTCATAGAGTTAGAAAGAGCAATTCAAAAATTCATCTGGAATAACAGAAAACCCAGGATAGCTAAAACTATTCTCAAGAGTAAAAGAACTTCTGGGGGAATCAGTATCCTGGACCTCAAGCTGTACTACAGCGCAATAGTGTTAAAAACTGCATGGTATTGGTACAGTGACAGGCATGTAGATCAATGGAACAGAATTGAAGACCCAGAAATGAATCCACACTCCTATGGTCACTTCATCTTTGACAAAGGAGCTAAAACCATCCAGTGGAAAAAAGATAGCCTTTTCAACAAATGGTGCTGGCTCAACTGGAGGTCAACATGCAGAAGAATGCAAATTGATTCATTCTTATCTCCTTGCACTAAGCTCAATTCCAAGTGGATCAAGGACCTCCACATAAAACCAGACACACTGAAACTAATACAAAGGAAACTAGAGAAGAACCTTGAACATATGGGCACAGGGGAGAATTTCCTGAACAGAATTCCAATAGCTTATGCTCTAAGGTCAACAATTGACAAATGGGACCTCATAAAATTATAAAGTTTCTGTACGGCAAAGGACACTATCAAAAGGACAAAGCAGCAACCAACAAACTGGGAAATGATCTTTACCAACCCTACATCCGACAGAGGACTAATATCCAATATATACAAAGAACTCAAGAAGTTAGACTCCAGAGAGCCAAGTAACCCTATTAAAAAATGGGGTACAGAGCTAAACAAAGAGTTCTTACCTGAAGAATATCTAATGGCTGATAAGCACCTAAAGAAATGTTCAACATCCTTAGTCATTAGGGAAATGCAAATCAAAACAACCCTGAGATTCCATCTCACACCAGTCAGAATGGCTAAGATCAAAAACACAGGAGACAGCAGTTGTTGGCAAGGATGTGGAGAAAGAGGAACACTCCTCCACTGCTGGTGGGATTGCAAGCTGATACATCCACTCTGGAAAGCAGTCTGGTGGTTCCTCAGAAAATTGGGCATGACACTCCCAGTGGATCCTGCTATACCACTCCTGGGCATATACCCAGAGGCTTTACCTGCATGCAATAAGGACACATGCTCCACTATGTTCATAGCAGCCTTATTTATAATAGCCAGAAGCTGGAAAGAACCCAGATGTCCCTCAATGGAGGAATGGATTCAGAAGATGTGGTATATTTACACAATGGAATGGTACTCTGCAATTAAAAACAATGAATTCACGAAATTCCTAGGCAAATGGTCAGAACTGGAAAGTATCATCGTTAGTGAGGTAACCCAATCACAAAAGAACACACATGGTATGCAGTCACTGATAAGGGGAAATTAACCCAGAATCTCGGAATACCCAAGACACAATTCACATATCAATAGATTTCCAAGAAGATGGAAGGATAGACCTCTGGTCCTGTAAAGACTGGACGTAGGAGAATACCAGGACAGAGAAGCGAGAGGGGATTGAATGGGGAACAGAGGGAGGGAAGGGGGCTTATGGGACTTTCGGGGAGGGAGGAAACAGGAAAGGGGAAATCATTTGGAATGTAAATAAAAAAATTTAGAAAATTATTAAAAAAAAGTAAAAAAAGGAAAAAAAATGGGGTACAGAGCTAAACAGGGAATTCTCAACTGAGGAAACTTGAATGGCTCTGAAGCACCTAAAGAAATATTCAGCATCCTTAGTTATTAGGGAAACGCAAATCAAAACAACCCTGAGATTCCACCTCACACCAGTCAGAATGGCTAAGATGAAAAACTCAGGGAACAGCAGATCCTGGAGAGGATGTGGAGAAAGAGGAACACTTCTCCATTGCTAGTGGGATTTCAAGCTAGTAAAAGTGCTCTGGAAATCAATATGGCGGTTCCTCAGAAAATTGGACATAGTACTACCTGAGGATCCAGCTATACCACTCCTGGGCATATACCCAGAAGATGCTCCAACATGCAATAAGGACATATATGCTCCACTATGTTCATAGCAGCCTTATTTATAATAGCCAGAACCTGGAAAGAACCCAGATGTCCCAAGGAATGGATACAGAAATTGTGGTATATATACACAATGGAGTACTATTCAGCTATTAAAAATAATGGATTCATGAAATTCTTAGGCAAATGGATGGAACTAGAAAGTATCATCCTGAGTGAAGTAACCCAATCACAAAACATCACACATGGTATGCACTCACTGATAAGTGGATGTTAGCCCAAAAGCTCAAAATAACATGTTACAATTCACAGATCACAGGAAGATCACGAAGGTAGACCAAAGTGGGGGTGATTTGGATCCTCTGAGAAAGGGAACAAAATAATCGCAGGAACAACTATAGAGACAAAGAGTAGAGTAGAGATTGAAGGAAAGGCCAACCAGAGACTGTCCTACCTGGGGATTCATCCTATAAACAGTCACCAAACCCCGAAACTACTATGTCTGACAAGAAGTGTGTACCGAAAGGAGTCATTTATGGTTGTCTTTTGGAGGGACCCTGCCAGAGCCTTACAGATACAGAGGTGAATACTAGCAGCCAACCATTGGTCTGAGCGTGGTGTTCAGTATAGAGGAGTTGGAGGGCAAGCTGGAAGAGCTGGGGGGGTGGGGTTGGTTTGCAGCCCCATGGGAAGAACGACAATGTCAGTCAACCAGATGCCCCAGGGCTCCCAGGGACTAAGCCATCAACCAAAGGGTACATGTGGTTCCAGTCAAAAGATTGGCAGAGGAATGCCTTTTCGGACATCAGTGGGAGGAGAGGTCTTTGGTCCTGTGAAGGTTCAATAGAGGCCCCAGTTGTGGGGAAATCGAGTGGGGGTCATGGGAGTGGGTTGGGTGGAGGAACATATTCTTGGAGGCGGGAGGTAGGAGGAAGGGTTGGGGGTTTTGGGGGAGGGGGGAACCGGGAAGGGGTATAACATTTGAAATGTAAATGAAGAATATATTCAATAAAAAAGAAAGAAAAAAAAAGAGCCAACAAATCACAGCCTTAATTAGTTTAGGGGTGCAATGACATCATGATATATGTTCAGTAATAAATTAAATAAAGGATCATATTAATACTATATCTCCTCACCCCCAGACTTGAGTGGCAGTTATATGCTTAATATAATCAACAGCACAGTTCTTTATGAACACCCAAAGAAACTGAAACTCAGTTAGGAGATAAAATATCAAGATACTCCCTTGAGATATGCTATACCTTATTTTGAAGTGTGGTTACAATGCTTAGAAAGAAATCAGAAAACTTCTATTAAAAATACAATTTTATTTTTTGAAAATATCAACTATTGAGTTTATAAATTTAAGTCTAGAACCTTTAGTTTTAAAAAAAGCCAAATCCAAGGTAAAAAGGATTATTTACTTATTCTGTGTGATTTTAGTCCCAGTACAAGGTTCTGAAAACTTCACATCTCTTAATCAATGAGAATACAAGTTTCAGGCAACTTTAACATACTACCTGATAGTTTGTTTTATAAATTAATACATTTTTACTGCAACAGGCCAGTAATAATAGTTTTCTCAAATTGTCTTATGAAATACCGAATATACATATCAGTAACGTCTTTGCATAAATAACCAGGAAATTCAAACAACTGTTAGTAAACCCCTTGTTCTATCGCTTCTTATAGCAGCTCATAGTTTGTGCAGCAGCAAATGTCACAGGTTGTCACCTCCCTTATGTCAAAGGCTACTTATTACCTTTCTTTCCTAAATCCACTAGGATGCTCAGATGAACTACAGTAGGTCACTTAACTCCTCTGTTGCCCATCAAAGTGCAGAGTGTTCTTACCTCATAGGAAAAACCAAGATTTATTCACAATTTCAGCCTCCTGTGCCTCACCCATGGTGCTGTTGGTATGAGGGCCTGGATGAGGAGCTACTGAGGAGCAAACTGAGAGAAACCCCTTCTGCCCCTGGACCTGCAGCAAAGTGAGTCTGAATTAGGCTGGGTAGCCCAATGAGTAGTCTCAATTTGGACGAAGGAGGAAGATGGGGAACTAATTCATTGGCATTCCAGTTGTACCTTTAGTGCCAACATGCTCATTAGCATATGAATGGTGCCTTTCCATACGTGGCAAGTATGGGCTCGGGAAAATTATAAATTCATTCACATACAACTTCTCGTGTCAGTTTCCCAACGTTTACATTGTTTATGGGCCACTCTGATGCTTTTAAATGGTGGCCCTAAATAGAAGCCTCCTACTTTCTAGAAGGAATCCACGCAGAATTCTGATTTCTCTGTTACTCCTCTTCTGTGGTCACGGATTAACAGTTATATGCCATACTTCTATTTCATTACATGCACAATTTCACACCTAAGCGTGGTCTTGAAGAGAAAACTTTAGTCACTGAAATGAATACCCTGGACATGCAGAGTAGCGAGAAATAGCCAGTGATTTAAGGCAACCGTTGTTCTGCACTGAAATTGCTTTGAGACAATCTGGCAGATGGTACTTCTTTTTATTATTACATAGAAGAAAGAAAGAAAAAAAGAAAAGCTAAGTGGTCACACAGAATTAGCCTTAGCTATACATCTCTGGCCTGGCTGCAGCGTTCCAAAGCCAAACAAGGCTGCAGCTGGAATTTGCATATGTTATAAACTACCAACTGCGTATGACTGAATTAAGTAAGCCAAGAAAGGCTCACAAAATCACACAGCTAAGATTCAACCATCTTGTGTGTATTTATCAAAAGCAGGTCTTTCTCAGAGAGTTGTATATGTGTGTGTGTGTTTATCTTCCAGGAGTCTTTCATTTGTACAACAGGAGCCCTAACTTTCAAACACTCCCCTCCCTATGACACGACACTTCCTAGCCATGCCTTCCTCCAGTCTACTATGAAATAACAAAACTAGACTGACCAATGGGGTGGGCCAACACAATCAAAGTACTTCTGTACATATATAAGCATGTCACAGTGAAACCTATTTTTTTTTGCAATAAATATAGCTGATTTTAAAAGCACTGAATACAATTTAGTTTACCTTTCTTATGATTTCCCATACAATAAAATAAGACAAACACTATCTTTATATGCCTTCATGTTGCCACAAAGAAAGGAGGAATTTACAAGTTAATCACAACAACCCCCCACCGCCGCCATTTAAATCACACCTCAGCTGATCTCCTTGAATATATGATTGTTAGAAACAGAACTCAAAGATATCAACAGCAAAAGTGCTAGATATTAATTGGGAGTCTATTTCTTTTCTATCATGGCAACCTGTCTCACTCTCAGGCCAAGGCTTTCGGAGTGCATTTTGTCTTGATTTCACATATGGCTAAAGAGCAACCCAGTGCACTGTGTGTGTGTGTGTGTGTGTGTGTGCATGAGAGAGAGAGAGGGAGGGAGGGAAGAAGGGAGAGAGAGAGAGAGAGAGAGAGAGAGAGAGAGAGAGAGAGAGAGAGAGAAACTCTGTCTGATCTTCACAGGACAGCCAGTGTGGTGGATGTGGACGTGTGCTTTTCAGAAATCTAACAGAAGATATGCATTATTACCCCACACATCAGTAAGGAGTTCCAGATTTAACCAGGCCCCAGGCCCCAGGCCCCAGGTGGCAGACAAAAGTTGGAAAGGAGAGAAGTCTATGCCCCATACCAGCTGAACTTGGTGACAGGCCATTAAAGAAGAACAATGGGGAGGGGAGCAGAAATTAGACAAGGCGTGGGGTGGGAAGCAAATAAAACACTTGGTGAGCTAATGTTCCTAGCTGGCACCTGCCTTTTGACTCAAAGAGATGGCTCTTAACCAAGGTTTTCCTACTATAGTACAGTATCAGCTGACTCTGAACTCCTTTGTATGTGCTGACTGCCAACAGAACAAGACAAGATTTCAATTAATAGGGAATGTACCAGTCCTTGAAATAACAGAAATCTCTCTATTTCTTCTACGAGGGCTACTTTGGTGTTATTATTCCTGGCATGAGTGTTAGGACTTGTAATTATGGCCAGGTATTATTTGGAAATATTAGAAAACTCTGAGGTTAAAAAGTTGCTACCTTGATCCCATAACTTACCTTACAATGTATTTAACTGAAAAATAGGCTCAAACTAATTGGTGTGGGCTTGGTATTCTTTCTCTCAACGAATTTCTCTTAGCTGGCTTTGTTTTCAAACAAACAAACAAACAAATCACAACTATTAAACTAACATTCCTTATGGTAACAACCCATGAATCATAGAGAAATAAATATACCCACAGCCTTTGGAACTACTGTTTCTAAAGTATCTTCAGCCAAAAAGTAAAAAATAAATACAGCGAATAATATGACGCTTCTAAAGTAAATCCCTAAGGAGTGGTTGGCTCAGACCCCAGAGAAGGAGACCCTATGTGGAATGCTGAGAAGTACCCAGAACACCAGGCCGCCTTTACAATAAACACAAAGGCCAGACAATCTAAACAGTAACTTTGCTCGGGTACAGACAAGAGCTGAGGAGTTAAACCACCAAACCCTAAGCCTAAAGTGGTATGTGGGAACCTGCTTACCGCCTCAGATTCTGCTGCCTGGAAGAACTCAGAGAAAACCACGAGAAGAGTCAGGGTAAAGCTGAAGACTGGGTGAGCAAGACATCACAGAACCCCTGGCACAGACACACTCACTTTCAGGCACTGCTAGGGGTTTCAACTGGTCTCACAGAAGAGGAACCAGAGGAAGCATCCCTGTCACCTTAGTGACAAATGAAGAAGAGATTGCCTGAAGGTGTGAATCAACCTCAGGGCCACTGCGAAGGACACAACAGTAGCTATGTTATCTTTGTGCTAACACTTGCTAGCCAGAATCTAATGAGCTCCTAATGTAGTTGATAATATTTAGGAGACAGAGAATAGAGAGATGCATCAAATGCCCCAGGAAGAAATAACCAGATAAGATGAAGACGTCTTACAGTTTAATGGGATTGGTGTCTGTGCTCATTAGATTTATGCTAACTTGATATAAGCTATATTCACTTGGTAAGAAAGAACCTCAACTAATACATCCAGGGCTGGGCCACCCTTAAGGGCACTTCCTGATTGATTATCAACATAGGAGGGACCAGTTCATTGTAGGTGGTGCCACCCCTGGACTACTGATAAAAAAATAAAAGCAGGCTAGGCAAGCTGTCAGAAGCAAGCTAGTAAGCAGTGTTCTTCCCTGGCCTCAGCTTAAGTTTCTGTCTCCAGGTTCCTGCCTTGAAGCATGGTACCATGAGGTAGGGACTGAGTTCTCGGAGGGGAACCCAGGAGACACTACTGGTGAAGGTTCAGCTCAGCTGCAGTGGGCATCCAACAGTTTAGAGATGCCAGATTCATGGGGCAACCACTAAGGGCAGCAGCTCCTGTGGCCTGGAGCCAGCCTGATGCTCTGAGGCAAGCCGTCGCCTGCGGCAATGGCAGAGCTGGAGAAGCAGAGCCCTTTGGAGACCAGAGGATTGTGATTGGATCCCAGACCCGGCCCTGGTTCTTCCTGTGGAAGAAGAAATGATATAACCTGCTTTTGATTTTACAGGAGTCCACACTTAAGAGAATTAGGAACTTTATAGAGGCTTTGGATATTTTTTAGAAACTTCGAATATTTTAGAGAAACTCTGGAAGATACTTTGAATGTTTTAAAGAGGCTGAACTTTTAAATTGTTTGAATTTCTAAAGACCATGAGACGTTTTTAAAAAGAGTTTTGTATACAGTGATAATTAATATTAACATGCCATCCTGGGGATATATGAGAAAGAAAAGGTTCTAGCTGAACTGTGTGTGTGTGTGTGTGTGTGTGTGTGTGTGTGTGTAAAGTTGATGCAGCGCCAATTGTGCGGGCTGGTTTTATGTCAACTTGATATAAATTAGAGTTATTTAGAAAGAAAGACCCTCAATTGAGAAAATAGCCCCACCAGATTGGCCTATGGGAAAAAGCATGTGGACTGTTTTGTTGATTGATGATTGCCGTGGGAGCCCTGTGGGCTGCTGGTCCTGGGTTCTGTAAGAAAGCAGGTGGGGCTAGCCATGAAGAGCAAGCCAGGAAGCAGTATTACTCCATTGTAGAGGGAATTTTAATCCAGCAACATGGCTACTCTGGCTGGAATACAGATACGCCCTCAGCACACACCTTTAATCCCAAACAAAGAAGGTAAAGTTAGTTTGTAGAATGAAACATCCATGTTTGAAAGTGATATCTATTGAGTGGCAAAGTGATGAATCAGAGAAAGATTCCACAGCATAGAATATGCCCAACTCTCATGACAACAGAGAGGAAAGAGAGACAGCCAGAGAGGGAGAGACAGCTGGAGAGGGAGAGGGAGTGGGAAGGGAGGGGAGCGGGAGGGGAGGAGGGGAGGGGGAGGGAGGAGGGGAGGGGGAGGGAGGAGGGGAGGGGGAGGGAGGGAAGGGGGGAGAGGGGAATGGGGGAGGGGGAAAGGGAGGGGAGGGAGGAGGGGAGGGGAAGGGAGGGGAGGGGGAGGAGAGGGAGAGGAGGCAGTTTTACTGAGCGGTTCTAGAGATACAGGTTGCAGAGAGAGAACAAGCTAAACACAGGGAAAAGCAGAACAAGCCATAGAATGAGAAGGAGCCAGATTAGAACAAACGGCCGAAGCTGGTATGAGCGATTCAGTGAGAGGCGGAGGGAGAAGTCAAGTTGAATCAGTCGTCTTGGAGAGGAGTCTGAACCAGAACAGCTGAGCTGAACCAGCCAGCCAGAGTTCAGAAAGAAGGAGAAAGGGTGAGCGTATTCAGCAGTATTCTAGGCCTGGGCAAGATCATGCGGAGGCTAGGAGCTTCTAGGACTAGGCCTAGGTTAGCAGACTGAGGCTAAGCCTCAGAGACATCAATTACATCAATTACATCAATTACATCAAGCGACTAAAAGTGACATTTATACTCCACGACCTCTGCTTCAGTTCCTGCCTCCAGGTTTCTGCCCTGACTTTCTGTGAGACAAACCCATCTCTCCACAAGTTGCTTCTGTTCAAGGTGTTTTACCACAGTAACAGACACCCTAATAAAAGTCTCTGGGGGAAGAAGAAAAGCAAACAAACAAACAAACCAGGATGTACTTTCCATACAATAAAGAAATAATCAAACACAACAATGGAGGCCTCAAAAATTGGCTTCAGGGTTGGTAAAATGGCTCAGTGGGTAATGTGCCTGTCAATCAAATGTGATGACCTGCATTCCAACGCTGAACTCAGGGTAGAAGGACAGAGGCCACTCCCACAAGTGTCTTCTGACTGATACACACACACACACACACACACACACACACACACACACGAATAAAAAGAAAAATTAGCTGTAACAATATTTTTTGAAGAAAACTGCCGAGTTTTGGGTTGGATTACATGTTAGATGTTGGAGAATTGTTCATTTTCTTGGATGTGACAATAGGGTTATGTGTAAGTTATCAGATGTCCTATGTTCTTGGGAGACACTCACCGTAGCACTGGGGAGTAAAGTGAAATAATATGTGCAGGTCTCCACCAAGACAACTCTCCCATCTGCCTTTTCCCTGGCCCAAATTGCTCACCCACAAAGTCCATCCTCCCATGAGGCTGGGAATACTGGGAGCTGCACTCCCATAGACAGTCACCATGGCAATGGTATACTAATGATTTTAATTAGTTCTGCTCCGAGGGAACTAATTTATTAAATTAATTCTCTCCAAACTTGCTTGACCACAGAATTTTACTTTCAATGAAGGTTCTAAATAGCATATGAAATTAATTTCAAGAAAACTGATCTAAAACAACTTCCTGCACAGTAGTGACAGATACTAGGAAAACTTCTGCGTTTATAGACTGCTTAGATTAACTACAATTTTGTTTTCCTCAAAATACTTTATCATTGTTTTATTAAGATAAAAAGGAGATATTCTGAAAGGGCTTTTAAAATTACCTTTTTATGGTTTTTCCCCTATGGGAAAATTCTTGATTTTTTTTTATTATATAAAATGCTGATCATATGATACAGAGGGGTTTGTACCCTACTTAACTAATTTAATAACATCACAATCAGACCATTACCACTAAACTTTTCAATAATGTTGCTTTTAACATGTGTATAATGCCCTCATGGTACAACAAAACTATACATTATTTAGTCTTCATTCAGATTATTATATAAATTTCAATCTACTTAAGTTTATGACACATAAATTATGAAACAAAGATGGTGTACAAATACTGGACTATTATCTCTTCAGGAAGATTGACTCTCTCTATGAAATAACTGAGCACAAGACTCTTGCTTGATACTTTCCCATGTGCCTTCCACAAGTCAGGAAACCGACATCCTTGTTAGCAGTCTGTAGAAACTATGACACACCCACCATTAAAATGGGTGAGATTTAGAAGCATAACTTTGCTAATACACAACACATTAGTACTGGATGCATACTGTTTTTATTAAATTATATGTCCAAATTGTTTTCTTTTTTATTAGCATGGATCAGTGTTAATTACTGTTATATGAGTTCTTCTTTACATGTTAGTGGCATTCTCTGTCGAATGTTTTATGTGAATATCTACTGTTGTCTATTTTTTTCCATTGCTTCTCTCTTTAGAAAAGATGGTATCTAAAAATAACAACCATTTACCTATATTACTGTTTACACTTTATTTTTTAAATACTTAATTTTTATATTTCATTCAGTTAGTTTAGGAATGAGTATATTGTGTGTTTAGGCTCATACCTGAAACCAACTTCATTCTCAATGTGCAACCTTCTACCAATGTATTTATTTCACTGGTGTCATGGTTCTGGAACGTGCTCACTGTAACAGAATGGCAAACAAAGTCATGGGGCGGGGGGGGTTTCGAATGTAGATGGACCCTTTGAAGGATCAATGTCAAATGCAAGGTGCTGCAATGATTTTCTGTGAATGGAAAGAGGAACAGGCTTTTAGATCAGAAAATACACTTATTTGTAGGTGACTGGGAAGGTGGGGGGAGGCATCTGACTTTGTAGAGAGGTCAGCAGTTAGCTTATAAAACCAAAGGGACAGGGCAAGTGCCTGCTCAGTCCCATGCTGGGAGGCGAACTGCAAAAGCCAGTGCTCACAGAGTGTAGGTCAGAGCCGCCTAAACCACATGACCCGTCTACACAGATGCAGGAAAAGAAACGCTTGGCTTAGAAATAATCCCAGAGTCTTCTCACCAGGCCAGTCTCAATAGTGTCTGGAGGGAAAGGCAACAACAACCTCTTAAAAATAAAATTATGTTCCTTTCTCTGAACTGTTTTACAAATGAGACAATAAGAAAATATACTTAAAAGAGGGATAGAAGGAAAATGAATTATTTCACTGGCTGTCCAGCACAGGGCTCCTTTCCAAGTTGCTCTCACAGCTGTTTTTTAGACAACTGGATGAAACTTGCTCAGCTATGGTGGTACATGCCTTTGATGGAGAAGGATCAGGAGTTCGAGATCATCCTTGGCTATACAGTGAACTCAAGGCCAGCCTGGGCTACATGAGATTCTGCCTCAAGAGAGGGAGATGGCTTAGCAGTTAAGAGCACTGGCTAGTCCTACAAAGGACCCTGGTTTGAGTCCAGGTGGCTCACAATCATCTTCTGTAACTCCAGTCTCTGAGAATCTGAAACCTTCTGACCTCAGGGAACATTGCATATATGTGGCACAGACATACATCCAAGCAAATCACCTATACAGATAAAAATAAATAAAAATCTTAAAAAATACAGAATGGCACCTCTAATATATATATATATTATTTTCTGTTAGATACTATTTGTATTTATATTAGCTTAATAATTAATAGAGATTTACAAACAAAACATTCTCAAAGGCTGACTCTAACTTCCTTTTCTGATCCAGAAAATGCAAAAGCTTTCCTCTGCAGTTATATTCAAGTCTCTAAAGCCACTCTTAAATGGTAGGTGCATCTTAGGATGCTTCCAGCTAAAGAAGTGGTTCTCAACCAGTGGGTCTCAACCCCTTACGGAGGGCTGTCAAGTGACCCTTTCACAGGTGTAGCCTAAGACCATAGGAAAATACAGATATTTACATTATAACTCATAAGAGTAACAATATTACAGTTATGAAGTAGCAATAAAAATAATTTTATGGTTGGGGGTCACCACACCATGAGGAACTGTATTAAAGGGTCGCAGCATTAGGAAGGTTAGGACCACTGCTCTCTGAAGAGCACTTGTCTCTGAAAGATACAGAAGGCAACTACTGAAGGAAGCTGTTCTCTTTTTGAGAAATGCCTGCTATAGTTGGGATCTGATATCAGTTATTGTGTGGAAGGCTTTGTCCCCAGCTGGATGAGTTCTTAACTGAATGAGCTGCTGGGAGGTGGGATCTTGCTAGGTGAAACAGATCCCCAGGAGCCTGCTTCCGAAGGGTCTGTCGGCTCTGGGCCTCTTCTGGTCTGTTGCCCTCCGCTTCCAAGCAGCCAAGAGATGAGCAGCCTGACCCCAGCTCCCAGCAATGATGCTCTGCATAGCTTCAGACTCAAAACAATGATCCAGACAACCCTGGACTTAGATGGCTCTATTAAGATTATGTCTGCATCAGAATTAAAGCATTCATCCCTTACACTTTCTGTCTGCGAAACTAAAAGAGCACCTTCTCTACTGACTCCTCTAAGACTGAGGGACATCTGGTAAACCCGAGAAATGGCACTTTACAAAAGGATACCTATTCGCATACGACTGACTCCTTTCTCTTAACCTGAATTTGACACAGGAACTTTCTAGATACCATGTTCATATTCTGACTTAGACTCCCTGAGTTTTCCCTCTGACTTTTAATCATTTTTGAAGGGTTGCCATGGGCAGACACATTAGAGAGAGAGAGAGAGAGAGAGTCCAAAGTCACCCCCTCATAAACCTAAGTGTTAACCTATTCACCACCCAGGCATTCTATGGCTCCCGGGATTTAACTGAAGTCAAGTCAGTGGAACGGGAAAGGGATGAACTGTCCCCTCTGTGCACAGGAGCCATGCCTTGCCTTGCTTGTCCGTGGTAAACCATGACTAGCCATATGCATAGGAACGTCCGAGAGGACTCGTTATGACACTGGTTCTGAGGCCTTCTTTCAGGTTTCAGGATTATGCCGCCAAGTCATGTTTCTAGAGTTTGTGGTGCAACACACAGTGATTTAAAAAAAAATGGCTGATTCCTTCTTTGCCACTCTGAGATAGAGTATCCATTTCCCCTGTACAGTGCTTTGGTAACTCGAGACCATGTGACTGACGGTGTGTCACCTATCTTCCTGGTTTCTACACTCTGTCTTTGGAAGCCTTGTAACCAGCCTGAACCAACCTGCTGAATGAGAACAGATGGGTTTGCAAGGCCATTGCAGAATGCTCCAAACTGACCACTGCAGCTTGCCAGCCAAAAGTCAGGTATCCTGGCCCTGCTGACTCATGCTCCGAAAAGCAAGAATGTCCATCACTGTCCATCACCCGTTTCCCAGTGACTTGCTATACAGCGATAGATTACCTATGCATCACAGCTCACAACCCCGGCGCTCATTCATTACTCCAGTTGGTTACAACACACTATTTCAGCTTGGCTGTCTGCTCACTCTTGCCTCCATCCTATGCACACTGTTGTTTTCAGACCTGCCCTCCTTAAATCCAAAGTCCACACTATTACACTTTATGCGTTCTCATCATGAAATGCCATCGGCTACCTGGTCAGTTCTCAGCTCCTATTTACAGAAGGTTGCTGCCAGATTCAGAAAACACAGCTCAGGTCACCCACCCCCGCGCCCCCTACACACATGCAATCCTACCCCCACCTGCACTGGTGTCAGTTCCGTTCTCAGGACTGTGACCAGACACCTGACACCTTGCAGGAGGACATGCTTAGTCCAACTTACAGTTGAGGCGATACAGCCCCAGGCAGGGAAAAGATAGCAGCCAGGGGAGGTGGCTGAGCACAGGGTGTTCAAGGTCAGGAAAGAGAAATACAGGAACACTGCTTCCTGACTGAATAGTCCAGGAACCTAGTCCATGGGATGTTTAAACCTTCATAGACATGAAGGTACCGAATCTACTCGGGTTGACCACTGAGATCAACCACCACAGTACCATTCCACTGGGGCGATTTAACTGCAGGGCTTCTGCCCCAGCTTCTCAGGAATCTTCCCTCTCATGAAGCTCAGTTCAAAAGCGAGGGCTGACTTGGACATACCCCTTACTTCTCTGTTCCTGACAACACTCAGTATAGCTCTCTAGAATGTCTTTGACATCTCTGCAAATTCTACAATTTCTGAAGCTCCAATGTTTCCATGTCTGTGAAGGTCTAAGGACATTCCCCATTCCTCTTGCACCCACTGAGCCACTCCTGCCTGGATACTTGAAATTATGGTTACTTGTGCCACGCAGTCTGTAGCATAGAATACTTAATAAGATATTGTGAAACCTTTGAGGCAGATCCCTGGTGTAACAATGACTCCTGGAGTCGGTGATATCAACAAGTATATACACAATCAGAGATGGGCGTTTTCCAGGGCAAATCCCATCTAATACCTTATGTTCACTTTGTACCTGGACAGTGAAGGATACTTACACGAAGTATAATAATTTCTTTATAAATGCTGCTTCTTAGTAACTTACACCAGGACGATAATTAAAATATCTATATCCAACTTCATACACAAAAACCCAGAGCAAAGAAAGCAAACTAAGAATACTGATTCTTAGGTAACAATTTGTAAAAGAATCTTCCAGAAACTGTTTTAAGACTACAGAACCATAGGCTTTGTTCCCTGGAGGAACTGATTCAGTAGGATTCGAAGCTGAGTCTATTTGATTCCAAGGGAAGTTTGTGTGGACGAGACTTTAATATATGGTGATACAATACCTACTTTACCATAATGAATTCCAAAGTTAACTTTTCCCGTGTTTGTTTGTTTTGTTTTTTAAAGTTTCCTGACTTTGATGTTAAGGCACAAAACACAGTGGGCCTATAAAAAGAACAGTGAACAGCATCCAGTCTGGCACCTTGGGAGCTTACTCTGTGGGCCGACGGCATCACATCCCCTTCTTTGAGATCACAATCTGCAGAGTTTTCACCTATATAGCCTTTTTATAAAGTAGTCAAGGCTTAATTTGCCACAAATAGTCCTTCTTCAGACCACCTTGCCACGCGGCTGGTTTTAAAATAACTGACGGGAACACGGTTCTTACCTCGGTCCCAGATGCTGGCTCTTAATGCTCGCTCCAGCTGCTCCTCCTCACTCAGGCCTGCTGTGTAGACATCATAGTTCCGGTAAGTTGCATCATAGGTCACTGGTCTGCCTTCCGCATAGCGATTCTGATATCCAGAGGGGCCTGTGGGCATGATCAGAAGGTTACAGATCCCAGTAATGAACTTGTCTTTTGCTTCGGAAGTCTGTCTTTGCAAATGCAAAGACAGGCCCATAATTCATGTCACTGCTTTGAATGTGATAATAATCTTCTAATTGAGAGAAGATGGCATATAGAGAAATCTCCCACAAGAACAGGCAATTATGACCCTGTCACTTTACAGCCACAGTGTCCAACACGGGCCTGGACATAAATAAGATCTTACACGCTAATAAGGAAAAGAGGCAATAACTTAGAAGGCAGCTAGACGTGTTGGAGAAGAGACCAGAATGGGCTTTATGGAGTATGGAGTATGGTTATCACCTTAGGACTGATGACCACTGGAGTATTCCCCATGAAGTCTTGACTTGAGTGGGGGCAGTGCTGGAAAGCATCTGAGAATGCTTTACTGGTTTGTGGCTCCATCCAAAGAAGACAACCAATGCTTTGTACATATACTAGAGCTGAGGACTCTATTTCAACAACTGATAACAAGGTTGGGACGGATGAGCCAACTGCTCTGACTATAACTAGCAGATACTATACTTCCAATTAATATCACTTTCAAAAAAAATTGGTTACTCAACAGAACAAGAGCTGACATGGTCATTAAATAATGCTTTACACATTAAACAGAGGGCAATTAATAGAAGACAGCAGAGAAAGCCAGAGTGCTTTTTCGAAAATAAGTCCATCCTTGTGTCAGTGTGAGTCTAGTCCTTGTGTCTTCTTGTCATCGTCAATGGTTACAGAATTAGTTTGAAGAGATTTTTTTTTTGTTTATACAGAACAGTCTGGCATAATGAGAGATGCTATCTTCTGTTCCTTGCTCCCCTCGATCCTGTCAGTGTATCCTTTGAGGGAATGTTTCCAGTCTTAATTAATGTACTTGGTTGTTGATGAAAATCCATAAACTACAGTATCATCTATCTCCATGGCATCCTACGGAAAGCATATACGAGTGTTCTAAGTTTAGTAAAACTACAAAAAAAGCACAGATCTTGGTTGAGTGAAATTTCACATTCAGAAAATTTGGAACAAGCTATCTTGAAATTTATTTTTGAACTTACTATTATAAAAATTCATTGATTATGTATGACTTTCTAGACAAATATTTAATTTAGTTTTTAATTATGATACAAAGGCTCCTTTATAGCATTTTTACATGTACTTAGTTTTAGTTGAGCCTTGCCTTCATTCCCCCCCCCATCTCCTTGCCTTCTACATTCAGGACTAAAAGGGAAATTTCCATAACTGGCAAAACTCAAATGACCCGAAGCTCTTCAGCAGTCCTGCGTCCAGATACTACACGTGCCTGCAGATTCTTACAACCCAGGGATGCTTTAATGAAATAAAGTTGACAGCTCTGATCATATGAACATTATAAAATCTTAACTTGATACTTGAAAGACAAAAGCTGGGGACAAAGAAGGAAGAAAACCTCAGTGCTTTAAGTGGGAAGGACTGGTGTGCTAACAGTGCTATACTGTCAATCATAAATCACCGGCAAGACCAAAAAAATGCCATATCTAATATAATGAATGGGTCCCTGAGAAACAACACATTTCAACAACTGTTCTAATAGCCCAATCAGATGTATTAAAGTCATTATAATAATCAAGGGCAGAGGAATCTAACAACCAGTGCAAAGGATAAATAAGTTTAAATTATATCTTATGATGAATACTTTTTTAAGTTATATGCTTTGGCTCTGCAATAAAAAAACAAAACAAAACAAAAACCCAAAAGGCTTTTCTGGTTATCATTACTCTGTTAACTGTTCCATCTGGTCCTTATACACATTCCAGGATTTCATACCAAAGAGATCAAGGAAAACGACACAGATTAGAAAGAAAAATTGGTAACAGCTTTAAAAACATTCGTTAGTTTCTTTGACCTCTAAGGAGTTTCCCAGATGAAGGTGGCCATGCAAAGAATAAATCACTACTTGCAAGAGATATGTTTGCTCGCATCAAAGTTGCTTAGATGACCATTAGCCTGGCCACCTGGGCCCTCTGTAGCGCTGTCTTTGAAGAAATCCAATCACTCCACAGGAAAGAATATAAATATGTTAATCTCACAGGACATCAAAAAGGAAGGTTAAAAAGGAGCTTGGATTTCTGCCTTGAATTCTCCAGTCTGTGCCAATGTCTCTGACAGAGAAAGGGAGAAAGGGGAAATGGAGGGGTTTCCTTCTCTGTTTTCAAAAATCTAAGTAAATGTGGCAAGGAGGGAGGGGAAGAGGGAGAGGGGGAGGGAGAGAGAGAGAGAGAGAGAGAGAGAGAGAGAGAGAGAGAGAGAGAGAGCGAGAGCGCAAACCTCACATCCCCACACAACAGAAAAGCAGGGCAAAGAATCATAGGCTTGCATCCTGCCCCAGCCTTCTCCTTAGCTACCTGTATAAATGATGGGACCAAATTACCCAGCCTTCCTAAGTTCTGCCTTCCAGCTGTCAGGCAAGATGTCTGGCCCAGGAAGTCCACAGAACGCTATGTCTGTGCCCACCTGTGGTTGGTTAGTGCTAGCGCCTCCCTTCACCCAGAAACAGGCACACACACATGTTCACATGGCACATAATCAACTGTGTGTGTACATGAGGGCCAGCAGAAAACTTCAGTGGTCATTCCTTCTCTAAGTGCAGTGTTTTGGACCAGTATCCTGGGGTTTGCTAAGCTGGCTGGCTAGGCTGGGCTGGCTGTTCAACAAGGCCCTAGGCCCTTGGATCTAACAGTTTGTGACTCCTTGGGACTTACAGGTATATGCCACTCTGTGTGTGTGTGTGTGTGAATGCGCGCGCGCACGTGCGCGCAGGGCGTTGATCCAAGTCCTCCCCTTCTGACCTCATTATCTGGGTGAATTTCAGACTATTCAGGTGACTCATATACGATGTAAGCCAGGATTGACAGTCATGAGCCAAGGCTTGAGGACTATGGAGAACACGGAGCCCGATTACTTCTAAGACCATCACACTATGGACTTACTATTTCAGGACCTTCCCAGCACACTCTGGACAATCCCCAACAGGCTGTTTCTGATTCGTTTCCTCTCCATGGGAAGTCCTCTCTATGACTGCTTTCCTCAACTTTTAGTCACCTGTCAAGACCCCACACTCCACTCTTCCTCTGTGCAGCCTCGTGGACAGCAACTCCCCCTCCTTCCCAGAGCACTGGCACCTGCCTGCCTGCCTGCCAGTACTGCTGCCTGGCCTCTGGTTGGAAGGTGCAGTAGGGGATGGGTGAGCGCTCTCTGGAAATCTAGTAGCAGAGTCAGGAGAACATATGAAAATGCATCTTGGCCATTATGTAATAGGTCCTACAGGACTGTGAACGTTTAGGAAAAGGAAGTAAGGGCACTTTCCAGGCTGTGTGGTGCAGAGAGAAGAGCAGGGCAGAGCAGGCTCTCTGAGTGCACAAGTCTTCCAGGAGAGCGGGAGGTGCGACCTGATCAGCGAGGGTAGGTGAAAATTCAACATTATTAGCATTATTAGCTGCCCACCTACATCACACCACGGCTCGACTTTCATCGTCATCTAATTATTCTTATGGTTCTTTTGTTTCATCTTCTCAAATATACCCACCCCCCTATAAATATCCATAACTATATAGGCATCCTATATATCCACACCTATATACTACATACTCTAAGAGAGGGACTGTTGCTTTCTCTTTTTCTTTTTTCTCTCTTATAGGGTCTATAACAGCACTCTCTGCAATGTGACCCTCGCAGCGTGTTGCTGAATAAAACAGTCTGACTTAATATCACTGTATGGGAAAATCAACCCAAAGAATATGTATGCATGTATGTATGTATGCATGTGTATATATATATATATATATATATATGTATATACGTATGTATATATGTATGTGTGCACATGTGTGCATATATGCATACACTACATACACAAAGTGTTAATTTTTTCATCACTCTGGCAAACGCCTGAGAGGAGAGCACCGTAAAAGGTGGTGTTATTGTGACTCATGGTTTCAGTGCGTGTCTGCCTGTCCCTATTGCTGTGGACCTGTGGGAAGGCAGAGCCATTGTCATGAAGAAGTTGTAGAGGAGCTGAAATGCTCACTTCATGGAGGCCAAGATCCAGAGAGCTAGAGGGGGGAAGGGAAAGGGAGGGAGGGGAGGGAGAAAGCCTATACTGGTGGGCTTCATTCTTTCTCCTCTTATTTCAAGGAGTCTTTAGTCTACTGGATGTTATCACCTACATTCAAAGAAGGTTATGCCCCTTCAGTTAATTGAGTATGGAAATGACCTCACAGACATGCCTAGATATGCCCTTTACTGATCTTTTAGGCAGATCTCAATTGAGTCAGACAGTCAAGATCGACTATCAGATATGGATTAACAATTCATTGTACCTGTTACAGGAACCTAAGTAAGCCAAGAATCAAAACAAAACAAAACTACAACCCATTGTCTGGATCCAACATATGGTTTACTTTTATAAAACAATGCCTGCTCTCATGATATAAGAAAAGGCTGGCTAGTTAGAACAGAGACAAATGGACAATAAAGCCTATAATATTACCTATTTGGTACTTTCTACAAAAGGCTTCCAGCCTTAAATCTAACCTGTGGCCATTGTTAATTGGTATGATTGACTATACTGTGTACAATGTGAACACATGTGGTGAGAATTTTGATTTCCTTAAAACCACAGAAATCTTATGTGATTATGTTTTTGCTTTAATCCCAGGTGTTGGGTATGGAGATGCTTCTGTAGCTGACTATGATTTGTCTTGCGCTCTGGCAGGGGTGTGACTTTGTCAGCTGAAAATAGTTTCCATTTGGAATTCTGGCTTCTTCAGAGGATATAAAAATGACAGAGCCCCAAGAGGCTTGGCTGCTGCTCCCCCTGCTGTTGCTGGCTACTGTTACCGGCTACTGTTGTGGCAGTTTGTCCAGTGGTCTTGACCAAAGAGAAGAGAAGAAGAAACTGGATATTCTGATTCGACTCCTAATCAGCAGGAAGTAGCCCAGTGAGATTGGTGGCCCCTTTACCTCTAACTTTCTTTCTCTCCTATCTAG
The DNA here is from genome assembly GCA_036184795.1 of Tokudaia tokunoshimensis. Lineage (NCBI taxonomy): Eukaryota > Metazoa > Chordata > Mammalia > Rodentia > Muridae > Tokudaia > Tokudaia tokunoshimensis. The sequence goes on along the minus strand of BTHU01000016.1, from coordinate 84,730,484 downwards.
TTTTGGGGGGTTGGAAGGGATATGGGTGAAGTAGAGTGGTAAAGATAAAAGAACCCAATAAAGCAGCTAAAAGTCTGTTTACAACATGCTGCAGTTGTCCAAGTTAATGTCAGCTTCAATTCTGCTGAGAATTCTCTTCCAGGCTACTGGCTGCCAACTGTACACTCTAAAAGCAAATGTCAAGGGAGTTTTCTAGAGTCCTTCTAATGCGGGCAAATAACAGGGCCATTGCCTTGTGGTGATTTTATACCAAAGGACCCACTTTTAAATACTGTCAGGGTAGGGGCTAGGATTTCAACATAAGCACCTAAAGGGAGACACATTCCACCTATTGCATTGCCATACCTAGCACCTGTTCCTGAGCCAGCCACCCAGTCACCCAAAGTACTCACGGTCTCCTTCCACTCAGGAGCTGAGTCTTCAGTTACAGACATAATCGGTAGGAAGAAGCTACGTGCTTAATCTGACTGAGCTGTGTGGAGACAGGACCTTTGCAGAGTGTGTAGCTTACCATCCAATCCTACTAGATTTATAAAACACAAACACACACACACACACACACACACACACGAAACCACACTTGCTCCTGTCTCTGGCCAATGAGATGCCATGTGCTGCCGCAGGACTCTTCTGTCAAAGAGGAACATCACCAGAACTGGGCTGAAGCCAGGACCATGTTCTTGAATTCAAAGCTGTCAGCTAAATAAACTTTTGCTTTAAAACTGATGTATTTTCCCAGGCTGGAATAGACAGGTTGTAGCTGAAAACAAGTCTTAGGTATGGACAGGAAGTCCTTTCCATTTTTGGTAGAGAAATCCTAAAAAATATATTCTGTTCTTTAAGTTGAATGCTATCAAAGCCCATCTTAGCATGTCAGGGCAAGCTGGAGCCTTCCTGAGTGTGCAGATGGGATAATTGGGGAATTGTATCCCTGTGACGGATCCTCACACTCTGCAAGTGGGACTCTTGGGTGACTTGTGGGTAATATGTACCTATTGTACAGAAGAGGCCTTACACCAATCAGACAGTTGGACCATGGCAGAGTTAACTATCTTCCCTGATCTTCCTTAACAACCCATCTGATGTACCCTGGTTTACCAGCATCCCATTCGGCTTCCTGGAAGAGACAAGGTACAGTAGTCTGCCATGTAACTCTTCCACATTCAAAACAAATGCTGTCTTAAAGCAGCTCCATGCTCTTAAATGTGTAGTTTTTAAAGCCAGGGAAACATACTGAACGACATGAACTTACCTGCACTATTAAAGTGGTATTGCTGTCCTGAAGGCTCAACATTGGAGACGAAAATGCCTAAACATGAAGAAAACCAATATTTAAATAGAGGTCATCATGTTTTAACAGCTAATCTCCCAACAGTCATGCAGTTCTTCAATAGAAAGCCCAGGGTCACTTCAAATGATTTTTAAATAACTGGTAAAACAAACTTCATTTGTTTACAGCCAACCCTTTAGGCAACAGTGTGTGTATGTTGGGGGGGGATATAAGGGGGAGGGCGGGGTGTTAAAACCCTAATTTATATGCACTAGGGTTCCTTAAAGGTCCTAGGTGACTTCAGCTTCCACAGGGCATCAGGCTTGGACTTGGAAGCCATTATAAAACCAGAGATGCTGTGGAGGGAAAAAGCCTTCTGCCAACAAGGGTATTAAGAGAATTCTCTGACACAGGTAAACCAGACAGAAAGGCCTGGGGCATACGGTCAGGATGACCAACTTCTTTCAGAAGTATAAAACAACAGATTCCACATTCTTGGTCATTTTCTACAAGTTCCTGGGTTACTTTAATTCTAGGCTTACTACAGATCCTTTCTCTGCTTTTGCCAGAAAACAATTTGCAGGCTGTTTTTCAAGCTTAATTTTCTTTTGTGTCACTTTAAAAAAAAAAAAAGTTCGATGTAAAAATGCCTGCACAGAAAACAGCTATGGTCCTAAGGAGGGAAAAAAAAAGTTAAATGCTATAATTGTGGGGAAAAAAATCCTTTTTGAAAATTAAACCAACCACGTGTCTGAATTTTGTAGTTTGTCCACAGAAAGTTTCAAGAACCACTAAACCTAAAAACTCAAGAAAGTGGATCAAGACAATGCACCTCCCCCTTTATCAGTATTCATTATGGAGGAGGCATTGTCAAACTGTGCAGAGAACTGGATAGCATAGGGCACTGTTAGCAAAGGCAGCTCCTGTTACCTCCTCGAGCTCACACACACACAAATGTGTGTTAATGGGAATCTGTGTAGATGCAGCGCAGCCTGTAAAAACTATCCTAAAGTGAACACAACCTGCCAATAAAGGCTGTGGAGCAGTACCCAGGAAGCTTTCAAATGCCATGAATATTATATGGTTCTCAAGAACAACAGTCACCGGCACAAACTGAAAACAAATTATTTATGGTTCAAGAAAAGGTAAAATAGTCTCCGAAGATTTCCCATGAATAAAAGATGCAGTATTAGAATGCACATGGTCTATAAAACAAGTGTTTGCAGAATAGTTGCCTTACAAGTCAAAATCAGTACAGTATTTTATATTAAAGGGTCTGAATGCATTCACTACTAAATAAAACATTTTCATTGAACATCAATTTAGCAGGGGAGAAAACAAAGAAAAAGGGCAAGGGAAATAAAAAGTGTGGACCAAATCTCAAGAGATTAATGACATGGCTTAGCCTCTTGTGAATGGAATACCTTGTCCACCAAGGGCCTGGTGGTCATTCAGTACTTTTCAAATGACTGGCCCTCTACTCCAGTCTAGGCTTGGTTTCTTTCTGTAACCTTGCCAGGCAGTCTATTAACTCAAGAAATATTATAGACAAATAATGTTATTTTCAGCTAACGCTTTGAAGAAAACTGTGGTTTTCTGTGAACACATTAGGGCTGAGGGTATAAGTCTGTATCCCAGCATTTGCTCCTTAAGAACACCTCAGAATAGAAACTTGGGGTTCCATTCTCACTCACAGAGCAATGCAGGATTCAGATGGCCATCTTGTTATCTCTTGGCTTAAAGAGAAATCTGAGTATGTGAGAACATTTCTAGGAATTTCAAGGAATCCTGGGGCTGCTTATGTGCACGTTGGAGAGAGGATGAGTGTTCACCTGGTGCCAGGCCAGAGGGGCTTGGTTCTGTACCTGCACATGAGTCCATGACTTTCTTCAGAGGCCCCTGAGTGTACATCAGTCCAACGAGAATGCCGGCCAGATGCCCAGCAAAGGAAGTCCTAGGAGGGAAGAAGCCTCTGTGAGTGTTTGCTCTGTTGCCGATTAGAGATAGTGTGTCTTCTCATTAGCCTGGCATGTGTCAATTAGTCACAGTCTGCATGCTCTGTTCCATACCTAGCTTCTTATGCTAAGCAGCATTTAACTCAGCCCAAAGAACAACGCTTCCTACCTTAAAAGGAGAAAAGAAAAAGGCAAACAAACAGGACAGTGAATACTAATGTCACACATTTAGACTGCAATGCCCTTTCCTTAAATCTATTTGTGTCTCTACTGTGGAAGTCTTCTGTCAAGACAAGCCATTAAATGATTTCCAGTTCTTCTCTGGGCCACTTATCACAAAATATCAATGAAATCAGTTTTCTCTGCTCAGAATAAAGTCTGGACCACTCAGCTATTGGGAGGGACAGCGTCTATCTGTGTCCCCAGCACGGCAGACAGCTGCTCGGTCATGAATAACTGACTAGTAGAGGAATCGGCCACCGAAACTCAGGACAGATGCCCCCATGCGCCACCCCATCTGGTTTCATAAAGATCTTTCTGTCATTCTGCAAAGACGACAAGGGAAAGACTACAAGCTTGAAAGACGGGTTGGGCGTTGGCTGGTTCTACTCTACTCTCCGTGGGATTACCACGTTAAATCCGCCTATCACTTATATGATAAAATGTATTGTCAGATGCATACCTCTATCAAGGCAGCAGTACTTTTAGAGGCCTGCGGTACTTCCAGGTTGGTTGTGGGCTGGGGACTGTTTGTGGAGTTCTCTCAGCCCACGTTTAAAATCACTGAGGATTTACTGCACTACACATTCTACTACTGAGATGGCTGAATTTGCCAGCTGCCTGGAACCATCTGAACACACACAAATGTGCACATACCTCTTTCCCCTTAAACTGGCCCTTCCTCTGGTCTCACTTCCATACAGTTGGTAAGTTCCATCTTGTGAGACGTCACACCCACTGTAGCCTCTCTGCTCCTTCCTACCCTAGCTCTGCGTGCCGTATGAGTTCCTGACAACACTGTGCGGAAAAGCTCACCCCTGGATAAAGGTGAGAACCAGATAAATACACGCTGAACAAGCAAAAGAAACTAGCTCATGTGGCACCTGGAGCTTCCTCGCCAATGAATCCCACAAGTAGCAGTTGCCCAGAGAGCAAGTCCTCTCACTGCCTTCCCCTGGCATCCTCTGGCTTCCTTACAGAACAGCAAGCACACTCTGCAGTTCTTGGCCATCTCTTACCTTCAGCCTCAGGACCCACCACTCATCTCCCCACATGCAAACACTCCCGGTGACCTCTAGTTCAAGTTTAACTGCACCTCTGTCCGAAATCACGAACTCCCTCCTTCTACTGCCCACCCTCGGGGAGTGTTCTTTCTCCCTCATTGTAACACACACCCAGCTACACTCGTTGGCTAAGAGGGCTCTCATTTTCATCAAGGATCTATGTCATGGTATTTATAACTTGATAATAAAAATATGGGATTGGTCATGTGTTTTCCGTGTTATGAGAACAGGAAGAACTGAGCTTTTTGATAGGAAGCTCCCACCTGTGTCCGTGTTAATTTAGTCTCTACTCAGCCATCAACAACAATAACACACACAACTCCACCTAGTTAGAAGTGAGAAAGTGGTAGTTTAAAGGCACAAAAAGAAGCTGGCTTTGATTTCAAGAGAAAAATGATTTCAATTTAACTAAAAAGAACTTAATTTTAAAGAATTAGTAATTTTGAAAACCTTTTAAGCCAAGCTTCATGGTGAACCATATAGATATAAAATAAAATAAGAGAGGGTTTCAATTTAAAATCCAACCTATTAGACAATTAATCTTAAATCTCATTTACAGTTTGGAGCACAATACAGTAAAATGAATTCCTTATCTTTATAATGGGTTTTCAGAAGCTTAAGTCATAATCTAATTGCTCTCATATAATTAAAATAGCAAAGAAAACCACACCGCATCATCCAGGAAGCATAATCAGTGACACAAAGGTCCTACCACAAGAAAATTAGCTGTGGTTATTACTCCATTCATGCTATAAGGAAGTGTTCATTTTTAAAGTCCAAAAAAAGAGATTATTATCTTAATCAGACCTGGGAATCTCACACCACACTCAAAAGGGAGAAACTGCCCATAGAAAAAGAAATATAGCTTGTCTTAGGAGTACTGTGACTCTTCCTTGCAGCTTGTAACCATTCACTAGAACATCTCCTTTTACTTGAAGACCAGGGCATCCTGAGTGGAAGAGACTGAGCTGGGATCTTACCTTTGGGAGAAGAAGGGAGTCTTGGAATTTGGGAAGGGAAACAGGAGAATCTTCAAATGTACCCCCTCTCTCTGAAAGCACAGTGTTATGACTGTCCTAGTTACTGTCCTAGTTACTGTCCTCGGTGCTGAGACAAAATGGCCGCCTGAAGCAACTTAAGCAACTTAAGGAAGGGAGAGTTTATTGCTGCTTATACTTTGAGAGAACAGCCAGTCATGGTGGCACTAGGAGTTTGAGGCAACTGCTCACAATTCAGTCATGAGTGGCGTAGTTAAGGTGGGTCTTTCTACTTTAATTAACCTAGATAATTCTTTGAGAGCATACTTGTCTCCTGGTTGAGTCTAGACCCTGTCAAGTTGACAATCAATATTAACTAATCACAATCCTTCCGCTTGTCAACTTTTCACTCAAACACATTACTTTTAAATTCTAAGCTTCCCGTTCTCATCCTCTTAGACCATGGCCATTTAATTCTGCAGAATACCCTCTGCCCCACTTGGAAAGCCCACATAGTCTTTTGATTCCAACACTGAAACTCCAGGCAATCTCTTGTCTGTGAGGCTACATAAAATAAAACCAAGTGTCACACTTGCAGTATCGAGTGGCACAGAGTATACACCCCTATCACTGCTATATATTCAGAAAACAGAAGAACACTGACAGAACATCACACAAATGGTCGTCAAGGCAATCCCAAAAAGCATGCTTGTTCGCCTCTGAGACCTCCTGGCTGGGCCACCTCAGTACACATTTCTCTTAAACATTCTTCTATTTCAAACACCCACCAGAATGATCCATGAATCCCTGCTTACAGTACCCAAGGGCTTTCCTAGCCCCAAGTCCAAAATCTTCTACAGTCCTCTTTCAAACAAGTTCCAAAGGCCTGAGAATCACATGGTTGGGCTTACCACAGCAATGGACCCACTTCTCAGTACCAGTTTAAAGATTAGTTACTTTTTCTACTGCTGTGATAAAAACACCTAACAAAAATAACTTAAACATGGAAGGACTTCTACATTAACTCTGAGAGTGTAGTCCATCCTGGATTGGAAATCGAGGTGATAAGAGCTTGAAGCAGTTGCTTGTGATTGTATCGCCAGTCAGAACCAGACAGTAATGAGTACTGTTACTCCTTTTTTATTCACTTTAGGACCCTAGGCCCAGTTAATATGGGTCTTTCCAGCTAACTGCTGTAGAGAACCCAGCTAACTGAATCTATACAGCGCCTTGTTGTGTCCAGGTGCTTATCTTCTAGATGAACTGAGAGCCTGCCAATGTGCTAGCCAATAGAAGCCATCAGAATAACTATAATAATTGTACATGCACCAAAGAATTTTTTATCCATTAATTTATTTATTTATTCATTTTACATCCTGATTGCTGTCCTCTTTTTTGGCTCCCCACTCCCAATCCTCCCCCCCCCGACTCCTCTTCTCCTCTAAGAATATGGGGGGCTCCCCTGGAGCATCAGGTCTCTGCAGGGTTAGGTGCATCCTCTCCCACTGAGGCCAGATAAGCCAGCCCAGTTGGGGAACGGACTCCATAGACAAGCAACAGCTTTAGGGACAGCCTCCGTGTGGTGTTCAGACCCACACAGAGACTGAACAGCATGTCTGCTACTATGTGCCAAGGGCCTCAGCTCAGCCCGTGTATGCTCCATGGTTGGTGGCTCAGACTGTGAGAGCCCCTAAGGGTCCAGGTTAGTGGACTCTGTTGGTTCTTCTGTGTGGTTTCTATCTCCTTCAGGGCCTTCAATGCATCCTCCAACTCTTCCATAAGAGTCCCTAAGCTCTGTCCAATGCTTGGCTGAGGGTCTCTGCATCTGTTTCAACTAGCTGCTGGATAGAGTCTCTGAGGATGGTTATGCTAGGCTCCTGTCATGCATGTCCTTTTGGGTCTGAGTTACCCTACTCAGGATGATATTTTCTAGTTCTATCTATTTGCCTGAAAAATTCATGATGTTCTTGTTTTTTAATAGCTGAATAGTATTAAATTGTGTAATTGAACCACATTTTTTGTATCCATTCTTCAGTTGAGGGACATCTGGGTTGTTTCCACCTTCTGGCTTTTACAATTAAGGTTGCTATGAACATAGTGGAACACATGTCCTTGTGATATGGTGGAGCATCTTTTGGGTATATGCCCAGGAGTGGTATAGCTGGGGCTTCAGGTAGAACTATTTCAAATTTTCTGAGGAACCGCCAGATTGATTTCCAGAGTGGTTGTCCAAATTTGCACTCCCACCAGCAATGGAGGAATGTTCCTCTTGTTCTACATCCTGGAGAGGATGTGCTGTTGCTGTGTGTTTGATCTTAGCCATTCTGATGGGTGTAAAATGAAATCTTAGGGTCGTTTTGATTTGTATTTCTCTGATGACTGAGGACAGCTCAACAGAACTTTTGACCTCGAGGTTACCTACATTATTTTCAGCTCTGTGTGGAAATTAACATCAACAACCTGGAGCAAAAGTAATTGATTACAAGCAGAAGAATCTCAGAGACTAGCTCCATGCCTAGGTGGTTATATGATAAATTGGGGAAAACATGGGATACTACCTCATAGCTGTAATCTCACACTTGACAGCTGGAGACAGGAGGTCTTCCATGAGTTCAGCCTGGGCTACAGAAGAGTCTCAGACCATCCTAGGCTACAAAGTGAGACCTTGTCTCAAAAACAAACATAAAACAATAGTAACAACAACAACAACAAAACCCCAAATAAAACATTTTCTCAGAAATCAAATCACTGCAAAAGGCAGCCAATTATGCAAAGTGCTTGAGTTTCTTAATTGTCTGTATTCTTTGTTTGGCCCATTGCTTCTGCATACCATTCATATCTAGATTCCCTTTTCCTCTTTGCCAAAATGTAACTTTTAGCAATTCTTTCAGCTATTTTTTGAAAATGAAAAACAAAATAAAACAATCTTCTTTGGATCCAGGTGTCCTAAAAGTTCTTTATTTTAGCAATGTCTGTTTGATGCCTGGTGTAGGACCTACTACTGCTACTAATGAATGGAGACAGCCACACACTCCATACACAATCTGTCTTTTCTTCCCCCTGTGAAGATCTTCTCTTTACGCTGGACATGTAATCACAACACCACCACCATTTTACCTCCACATCTGCTTTATTTAACTTGTTTACAGTTTTCTATGCTTTTTGATACTTGACCCTCTCATGTAAAATCCCAGCCATGATTAGTTTTTAGATATGTAGCTGTTGTATATTTGTTGACATATATTTACTTGGGTATGTGAAAGAAAAAAATTAAAGATGAAAAGTTAAAGTCAATAGCATCACATATGACTTATTAGAATAATAATGGTGGAAAGGTGACTTCTGAGCAAAACTGATTAAGATACTACAAACTTCAGTTGTGTCAATGATATACAGAAAGCATTAGTACCAATGTGTTATTTCCTATGGAGCAAATCACCATAAGCTAATCACTGCCCTGTAAGAGGACATTTGTAAGGCTGAAAATTGTTATATAAAAACACTCCTGTTCTCATGCACCACTGTTAAAGTATCAAAACCTGAAGCTCTGATTGAAAGCTGTGACCAGCTATAGATGTCCTCCCCTGTTAAACGGCAAATTCTCTCCACGGTTAGTGTGTTCTCAAGCAAGCAAGAAAAACATTATTATTAGTCAAGATGCTGTCTCATGGTATGAGTAGAGCTGATGATATCATTGAGGACGGGAGTTGATGAAGACACAGTGTTGGACATGATAAGGGAAGAGACCTGTCGTCCTTGCTATAATTTCTCCTGTAAAAGCTATTAACACCAATTGGGGACCGAGCTGATTAGAAGCTCTGGGGCTTGGGGAACTGAATAAGTGGTCTCGGGTTAGCGGCGCCTGAGCATTGAGAGTGAGGGTTTCTGACAGTTCTGAAAATTAATGACACAGGAGAATATTTTATTGTTTCTTTCCAAGATAAACTGTCCCCAAATGGTCCATTTTCTGTTCTTGATGTCTTCCCTGACCACTTAATCAGCCTGTATTTTTGTCCACGGAGTGTGAGAAGGACTTAGGCTGTGAATAGCTTTACTGTGGCCCCTAAGACCTTTGGCATCACAGGTACAGTTAGCTCCCTTTTGATGTTTTCCAAAGGAGGGAGCTACAAAGGAAACATGCCTGTGCTGTCTGCTTTGTTTTATTCCACACAGTGCCTCCTGGAGACATGGGACTGGCAACAGACCACTACTAAGGGATTCTTCTTGAGGGCCAATCAAATGTGATCTGCACAGAGATAAGGGTCTACAGAGAGCCAGAAGGAGACTACCTGGAAGGTGGAGAAGAGGAGCAACGGACAACAATGAGGAATGGATGATAACGTATATGTGGTTTGCATGGGAATGGCCCCTTTTTGACTCATATATTTGAGTGTCTGGTCACTAGGGAGTGACACTATTAGGAGGTGTGGCCTTTTTGGAGAAGTGTGTCACCAGGGGTGGGCTTTGAGGTTTCAGAAGCTCAAACCAGGCCCAGTGTCTGTCTGTCTCTCTTCCTGCCGACTGCCTATCCAGATGAAGAACTCTCATTCTCTAGCACGGTGCCCGCTCGCATGCTGCCATGCTTCCCACCATGAGAATAATGGACTAAACCTCTGAACCTGTACACCAGCCTCAACTAAATATTTTCCTTTATAAGAGTTGCGGTGGTCATGGTGTCTCTTCACAGCAACAAAAGGCTGACCTAAGCCAACATACATGTATAAAATCATCACAATAAATCTTATTTAGTACGTTAACTAAAAGCCTACTAAAATAGGAGTCCTGCAAAGGTAGAAAGGCCTTTCTAAGATCACAGATGATGCTTGGAAACTCCCTAGCTGGAAATTCCACCTGCCTATGCCAGGTAACAGGATTAATTCCTTAAACTGGGTCAATAAGAAATTATTCATTTACTCAAATATTTATCGACTGACTACCATATAAACAAGATAAAACAGTCCCTGTCTCCTGAAGCTTCTAATCTACTGGGGCAGATAGAAAGATAAATGGAAAGGTAGAAAGACAGACAGACACAGAAACCATAAGCTGTAAGTGTAAGAAAACAGTTTCCTTTCCACAGAGTGGTGTGGGGTGCTTCCTCCAGAGTCATTTAAAGTGACACTGTAGGATTTGGAGCTGGCACTCAGAGGTAGTATACGAGCTAATTTTTTGAGAAAATACCTCCCAAAGATTGGGCTGTAGGCAAGCCTATAGGACATTTTTTTTTTAAAATTGGTGGTTGGTGGGGGAAGGGTCCAACCCATTGTGGGTGGTGCCATCCCTGGGCTGGTGGTTCCTGGGTTCCATTAGAAAGCAGGCTGAGCAAGCCATGAGGAGCAAGCCAGTAATCAGTATTCCACCATGGCCTCTGTGCCAGCTCCTGCCTCCAGGTTCCTGTCCAGTTGAAGTTCCTGCCTTGGCTTCCATCAGTAGACTGTGACTCATTATATATTAAAATTATGCCAAGAAAGTTCTCTATGTTTACATAAAAAGCACAACCAAAGTTTTGGCTAAAATAAACATAAACAGGTTTTTCACCTGTACAAGTCTCTCAACAGAACGTAAGTGTAGGGGGAATAAGTGTGCACATGCATGCACACATGTGGGACCATTCTTGTAGAGGCCGTCCTACAAGCTGTAAGATAGATAGTACCTTTGGCCCCATTGCAACAAATGCCAGTGGCTCTCCTAATCGTTCTGACAACTAAAAACAATCCTGTACATTTCCAAAACCACCATCCCGATGGAAAACACTGGCTTACGACCTGGAATATGCTCATTAAATGTTTATTTTAATTCATGACCTTTAATCATGAGACCTCAAAAATTTTTCTTCCAAAGCATTTCTTATGTGAATATACTGTGCCCAAATTCCTAGAATTCTTGGTAACGATACAACATATTGAACTGATATACAGAAAACGCCTCCCCCCCGCCCTCACCATAACTGAATTGCACATGGGTATGGGAATGTCTGAAAGAGGCTATGATCACTTCCACACCGTGCTCTGGTAGTGTAAACTCCGCTTGGCACGAGGAAGTGTTCTCCCATCTGCTCTCACTACAGACAGAAACACTTCTGGAGCCCACATGACTGAGTCTTTTTCCCATCACCTCCACAAAGTAAATGTAAAATGAAAAAAAAAAAATGAGTAGGATTGTTTACAGCCTGATCTTCGCATGTGCTACTGAGATGAGGCCAACAGATGATGTTCTCATGAGCTCAGCCTTTGAAAGGATTTTCAGAATGAGCAATGACTGGTCCTTTGGTACCTGTGTTTTGCTGCAGCTGCAGGAAGAAGCTGACATCTATTAATGGGATGTCAGTGATGGGGCAACAGAGACAGATCCAACAATGGGGCAGTGGCAATGATTTCTGCATTCCCACTGCACACACGGTAACGCGTGGGTAAGTGGTCTTTCCTAGGTCCATGTCTTGATCTGCTGGTTTTCAATTCTAGCTAAATGTGTGACCCTCATGAAGAGGTTTCTAAAGTTACTTGGACCTTGGTGGTGTTTTGTTTGCCATTTTTGGTGTTGTTTTTACCACCCCTACCCAAGGTAATTCTAATGCATTAAAGATTGTTATCTGAACCCTAAATTCTAATTCCCCTGGATAGGTATCAGCTGATATATTAGGCCAGTTAAGAAAATATTTTAAGAGTTGCCAAGACTCTACACTTCATAAATTACTGCATAGAAATGACATCTGTTTCTTTTCCTGCTAAGTTGGTTTTATTGAATGTATTGTATTGTTACATGAGTAGGTATAACTTGGCAAATGCCTGTAAGGAAACATGAGCTTACTTCAAAAGATTTACAAGTTCTTTGGACTTATAAGAATCTAGTAAGAGGCCAGAGGAATGGCCCTGTGGTTAGGAGAATTTTTGTTTTTACAGAGGTGCAGCAGGTTCAGTTTACAGTGCGTACACAACGGCTCACAAGCAGCTATAACTCTAGTTCCAGGGCACCCAATGTTCTCTTCTGGTCTCTGGGCACTGCAAACATGTGGCACACATACAAACATGCAGGGCAGAGTGAAGGGTTTATCAAGGGCTAAGGGCCAGGAACATTCATGCATAGAATGAAGAGATGGGGGCCAAGAATAAGGAGACGTAAAATAAAAATAAATACATTTCAAGGAAAACACAAGTCAGTTTACTCATTTGATAAGGCAGCTTACTCATACATATAAGAGTCATGAGGGACAAGAGGGTGACCGTGGGTAGTTTGAGAAACCTCCAAATGCACATATTCAACCAAAACCTGAGAAGCAAACTGGACTATAAGTTTAGCCTAAATTTTCAGCAATAGCAAATTCTGATTATAGTTATATCAAGAATGAATAAAACTTTTAACTATGAAAATTGAAATGTCCTACCTACTATATGACTCAGAGATCTAGGCATACCATTCATTGATATATCATATTATGTGTCCTTAACAGCTTTAATGGTCTATCTGTTAATGTTAAACAAGAATGTAGAACCATAAGCTATAAGGTTCTGAAAACTGTCCATTACAGCAGAATGTGCTTCTGAAATGCTGCCTGCCACATTGGACATCTATTAAAGGTGGAGGCACATAATCCCCTGTGGGTGTGGGCTCAAATCAGAGCAATGTCAATCAAAGAAGCAACCCCACCTCTAGAGGGCCATGAGGAACACAGTGTCCTTTATCTCCCTTCTTCGTAGCTAGAGCACAGGCATGTGTCCTACTTCTGGCCAGCCCGATAGCTATGCTTTACATACAATGTTAATCTAGTGACTAGATCAGTGGTCAACTGTGACAAGTGTCAGCTCTACAGGTATCTCCACCCTGCTCTTTCAGTATTCTCATCAGTAGTAGAGATACTCTACCACTTTCTAGACAGTTCTTCTGTGGTTAAGTGTGCCAGAGAGGATGCCAGTGCTCTACCTGCTTGAACTGATAGTCTTGTGAAGATGCAGGGTGAGAGTTCATGGTCACTCTGTCACTATAGTGAGGGCTCTTCTAAGAGTAAAGGTGAGGTAGGTGGACTTTCACATGTCACCTTATTCCTTGCCCCCCATCTCGTCACTCTATGGATGAATGTTTCTGGCCCTTAGCCCTTGATAATCCCTTCACTCTGCCCATGAATGAGACCAGAGAATAAGGCCTGTCACTTTCTTTCCTTTTTTATTCTTTCTTTCTTTCTTTTTTTTTTTTTTTTGGTTTTTCGAGACAGGGTTTCTCTGTGTAGCCCTGGCTGTCCTGGAACTCACTCTGTAGACCAGGCTGGCCTCGAACTCAGAAATCCGCCTGCCTCTGCCTCCCAGGTGCTGGGATTAAAGGCGTGCACCACCACTGCCCAGCTGTCACTTCCATAATTATGTTCCCTAAGACTGCAGTAGGCACCTTACCAGGAAACTCTTCTTTGGAAGGAGTTATTATACTGGAACCCATCCTAGAGATGAAAAACTAAAAGTTGCTTCCAACTGACAATGAGGCTCAGCTCAGCAACCTATGAGGAGCCAAATTCTTCTAAACACCGCAAGGGCTGGAAGACAGTCCATTCTGAATCAAACCTCCAGGGGAGACCTCAGGGCTGACTGTCACATGCTCTACAACCCTGAGAGTCACCCTGAGCAGACACCTGGATAAGGCATGGCCAGGCTCCTGAGCAACAGAAATGGATATGACAAGTGAGTGTCTCCTAGTCTGAGAGTACTAGTTACTTAGCAGCAGATGACCAAGACAGTAGAGTCAAGTGGTAGATAATGGAGTGGAGGTCCTTACCTGTGAGGTCTGTTTGAGCCTCTGAACCATATCATATTGGAAACACCTAGAACCCTAGTTCCACTGGCAAGTTTAACTATACAGAGCCAATAGTCATCCTCTTGTTTAATCAAGTTCATGGGCTTTTCTTGAGTTGTGGCCAAAAGAATCCTGGCCAAGATGAGAAAAATGACATAGACAGCAAAGAACCACTGAGTCTCAGAAAGGATTCTGGTGCACACTTCGCTCAGTTCTCATGTGGGCTAAGACTCCTGGGAGACTTAGAAAGAGGTGGGACCACAAGGAAACAAGACCCAAGATGTTGATGCTGCTGCATTCATCTCACAGCTTGCACTCATTGGTGAGACACGGTGCAAAGGCTCATGTGTAGGGTATAGTAAGAGTCATTCTGCACAAATGGGGGAGATGCATGTGAAGGAATCCTCTGGGAACAGTGGATGCACCAGAGGGCAGATCACAGCTCCTCTCTTTGGAACCCCACTTCTAAGTATGATCTCTTGAGAGTTTTTTAACATCCACATGTAGAAAGTTGTTAGCAGATCCTTTCCAAGGGAGTCCATAACTTATCAGTTATGCTACCAGAAAACCACTGTGCGCTCTTGACTGGCCTGGGCTTCATCCATCAGCCATTCCACCAGCACCCATAAATGTCAACACACAGATACTAACATGGTATATTGGCATTTTCTGGGTTACCTCTCAACAAGCTGCAGCCTGAATACAATTACCATCCCACTTTACAGATAAGGAACTAAATTTAGAAAGTTGCCAAGTCCGACACCCACGGCTGTGAGAGCCAAAAAATGGGTGTGGTGCTCAGCGCTGGGGCTGTGAAAGGGGGAAATTTACTAGTAAATCCATGCCTGGAGGCTAAGGAAACACCCTTTGCAGCCATGGTTGGATTTGCAGGTCCCCAGGAGACTTTAATGTGGATTTATAGTCTGCATAGAGGAACAGGAAAGCAATCACAGTGATGACGATCAGCCACAACACTGTTCATGTTGCTCAAGTCTAACAATATCATGGTCATGTTTTGAACCAGAAAACACTTCCAAAACATAATCTACTCTGCTGATCTGCATTCTTCAGCAAAATGTTTCAAAAAAAAAAATGCAGGGCTTCTTCAACTCTTCTTTGATAGGGTGTCTTTAATCACCGTCAACATTTTCTACACCAGTTTCTGGCTTTTCACTCTTAGGTCTTAGCCTAACCTTAGAAACAATTACATAAAAAAAAAAAATCTAAGAAATCCAGATCAAACGGTAGCTGGGGCCAGTCATTCAAACGAGCTCTTAAAGGGCCCTTGAGCTATGTGTAGCACTGAAGGAAGACCCGCCATTCACTAGCCCAGCTGGGTGGCAGTAGCTTGGGGTTCATGTGACAAAGAGCTGGAGCAATGTGGAGTGTCACTGCACACAGTGTGTGCTAAACAGTACATGATGATGGGCGTGCTCCGGGCGCCTGATGGCTCTCACATGCAGTGTACTCTGAGACACATCAGGGTAAAATTGATAGATTTTGATGCGTTCTTAAACAGTTTCTTAGAGCAATCCCTTAAAGTCAACCGTAGCAATGCTCAAAGTTTTCAGCCCCACGTTTGAAGACTAGTGCATTCCACTTCACTCTATCAAATTCGCTCTGTGGGTTTCAGTCACTTCCCAAGCCCTAAAAACACACATGAAATATTCCATTATGAAAGCCACTTAACTCCTCAGAGATATGCAGATCACAGAGAGGTCCAGTCACTCCTGAGTGTGACCACTCCCATTTTTATCCATAGAAAATACCCACAACGGTCACCAGCAGGAAGCAGGCCTAGCCTTCAGAAAACCAGTGCTATGCTACTCTATGGCAGGAGGGATGTGCAGTATTACACTTTCCACTTAAGGGTTTTCACAGAAGGAAAAAAAAAAGGCTTTCTTTGTCACACCTTAAAAAAAAGAAATGGGACAGGAAGAGAAGGGTGTCTAATGAGCCAACGATAAATGTGGCTAGAACTCCCGATGACCTGCGAGCGCCGCTTTCCCACTGCTGTTCAGTTCTTGAACACAGGAGTGACTTTTGATTAGCTCTTTTCCAGGAGAGCTCAGTCACTAAGAGAGAGCTGGCTGGCGAGCACCGAGCAGTCCACTGCTCACTCCAAGTCAACTATCTCCTGTGTCTCCTCGGTCTGCACTTCTAAAGCTGCAGCGCTCGGAGGAAGCAGAGGAGAGGCAACGGCCACAGCACAGCCATTGTGTCAGACACAGCGGACAAGACCTGCTGTCGGGAGCCTAGCTCTTTGTTTGTCCTATGCAGTATCTGTTAGAATGACTGTACCACAAGTCTTTAAAGGGAAAACACGACCAGCGACAACAAAAATCCATCCACACTGGTTACTGGGACCTGATGGATGGGAGACAGAGTTCATTTTTAATTCATGGTACCTTCCTGTTTATGTAATACAAAAGTGGACTGCAAGTTTATAAAGTCATTTTCGGCTGCCTGCATAGTGCTGAATTATTTAAAACTCATTTGAAACACACACACACACACCTCTGACAGTTTTTAAAATACTGTTTGACAAGAGCATTTCAGCATCTATAAAAGTGTGTGCTGCAAGAGCAGATTCTGTGCACACTGACTTTCATTAGCAAGTCCGAGTTATTTTTACCCATGGTGCATCACACCTCACAATGCTGCTTTAGAGAAACGGGGGAAAGGAAGCCTCTGCCCAGAGTTCAAATCCCTCAGTATCTATTTATACCACCTTCTAAGTAAGAGGAACTGGTTCACCAAAGTCCAAACGTTAGGAAGCCTGGGCAACCCTCCCTGCAAAGGCACGGAGTCATGAACAAAAGATACCAGGACTGGGTGTTCTCTGAGTAAAAACTCACTGCATAAAACCCGAAGTGCAACTCTGAAGGAACCTGAGGATCTGGTTGAAAAGCTGCAATTATACCACATCAGGGACACACCAGAGCTGTGAGAAATGACAGTCTAGCCTTTGAATCATGAAAACTCAGTGAGACTTTTTCTTTACAAGAAAAAAAAATGAGGTTTGAGCAATAGGTGTCTAAGTGTTTTAAAACAGTGTGAGACATCTTAAAGCAGCAAACCGTACTCACTCACAAAACTACAGCCCTCTCTAAGATGACCAGTCTCCTCCCTATCTAGGGTGACAGCCTGGCCTTCAAAACTATTTCCTGAAGTTTTCCTTCTGCTTTTTCTTTCTTTTAAGACTTTTCGTTTTACTGTTTTGCTTGCATCTCTGAGTACGTACTACGTGCATGGCTGATGCCTACGGAGGCTAGAAGAAGGTATTGGATGCCCTGGAACTGGTGTTACAGATGGTTGTGAGCTGCCATGTGGATTCTAGGAACTGAACTTGAGTTCTCCATAAGGGCAATAAGTGCTTTTAACCACTGAGCCATTTCTGCAGGCCCCACCCACCTTATTTTCTGGATAAAAGTCTGCCACAGGTTTATTCACTTGATTAATCTTTGCTTTCTTCCTTCCTGTCTTTCTTTCTTTTTTTTTTAAGATAAGGATTCTCTGTGCAGCCCTGGCTGTCCTGAACTCACTCTGTAGACCAGACTGGCCTGGAATTCAAGACACCTGCCTGCTTCTGTATCCTGAGTGCAGGGATTAAAGGTCTGCACCACCACTGCCTGGCAATGAATCTTTTCAAGAGTGTAATTCTTTGTTCATCAATTCCATCGTATTTGGCTGTTGTTAAATTTTGTCTTTCTCTGCATTTGACCAATTGTAGTTTTTGTAACTGTCTCTGTCTGCTGCAAAGGGAAGCTCCTTTGATGAGTGATGAGGGCTATGCTTACCTGTGGGGGTAAGGATAAATTTGGAATGAAGTTAGCAGTTATACTAGCCTAGTAAAGTGGTGGTACTGGGTTCTCCTCTAAGATCCATGACCCTGGTGGCTGGCTAGATTTCTAGTACCAGGAATGATGCTGCTCTTGTTGAGTAGTTAAATATAATTATACAGTTATGAGTTATTGCCAAGCTATAAGCAAGACTATTGCACCTCTATTGATATACAAGCCACGCTGGTCACTGTAGTGGTTCACAGGTGTCGTAGCTGGGTAGGACTCCTGGTTGCTTTCTTTCCATGGTAGTTTGCATAGCACTTTCTGGGACTATCTAGACATCAGGGAAGAGACTTTTGGGTCAGCTCTAGCTCAAAATCTTCCCTGTGTCTAAAGTGTGTGGTGTCTTTAGCAATAGGGGCTACACTTCAACTGGGGGCAATGGTGATATCCTATATTGTCTTGGAAGTCTCTTGGAGGTTTCCCCCTAATTAGTTACCCAATACCAAATGTTCAATCATGAAATCATATACACACCGGTAACACTAAATGGACTCAGCGAGTTATAGTTATATGGCCACAAATTGTAGTGGGAGGGAGCTAGCAGATCTGGAAGGAACTAAAGGGAAGAAACATTGGGAGAAGTTGGAGAAAGGATGGGTAAGGGGAAATTTTATGTAATCATACTTTAACTAAAATTGTGAAAATTAAAAAAAATGATTTTCTTATGATCAATCCCATCTCCTCTCATCTCCCCCCCCCCACCCCCGTTTGAGCTCCTTAAAGGTTTAGTTAGTTACTTTTACAATTTTCCTGCTATGTAAGAAAATGTGCTTATGTACTGTCATGGCCACAGGTTTAAATACAATGGGTTTTCACTAGCCATCTGTAATGTCTTAATTTCTTCTAACCAGAGACCTAAGTCCCCAAGTGATTCAGGTTCTATGTGTTTATGTGAAGCATGATCAAGTCACTGTGGTCACCCTGTGAGCAGAGAACATGACCTACAACATCCTGCACTCGGTAGTACATGACTGAGGGAGGCAGCCTCTGAAGGCCCAGAGCAGGGCTCTCAGCTAAGCAGGGGCAGCTGTTTCCAGGCAGAGGACAAGCATCCTGCACCCTCCACCTCCCCTTCCCCCCCACCCCACCCCCGCTCACCTGTTGAGGTACCAACTCCTCTACTGGCTCACCCCGCCACTCCTCAGCTGAGTCCCTGACAGCACCTAGCTTCCCACTAGTTTAGGATCTCGGGGGTCCCTATGGTTCCCAGTCTCTGGTGGCAAACTTTGATTTTCATCCTGCAGGGTGTTGGCCCACTCCAAACTCTGATTTTATCCAATTAAGATTTATTATGAAACTCTAATGTACCAACCAGTGTTTCAGAATAACAGGATGATAAGACACATAACAGATTAATATTGTGAAACTATGCTACTGTTGAGGTAGATTTCAATGGCTTGGCTTTTCCACTATAAATAACCTTTTCCCATGAAAGAAAATTTGGGAGAAAAATAATTTAAGAAAAAGATGATAAAGAACCTATACTTCCTCTAAGTTGGCCACTGGTGGTGTTTTGGTGTGTTTCTCTTTAACTCTTTATGCACGGGGAGTTTTTACATTGAAGGAAAAGACAAAAAAACAAAAGCCAAGGGTAGTGGTTTAGCAACAGAGCATTTGGTCAGTATGTGTGAGGCCCAGGGTTCCATCCCAGGGTGTGAAATATATAAATAAAGTAAAACCATATTATAAATAATGCCCAGTACTCTACTTCCCACCCTTATTTTGCAATGAGTGTTTCCCAAATCCATTAAACTAATCTCTAGCAATATTTTAATAGCTGTATAATACTCTACTGTAGAACAATTACTGACTTATTTACCGGTGACTGGACATTTAAATGGATCCTCACAGTCCACGTCAATACAAAAACTGATATTAACCGTTTCCTTTGTTTGTTTTTTGTATTTATGGATATTTGTAGTTCTTACAGGTTCTCAGAAAGGAAGGAACATAACCCCTTTTCCTGGTTTGGAAACTTGCCATCTATGTACCATGCAGATTGCCTGCCCAAGTGTACCATCCACCAGTTCACATCAAACACCCAGGTCAATACAATACTGAGAGCTTTTTTAAAAAGCTCATTAACTTACTGGGAAGCAGGCTCGTTGCCTTAACTTCGAGTTACTTAACGAGTCAATCTTTATGCCATTCGTTTAGTACACACTGACTTACTTCGGTCAACAGCAGTCTTTGCCAATCTTTATGCCATGCGTTTAGTACGCACTGACTTACCTCTGTCAACAGCAGTCTTTGCCAACCTACCTGCTGGGAGTTCTCTTGAAGCCCATGTTGCTCATTAAAAAGAAGATATTTCCTGTCATTTATTTCTAGGGTTTTGTTATTTTATTTTGGTTTATAATGCATTTGGACCTGAAAAAAAAAATCTGTTCCTCTTGTCTGCATCTAATACTATGCCCATTGCTTTTAAGCTTAGAAATGTATGTCCCAGCCTGGTACCACGAGACACTTTATAATCCCAGGGACACTGGAGGATGGCGAGTTTGAGGTCAACCTCAAGGCAAGACCTCCATCTCCAAACTGAGAGGGATGACTTCCTTCACATCTCCAGATCATTCTCACCAGATTTTCCAAACATCAAAAGTCCATGAGATGAATTTTTTGTACAAATAGCAAAACAACAACAACAAAGCGATCTAGTTAAGCATAGCACTCTTACTAGTCTGATGGTGCCTGATGCTGCTCTCATTGTATTCATGGCCTGTTATATGCTGAAGAGATGAGTGTCTTAAGATCAAGGAATTGCTATAATATGAATTAGAGCAGTGACGCATACTATTGGAAATACGGCTTGTTATTTATTTGACCTGTGTACTATAAATGACTATAGCATTAAAACGCTCTCCTCTTGAATTCAGAAGGGAACAATGTCCATTTAAAAAGAGATAAATTAGAATGAAATTATTTTCTCTCTCATATAAGCTAATGAGAATCCAACTTTAAATGGAAGGAGCGTTTATGTAGTCTGCAACCTGTTCTCAGCTGTTATCACAGAATAATTGATGTACTAATGATCTCAATTCATAGCACCCACTGTCTTCACTTTGCATAATTCGAACTAAATCGGAATATAAATGACAAACAGTTCTCTTGCCTGTTAGTGCCCATGACCTTTAACTAAAAATCACTTCATACTGCAAGGGGAGAATTTAGCAAATAGAAGAGACTCTATTTTGAAACATTCCTCCTTGTACAGAAGGGAAAAGAATGAAGTAAAAGTATCAGAAAGACCTGGGCTAGGATTTACTGTCTTATTATTTGAGAGTGAATAATTAATTAGAAACATTTATAACCAATAATGTATCCTGAGAGAAATTCTAAAAAATCCAAAGCTTATATTCTAAGTAGGCCAAACAGGGGTGGGGGGTGGGGTGTAAGCTTAACACATTTCATTATTTTTCCAATGAGAGAAATATTACTATAAAAATTTCAAGGCAATGTAACAATTACATTTCCTGTTTAAAAATCACGCTGCTTTATATGGCTGACTGTAGGTTAACAGTGCTCCAGAGGACGGCGACACACTGGTAAATGAGGGGCACAGTGCTGGGAAGAGGTGGATCACCTGCTGGACCAGGAAACATGACCTTTTTTTCCAGTTCTCAAAAAAAAAATGATCTTTTAAAAGTAATCTGCAATCATCATGACCTAAGACATACAGCACAGAACACTGAAGCCTCCCACCTGTCACCAAGTGACCAGAATGTGTTGTTAACAAGCCCCCTTAGTTAGGTATAGACTGAGTAGGTGTTACCATCCACACAGCAACAATCCCATCACAGCATGATGGTCAATTAGTTCCCACCTCCTTCCTTAAAGAAAGCCATTCCACACAGTCCTGTGTTCAACTAGAGAAACAGCTGCTTCCTGATTCTACCCACTGATTACTGATATTCCGGCTGACAAGAAAAGCAGCCCCTCAAGAGAACTTGACTCATTTGCAGATAGGGGTCTTCCAAAGCTTACATGCTCAGGATGTATGGAAAATTTCCACATGTGTATTTCTGCCTCTGTAACAGATTTTCAAATGGAACCCCAGTAGGCCCGTCCAATTACATAGTGCAAAATGGATTCCTGTTACTAAGTTAACACCTGGCTAGAAGTCATGCTCTGTGGCTGACTGAACATGGCTTTTGAATTACACAAAGACAAATAAGAGTAAATGCTCACACACATAGATACTCAGACATGGTATTTTCTAAGCCTGCATTATAAAATAAGTAAGACCACTATCATGGGCAACAGGAGCTGCTGTGGACCACCTCTGTCTTTGTCAACGTAATATTGTGAAATGCTACTACCCAATGGGGAGGTGTCTGGAAACAAGGCCCTTAAGAGATAACTAGGTTTAGATGGGGTCAGGGAGGGTGGAGCCTAGAGGACGGATGTATGCTCTTGTAAGAAGTGGTAACACAGAGTTTGCAAACGTCTACGTCCTCTGTCTGTCCTTTCTCCTCACCGGCCCTCCCTCAACATCCTTTCTCCTTCTGTGTTCCTCTCCTTTCTCCTCATTTCTCCCTTCACTGTGACACAAGAACTAAGGACACACTAAGAAGGTGGCCAGCAAGACATGCCTAATGAGGAACTGTTATCCAGGCATCTTACTCTCAGATTTCTCGACTATGAGGAACAGATTTCTACTGTTTATGTCACAGTCCATGATGTGTTATGGCAACCAGAGTTGACTTAGCTGACTCAAGTACAGACTTTAGTTAACAATATAGTGCCAAGGCCAGCTTACCACTTCTAGCTAATGAACCTGTTAGTTTATATATGAAGTGTCACTCCAAAAGGCTCATGAGTGAACATCTTGGTCCCCAGATGGTGATGTATTATTTGGGGAGGTTATGGAAACTTAAGAAGTGGGTCTCCAGGGGCAGGTCCTTATAATCCTGTCCTACCCTGCTCCAACTCCCACTTCTTATTACCATGAAGTGAGAAGTCATAAGCACTTGCTGCCATTGATGTTCAACCTCACATGGGCCAAGAATCAACTGAAATCATCGGCCGAAACATAACCTTCTTCAAGTTGTCTGTCAAGGATTTCATCATAGCAATAATAAACCCAATACAATAACAGAGTGATAAAATATTAATTATAGGCAGAACTGGGGTGTGGAATATAGGAGCTTTTTTATACAATTTTTGTAATTTTTCTGTTAGTTTAAAATCATCTTAAAACAGAACAGATTTAAAGTTCTTAAATAGGACTATGCCTTTAATTTCTACTTCAAACAAAGTTATATCTTTATTTTCAGTGTGAAAGATTTCCTAGGGCTGGGGAAAGATGGCTCAGTTTTTAAGAGCATTGACCTGAGTTCAGGCATCCATGTGGTGGCTCACAACTACCTGTTAATTCTAGTTCTAGAGGATCCAACTCCTCCTTCTGGCCTACACAGGCACTGCACGCATGGTATAAACACACACACACACACACACACACACACACACACACACACACACACAGGCAAAACATCTGCAACATAAAATAAAAACTAAACAAACAACAAAAACTCCAAAATTTTTGTTTAGTTAATCAGTAAGGCACTGGCTGCCAAGCCTGTCTGTCTGAGGTTGACTCCTGGGAACCACATAAGAGGAAAGCTGGTTTTTAAGAGATGTCCTCTGACCTACACACACACATAAATGACATATAAAACAGAAAGAAGGGCATATTGGTTTTTCTCAACACTCTAACAACAAGAATCACAACCCCTTGAAGCCAAGTAAGTGGATACAAAACCAGTCACAGACAAGGGCATGTCATGCTGGGACACTCCCCTAAGAAAATGTTCAGTCTGGAGAGCCAGGCTTTACAAATGAGATTGGTAAACACTATCACCTGCAATCTGCATCAAGCAGTAGTCATACCAGTCAACAAAACTAGTGAATAGGAAAACAAATTGAGAAACCTCAGGAGAAAACATTATGCAGCAATTAAATCAGAGGCTTCCGGAGCTCTGGGATTAAGTTAAATGTAGAAAACATAACTGCATACCAGGGTCAGGGGTAAGCTGTAGATGTGGGATAGGGTTTTTCCTGGGTGGACAATGATGGGTAACTGTCTTAATTATCACACAGGTATGATTTAACATTTCTTCAGTAAATTATGTTAATCTTTTCAATTTGAATGTGGAAAAATGAGTATCTTTTCTTTTTGTTATTGGTTTATTTTCAGCTTATTTGTAATAAACTCTGTGTGTGTGTGTGTGTGTGTGTGTGTATATATATGCAGCCATTGCAACAAGCTCCTGTTCCCGTGATGTGTAGCTTCATGTGTGTATGCATGTGTGGTATGTGTGCTTGCTTGTGTAGGTGTGTGCATGTGTGTGTAGAGATGGAGTCAGCATCTGGTATCCTCCATCACCCGCCACCTTATGTGGAGACGGGGTATCTCACTAAGCCAGAGCTTGACCACTGCACTAAGGTGACTGCTGAGTAAGTTCCAGGGACCTGCCCATTCTGCCTCCCCAGAGTGGGGGTTACAGACTTGCACCAACAAGCCCAACCTTTTTTTCAATTATTATTGTGTATATGATCTGTGGATATATATGTGTGCACACATGCCATGGTGCACACACGGAGGACAGAAGACAACTTTTCAGACTTGGTTCTGTCCCTGCACTTTGTTTTTGAGGCAAGTTTTCTCTGATTTCTGCTACACTAAGTCCTTCAGGTTAACTGACTGGTGACCTCCTCCTCTTCTCTTCTCTTCTCTTCTATCTGCCTTCCACCTCCCTGTAAAACTGCCAGTTTATAGATGCACACCACCACATCTGACTTTGGGGGGGTGAGGGGAGTGCCCTCTGGAGATTGATCTCTGGCCAACAGGTTTGAGCAGCAAAGTGCCTTTGTCCACAGAGCCAACTCAGTGTCTCCACAGTCCCAGTGTCTTCTGTCCCATGACTCCCTTTTACTTGGGACTCAGGGATCTAAATCCATGTTCTCATGCTTACACAGCAAGCCCCGTACAGACTAAGCCATCTCTCTGGAAACAAGTGATTTTTAAAAGGAAAGGTTACACTCAATCTCAGGAAACACTAACTAACGACAGCCCAGCAAGCTAGGTTCAGCTATCCTCTCTGTGTGGAGCACGCCTGACTTCTACAGTGCTGGGGGAATAGGTAGATTAGAGTCTAGCTGTTCAAGCCTGGGCTGTACCTTCTCTTTTCCCACAGGCTTGGATTCCATGGCCAGGGAGATGATTTAGAGACCACCTTTCCCTCAATGAATTCCACCTGTAGTGGAAGGGAAACTATCCTGCTTCAAAATTTCTGCCTCATTGCATAAAATCCAAGACTCAGGGGAGTCTTCTTTTGGGGTGAAATACTGCTCCCACTTGAAGTTCTGTCTAACTGGAAGCCCTTCTGGAAGGCAGGGTAAATCTGCCAAATCCTTTACGGGAGCATATAAAGACAAAAGCCAGAAATACATAAACAGACATCCAAGGAATACAGAAGAAAAGTCTCTCCTAGTCCACAAATTTTCTCAGAACAGTTCTGGAATGCTGATGCGAAGGAAACGTTTAATGGGCTCAGAAAACAATTTCCATGAAATGAAGCAGGAGGATCGCCGTTCTGCACACACGTGCCAGCAAGGCTCAGTAGGAAAAGGCGGCAGCGGGGCTGGGGAGGTGACTCGGTGGGTCAAGGGCTTGCTGCGTGAGCAGGAGAGTCTGAGCTTACGTCTCCAGGATCCATGTAAAATGCCAGGTGGGACCCACATGGCTGTCATTTCAGCGGTGGGGAGGTAAAGTCAGGAGGATTCAGGTGAGCCTGCCTAAATCAGTGCGCCACAGGCCTATAGTGAGAGAGCTCTCAAAACAAACAAACAAACAAAAATAATAAATAAATAAATAAAATGTAGACATGATGGAGGAAGACACCCGATATAAACCTTTGGCCTCCACATATATGTGCACACATGCGCAGAAACACATGTGTGCATATATAGACACAGAAAGCAATAAAAGAGAAAAGGAAGAAAAATACAATAGGCTCAGTCAATATAACAATAAAATATATGATCCTACAATATAATCAGATGATGATATGTATTAGAGAAACATACTTATCCTGGACAACAAACAAAAAATGCATGCCCCCACACACAGGCCACTCCATGCTAAACCCAGAGAAAAGAATGGCACAAATTGAGTAATGTCTTGAAAAACAGTGTAAGCCATTCTTGAAAATCCTGACTCCCAGAAAGCAGGCCTTGGTTCTCTTATGGACCTACATGAATGTTGACCAAAACCCGAGAAACACATTCTGGAGTTTCGGACTGACGGGCTGTTGTTAAAAAGCATTCTCTTCAAAACATCAATGGTTCAAATATGGCTGGACTGGCTTGCTTACCACCTGCCTGTCTGCTTATACAAACCCTTCATCTTATCTCAACTCAGTGCCCAGAGGTTTTGTTTATTTTCTACTATGTGGTGGAAACATTTTATTTTTCAAAAAGTTTAGAAGGCAGTGCGACTCTAGCATCTGGGGACTATGTTAACCTTTACGCCTCTTTTTCTTCTTTGCTCTCGATAACCCTGTGTATTTTTCCAAAAGGGGTGGGTTAACAACTTTGCTTACAACTGAACAACTACTATTAGTGTTTCTGGTTTAGGTGAAGTATGAATCACACATTCCACAAACAGACATATCTTGAGAGCTGGTGGCCATTAGGAGACCTTGTGGACAAACAGTCCTTGTCTTAATAATATACAGTAGTCCAGAAATCTGGAATCACAGACTTCTCATGGCCACCAACATCCTGGCCTTCAGATGCACTCTCCATTACAGACTGACACTATTCATGTTTTCAACTCTCATTGAAGAAATTAGTGTCTGGTTTAAAATGGAACTCAAATTTTTTACTATCTATCAAAGATACTTTTAGACTTGGCTGAGCGCCCACATATCAACTGAAACCGAAGTTCTCTGAAATAGTATTTAGCATCCTCCCTACATGCCCCACTTCCATGATTCTGCCGTTTCTTTCCTCTCCCTCTCTGAAACCTCCTCCTATCTTCCTTCTTCCCCGGTCCACAAGGTCTTACTAGGAAACTCGGGCTGCTTTAGAACCCAACTCGGCGTCTTTTCCATCTTCTGCCTGCAGTGCACTGGGGACAGGGCACAAGCAGCTATGTCCAGTCACAGTCTTTAAAGGGTTCAAATCACAGGGGAAACTGCTGCTCTGAAGCCTTGCTGTGTGACCACTCCGGACAACACAAGCTCACTGTGGATCTGTCCCCCTCTCTGGTTCTCCGTTCCTTTGGATCAGATCTTCCTGATCATTTCCTGAGGCAACCCCCCCCCACTCTCTCTCTCTCTCTCTCTCTCTCTCTCTCTCTCTCTCTCTCTCTCCTCTTCCCTACTCCTGTCATTTGACTCACTGCTGACATCACACCTGCCAAAGAAGAACACTCCCAACATAACAAAGCACAGAATGACTATCTTCTCAGACTCAGATTCTATAGGCCAGGAGCCCAGAAAGACCACACCACCAAGGGGCCTCTATCCACACCTTCTGTAGCCACAGCATGAAAAGCTGAGGCTGCATCTCAAGTTAAGGGCTCAAAAACCTGCTATTGACACTGTGGATGGCTGGGACTAGGGAAGCTACATTTCTTACATGGGCTCCTGAGACAAATACTTTAACTCATAAGGTGTTTAAAAAAATAAAGAAAAGAAAGGAAAGAAAAAGAAAAGAAAAGGAGAGAAAAGAAAAGCGAAGCTGTGGCCTTAGCATGATATGAAAGCTGAACAATGTGTCAAAAATCTACCAGTAAAAAAGATAAGCAAATTCGCCTCCACCTCTTGGAGACTGAGTGGCCTATTATTAAAGAACAGATGGAACAGGAGAAACTACATACAGTCATACCCCCAATCATATTCTTCATCCCAGAAGCGAGGATCTAGTATATAGCTAGATCCCTGTGTGGTGACTGGCACTTCAGATAAAATCTGTCTAAACTGCACTCACCTTCCCCTGTTCCCTCCTTCTGTCCCATAATACACAAACAAAATTCAAAATTCTTGGAGCCACCAAGAGCTGTAGTCCAGTGGAACACACGTATATCCTACAGTCAGTGTTAGTAATTTGAGGGACAAGAATGCTCCCTGGAGGACAGTTAGCAATTGTAGGGAACCTCAAAGTTGGCTCAAGATACCCTAAGACCATTCTCAGCACAAAGGAAATGTATTTGCTCCAGAGGACAAAGGGCAGGCTAAGGGGTCGATGACAAGAGATAAGAGAATGAGGGAGAAGCCCTCTGATGTCTCTGATGGGGACAAAGGACTGCCTCTGGATAGAGAGAAAACAGATGTGGCCCACAGACAAATGACGGTTTTTATAAAGGTAAAAGTGGAACCCCTGTGTTAGGATGAGGTGTTTAATTTTAACTGGACATGTTAATTAGATGAGCCCAAAGGAGCTTTTGATTGCTAGACTTCAAAACTTTCACAGCTAGACCTTGGTAGTCAGCCTCGGGAGGAAGAACTGGTCAAATAAAGAAAGAGACCTTGGGAACTAGCTTTAGGAATGGAGTCTAAGGGTTTTTAGCAAGGCAGAGGGAATGGGGAGAAGGGCGTGGCCTGCCAGAGCCACGTTTGCAAGCTGGCCAGAGCCCCTACTGCAATTTCAGTGTTACATCTAATTTTACATTCTCCTGCCTCTGTCGCCTCCCTTGGAAAAGGTTCTAGAGCCTAGGTTCAGCATCCCTGGATTCCATTTCAAAGAAGCTAAGAAACTTCACAGAGGAACTACTTTGAAAGAACATACTTTGGAGAAGAATGATGGCTTTATCTCCAAGGATGTGCCAGAGTCTTGCTATGTTTCTTGATTTAGGTATTTCTATTTCCTCTGCAAAGGAAAGCACACCTCAGTTTGTAATATTTCCTGATACGGAATACATACCCTTCCCCTCTGTATATATACACCTTCCCTCCATATACATACACCTTCCCTGCATATACATACACCTTCTCCTCTGTACACATATACCTTCCCTGCATATACATACACCTTTCCCTGCATATACAAACACCTTCTCTGCATATACATATACCTTCCCCTCTGTATACATACACCTTCCCCTCTGTCATAGTTAGGTTTATATTGCTTTGATGAAACATCATGACCAAAAAGCAAGTTGGGGAGGACAGAGTGTATCTGTCTTACATTTCCACATGGGAGTCCATCATTGACAGGAGCCAGGACAGGGCTTCTCCTGGACTGCTCAGTCTGCTTTCTTATAGAACTCAGGGCAGGCCAGGGCAAAAACCTCCTCTAGGGGCCAACCCTTCCATCCTGAGCCGCAGTGCCGTCCCCCAATCCTCCAGCAAGGACACCTCTTCAAACACAGGCATACCAGGGTACCAGAAAGAGAAAGGGAAGTGACAAGCATGCGGGACACAATATAAATGAGTGTGAATACTTCCCTCTTGGGTCAGGTTGAGGCACTGCACAATGCCTACTGACTGCCTTTTCTGCATATGTTCCTTTGTAACACTCAGTACCTGGGAGGTAATTACCATCTATGGCTTTATGAGACCCAGATAAGCACCAAATGTTTGCTCTGACAGACTTATCCCCCGCCCCAATATGTAGTAGAGCAGGCCACATAGTTTTAACAGGAAAGATAGGCTTTGATCGAAAGATTCACTGTGTCTCCCCATTTATTTGAGAACCACCAGAAAGTGGAAGCTCTGGCTCCCCAATTCCTTTTCTCCCATTCGCCCCTCTCCCCTGCTCTATGGCAAAACTATTTCTTTTAATTTTTGAGATTATATATCTGTCTTCAAGAAGCGCATGCTTTTTCAGCTCTCTAGACTAGTGGTCAGCTTAATCTGCATTTAGACATGGGCCTAAGTAGATGCTTACATACTAGAAGTTTACCATTCAAAGCAGTCAAATCTTATAAACCAGAAGATTTGTTCTTTTGTGCTTTAGAGACAGGAAGTTCCACTTACTTCCTGGGCTCAGACTATTCCATCCCAATGCACAGAATGGGGCTTACTTATCGTGCAACTATCCCCTTTCCACGTAAAGTGGAGACCCTACAAGAAACACACGATGAGCTTCACAGAAATTGCTCCATGAGACTATTGAAAGCACTGTTTTTCAGTGGACTCATTACAGGACAAGCACAGGAGAAAGTGACTGTCATAGGAATGTTGAGTGCAACCAGGCATGGACGCAGAGAGGGGGCTGCTCAGATGACACACAGACATTACTTAGACCCCTTTCAAAGAATACTTTGAAGATTTTTTTTTTGAGCTTTCTTCCTTGAACTGTCACAAATAGTCATACAATTGTAAACGAGTGGTGTTCAGTGCCACACATGTGCCATTTATACACCGGCTACCAATGGCTGCAGTGATGGAGAGTTAGCTTAAAGAAGGTCCCAGTTTGTAGGCTACACAAACACAACACAGGGAAGCATGTTCTCCTCTGAGCACATAACAAGTCATACAAAATAAGGCCAAAATAAAAACTCCCAGCTGAACAATAATAAAATGAATGAATGAATGAATGAATGAATGAGCTAAGTCCTCCTCCTTTCTTTCTTAATCATGAAATCTCCCACTGTGTAAACAGCGTCTGGGTCTGACAGGAAAAAATAAACGAGTGGTGTTTCCAGCCACATAATACAGATTGTGTGAACTACAGGAGGTAGAGGAGATGGGGCACATAACACAATCCATCCTCCTTTATCCAAACGGCAGAGAAAGAATCAAATGTTGGAAAGTTCAGCGTGGGGATCAGGAGGTGAAATCAGAATGAATCTAATGTCTCCTGGAACCTATGCATCAACCTCTACATCTTTTTGTCCTCCCCTAAAAGTCCAGGAAAAGACCTGCCTGGATTAGCAGGTCCGAATGGTATCCTTAGAGCCCTGGGGGTTCTGCAAGCAGCTTCGGATGAAGCCATGTTAACAAGGGAATAATGGCAAACGAATCAAGTCAGGCTTCACAACCCCAAGTAGTTCAGAGTTCATTCATCTTGGCACTGTCTTATTTTGGAAACATAGCTGAGGTTGGCCTCTAACAAACAATCCTCCTGCCCCAGTCTCCTAAGTGCTGAGATTACAGCCTGCACGACCACATCCAGCAGAGTCCATCGATTTACTGTGTAAAAGTATTCTGTTTAAAGAGCTTTATAACCAGGACGATTTCTAATTTAACATGGCCACAAAGCATTAGGCCAGTGTGCTTGGTATATATATATACATATATATATATACATATATATATGTGTGTGTGTGTGTGTGTGTGTTTGTATGTATACATATATTCATCTTTCCATGGTATCTATGTGGTTCTCTAGAATATTGTTATTTGAATTCACCACTGACTGACTGGTTAATACCGATCCCCAAGTCTATACACTATGATCTCTTATTCCTAGTTACAAGGGAAGAAACAAACTCCTAAATTACACAGTTCAGTAACTGACAGGATTCAACCAGCAGAACATCTAAATGTCAAAGCCATGGAACTCAAATCTGTCTTCAAAGTTGAAAAATATGCTTCATTGTAAAAAAAAAAAGTTTCAGTTTTTGAGACAGGGAGTCTCTCTCTATAGCGCAAGTTGACCTCGCCTCGGATTTCAAAATGCTGGGGTTACAAGCTACCACTACATTAAAAAAAAACAAAAAAAACAACAAAAAACTGGTTCCCTCATTATTATTTCAACTTTTTCTCCACAAGGATCAACACATCCCTATGTTTATTCCCTGAGAATAAAGTCTTACTTACCCTGGGGTGCAGAAGTGAATGGCCACCAGCTCTGCCCAACAAGCAAATCTGTTGGGGACAGGAAAGCCCAAAATGTTGACAAAGCCTCCTGGGCAGTAATGGTTGCTAAGAACTTTCAAGGCAAACAAAACTCCTAGAAGAGAATAAAGAACACAGTGATACCAACAATCTGAACAGGGAGAGAATCACTGGGCACAAAGAAAAGTAATTAAATATGGAAACAATTGCTCAATTATAACATCCAACTTTCTGCTTTGAAACACAGTCCTAGGGCGAGGAGCACAGCGGCTATCCCTTCAATGGATCTGACTCAGAAATTCAAACTGCTTCCAAGTGTACAACATAGACGGTGGGAATAGGCCACCCGCAATGGTCTCAAATGCCAAGGAATTGCCCACTTTAAAGCAGCTAATTTTATTCTATATGAATATGAACAATGAACAAATACCAGTAATGTGTGTTCTGTAGCCTCTATGGAAAAACACTGAAAGCAGGGTGGATGTACTTCATAATTACACACGGAAGGCTGCAGTGGGGAAGGAAGGGCAGGGCAGGGCAGCAGCAGGGGAACCAGAGGGGAGGGGAACCAGAGGGGAGGGGAACCAGAGGGGAGGGGAACCAGAGGGGAGGGGAACCAGAGGGGAAGGGGAACCAGCGGGGAGGGGAACCAGCGGGGAGGGGAACCAGCGGGGAGGGGAACCAGCGGGGAGGGGAACCAGCGGGGAGGGGAACCAGCGGGGAGGGGAACCAGCGGGGAGGGGAACCAGAGGGGAGGGCTCTGTCTTCTTGTTGAGGATGACTACTTCCCCTCTTCACACCTCATACTTAGCACACCTAACTTAAATTCTGATGGCAATGTCAGTCCCATGAAACATTGTAAAATCAGAGTTTCTGGGGCAATGCACACGGAGAGAACATCCCCACTGGGTTCAAATCCCACGTCTACTTCTTACTAGCTGTGCAGCCTTGAGCTAGCTATTCACTACAGTCCCAAGATTGACGCTATTCCTTCTGGGTCTGCAACACAGTCAAAACAGTGACAGTGAGTGGTTATGTGGCTCCAAAGATACGGGGCGCATACCATGGCACTTGTGGCTCCCGAGATATGGAATGCATACCATGGTAATGGGTTGGATGCTTATATTTTAAAGATTCATTTTTATTTTGAATTATGTATATGAGTACAGGTAAATATATGTGACTGCAGGTGCCCAGAGAGGCCAGAAGAATGCAACCTCATTTTATATCAATATTAACAACAAACAAATAACATGGATTCCTGTAGCCTCTATGGAAAAACACTGAAAAGAGAATGTGCATATTCCAGTGGAGCTAGAGTTAGAGGTGACTGTGGACGACCCTGCAAGGATGGTGGAAATCAAACTTGGGTCCTCTGGAAGACCAATCAATATGTGTTCTTCATGGCTGAGCCATCTTTCCACCGTGATTGGATAATCATTTCAATGAAATTATTTAGAGGCACAAACCATATCATTCTCTAGGTAACCTTGGTCAATACAGTTCTCCCTATCTCATGCTACTGATTCTTAAGCAGGACTGTGGAAGATGCGAAGTGCACCATGAGATAAAGGCAGCACTGGTTAGGTCAGCCCAGGGCCAAGTCAAGCTTGTCCTTCAGGAATTCCTATAGTCATTGGCTGTACTGGGGTAAAGGAAAACTGACTTCTAGAGGCTTCATCTGAAAGTGGAATATGTACAGGCAAGACCTTATCTGCCCTGGGAAGCCATCTGAACCTTGGGGACGAGCTCACAGTGAACCCCAGGCTTTTGTTGTCCTTTGAGGCGTATCTGTAAGTTTTTCATTTGCTTAGTGCTAACCTGCTACATACACGTGTTTTGTGTCTCACTGACGCAGAGAAGTTGGTAACCAGGGTACCCTGAGTCTGCTTCCTGGGCATAGTTATGTTTTCAGAACATTCTTCTGTAAAGATACTCTTGACTCCCTCCATAGCGCTACCATGAGGAAGCCAGCTGTATGCTTCCAGTACCTCAAACCACGTTCTAGCAGACCAGGGCCCTAAATGCCCGAGAATGAAGATACAGCATAATTCCGGACCGTCCAACCAATGCTTTCTTGCACCCCAGTCGGCCTGCTCTTCAAGATGCAGGCCCCAGCAGCCATTAACCACTCAGGATCCTTTCCCCACATCAACCATCAAAGGAAACAGCCAACCTCCCTCGCACAGCCCTCGGAAAGTGTCTGCCTTACCTGAGAAGCCAACGGCACAGTTCCTTTTGAAGTCAGGCTGATTCGTGAGTTCGGCAAAAGCGAACTGCAAGAGCAAATACACCACCCCTGTAAGCAGGGAGAACGTGGCGATGATGTAGGCGAACCATCGACTCCCCAGCCTTTTCTCCAGCTTCACTCCTTTCCAGAGCATGGACACCATGTTGAAATACAAATGCCAGTCATCTCCGTGGTGCAGGGGAGAAAGCAGTAGGCGCTGCCAGTCTTTCTGCTGGTAACACTTTTCCACGCTGATGCAGGAATGGTACAGGGGCTTCCAAGGATTCAGGAAGAACCAGACGTTGACAGCCAAGGTTGCAAGGGTAACAGGCGGAATATTGTTGATCCCGATGTGGAACACTTGAGAGATGAGCATAAGGAGGCCAGGGTTGATTCCTCTTGTTCTCCGCTGCATGGCTACTGGATATCAGGAGCTCGGAGAAAGAACTGTGCTAGAGGATTGGGAACCCAGAGAGGTACCCGGAGAGCTGCACCTGAAACACACAATGCATGTGAAACTCATCACCTGAGAACTGTGCCGCTCGGACCCGGGCTGGAAGATGGGCAGAGGCTGGCATAGCCACAGGTTGGGCCTTAGCCCAACGGGGATATTACTAACTTCTTTTTTCATTTCACATTCTAAAATGGAAATTTTATTCCAGATCCTAGCGGACTTAAGGACAGGCTTGCTTTCCTTGACCATGATGGTCATGAACTTGTAATGTGTCTTTCTTAGTAAAAGAAACAAAATTAAAAGGTAAGCCTGGCAACCTAAGGACCCACAAAAAAATGGAGGGAGAGACCCAACTCCACAAAGTTGTTGTCTGACCTTCACAGATGCACTGTGACATGCATACCCACAATCCGCACATTATATATGCACAGTAATAATAATAGTAATAATAATGGAAAAAAACAGGTTGAGGGAGAATGCCCAGTGTGTAAAGCTTTCTATGTAAACATGAAAACCAATTATCCAAAGTATATACAGAGCTGGGCATGTCTGCATCTATAAACCAGGGCTCCTATGATGAAACCAGATGCCCAGACAGCAGAGTCCCAGCTAGCCTGGTGTATACAGCAGGAAGATGGTGCCCTAGTTTGTTCTTCTTGAAGTAAGGATGCATTTAGTTTATGGAGTCCATAGTTGAGAGACTGAATTTTTAAAGAGATTTAAAAAAGAGAGAGAGACATTGGATTTTTAAATAGACTGAATTTTAAAATGTTTGAATTTGTACAGACTGTGATACAATCAAGACTTAGAATATCTGTTATTGTGATATTCGTATTAATGTGTGCCCTTGGGAATAAACAAGAAAGGAAAGGTTACAGCTTAACAGTGATGTATTTGTACAGCAAGTTAACAAGAGATCAGCTGTGCTGGTTATTTTTATGTCAACTTGACATAAGGCAAGAAAAAAAATGCCTTCATAAGATCAGGCTGTAGGCAAACCTATAGGGCTGTGGTTCTCAACCTAACCTTCCTAATGCTGTGACCTTAAATACAATTCCTCATGTTATGGTGAACCCCAACCATAAAATTATTTTTGTTGCTACTTCATAACTGCAATTTTTCTGGCTGTTATGAATGGTAAATATCTGTGTTCCTCAATGGTCTTTGGTGACCCCAGTAAAAGGGTCATTTAACCTAAAAGGGTTGTAACCCACAGGTTGGGAATGGATGCTTTAAGGCATTTTCCTAATTAGTGATTGTGGTTGGTGCCACCCCTGGAAGGGGCCAGGGGTGTGGCTGGTGATCCTCAATTCTATAAGAAAGCAAGCTGAGTAAGCCATGAGAAACAAGCCAATAAGCAGCATCCCTCCATGGCCTCTGCATCATCTCCTGCCAAGTTCCTGCCCTATTTGAGGTCCTCTTCTGGCTTCCTTCAATGATGGACTACTATGTGGAAGGGTAACCCAAATAAAGTCTTTTCTCCCCAACTTGCTCTTGGTCTTAGCGGTTCATCTCATCAATAGAAACCCCAACTAAGAGACAGCAATAAGGACAGCACTTTGGGGAATGAACAAGAGTACTTGGAAAGCAATTGGACAACATGGTTGTTTAGCAAAATCAATAGTAGAAGAATCCCCTACTAGAGCCTGTGACCTCCCCAGCCAAGGGCTCCTGACCAGGTTTAGAGAAGCAGGCATGAGTTTCCTCCTGTCGTGTGGACCTCCAATCTGATCAGAAAGCGATTTGTGGAAATCCTTAGCAATCTTGTCAGCATAACACCCACAATAATCTCATAACACCATTATGATATCAATGATCATGCAACTATGGGTGACCGAGCCCAGACATATATGCATGCACACATGCACACACACCCCACATACTTAACACATCAAATATATTTATTGCCTTGACCTTATCACTATCATTGTAGCTCTATGGATACAATAAAATAAAACTAACCAGATTTCAAAAAGAAAAGCTCCCAGATAACTTTAGAGAAATGGCCGTGGTTTCACACTGGGAAACTTTCAATGCTCTAGCCCCTGTGACTTCATGCAGTTCATCTATTTATATATGCACGGTGCAAGCAGAGTTCTATGGATGACAGGCTACTTGCAGCAGCAGTAACAACCAACCAAAGCTGATGCCACCATTACTAACCAAAGCTGATGATGCCATTACTAAAGAGGCAGCTCTCCTGCGTTAGAATTCCCAGTGACCAAGAACACACACGAAAGGCAGAACCTCCTGAGTCTCTGCCGTGTTCAGACTCAGGCTAGGTTTCAGCTCCTCTGCCAGGCTGAGCCCCTTCCTGTGCAGTCCTTCCAACTTCCCATCTCCACCTCTTCACAGACCATCAGCACTTAGCTATCCTGGGCCTTCATGGTCCTTCTAATGATTAGAAGTGGTTTTCAACTTTCCTAATGCTACAAACCTTTAATGTAGTTCATGGTGTGATGATCCCCCACCCTCACCTCAACCATAAAATTAGTTCACTGCTACTTCAAAATTGTAATTTTGCTATGGTTATGAATCACAATGTAAATATCTGAAAGATGGCTCAACAGTTAAGGGCACCAACTGCTCTACCGATGGTCCCGTGTTCAATACCCGGCAACCGCACATTGGCTCATAGCTATCTGTAATGGTTTGGCTGGGGAGATGGCTCAGCAGTTAAGAGCACTGATTGCTCTTCCAGAGGTCCTGAGTTCGATTCCCAGCAACCACATGATGGCTCAAAACCATCTGTAATAGGATCTTATGCCCTCTTCTGGTATGTCTGAGGACAGCTACAGTATACTCACACACATAAAATAAGTAATTATCTGATATGCAGATATGTGATATGTGAACCCCAAAGGGTTGCAACCCACAGGTTGAGAACTGTAATCTAATCCCTTACTCAGGGGTTTATTTTCTTCTATCCTTAATGTTTCTTGTGAACTTGAGACCTCCATCCTGACGATTCTTTTTATCATAATTTCCAAATTTGGTTTGTTCAGCTTTGGCTTCTCAGCAAGTTCCCACGTCATAATCTTATAGGAGGACTACAGTGTGCCTGGTATCTTGGTTTGTGAAAGGTGAAGTCTCCTTTCTAACAGTAATGACTCAGTCATCTTCCATTCACCTATTCCAAACATCAAGTACTAGGAGGACAGGAAAGAACAGAACACTTATATTCCCAACACCTAAATGACCATGTATACTTATTGAAAGAAGTGGAGAGACTGGTTCCAGGAAACTAGAAGAACAGACATATACAGCATGCAACCCTCTTTTAATGCATCAGGCATGCAAAGGTGGACACAGCCAAGAGAGAAAAATACCACTCTATGGGTCCCTCTCCCACGAAGCCTAGGATTGCACCCAAGGTGTTGTAAGTGACAAAGGTAAATCTGTCCTATATTTAAATATAACAAAATTATATTTAAAAAGTTTCCTCTGATATGCTATGGAGTTATTCCCTGGAGAAGAGAGGCATAAACGGGGGAATTCAACCATGGTCAAGTCAACCATAATGGTTCCAACTCCTGCTTCCACTCATAATGATGTGCAACCTCAAA
Organism: Tokudaia tokunoshimensis; assembly: GCA_036184795.1. Taxonomy (NCBI): domain Eukaryota; kingdom Metazoa; phylum Chordata; class Mammalia; order Rodentia; family Muridae; genus Tokudaia; species Tokudaia tokunoshimensis. Next base: position 84,692,336 of record BTHU01000016.1, on the reverse strand, counting down.
CAAGTCCAAGTCCTACTGAGCATTTACCATGACATGGTGGTCTCTTATTTGGTCTCAGTTATGTGGGTCTGTCTCCTGAGAAATCATACTGTAGCCTTGAATAAGTTGAATCCTTAGAAATAAGCCTTTGATGGCTCAGGATCACAGTGAGAATAAAGTACCAAGCCTCTATCCTAACTTTACAGGGCTGACTCCAGTGCCTCACCCACCTTTGGTCTGTCAGGACAATCTCTGCCTTAGTCAATTCCACTTTTCCCATATCACAAGTCCCTACAAGTGCCACCTGAATGGCAGAGGGCAAGGGCAGCCTTGTTGAATGTGACCACAATTACATAGAACTAGACTGTGTGATCATTGTGAACACAGTGACCAGTACATGGTCTGTGCTTAAAGGGTCTCCCAAATGAGTTAAGGTTAGTGTACTGGCTGGTTTTGTGTGTCAACTTGACACAGGCTGGAGTTATCACAGAGAAAGGAGCTTCAGTTGGGGAAGTGCCTCCATGAGAGCCAGCTGTGGGGCATTTTCACAATTAGTGATCAAGGGTGAGAGGGCCCCTTGTGGGTGGTGCCATCCCTGGGCTGGTATTCCTGGGTTCTATAAGAAAGCAAGCTGAGCAAGCCAGGGGAAGCACGTCAGTAAGGAACATCCCTCCATGGCCTCTGCATCAGCTCCTGCTTCCTGACCTGCTTGAGTTCCAGTCCTGACTTCCTTTGGTGAACAACAGCAATGTGGAAAGTGTAAGCTGAATAAACCCTTTCCTCCCCAACTTGTTTCTTGGTCACAACGTTTTGTGCAGGAATAGAAACCCTGACTAAGACAGTTAGCATTCTGAATGAGCTTCCATTACATAGTAAGCGAGCATGGTTAAGAAAATCAGGACACCTTCCTGATCATCTCTGTTCCTCCCACAGCTGTAATAATCTTCCCACCATGTGATACACATTACTCTATCTTCGAACACTGTACCAACTTCATAGAAATAAACCTATGGTTCACTTAAAATATGTTGACAAATTGCTTTGCCAAAATTATTTGACAAACAAAACACCACTTTAATTATGTAGTAATACACACTAGACAGCATTATATCGAGGTTGTGGCAGAGACATGGAAGATTTCTTGAATATTGATGGGGAAATTAGCCATATTTACTTTTAATGAGAAATTAAAAATTAAACAGGTATGTAATAAGAAAAACTACATGGCTAGAATAAACAAAGAAACTGGATTCATAATCTGAGGAACCAGTGTGTCCCAAAGGGGGGAAGAAAAGAGTAGAAAGGGAAAAGAAACTAATTACAGGGATTTTGAATTCTACTTGCAAAGCAGAAAATATTTCACCATTATCATTTATCAAGGCAGGATGCATCTCAATTTTCAGATTTAAACGTTCAATAAGAACTGAAACCATTAAATTGCAAGAATATATACCAGCTGTAAATTCTATTCCCAATTTGGTATGTGATACTAACAAATTAATTCCACAAGAAACACAGACATGATAGAGTCTTAATGGGAGTAATTAAACACTGCACTGAAGATTGGGGGTCTCCATATTATTGTAAGTGCAACAAATGTACTGAAATCATCTTCCATTATGTGGCTTCCTCTCCAAGAAACTGTTTATTGTTACATAGCTTAGAAAAGTCAACGGTATGCCATCACTACCTTTGATAAGTTTCATTTAACAATTTTACATAGTTGAATATACATTCTTTTAAAAAGTCATAGGGAAATATAATTCACAAGTATTTAGTAAATGCCTGCTATTGACTAGGCTGAGAGCTTTCTAAACATCCAACTTTCCAAATACTTAAGTTTAGAATTTTTTAAATGAAGACAATCTACATACAATAATAATCACACTCTTGAAACATACAGCTCAGATTATTTTAGTATATTCATAGGTTGTATAGCCATTACCAGTATTAATTCCCGAACTTTCTTGATGCCAAAGAGAAACCCCATACCATTTAGTGATCCCATTACCATTCTTTCCCCTGAGCCCTTAATAATTCTCCACCTGATTCTAAGAGTTTTCCCTCTTCTGGACTTCTCATGTAAGTGAAACCATCCAATACAGAACATCTGACTTCGAAGATCACTGATTTTACACCAATGCTTGATATGGTCAAGTAATAATTCATTACACATGGACACAGCACATCCTGGTTCCCTGTTCATCTGCAAATGGGCTTTCCCAGTGTTTGCAGCCTGGCCCTAGGATGCATAACATTCACATGATGCCACTGCCCTGTTCTCTGAGCATGCGTCCTAGGAGTGGAGTTACTGGAACAAACAGCAACTCTGTCTTAACTATTTAACTTTCTGAGGAACAACAAATTGATCTTCAAACCCAAGCACTCTGGGAGGATGAAAAGCCTCTGGCTCCTTATCATTCAAGAAGTTTCGTTCTTCCTTGTTTGTTTTCAGAGACAGGGTTCCTCTGCGTAATAAACAAATAGACTTTTTCCTGTTTTTGTTTTTGAAGACAGGGTTTCTCTGTGTAGCCCTGGCTGTCCTGGAACTCATTCTGTAGATCAGGCTGGCCTCGAACTCAGAGATCCGCCTGTCCCTGCCTCCTGAGTGCTGGAACATGAGGTGTAAGCTGCAACCACCACCCAGCTTGAATCTTTGCTTTTTATCCATTTCTTATTCTAGCTTTCCTAGTGAGTATGAAGTGGTGTGTAAATCCCTCCTCATAATGTAAGGCTAGTGATACTGATAAAATGAACTGTACATGGTTGAAATGCAATATGAACTCAGCCATGTTCGCTGCATACAAGTGTGCTTACCTCAGCCCTTACCCTCAGGAAACCACCAAACAAGCTCAGATTAGGAGAAACCACCAGAAAGAAAGGTGAATTCACAAAGACGGTGTCTGGCTGAGCAGCAAACATGAGCACCATGATTCCTTGGGGTACGGCATGTTGAGAGGACACTTGAATGCCCTTCAGCAGTGTGACACAGTTTATGTGAACACATCGGTGTGTAAATACCACAAAATCCTTTCAAAAACACACAGAGGGCTGGTGTTTCTAATGACTGCAAATTGTGCAGAATGCTATGGAAAGAGCAAATGTTCATACTGAACACTTCTTCTTTCTTAACTGCAAGAGCCAGGCAACAAAGTGAACCTTAACAACGAGCACATTAGACAAAGACAAAAGACCAAGAGAACAGCCAGGTACCCGTGGACCTTGCTCCTTGCTCCACTCAATGAGCCTGCTTTTTCTGAGACAGGATAAGCTGACCAGATATATTCTTAAGAACCATATCATACATGGTTTTTGAAGAACAAACTTAAGAGACTATTTTCTCTATTTGCCACTAGACTGCCAACGGAGGAGGATGTTCCCACCCAGCACGATAACACAATTATTTCATTCTGCTAGTAAAATTTCTTGGTATGATTTCATTTTTGAAATGGTAGTAGTTTCCTTAGGTCCTAGAAGGTCCCAACTATAATGCAGATATGCAAGCTATTCCTGAAAATTAAAAAAAAGTATACGATGCCTTAACATTTAACAAAAAACAAGGATTTTCTTAACTGAATACTTATAAACAAATCAGAGCTACTTACAAACAAATCAGGTCTACTTTCAAATAAATAAATACGTTTCAAGGAACTGTGCTAAAAGTTTTATAAAATGACATGGAAATTATGCCTTCCAAACTTAACATTTAATTATTAAATATAATAGCAGATGGTATTGCTTCACATCACTACACCCTGTTCAATTTACCAGAAAGCATCATCTACCTAAGTTGACTAGTAAATAGGGAGTCCTGGGGGAGGCAGTGTAGAATCTTCATCAGACTCCATAATCATCTGGATCAGCTGCACACAAACAACAATTTCTCCTAGCCTTCTAAAATCTGTTAAGTGGCTTCATGAACTGTACTAATGATACAACCAAGGAGAATCAGAATGGGACTCTGTTTTCTTTCTTCCCATTAAAGGGAGGAATAAAAAGAGATGAAGACAATGAAATGAATAAAAAAAAGGATCTCATGAATAAAACATGAAGACTGGAATCAAATTATATTAAGAAGGCAATGGGAGTGTGGTCTTCATAAATATCATGTCACTCTCAATAATTACATTCCAGTATCTCTACATGGAAATGCCTACAACTCGGATTCTGCTCCAGAGAAGTAGAGACTAAGAACACTGTCTTCTTTTAAAGTTCGCAGAGACCTTTACTACGAATGCAGAGACTTCATTATTAGAGCCACTCAGCTTGGAATGCCAACTTGGAAACCGCCTGATGCCGCTGGCTATGTCTTCTGCTTTTAAGTGAGAAGACTTAGTTTTTAGGACACGGGCTCCTCTTTCTTTCTTTTTGCCCATTCATAATCTTCACAAATAAAAAAAAAAATTCTTCATCCATTAATGGGATGAAGCCCAAGTGTCTTTTATAATAACTTGCCTTTTTTTTTTAATTTGCAGCAGGGATTTTTTTTTTTACAATAAAGTTTCAAAAATAAAAATAGAGAGAAACAGGTTGCCTTAATACCAATCACATGGAAGGTTTACACAGGTAAAACATAGTCACTTGGAGGAGTGAGGACTTAGGAGAGTCAAATGGACATAAGAATATTCCAGACAAGTGACCAACCATTAATAGCCTCATATTAATATGTTGACACGACCCACAAAGATCAGGTCTTCAGCACACTACACTCTCCCTAATCTACTTACTTAATTTTACTTAAAAGTGTGATGATGTTAATGATTCAATCTGCTTAAAATCCAAGTTCATCCCACCACTTTCCCCAGCAATCCATCAAATACCTTTTTGACCTTGTGAAATCGCGAAGCGTGTTATGGTTAGCAGGGTGGAGTTTGGGGCCAAAAGGCCAGGTTTAAATCCTGACTTAAATGGTTTGATACCGTAAGATCTCGAGTACATTCTTTTTTATTTTTATTTGTTGTTATTGTTTTTTATAGGGCAGGATTTTTCTCTAGGTTGCCCTGGCTGTCCTGGAACTTTCTTTGGAGACCAGGCTGGCCTCAAACATCAGAGATCCACCTGCCTCTACCTCACAGTGCAGGGATCACCATGCCTGGCTCTTGAGTAATTTCTTAATCTATGCTTTGAATCAGGCACTAAATAATAAGACCTCCTTTCGAGAAGTGGTAAGTAACAATGCCTGAAGCTTAAGAACTCTGGGCATCTGCTGTGACACAGCATCTTTATCATCATCATCATCATCATCATCATCACCACCACCACCACCACTACCACCACCACCACCTAGGCTCAGCCCAGGAACTAGGTTTATAGTATTCTATAACATATTTTCAACAGCATCTGATAGTTTTATACATCTAGTTTAAAAGTAGATATGTGTAATTTGTTTCACTTCACTTAGTTCTTATCATCTTTATTTCATATACCATCAGGCCTACAGCCCTCATCCTGAAAACTGCCTGTTTTGGAGCCTGCCCCCGAAGCTGTTTTGCAGTTGTCCACAGAAGTAGGTCTGTGGTGCTTCTGCCTATGACCCTTAAGGATGCTGAAATGTCTGGTCTCCACGTCTCTGTCCAAGGTGCTTAATACACAAAGCCGTCTAGTGGGCAGTCACATGTGCTCTGTCGTCTCCACAATGGACAGTCACAGGGGCTCTCTTACGACCAAAAAGGTAAAGACATGATACAGTGTGTGTGCCCGATTCCAAACACAGGAGCCTGACCCAGTTGAATACCCTTCCAGCAGTCCTGGTATGAAACTGAAAAAGAAATTCTATATTCCCTATATAGATAAGAAGGGTCTCGGTGACGATACACATAACCTGACTAACAGGACTCAGCCCAGCTCTCATACAGACTCTTCAGCTTGTCTCTCACAACAGCAACACTGACTTGCTACTGCTTTTGCTCTCAAGAGGCCCCGGAAGTCCACCTGCACAGCCCTCATGAACGCCAAGTTCCCCACTCTGCGCTTGCACAGCAGGTAACACAGGGCTCAGAGGCCTACTAATTACGCAAATAAAAATTGTTGAAGCTGTGACAGGGGAGCCGGGAAAGAGTTCAATGTTCTACTGCACAACCAAATCTTCCAACCTAAGTCACAGATGGGAAACGCTTTTTAAAAAGGGTAACACCTATTTCTCTTTCAGATGAACGCTTCTGGGAAGATAAAATCTGAAGCAATTTCTTAACAGGACTGAAAGGAACCAATTTTTGTTTAATTTTAGATCAATATTTATTCATAACATACCATGGAGTTCAATTAGAACTTAATGAGAACTGTAATTAAAAGTGTGATGATGTTAATGATTTAAAAGTAAAAAGTTTCCTTTCATTAAAAAAAAATCTTACCAAAAGAAAGAACAGATAGAAAAGAGGGAAGCAAGGGGCCCTATGTTAGATACTGCTTTTGGGTATCCCTTAGTTCAACCTACTATAAGCAGGTACCATTCCCTGGGTGAAGGAAAATTCACTCTTTAAAGTTTTGGTCAGGGAGGGAGCCTGCCAGCTTCCCTTCCGCGACCTCTGTTCCCGCGGACTGCGCTGGAGAGACCGGTACCCAGGCTCTCCCCCCGATATAACATCACTTGGGACACGGCCTGTTGGGGCTTCCGTCTGTGCCCGAGGGCGGGTTGGCGCTGTGGTCGTCTGGGTGCCAGATCGGCAGGCCATCGTGACCACAGGGTGAGCGGCGCCACGGAGACTGCCCTCCGCCATCTTTGCTCCAGTGACCAGGTAGTTGGGACCGCCAGGCTCAGAGACAGACAGGCATAATATCGCTTCGGTTTCAGGCAGCTTGTGTGTAACCTGCTCCCAGGTGCTGGGCTGATCTGCAGTAACCAGCGCGCCAGTTCCGCGGTGGGACCTTCTGCCTGGTGGAGGGACGCCGCGCAGGGAGGGAGCCCGCCAGCTTCCCTTCCGCGACCTCTGTTCCCGCGGACTGCGCTGGAGAGACCGGTACCCAGGCTCTCCCCCCAATATAACATCACTTGGGACACGGCCTGTTGGGGCTTCCGTCTGTGCCCGAGGGCGGGTTGGCGCTGTGGTCGTCTGGGTGCCAGATCGGCGGGCCATCGTGACCACAGGGTGAGCAGCGCCACGGAGAGTGCCCTCCGCCATCTTTGCTCCAGTGACCAGGTAGTTAGGACCACCAGGCTCAGAGACAGACAGGCATAATATCGCTTCGGGTTCAGGCAGCTTGTGTGTAACCTGCTCCCAGGTGCTGGGCTGATCTGCAGTGACCAGCGCGCCAGATCTGCTGTGGGACTTCTGCCTGGCAGAGGGACGCCCCCTCCCCCCCCCCAGGAGAGATCACACACCCCTGCACAGGGCAGGAGCCTGCCAGCCTCCCTTTGGCGACCTCTGCTCCAGGAATCCACTAGGCTGAGCCTTTAGATGTGCAAGGCCTCCCCAATATAAGATCACTTGGGGCAAAGCACATTAGGGCTCCAAAGTCACTCAGGAGCAGGCAGGCCCCAGAAATCGGTGCCAGGGGAATCCTGGTAATCCAGGGGGGGCAGAAATAGCTTTGCAGGCTCACAGGAGGTCCAACCAACAGCCAGTGGCAGCAGGACCAACTAACACCAGAGGTATCCAGATGGCAAAAGGCAAACGTAGGAATGTTACTAACAGTAATCAAAGTAATGTGGGACCATCCGAACCCAACTCTCCAACAGCAGCAAGTCCTGGATACCCCACCACACCCGAAAGACAAGATCTGGATTTAAAATCACTTCTCATGATGCTATTAGAGGATCACAAGAAGGACACAAATAAATCTCATAAAGAGTTACAGGAGACCATGAATCAACGGTTAGAAGCCCTTACAAAGGAAACACAAAAATCGCTTAGAGAAATGCGGGAGAACATGGATCAAAAGATGGAGGCGCACAAGGAGACAACACAAAAATCGCTTAACGAGATGAATCAACGGGTAGATGCACTCACAAAGGAATCACAAAATTTGCATAAAGAAATGCAGAAGAATATGGGTCAACAGACGGATGCCCATAAGGAGGCAACACAAAAATTGCTTAAAGAAATGAATCAACGGTTAGATGCGCTTACAAAGGAAACACGAGAACTGCTTAAAGAAATGCAGGAGACGATGGATCAACAGATGGAATCCCATGAGGAGGAAACACAAAAATCGCTCAGAGAAATGCAGGAGAACGTGGGTCATCAGGAAGAAATCCTGAAAGAGGTAATGCAAAAATACCTTAAAGAAATACAGGAAAATACAAACAAACAAGTGAAGGATCTCAGCAAATCCATCCAGGAACTAAAAAAGGAAGTAGAAACAACTAAGAAATCACAAAGGGAGACAACTTTGGAGATAGAAAACCTTGGGAAGAAATCAGGAGTCATAGATGCAAACATCAACAATAGAATACAAGAGATGGAAGAAAGAATCTCAGGTGCTGAAGATTCCATAGAAAGCATCGACTCAACAGTCAAAGAAAATGCAAAATGCAAAAAACGCGTAACCCAAAACATCCAGGAAATCCAGGACACAATGAGAAGACCAAACCTAAGGATTATAGGTATAGATGAGAGTGAAGATTTGCAACTTAAAGGGCCAGTAAACATCTTCAACAAAATTATGGAGGAAAACTTCCCTAACTTAAAGAGAGAGATGCCGATGAACATACAAGAAGCCTACAGAACTCCAAACAGACTGGACCAGAACAGAAATACCTCCCGTCACATAATAATCAAAACACCGAATGTTCTAAACAAAGAAAGAATACTAAATGCAGTAAGAGAAAAGGGCCAAGTAACATACAAAGGAAGACCTATCCGAATCACATCAGACTTCTCACCAGAGACTATGAAAGCCAGAAGATCCTGGGCAGATCTCATGCAGACACTAAGACAGCACAAATGCCAGCCTAGACTACTATACCCAGCAAAACTCTCAATCGCCATAGATGGAGAGACCAAGATATTCCATGATAAAACCAAATTTTCACAATATCTTTCCACAAATCCAGCCCTGCAACGGATAATAGGTGGAAACCTCCAATACAGGGAGAGAAACAACACCCTGGAAAAAATGAGATAATAACCTTCTTGAATCAAACCCAAAAGTAGATAACCACTCAAACATAAAGATAGCGTCAAGAATGGCAGATGGCAATAATCACTATGCCTTAATCTCTCTTAATATCAATGGTCTCAATTCCCCAATTAAAAGACATAGACTAGCAGACTGGATACGTAAACAGGACCCAGCTTTTTGCTGCATGCAGGAAACGCACCTCAGTGTCAAAGACAAACACTACCTCAGAGTAAAAGGCTGGAAAACAATTTTACAAGCAAATGGCCCCAAGAAACGAGGTGGAGTAGCCATCCTAATATCGGATAAAATTGATTTTCAACCCAAAGTCATCAAAAAAGACACAGAAGGACACTACATACTGATCAAGGGAAAAATCCACCATCAAGAACTCTCAATCCTGAATATCTATGCTCCAAATGCAAGGGCACCCTCATTCGTAAAAGAAACCTTACTAAAACTCAAAGCACACATCGCACCGCACACAATAATAGTGGGTGACTTCAACACCCCGCTCTCTGAAATGGATCGTTCAGGAAAGCAGAAACTAAACAGGGACACAGTGAATCTAATTGAAGCCTTGGACCAAATGGAACTAACTGATATATATAGAACATTTCATCCTAGAGCTAAAGAATACACCTTCTTCTCAGCTCCTCATGGTACCTTCTCCAAAATTGACCATATAATTGGTCACAAATCAGACCTCAACAGATACAAGAAGATAGAAATAATCCCATGCCTCCTATCAGATCACTATGGAATAAGGGTGGTCTTCAATGGCAACAAAAACAAAAGAAAACCCACGTACACATGGAGGCTGAACAATGCTCTACTCAATGATAACTTGGTCAAGGTGGAAATAAAGAAAGAAATCAAAGACTTTTTGAAAGTTAATGAAAATGAAGGCACAACATACCCTAACTTATGGGACACAATGAAAGCAGTGCTAAGAGGAAAATTCATAGCCCTGAGTGCCGCCAAAAAGAAACGGGAGACAGCATACACTAACAGCTTAATGGCACACCTGAAAGCCCTGGAACAAAAAGAAGCAAATACACCAAAGAGGAGTAGAAGGCAGGAAATCATCAGACTCAGGGCTGAAATCAATCAAGTAGAAACAAATAAAACCATACAAAGAATCAACAAAACGAGGAGTTGGTTCTTTGAGAAAATCAACAAGATAGATAAGCCCTTAGCCAGACTAACCAGAGGGCACAGAGATAGTATCCAAATTAATAAAATCAGAAACGAAAAGGGAGAGATAACAACAGAAACTGAGGAAATTCAAAAAATCATCAGATCCTACTACAAAAACCTGTATTCAACACAACTAGAAAATCTTGAGGAAATGGACAATTTCCTTGACAGATACCAAGTACCAAAATTAAATCAGGATCAAATAGACCATCTAAACCGTCCTATAACCCCTGAAGAAATAGAAGTTGTCATTGGAAGTCTTCCAACCAAAAAAAGCACAGGTCCAGATGGTTTTAGTGCAGAATTCTATCAGACCTTCAAAGAAGACCTAACACCAATACTCTTCAAACTGTTCCACAAAATAGAAACAGAAGGAACACTACCCAACTCGTTCTATGAAGCCACAATTACACTAATACCAAAAGCACACAAAGATCCGACAAAGAAAGAGAATCTCAGGCCAATCTCTCTTATGAATATCGATGCAAAAATACTCAATAAAATTCTTGCCAACCGAATCCAAGAACACATCAAAACGATCATTCACCACGATCAAGTAGGCTTCATCCCAGGGATGCAGGGATGGTTCAATATAAGGAAATCCATCAATGTAATCCACTACATAAACAATCTCAAAGAAAAAAACCACATGGTCATCTCATTAGATGCTGAGAAAGCATTTGACAAAATTCAGCATCCTTTCATGCTAAAGGTCTTGGAAAGATCAGGAATTCAAGGCCCATATCTAAACATAGTAAAAGCAATTTACAGCAAACCAGTAGCCAGCATCAATCTAAACGGAGAGAAACTTGAAGCAATCCCACTAAAATCAGGGACTAGACAAGGCTGCCCTCTCTCTCCATATCTTTTCAATATAGTACTTGAAGTTCTAGCTAGAGCAATTAGACAAGAAAAAGAGGTCAAAGGGATACAAATTGGAAAGGAAGAAGTCAAACTATCACTATTTGCAGACGATATGATAGTATACATAAGCGACCCAAAGAACTCCACCAGAGAACTCCTACAGCTGATAAACGACTTCAGCAAAGTGGCCGGATATAAAATCAACTCAAGCAAGTCAGAAGCCTTCCTATACTCAAAGGATAAGCAGGCTGAGAAAGAAGTAAGAGAAATAATACCCTTTACGATAGCCACAAACCATATTAAGTATCTTGGCGTGACGCTAACCAAACAAGTGAAAGATCTGTATGACAAGAACTTCAAGTCTCTGAAGAAAGAAATTGAAGAAGACCTCGGAAGATGGAAAAATCTGCCATGCTCATGGATTGGCAGGATTAATATAGTAAAAATGAGCATCTTACCAAAAGTAATACACAGATTCAATGCAATCCCCATCAAAATCCCAACTCAATTCTTCATAGAGTTAGAAAGAGCAATTCAAAAATTCATCTGGAATAACAGAAAACCCAGAATAGCTAAAACTATTCTCAAGAGTAAAAGAACCTCTGGGGGAATCAGTATCCCGGACCTCAAGCTGTACTACAGAGCAATAGTGTTAAAAACTGCATGGTATTGGTACAGTAACAGACATGTAGATCAATGGAACAGAATTGAAGACCCAGAAATGAATCCACACTCCTATGGTCACTTGATCTTTGACAAAGGAGCTAAAACCATCCAGTGGAAAAAAGATAGCCTTTTCAACAAATGGTGCTGGCTCAGCTGGAGGTCAACATGCAGAAGAATGCAAATTGACCCATCCTTATCTCCTTGCACTAAGCTCAATTCTAAGTGGATCAAAGATCTCCACATAAAACCAGACACACTGAAACTAATAGAAGGGAAACTAGGGAAGAACCTTGAACATATGGGCACAGGGGAGAATTTCCTGAACAGAACTCCAATAGCTTATACTCTAAGATCAAGAATAGACAAATGGGACCTCATTAAATTACAAAGTTTTTGCAAGGCAAAAGACACCGTCAAAAAGACAAAGCGGCAACCAACTAACTGGGAAATGATCTTTACCAACCTTACATCCGACAGAGGGCTAATATCCAAGATATACAAAGAACTCAAGAAGTTAAACTCCAGAGAGGCAAGTAACCCTATTAAAAAATGGGGTACAGAGCTACACAAAGAGTTCTCACCTGAAGAATATCTAATGGCTGAGAAGCACCTAAAGAGATGTTCATCATCCTTAGTCATTAGGGAAATGCAAATCAAAACAACCCTGAGATTCCATCTCACACCAGTCAGGATGGCTAAGATCAAAAACACAGGAGACAGCAGTTGTTGGCGAGGATGTGGAGAAAGAGGAACACTCCTCCACTGCTGGTGGAATTGCAGGCTGGTACAACCACTCTGGAAAGCAGTCTGGCGGCTCCTCAGAAAACTGGGCATGACACTTCCGGAGGATCCGGCTATACCACTCCTGGGCATATACCCAGAGACTTTACCTGCATGCAATAAGGACACATGCTCCACTATATTCATAGCAGCCTTATTTATAATAGCCAGAAGCTGGAAAGAACCCAGATGTCCCTCAACGGAGGAATGGATTCAGAAGATGTGGTATATTTACACAATGGAATACTACTCTGCAATTAAAAACAATGAATTCACGAAATTCCTAGGCAAATGGTCAGAACTTGAAAATATCATCCTTAGTGAGGTAACCCAATCACAAAAGATCACACATGGTATGAAGTCACTGATAAGGGGATATTGACCCAGAATCTCAGAATACCCTAGACACAATCAGCATATCAATAGATTTCTAAAAAGATGGAAGGAGAGACCCCTGGTCCTGGAAAGACTGGATGTAGGGGAACGCCAGGACAGAGTAATGAGAGGGGGTTGAACGGAGAAAAGAGGGAGGGAAGGGGGCTTATGGGACTTTCGGGGAGGGAGGAAACGGGAAAGGGGAAGTGATTTGGAATGTAAATTAAAAAAATAAAATAAAATTAAATTAAAAAAAAAAAAGAAATACAAAAAAAAAAAAAAAGTTTTGGTCAGAAAGCAGAGACTGGAGTAGCAGAGTGACGTCACTGGTGAGAGCCAATTACAGGTGGTAGGGAACAGACCAGAGGGATCTCCTGAGCTTTTTATAAGGCATGACTCCCATTCATGCCTCCAACCACATGGCCTGGTCATTTCCCACATGACCTACCTCCAAATACTATCAGACCGGTTTTTCTGAAGTCAGGAGGATTTCTGGAGCTCACTGACATACAAGCAGCCTTCTCTGTGTAAATACAAATTATTGAAGCAAGAGGGAGTTGGGAGCTCCAAGAAGACTTTAAATTAAATATTAAATGCTTCAAGCTAGGTGGTCATCTATTCTGAGCCTAGAATGTGAGACAATAAAGGTAATAAGGGGCGGAGACCCGACTACAAAGGGATTCTATTCTGTGGACTTCACAAAACCCAAGAATCAATTTCAACACTGAGCCAGTGTTGGTAAAATGTAAGGCCACTGGCAACTGATCAGGAAAACTGCAGAACAGGAAGGTCAGATGCCAACAGGGCCCCAACCTCTGCCCTGATCTCACCACTGAAGAGGGAGCTATAGTGCCCTAAAGAAATAAAACAGGCAAACAAAATCCCCACTCCCACATCAAAACCCTAACTTTCCCTACTCTGGTGAGGACTGGTAGTTGAGAGTAAAAGATCTGCATGAACTCTATTGGCTTCAGTGAGAGAACGAGAATCCAGAAAGGAACTGGAGAGTCAAGAAATGCTCTGGACTTACCAATAGCAGTAGCAACCAAACTGTGTGAACTATTACACAGGAAGAAAATGATTCAAAATTATCCTCTCCAAGTGAATAGAGACTATGTTAGTTAGGGTTTCTATTACTGTGAAGAGATACTATGACCACAGCAACTCTTACAAAGCAAAGCATTTAATTGGGGCTGGCTTACAGTTCAGAGGTTTAATCTGGGCTCCCTGACTGAATAAAAGAGAAGAGAGCTGAACGACAGTGCTCGATTGCCTGCTTCCTGACAGAGACGCAACGTGACCAGCTGCCTCACGCTCCTGTCACTTTGCCTTCTCTGCCATGATGAACCCAGGAAGCATGAACCAAAAGACACCCTTCCTTCCTTCCTTCCTTCCTTCCTTCCTTCCTTCCTTTCAGCTGCTCTTCTCCAGGATTTTGTCAAGCAATGAGATGAGTAACCAACACACCAGGCAACATGGATTTTGAAAAATAATGAATTGGAATGACTGGCACACAGGCCACGGTACATACACTCTGTTCGTGCTAACTGGCCTACATCTGCCCGGGTCAATTTAACCCTCATTTTTGTGGCTCTGGATGCTCCAAAACCATCAACTTCTGGAATGATCTATTTCTTGAGCTGAAACATCAGGCTGCTTTGCAGCTCAGAGTTTCAAAACCCAAGTCTAGTATCTGTTGTTTTAAATGAGTGAAAAAGAAATACATTTCTACTCCAATGATATCTAGTTTTTCTAAAAACACAAATCAAAAACAAGTGAGACCACTGGCCGAACTTTACACACATAAACATCACTAGTTAATCCTCAGTTATGCACTCTACAAAAGTATGACTAGTTTAGTCAACCCTGTAACCGTGAGGAAGTAGATCAATCAGTACTCATCTTGTGGACAAGCCAGGATTTAATTTAAAAATAAAATCATTTCTTTAAATGAGACCATGGTCCAGTTTGCAGAAAAGTTGGAAGTTTTAACTCTCAAGGGTCTCTGGCTTAGTTCCCACACAAGGAGTCATCTTTGTATTGGTACACAGCACTGCTCAGCCTTTCTGCTCCTTCTGAAAATCTCCGCAAAGCCAGAAGTAGGTATCTTTCTTCTGCTGAGAGCCTCAGCCATCTGAGTTTAGGGCTGTCCTTTGTCACAAGCTTGTGTTTTATGTCATCTAATACACATGCTTTTTAGCTATGTGCCATTAATATACAAACCTCCAATGCAGAATACGCTCAAGTCAATTCGGGGAAGACCTTACGACTGTTTCCTTGCTTGAGTCAGACTTTGAAGGAAAAAGAAAAATAAGTGAAAGGAGAAAAAAGGGGTTTTGAAGATGGAGCAGGTGAGATTCCTGAGAACATGGGTGTGCTGGAAAGAAGGCAGAAACAGAAAGTCTGCTGAGTTCTGCTAAAACATATCTTAAAGTAAACAATGTGTTCAAACTCACCATCTACATAGGATGCATTTAGACAACTGTACCCAGCTGAGGCAGAAGGTAGAGTGTACAGTACACACATTCATATGGTACATCCTGACTCTAGCACTCAGCTATCTATCCACTCTTAGATTCCACCTTCTTTCCACCACTGGACAGAAAGCCACAAGCTACAGTCCTAGCAGTCACTTTCAGAAGCTCGGCACCATGTTTCCTGCAATATTCCCACAGTACTCACATTTAGTGCATGTAAACCATGCTACCATTACATAAGGTTGTCATCTTGTTCTCTTGACATCATCTGTCTCCAAGCTCTTTACAGTGTTTGGAGTGATTTTGCAGAGTGTCGTGATTTTTAGGAATGGGTATGCCCCATTCTAGTAGGGCTGATAGTACAGTTAGAATGGAGGAGAGAGGGGTGGCTAAGCCCTGGGAACAACTGTTAGTTGGCCACTTCTAATCTATGTTTCTTACAGTTCTATCTTTAACAAAACTCACCAAAGGTCGGAGTTTCCATCACCCAATTACTCTACAGTACTCTTAGCTTACTTGGTCAAATTTCAATACGGAATAGACATCTTTCAAGTGTGCCCCTATTGTCTATCCATCAAAAGTTGTCTTACCCTCCTTCACACAGATTTTAAAAACCCAGATTCTTTTAATTTTGATATTTGTTTATATATATATATGTGTGTGTGTGTGTAAGCAAATATATATATAAACAAACAAAATATATCAAATGTGCCAAGGTCTCCCGTCTGATTACAATTCTTCAAGGACAGACACTTGTGTTTGGTCAGATGCTTTTAGTAGGAGATGTATAACGTCCAGTTTGGGACTACATGCTAGGCCAGCAGTTTCAACAAAGAAAGAAGGAAACTAAGATCCCAAGATCAGACACTCCGACAACACCACAGCCCAATGAGCAAACTCCATTTACATTCACTGTGCATGGTTCACTTTCAGACAGTACACAAGGTCAAACTGCTAGCTGTCAGTTACAATAAGCTTCTAAACTCCTGGTCAATTACCTCACTAATAACAAAAGACAGGGCTATGACATCATTACTGTAATAATTAATTTACACAGATCAGCTTCCCGTTAATCAAATACATCTTTAAAAAGCATTTAATTATTTTTTTTTCCACCTAGAAAGCAACATTCCACTTTGGTCGATGAAAAGCAATCCTGCTGAATTCCACATGAAAGGCTGTCAGGCTGCTGGGAGACAGGAAGGACAAAAGGCTTCGCAGGGACTCACTGCTGTACTAGAGAGTGGCTGGCACGGGCACAGTAAACAGAAGCACAAATGATGGCTAACACAACGGATTTTAACAGTTTCAGAACATAAAAGTTGTCAGGGAATGGGGGTGTTAACAGACAGGGTTGGGGGAAGAGGAATGGACCCATCCTCTCTGACAAAATTATATCTAAGGTTGGCAATATTAATGCACACATATACAGGGCAGTACAGTTAAGGGCATGAGCCTCAGTAGGAGTTCCACAACACACTGACCAACTGGCCTTAAGAAAATTATCAGTTTTCCCAGGACAACACAGGCTCATTTGATTTTGTACAGACAAAGTGAGAGAACAAACACACAGCATGCAACCATCATTTGAGAAGTGATGGTGGTTTGTGTGCATAAACAAATAAGTTAGGAGATCGTAAGAAAAACATTGGAAATACTTCTGAGTGTTTTTATTAGATGGTGACTGAGGTTTTCTAAGAGCCCTATCTCACATTTTTAAACTGAATCATGTGAGTCAATTATACACATACCTTTTAAACAGTATATAGCATATGAAGGAATGTGAAAGTGGAATTATCATTTTCTAGTATTGTGTGTGTGCATAAACGTGTTGGGGAGGAAGAGCATGCACTCCAGTATTCACATAAACTCTAAAGGACAACTTTATGCAGTTGGTTTTTCTCTCCTCCAACCTGGACATGGGACCCTAGGACTGACCCCAGGTCACCAGGCTTTCATGGTGAACATCTTTACCACTTGGGGGCTGCCTCACTGGCCCCATAAATTACTTTTTAATTAAAATAAACTGTATAATGAAACTCAAGCCACTTTTTGTCAAGGCTAGCCAATACTGTGAGAATTTAATGACCTTTCCTTTATAGAGATTAAAAAAAAAATCTCATGATGTCAGCTAACAAAATTTCCCCCTCCTTTAAAAAGTGCTATTGGCTCAACACCAGTGATCAGACTATATTTACACATGAAAAGTGAATGAAAAATTGAAGCTACTGGATTTTGCATATAACCCTCAATTTTGTTCCACAGCTCTAGGTGAGTTCGAGCCAACCCCACTTCTGCCCTGTCGACACTTATGGCTTCCGGTATCAATCATACGCCAGTTCTTCCTCGAACACAGCACAAGTTTTAGCGTAATGAGAACTCATTAAAGTTTCCCTACTGACAGCCCTGCGGCCGCAGGTTTTAAACCAGGGTGCACATAGGGACCAAAATGCAAGCATCCCGTGATCACGCCCTTTGAGAGGACTTAAGGACTTCCACTCTCATCTTTGCTCTAACCAGATCTCTTTGTCTATCCCGAGTCAGTGGGAAAGTGCTGCCCACCACTGCCACCCCTCATTTCATCTGGGCATGAATGGATGCTGAATTATTTATGGAACCGAATCCGCTCTGCACAAAAATTAGTCAAGTGGGAAAAGCAGCCAAACTTCAAAGATGGGGTATGGTCCTGCAAAGAACACAGGACATCTGTAAATTACCTGTGATTGGGACAGGTTGGGGATTTTTGCCTATCTAGCATAAATACCTCATTCTTTCTCTAAGAAGAATCTGTGACCCCCCCCCCCCATTTAGTGTGACCTTGAGGGAAAGGATGGGCTTTCATTCAAGGGTGACGGAAAGCAAACTCGGAGTAACAACTCTGCCCTGAAACTTGGCCCTGAATAGAGAACCTTGCACTAATGACATCAGGATTGATACAACAGTCACTTGAAGGAGCTCGTCAAGGTGGCCAAGACTATACAAACCCAGAGAACTCTTCCCTTCTCGATGACCATTACTGAGGCACGGCCATTTGGATGCTCTATTGTATCTGGGCTCATCCACATAGCTCCTAGTAAGTTTCTTGTCTTTAACTAAATTACTTGGATGATATAAATTAGATAGTTTTGCTTCTGTTTGCAAAGATGTCAACCCACAACACTACACATTTACAAAGGTGTTCATAGCAGGTTTGAGTTTATTTTAAGCATCAATATCTCCTTTAGACTGACAAGAACTCTAGCCCATAAAAGAACCAGAACATGGTGGTCCTATAGGCTGTTTCTCAAGAATCGATTGCAGGCATGCTGTTCTTAGAGATGGGAACAGAAGACTAAGGATGCAAGCAAGAGCAACTTGTGCAGGAAGTCCTCTGAAATGTTCACGCTCCTTGAGTACTGAATGGCAAATGTAGTCTTAAAAGGAAAAGCAGAGGGTTCCACTTGTGTCTTTATGTATGTGTCTATTTATACCAAGGTAATGTTTTTAAAAGAATGAGTATTGGTAATTACAGAAGTGGTTTTCTACCTCATCTCTGTGTCCCTGTTCTTCATGGAAAATAAGTCTAGAATACATACATCAATTAAGTGTCACTGAATACAAAGGTCTACCTAGAACTTCAGGGCAAACATTGCACTCATCCACTAAAAAAAGCAAAGAAACAACTGAACAGAGGTTTCAGTCTTATGGGCTTTGGAAAGGATCTAGGCAATTTCCAGAAATTCACTCATTCAATTCTCCCTTTACCCAATGCATTAACAAAAACACTTCTCTAATCATGAGCCTGGGACAGTCAGGGCATGTGTCTGAGACATGAGGAACATGAGTGTATCAATCTACACTGTTTAACAGGCTAGTTCTTGCAGAAAGCTACAAGCTCGAAAGGCAAAGCAATCAACAGCAGCACTGGCACATGAGGAACTGCTTCAAAACTACACATAAGCATACATGCTTGCAGAAAAAGAGCAAAACAAGCTTTAAGGTTTCTATGGCAACGAGACACTAGGCTAAGCATTGTCCTTAGGCAATGAGAGAGAAAGTAAAATGACTCCCCCTGACTCACCAGGACAGCAGTAGCATCTCAGAAAAAGTAAAGGACTTCTTTTCAGGATAGAAATTGAGAAGTCTAACAGGCCCCTTATTGGTACAAAATTAGCATGCATTGATGGGAAGAAGAGTAGCTGTGTGAAAGAGACTATATGACAGTATATAGTCTTTCTATAGTTGCTTAAATTTGGAACCACAACTCAACACCCCAAAGTACAAAATCGCTGCTACCAGCAATATGAAAGAAAGGTGTTAAAGTTTGAGTGTTGCCCAAAATACTTTGTTCAAGGGGGAAAAAAGAACCCAAATAGGATTATGTGTAGCACCAATACACATGTACAGTACATATTACTTATAAAACTGAGGTCACTGTAATATGTATAGAAATTTCATTCATTGCTATCCTAATACTATGACTCTGGATGAAAAGTATGTTACTTAGCACCATGGGGAAACAGCTGATGGTATAGGATACCTAAAGTTAGTTGGAAGGGGTCAAATACAGCCTGTTGCCTGGGACAGACTGCATCCTCAGTCTTGCTGAGCTTCCCCAACTCTTTATCCACTAGACAAAGAAAATCACACTTACTTCATAAGGCTGGGGAGAAGAATGGATAAAAGAACATAGTACATAAATGCATGGAGAACACCACTGAAAATCAGTTTTCATTTTCCCTTCCTGTCCATAAAGTAATGAGACATCTCCCCATGGAACTGGGCTTTATTGCTTTGTAATTATGATGTGCATGTAACAACGTCCCAGAAACTAGATGGTAAATAACACCAACACCAAACCTGGATGCGCACACTGTCAGTTGGCTATCATCTGGATCCCAAAGGGGTCTTGCACACTACCTACTGCATCCCAGAAATATGACACATTTGCCTTTCTGAATACAGCCAGAATTATTCACCAGCTTTTAAATATCATCACCAGGATGCTGCAAGGAGCAGCTGCGTGATTGAAAGCGACTCCCCTCCCCCACACTCCAGCTGTCACCAGGAAACCCCCTCATTGTATGAAAATGGCAGTATTACTACTACCACTCATAACAAGCTAACAAATGGTTAGATTTGAAATCATTTTTCTGAGGAATCATTATTAAGTTTTTAAACACACACACACACACAGAAAAAAAAAACTACCATATGAATGAAAATCGGATGCTATCATACAACAAAACCCACTGTGGGTTGTATACACAGGTATACTTCTTTTGTAGACTTTGTATACTTCTTTTGTTTCTCTTCCTCAGTCAGTTTTGAGACTGGACAACAGTTGAAATACTAAGTAGCTTTAATAGCCGTACAGCTGTACAGCTGTCACAGTGTTGGGGATTTTTAAAAAGCTGTAGGGTTTGTTCTTGTTTGTTTTTCTGCACAGAATCCCATTTCTATAAAATATGGACAAATTGAAGGCTGTTTGGGAGTCTTTTGTCTTGTTTTTAATAATCACCCATGACTCTGTATGAGAACCGAGACATTTGCTTACCCCAGAGACAAAGCTAGCAACTCTGGAGGGCGGAGGATCCCAAGACCTAGATTCCTACTATTATAGTTTTAGGTTCAGCTCATGCTTGGAGCTCTGCCTCCGACAGTGAGTCACACACAGACCCTCAGAATCCCACTCTCTGGACACATTCTGGATCAAGAGCCTGTGTACCCCAATGTCACTGGTCTTAGAGCCTCCCAGCTCTTGAACCTTCTGGGTAAATTTCTGCTTAACAGAATTCAAGTTAAAAAAAAAAAGTAAACAAACTAAGAAACAAATAAAAACCTGAGAATCACTGCTTAGATGCAATAATGGTACCATTAAAGAACAGCTTTAAAGTTTTAATGGTTTTTCACAATAATTTTAATGTATATGTATATAAGTATATAATTTCTTATATTTGGTTCCCTACCCTCATATAATATACTACAAAGTAAACAAAAGTATGGTCTGCTATGCCTTTAAGCATATTCCATTCACATACTCACAGCTAAATGTAAAACCATGAAAAAATATAAGAATTTTGACACTTTTAAAAAGTAGAACACGCCACTGCCACTGTTCTATCGTAAAGCATACATATTGAAAATTTTTACTTCAAGGTTAATAACATTTTTATGCATTTATTTAAAGAAGTGTCATCTTCTATAACAGCATCACATGACACAAATGACCAGACCAAATGAAATTGGCTATAGGATAATCAATTTTGAAGTTAATTATCTCTAATCTGGAAACTATAAAAACAATGTCTAGAAACCACTGATTATGAAGGAACTAATGTTTTTCTAGCAAGCTGAGCTGTAATTTTCTCCAAGTGTTTGCTTTCTCTCACAAAAAGCTTTGGTTCAGCATCTCCATCGCCTAAAAAGCAGTGAGCACGTAACAAAACCACCTTGTATGTAAGATGGAAATTAACAGGGCAGTCAGAATTAAATGCTAAACATTGTTTCTTCCCCTTTCAAAAAGAGACAGCACATAACATCTTATGTATTAACAAATAACAGTTACCACACCATCTCATTTAACTTAGGTAGCTTCTACTTTACAGGAGAAATTAAAACAGGAAGGATGCTAATCTGTCTACAGGGCATTATCAATGCACAGAGGGAGGCAAAATTCAAGCAGGGTTTGTCTGACCCAGAACCACAGCTATCCATCTTTCTTACACAGAAAATAACAAAACATTTGGAGTCTTTGAAAAACAACTGCTTCATGATGGGACAGTATCACTTTGGTGGTAAGGTTAACTGTTACTGATAGAAACAGGTATCGAAAGTGACATGTTTACATGACAATTTGCTCCCCATGATATCCTGGAGTCTCAGCATGGCCTTGGCACCAGTGCTCTCTAGTCAAAGCTCTGTGTCACACAGGCCACCGTTAGTCACCGACCCTTTCTATAATGTAATGAGCCTAGGCACCAGGTCAGCAGCTCAGGCCCTGAGTGATTATTTCTTCCTCCAGGTGGATCCTTGAAGAAAGGAATAGTTCTTAGAAAATGATCCATGTAGCAATTTGGAAAAAAACAAACAAACAAAAAAAAAAAACAAAAACAAAACAAAAAAAAACAAAAAACTCAGCCAGTTGGGAGCCTGTCCACTTAACTGTGACCCTCCAAATGAACATGAGACCGTCTTTGTTAAGATGGAGCTGTATACCACATATGAGGACAACAGATACAGACAGAACCAGCCTCGCCTTTGGCTGTGGGGTGCAAGTCACCTCTCTATGCTTCTTTGCAACTGGTTCTGGCCGTTACCAAACTATGGGCCAAATTTAGGTGTAACTAAGCTGAAGAAACAAGAAGGCCTAAGATCTTCAAACTACCTTAGCACAATTTCTGATAGTTCTTTTTCTAAAATACCACCATGTAAATAAAATCAGTGGCAGTGCCTACTGCTGTAACTTTCTCGTTTTATTCTGGTTATTTGCATAGGGTCTCACGTATCTCAGGCTGGCCTCCAGGATTTCTCTTGCCTCAGTCTCCTGAGCATTGCAGTTACAGGTGTGAACCACCATAATCATCCTGTATCTAAATTTTCACTATTCAGA
Organism: Tokudaia tokunoshimensis; assembly: GCA_036184795.1. Classification (NCBI taxonomy): domain Eukaryota; kingdom Metazoa; phylum Chordata; class Mammalia; order Rodentia; family Muridae; genus Tokudaia; species Tokudaia tokunoshimensis. The sequence goes on along the minus strand of BTHU01000016.1, from coordinate 84,669,347 downwards.
GGTAGCTGGGATAAAAGTCTTTGCAGCCGTCATAAAATCATGCATTCCAACTGCTCTCTAAGCCTACAACTTGTCCTTCCTCCACGGCCTGTGTGCTTTCTTCACGCAGGTCTAGTAACTTAGTAATGCCTGATCTTTTGAGTTTTTTGTATGGGTTAGTGTTACCCACTTGTTTTCACATGTTAACACTTAGCACTATGAAGTCACAGTTAAATGATTTGGCCAAGATTCCAGATCTAGAAAACACCTCACCTTACTCAAATCTCATTATCTATAATTCCATACCGAGTGAGTGCTTTTTATTTTATGCGTGGAACTCAGCACCCAGAAGCGCTAGAATGGACCGAAATGCTTGCTCAAAGGGGTGTGACACTAAAATCTGTATTGTCAACAATTCCCTCTGAAGATGTCGCTGATGGGGAGCAAACCCAGGACCGAGGCTGGAGCACCTGTTCTCCTGGAATGTGCCAGAACACTAGAAGATCCGAAGCAGAATCAGTAACAGAAGCAGAAAGAAGGTAAATGAGGTTAGGACGTTGGAACAAAAAGTAGAGGGGGGCTGGGCGGTGGTGGCGCACGCCTTTAATCCCAGCACTTGGGAGGCAGAGGCAGGAGGATTTCTGAGTTCGAGGCCAGCCTGGTCTACAAAGTGAGTTCCAGGACAGCCAGGGCTACACAGAGAAACCCTGTCTCGAAAAACCAAAAAAAAAAAAAAAAAAAAAAGTAGACGGGGAAAAAACCTGGCGCCAAGGCCCCCTCCCTACACACAAAACCTGGGTGTCATGAAGCTACTGAAAAGGCCTTTTAAAAGAGCCTGACAACTGAATCTTAACCGTGCAATAATTCGATATTACAGTTTGTTGTTTGTTTGTTTAAAATAATGCCTGTTTTGGAAAAACGGAAAGGCATCCAATACAGGCTTTTTGTGTGAGGAGAGGAGAGCTGAAGTCCCTCAGGTGTATGTCTGTCCTCTATTCTGTGGTACCTACAGTCTTACACAAGTTAGCATGGTTCTGCGTGTTGAGACGGAAGTGGCCGCCCCGCCCCTCCAACCACCTGTCACGGCAAGTTCTGTGGCTGATGCAACTTCGCCTCAAACTTTCTGAAGTCAGAGGAATCAATCTCTCAAAAGCCAGTCAGGGCAGCCTAGACCTCCATGAGCCAGGGAAGCGGTACGGGTGAGACGGCCCGTCCAACCCCATCCCCGCTGGAGGGGATAAGAAGACCCAGACCCAGCTGGCCAGCTCCTCCGCCCGGTCCCGAAGCAGCGCTTCCGTCCGGCGGACCCCGGCTGGCCCCAAAGCAGCGCTTCCGCCCGGCCCGCACCAGCCCGGATCTCAGCCCCGGCCCCTCCATCTGCGGTCCCGGGAAGCCGCGACACAAGCCGCCCAAAAGCGATGCCACAAACTCGGCTGAAGAGACGCGGAAACTCACTCTCTCTAAGACCCGCTTGCGTCCTCACGTACTCCCGCGCTCGTGCGTCACCACGTCCGGACACCGAATCCCGAGACTCGACTTCCCGCACGGACGCCGATTCCGCAGACTCCACTTCCGGCGGCCAAAGGGAAAGGAGCGTTGCAGTCTGCGCATGCTCGGTGCTGCTTAGGGCCTTTGCAGCCGGGTCCTCTAGCTAATACATTGCGCTCATTCTGCTCAGCTCTTAGCAACCAGGATGTCAGTGTACTTTTACCTCCATAAATAACTAATAATCACTTACCACGCGCACAGCGCATGAATCGCCTATGGCCAGCTTCCTCAAGGCCAAAGTTTCTTCCCGGTCCAAAGCAGTCTACTAAGTGGATGGTGGAAGACAGTAGCTGTTCCCAATGGGCCTCTGGAGAGCTGCTTATCTCAAAAAGTAGGCCGGCGAAACAAGGCCACGGTATACATTTCAGTCCCCAAGCACAAACCCGAGGCCACACTGCTTGGCCTGTTTACTGCTTTAAGGACTTGAGATTTAAGGTTTTTGTGTCTTAGGTCATTTGGTGCAGTTTTCTTCTAGTGTGGAACCAGTTTCACAGGCAGATTCTTCCTAAGGCAATGCTGAGTTTATGTCCTACAAGTAAATGGTCTTTGGCATAATTTTTTTCTAGTAATTAGAGGAAAGTTCCACTTTTTCAAGGCATGAGTTAGGTGCAGATATATTTACCAAAAGGCTTAGTAGCCATGTTTAGTTAGCATAAAAACTTCCCAGTACCCAAAAGTTTATCTTCTATTGTATAGCAGAAGAACTCTTCCTAGAAATTTTTGCTTTGGAGTTGGAATTTAAGTGAAAATTTGGCCCATTATTAGGCGATATAGATGAGAATATCAAATGACAAAAATCTTAGCAAATTTAATTTAATCCCTTTCAGAAAAAAAAGGCATATAGGGCCTAGATTGACATTGAGAAACCGCATTCCTGGAAATTGAATCCCAAGTGAGGAGGGGAACTAAATTGCATGTAGAAATATATCTCCTTAGGAAGCAAAACTAAATGCAATTTCTCAAAAGGAGAGGCCTCCCCTCTTGTTCTTCTGACCAATCCTATGAATCCATTCTCTTAATATATTCTTGATTTGTATTTTCTGTTACTGTCTACACCTTTCTATACTTACACTGTTTTTATTGTTATCATAAGCCATTAAATGCAGAAATGATTTTAAGAGAACCACAAATCAAGTCTCAAATCAGGAATCTCAAAAAAAAAAAATGCAATGGTAAATAGATAGGGCTTAGGAGGGTACTTAGGGAGCAGGGTGTGAGGGTGGACACTAAGAACCCCAACAGTCTGAAGGTAGAAACAGGAAGATTGGGAGTTCAAGGACAGCCTCAACTTACTTTAAGACCAGCTTAGTCTATATGACTCCCTGACTCAAAAAAAATGTAAAAAAAAAACCATTTTATCCTATTTTAAATATAAATAAAATGATTTATTGGCATATAAGAGTACAGAGAAAAACCTTTTTTTTTCCAATGACCTCACCAGGCATGGTGGCAAACACCTGTAATCTCTCCACTTAGAAAATAGATGCAAGAATATCAGAAGTTTTCATTATCTGGGTAATCATTTCCTAGCCTAAATTTTAATAGAGGGACAGTCAGAATTCTTACATGTAAACAAAGTTTACAAATACTAAAGAATCAATGCCAGAATAAGTCCTCTAACATTTTTTAAAAGCATGTAATTGTTACATTACCTTGTAAAATAATAATTTCTAAGAGCTCAAAAGTATTTTGTCAGATAAGATATCACTATGCATATTTCATTTAATATATGAAATATATATGTTGTATAAAGATGTAGTTTCAAATTGTATCTAAGCCTTGAGGGACAAGCAACAATTCTTAGTCATTTGACTCAAATTTATGTTCCTAAAATATGGTAGCTGTGTTGAAACTGGAGTTTTGGTTACCTCCTTTGTACATGTCACAATCAGGTGGAAACTAGCAGAAAGGTAAATAGACATTCCCACCTTTCAGAATCCAACCTGAAGGACAAAAGATGCCAGGCAACAACACCATGCACCCAAAACTGGATTATCTTGTTAAGGAGGAGTTTGTTTTTATCTCTTACAGCTTCTAATGAATCAAATATATTACACTCAAAACTGTTTCAAAAGATGGGTAATGTTGATTAAACAATGCCTATTGTCCTTCTTATGGAACAGCTTTCAAATGAGATGATTCAGCTATAAGAACTATAACAGGGCAAAATTAGACCAAGTGTCATGATAAGATTATCAACACTTAACAGAAGACTACACACACACACACACACACACACACACACACACACACACACACGTGCACGCACACACACACTAACCCTAGATTTTACAAAAATAAAAGGTTTATGGTGACAAAAAGATTTCACTAGCCGGGCAGTGGTGGCACACGCCTTTAATCCCAGCACTTGGGAGGCAGAGGCAGGAGGATTTCTGAGTTCGAGGCCAGCCTGATCTACACAGTGAGTTCCAGGACAGCCAGGGCTACACAGAGAAACCCTGTCTCAAAAAACCAAAAAAAAAAAAAAAAAAAAAAGAAAAAAGAAAAAAAGATTTCACTCTGATAAGATAGCCAAAACATTAAGAAGAGACAAAAACTGTAAATGTCCACATATCCAACAATATAGCTCTAAGGTCATGAAGGTAAAATTGGTGGAGTTGGGAGTTTAGGGTGTAACCAAATGTTAGATAGGTACAAGGCTCCAGAGCTGCACAACGGGGTGTGACAGAGGAACTGAATTAAGAAGTAGACTACAAAAGTCTGATATTTAAATACTCTTAACAATGGGTAGGAAATTAGACTGAAAATCATTAAGTATATAGAAGCTGCAAAAAAAAATAATCACCCAAAATAGTAAGTACAGACCACTCTACTCAATAACAGCAGAATTTATAGCTATTTTAAGATATCTGTTCTCCAGGATAGCCCTATATGGTGCGTCATCAAACAAATGTGAATAAGTTTTAAATGAATGGGATCATATAGGGTATCCTCACTCGTAACAATGAAATTGAATTAGGAATCATCCAAAGAAATACATTTGGGAGTTAAAAAATTTAGTCATTGAGTAATGGCTAAAAAGGTTAAGAAAATTAGAGAATAGTTTTAACTGGACAAGAGAGATCTCCCAGTTCCATCTAAAATGATGATTTTGAAACACTTTAATAGTGCTGCTTTAAAGCACTGTCGTGGAAAAATGTCTCAATAGCTTATCTTTAAGAGTAGTTAAAAATGAGCAACACACACACACACACACCAAACATAAATAATGAATTAATACACATAAAAATGGGGAAAATCAATAAAAATTAAAAACTGATTTAAAAAGAATAAGATTCGATTTACAAAAAGGAAAACACACTAATGTCCTAAAAGAGGCATGAACTGGGTATATCACCAAAGCCACTCTACAGGAATTTAGATTACAAGAAACTGCATAAATTTATGTTAATAAGGTAAGTGTTGTAAATAAACTAAACAACGTCTTAGATTCAAACTGACAAAACTTGTTCAAGAAGTAAAAAGATTCCATTTTCTAGGATTGTTTAAGAGAGAGGAAGAGAGAGAGGGAGGGAGGGGGAAGCAGAGACAGAGAGATAGAGAGAGACATAGAGGAAAGGAAGGAAGGAAGGAAGGAAGGAAGGAAGGAAGGAGAAAAGAGACAAAGAGAACATAACAGAAAAGAAGAGAGAAAAGATGAAGAGAGCTATGAACTGGGTGACCTAAAACATCAGCTACTCATCTGCTCAGTTTTAGAGGCTGCAAGTCCAGTATCAAAGTGTTGACTGGACCACCTTCACTCCCTGTGAAACCTGGAGGAAAAATCCTTACCCCTTTCTAGCTTCTGGTATTCGCAGCAAACTTTAGTTTTCCTTGGTTTTCACAGGAACAGTGTCTGACTGTATTAAGACATGGTACTCCCCCAACAGTGTGTGTGTGTGTGTGTGTGTGTGTGTGTGTGTGTGTGTGTGTGTGTGTAAGGTGCTTTATCATGATAACTTGATACAGAATTTATAAGAAAGAGCTAAAAATAATATTGTTCATATACATATAAAATTTCCAAGCAAGATATTAGCAAAACAAATCCAATAATATACATAAGAACAGTATAAACATAAGTTTGATTTCACTTAAAAAAAATCAACATGAAACATGATAAGTAGACTAAGAAGATAAAAATACTGAGAGAAATGCAGACAATTGTGGCTTGTAAATTTTAAAGGAAAGTTTGGAAGTATCCCCAAACTTTATTAATGTGTATGCGGGGTGGTGGTGGTGGTGGTGGTGGTGGTGGGTGTTATTTGAATTAAGAGTCTATGGAAGTAAAGCCTTCATATTACTGGGATAACGGATGCTGCTTTAGCTGGGGTCAAGAAAATCAGCTGTGACTAATAGAAGACTAGGGTCATTGAGGTGATATCTTCTGAGTAGTAGTTCCTCTCAATCAGCACATGGCAGCCATGTTCAGGGAGTCAATGATGCATCTCAAGCTAGCAGTTGATCTCGGTAATGTGTAAGAGTCTTCCATATATGGGTTTTATAGGCACAAGATATTACTGAGTTGGCTGAGGCCTGACCCACTATGGCAGGGAGAAGTTCTTGAAGAGAATTCAGGAGAGGCCATGATAAAGATACAGGCTTGGCTGCCACATTAGACTCCAGGATACTGTTGTAATCTATCTTTCATTCTCCTGTAATAATTGTCATCTGGAAGGTTTATTGCCTCTCTCTGGGAGCCTACTTTTTCATATATTTCTTTTTGTATTCTCACATGGCTGGGGATGGCATTACTCTTAGCAGTCTCTTTTATAAGTTAAACTTATTTATTTATTATATGTAAGTACACTGTAGCTGTCTTCAGACACACCAGAAGAGGGCATCAGATCTCATTACAGATGGCTGTGAGCCACCATGTGGTTGCTGGGATTTGAACTCAGGACCTTCAGAAGAGCAGTCAGTGCTCTTAACCGCTGAGCCATCTCTCCACCCCCTCTTTTATAAGTGTTAACAACCTCATTTATGAAAGCTCCTCTCCCATGACATAACCACCCTCCAGAAAGGCTCCACCTTCTAATAACATTGCTGTAGGGGATTGGTGAACTGGATACAAAATTGCACTTAGTCTAACTTCAGAGGTCCCATAGTAATTACCCTAACACTTCAAAAATCCAAAAAAAAAAAATCTCAACAACTTGAGATGTTATCCTAACTTTAGAACTCTGTATCATTAACAACTAACTCCCATACTTCCAATATACTTAGAAGATTCATATTCCAAATGGGCGGAATGGACACAGCGAAGGCAGATTAGATTAAAGCAAGACTAACGTCTAGTGGGGAGACACTCTTCCTGAAGCTGCATCTCACATACTGGGAGCATGTGGTAAAATGATCTGAACACAAAGTGGCCTGGAGTAGACCCGCCTCATGACCCTGATTCCTAAGTTCCCCAGAGCTGGCTTCCTTCAGTACCTATACCTCTATATTTCTAGCATCTCCAACATCCCAGACTAAATGGAATAGGAAATTGACATATAAGGAGAGTAGAAAAGCTATAGACTGTATGTTTAAAACAGATACCATTAAATCCTACTTGGGAAAAAAATGCCATTTAACAATGGAATCCAGCCTATTAGCAAGTTTTAGAAATTGTTATACTGATCTTTTCTGAGTCTTATTTGGAAATATGTGCTTTAGGACTCAAATGGTCTCCCATTGTCTTAGACGCATATAGAAATAAGAATCCATCATGACTGAGTTATTTTTACAGCCAACGCAAAAGGTCTTATCAGAAATAAAGGCTAGCCCAAACCATAAGTAGAACATTGGATTTACAAGAAGACTTATGCTAGCTAATTATCTCAATGTGATTATGGACATTATTGTAATTCCATATCAATTTTCACTAATCAACTCTCAATTAATCTAATGGAGCGGAGGAGAACAGTGATAACAGTAAAATAATTTGTGCTACTCCACAGGTATTTTAATATAATTTAATGTTTAAACTCCTGCTCATATATCGAGTGTTTCTTAATCTCCAATCATACCATAAACATTATTTCCTATATTATGACATTAAACAAGGAAAACTTTAGTCTCCCATCATGAATTATATTTTTCTTCTAGGGAGTCATCTCCTCCCATGATGGAAGATAAGTCTCAACCTCTCTGACCTGGTGTTTCCAGGGAATAGTGGTCCAGCATGGAATCTGTTAGTCAGAGGGTATCTCTGGGGACTTTGACTGGGTGCTGTCTGGAGGTGATGGACAGTCAGTCACATTAACACCATTACATGTCAGAGCTTCAGTGGAGAACTTCAGACTGTGTGCCCACCTCAAATGCAGAAAAAATGGTGCTAGTAGAGTACCCAGGAGTCTCTAAGTTTTAACACAAACCTTGAACCTCTTCACTTGCTACGACCTCCAGATTCAGACTGTTTCCCTACAGCTCAGTGTTATTTTAGCAGTCTTGAAACACCTTCTTTTCCCCACTGGATACCCTGTAATCACTTCTGTGATTACCAGTATGACCTCCACTATTCAATTAAGATCATGAACTTAGAGCTTTTATCAAAGTGGTAGGAACATGATTAATAAGTGGTGCACATTAATTATTACTTTTATCAATTATTAGCTCCTATTTGTAAGTGCCTGCTACATGCCAAGGACCAAATGTAAATGGCATTTTACAAATCAGAAGACAGATGATCAGCTAGTGAATGTGGGAAGACTAGTTTGTGTGGTTTTCTCCTTCTGGCTAGTAAATGTCTAGTCCTGGATGACATTGGATTATATCACCCAAAACAACAATTACTTTGTTTTTATTCGTGCCTGTTTCCATAATTTTAATTGTTTCACTGTCTAAGGTGCAAATACCAAAATTAATAGCTACTTACTATCTGCTTCTGATTTATTTTCAATAATTTTTTCTACATTTTTTTCCATTTTAGGACTTTTTATTTTCTCTAACCAGTCTGCTATACAACCTTCAACTAAACTTTGACACATCAGGATCATTATTTCCAACTCCAGTTTAGAGACATCCCACACTGTTCTTCAGTTTGTAGAGTAATGGGACACATTTGCAGAGTTCCTATTTCTTTCAAATAATAAATCTTACCCACCATATTTTAATAATCATTTGTTTAAAATATTTTAATTTAAGCCATCACTTGTATTTTTGTATCAACTGAAATCCCCAGGCTTCCCTCCCCACAATGAGAAATTTTGACTTCAACTACTGAGTAGCTTTTTTTCAGGTACCATTTGCAAGCTCAAAGGAAGTGTCCTAAACCAGGTTGCTAAAATCTGGCAGAATGTGTCTCGAACACTAAAGGTTGTATGAGAAACAAATTCAGATGATGAATGAGTTCCTGGTACAGGAAGAGCTATGTGTGTTCTTTCTAGGATGAATGGGTAAGGAACTTGCATCAAGATCTAAAGAACTGGGCAGTGTTCATAGTAACCAATGCTGCAGGGTCTTAGCTTAGCTTTTCTACTAAGATGTTGTCTGAAAGTGAGTTTACAGCCTCTTCTAGGCAATTGTGAACATACCCAAAGACAAATGTATTGCTGCCATTGTTTACTAATAGATAAAAATCCCTTCAGAGGGGTCTTTCCATCACAGTTTAACCTAATGTCTCTGAAATAATTAAATTGGGCCAGTGGAATGGTTCCTTGGGTAAAAGTACCTGCTGCCAAGCCTCTGGTAACCTGACTTCAAACCTCAGGACATGTGGTAGAAGGAGAGAATGAACTCTTGAAAGTTGTCCTCTGATCTCCACATGCACATGGGAGCATAAGTCTACCTACATATCATATACAAGGTACAGACACATTAAATAATAATGTAAAATGTAAGGCTACTTAGAGATGATAATTGTGAGTGATTTTCAGTTTGACATTCAAATTCAACTCAATGGTTCCATCCATCCACCAGCAAATGGAAGTCAGAAGGAAGCCAGAATGGAGAATATTGGTGGGGGCTTGAGACTACAGGCTCTGCTGAAAGTTTTGTAAAATTATTGTTGGAGCTAGAAAAACAGAAACGATGCGGTGGTGCAGATGGTCAAGATAGCTCCACTCGCCCATACATTTAACTTCTCCTTTCTATTTTACTACAGAGGATTGTTGTTCTCTCACAGAATTTGTTACTTGAGACTTAACTCTTTAAGCCAAAGGATGTAATTTATTTAAGATGGTAAATATATAGGAAAACAAATGCTTAATGCTTTAGTTTATTAAGTCACAGGAATGCCAGCTCTTAAGTGTGATAATACAACTTGCAATTCTGCCAATCATTTATTTATAAAGAAACACTGGCAGAAATAGCAGAGAAATCATATATCTTTACAAGCTGTCCTAAATATTAATATTTCTTCTACTTTATTCATACTATCTCTATCACATTAATGTATATTATTTAGGTACATGTTATATGATAGATATTCTATAGTATATAATGTAGAATATGTACATATATAATAGTAATATGTAATGGCTATATACACTACATACACACACAGACATATATATATGTAAATTGAATATGTATACATACACTCAGGAAAATTCCTGTTAACATATATATGTATGATATATACACATGTATGATATATATCAATGAAAATTCTTGGATACATTGCTTTGGTTTGAATGCTTCCCCCAAAGGTTTTTTTTATTGAACTTAATCCTAGCAAGAGCACTTTTAGGCAGGGCTTACTGGGCAAGTGGGGTGGATTTTAGAACATGGCAGCTTCATGTTCATGAATAAGTCAATGTCATTATCTCAAGAGTAATTTCATCACCGTAGAAGTGACAACCCACTTTTGTTTGTTTATAAAAACAAGTTTAAGTCCTCCTTGTCCTCTGTTACTATTTCTTGCCAGTGCGATACATTCTTCTATGCTACGATGCAGAAAAGTGGCCTACACCAGATGTCATGTCCTCTCAGTCTTGGACTTCTGATACCTCAGGGCCTTGGGCCATGTCAAATTTCTAGCCTGTGGACTTTTGTTGTAGCAGCACAAATCAGTGTAAAGTAGAGTCCTGGCAACAAGAAGTGAGGCTATTGCTCGAACAAGTACCTGATCATGTAGAAAAGGATTTGGACATAATTACATATGCAGAGAGGCAGGTTAGAAAACTTAAAAGACCGAGATTGATGTGGATAGAGCTGTAAAGACAATGCCAGTGGGGCTCAGGAGACGGGAGCTACCAGAAGCATCGGCACTCTGCCAGGGATTTGTGCCTGGTCAAACCTTGGTCACCTTGGTCACCACGTTGGCACAATA